>CM021744.1:8612115-9270498 GCA_011075105.1 Heteronetta atricapilla
TTTTTTTTTTTTTTTTTTTTTTTTTTTTTTTTTTTTTTTTTTTGCTTTACCTGGCACAGAACACGTCACTTGATTTCCAGCTGATCTCCCAGGCACTTGCCTTCCCTCCAGGAATTAACGCATGCCTTGCTGTTTGCTCAGATCGCAATAGCAACACAGCAAAGGGACAGAAAGTAATTAGTTTCAGATGCGTGATGTGTTTACATTGATTGTTGGATTAATCATTTGTAGAGCAGAGAAAGAAAAATCTTGACCTTGCATCTTTACTTGTTTGCAGGAAGGCTCATCTAGTGGTGTAAAAAAAAAAAAAAAAAAAAAGAGTTCACACTAAAGCTGGCAGTACTTAGCAGCTTCTGGGTGGGGGATTCCATACCAGCCCCAGGTTGCTGAACTCTGTATGGAACATACAGAATTTCTTCACCTTTAGCATGATACATATCTCTCCAGTATTTTGTTTCTTTGATTGACTAAAGACGCCCTTACCAGCCACTGGGGAATCAGTAACAAACCAGTTTTCTCCATGTTCAGAAGCTGTGCTGTTGTAATGCCTGAGGATCACTTTTAGCAAACGGATGGTGCTTTTCCAGCTCCTGAACTGGGTAAAACATGTCTATCCTGTACCAGGTGCGTTCAACATAGAGTTAGGTGAAGTTTCCTGGTCCTACTTTATGTTTTGCCCAAAGCAACATTCCTGACGTGACTGCAGAGGACTTGTCTGTAGATCTCCTGTACTGATCCAGGAGCTGCCTGCATGTGGCACAGACCACAAAGAAAACACAGAGTTGTTGAACACAAGAAGCCCCAGAATTAAACAATCACTAAGAACTTTTGCAAACCTTTAGTAGCCATTTTAAGCTGTGGCATTATGAAGAGGAATTATGAAAGAAAAAATGTCCTGGAAACATGCTGTTGCTAAATGAGATATAATATAATCAGCAATTATATTACCTTTCTGCTTTTTATTCTTAGGGGTAAGAAAAGGAACAAAACCAAATGGCAACATTGACAATATTAGTTATATTATAGACTGATATACCAGCATGAAAACATGAATATCTACAAAATGTTTTTCTGAAAAGTAGTTCAGTGCAATAAGGAAGTCACTGTGCTTTAATTACATCTCAGTATCTTTTTTTCCTCTGCAAGTAATACATCAACTTATTAATCATAAACATGTACACCTAAATTACTTTGAGTACATTTAGATGTCAGCTTAGTTTTATCATTAACATTTTATGGCTTTATTATGAAAAATGATGTAGCCATATAGATTCTTCTTGCTAATAAATCAATTTGAAGATCACATACCTGACGTGATGATGCATAGGTGAGAGAAGTTAAAAAAATCTCCTTATTTATGTCTGATTCATCATCCTGAAACCTACTGATGTTTCTTTTTAATGGCGACTGCAGGAAGTGGATGAGGAATATTCAGAAAAAAACTAGTTATCTGTTTAACTATGAGTAAAATACACTAAGAAATTCCAGAAATGCTTTGCCTACTTTTTCTCACATAGTACTGTGGAAACTACTGTAGGTTTCATTTTACTTAACGCTTTTCCTCACATACTCAGTATTTTCACACTGAAGGTAAGAATTCCTCCAAACAAGGTAGGGAGTTCAGGTGTGTGATCTGACAGTACTTGACCAAATATCAATTTTCAAGGAGTTTTTACTGCACCTCGCTCTGTCAGGTACCAGTAACAGAAGACATGTAAACAAAACCCACCTTCAAGCCAATGCGCCTCAGCCTTGCCCTCACTCATAAGGTGTTTGGGCCTCACTTCACTCCAAAAAAGGGATTTTATTAGTGTCTGTATGCTGTGTGTTTCTTCACGTGATTTTTAAAGTAAGCCTTGGGTACGAGGAATGAAAGTACTCTAATGCCCCAAAGTCTGAAATCCTTCTTTTCGACGTCCAAAGTGATGCCGAGGAGGGAGGTAAGCCCCGTACCACAGCCATGGTGCCGAGCCCCCTCTCCTCAGCCGCTCTCCTCACACCGCGGGGCTCCGCCGGGCGGGGACGTGAGGAGAACCCCCCCCGCCTCTACCACCCCCTGCCCTCAGCCGGGGACAGCCCTCGGGGACCGGGACAGGGATGGGGACAGGGACATGAACGACCCCAACCTCAGCTCCCCGACCCCCGCAGCCCAGCCTGAGGGCGCCCTCTTCGGGCGAGGCGCCCAACGGAGGCGGCCCGGAGCGGGGAGCCTCGCCCCCGCCCCACCAGCGGCCCCGGCCCCACGGCAGCCTTCGCTTCACGACTCCGCAGCGCCCGGAAACGGCAGCGCCGGGCTGGGGCGGCCCCGGGAAGGCAATGAGCGGGTTCGGGGCCGCCGGGGAGCTGCCGGGCTGGGGGCCGGACGGCCCCAGCGGCCGAGGCGGTGAGGAAGCGGGGACGGGACGGGACGGGCAAGCGGGCACCGCGCGTGGCCGGGACGGGTGAGGGCTGCGTGGGGACGGAGCGGCGGCGGGCGCCCGCGGTGAGGGAGCGGTGAGCTGAGGGAGCGGGGTGAGAGAGCGGCGCTGCCCCCGTCCCCCTCAGCGCCCCAGGGTGCCGGCGGCTGTAACACGGCTGTAACCCGGCTTGCCGGCCGGGTGCCATGTTTTGAGCGAGATCTGCTCCTCACCGCCGTGCTTCCTCCGTCCCGCAGAGGTGTTTTTCCCCGAGGAGGCGCACGCCGCGGCACCTGCGGATTTCCTGCAGGAGCTGCCCAGCTACCGCTCCGTGCTGAGGCGGCGGCCCGGCCCGGGGGGCGGCCAGGACCCGCAGGGCTCGGTGGGGCCCCGAGCTGGAGAGGCCCGGGGGCCGCAGCGCGAGGGAGCCGAGCTGGACGCTCGCCCCGTGAGGGAGCACGCCCTGAGCATCGCAGAGAAGAGGAGGTTAAGGTTAGTCTTCACGTGTTTTTTGACTTTTTAAAAAGGTACGCACTCTTAAATATGTGTATGTACAATGGGAGGCTGAAATGGAATGGGGTTTAGTTGGCCCTGTGGGGTATGGCTTTGAAAAGAGGCCCCCCAGGCTCTTCCCTCACAAGCCAGGGCTCCCTGTCACATCCTTACCTGCGGAGGTGTGACTGGGGACTCTTGGCTGGCATTAAGGAGCATTTGACCTGCTGAGCTGGAAAAAAAAACAGAACTGCGAATTACCTGCTGCAGACAAACATGTTTCTGGCTTCTGAGATGATTCACTTCCTTCTGTTGCCTTGGGGTTTTGCCCTTTTAAGGGTCATCTGTCAGTAGGATTAGCCCCCTTCCCTTTCTGCTCTGCCTGCTGCTGTTCCTCAGTCCTGTTGGCAGTTTTCTCATGTACATTGTGCTTTCTCTAATGTGTCTCATTCTGCCAGGAAAGAGCTTTTTGAGGCTTTTTTTCTTTCTTTTTTTTTTTCCCTCACCCCTTCTTAAATTGTTCTGTACGGTGAGCATTTCCTGTCCTCTGGCTGTAACCCTCAGCTGGGGGTTGTGTGCTTTGCCCCACTTGTGTCTCTGCTCGTAACCTGTCGTCTCTTGCCCTGCTGCTAGCCTGAAAGCTATTCTGGGGAGAGAGAGTCCATTACTTGGTTTTACAACATTACTGTCTAGGCACATTTGGACCTTTAGATCAGGTGCCTCATAGTTGTGGTCATGAGCTAGGGTAGAGGTGAAAGTACAAACAGATGTGCCACAGGGAACTATTGCTTGCAACAGCAGCTGGAAATGGGAAGGACCAGGTAGGGGTGGCTGGACCTGGGTAATAACTCTTGTAGCCTGCCTCTGGAGTAAAGCTTAACCCTGCAGACCCTGCAACAAGGAGTTGCAGAAGATCTAGATCATGGTAAAGGAATGTTCTCCATACACAGAATTTTTTTTGAAGTTGAGTGTGTAAAGCTTGATTCCTCAGTAAAAAGGAACTGCAGTTCTGTGGCCATGGTGCTTGTTAGGAATGGACTTGGGATGTCCTGAGCTTGTTTACAAGTTTCTAACACCATGGTATTCTGGTGGGGCTCCCTGGCTCCTCCACAGATCAGTAATTGTGTGTGTATTGTGTAGCAGCTGCCAACACAAAATGCTTGATATAATAAATGCTGAATACTCAATGTCTGGAATGAATATGCAGCCCACGCCTGCGTTTAAAACGCAAAGCAAACACAATCCAGATCGTTCTGTGAAGTGTTTGTTTAAAACATTGCGTGCTGTAGCCTGTAGTTTCCATACAATGAAACCTTTTGTGAGTATTTACACTTAAAAATGAGATCATCTGCTGCTTGTTTGATTGCTGCAAGCAGGGTTTAATCAGGTTTCCTATCCAAATCCTAATTTCACGTTCAGCTGAGTGGAATGAAATTAGTATCACCTTAAGTTATGGAAACCACGTCAACATACAGCACATGTGGCAGTAGCTGTGGTCCTGACAACAGTATGCTGTTGTTAAGTGAGTCATTTATGCGTATAAATAGGGTTGGGTACAAAATATTAAAAAATCAGAGCCTTTGTCTTCTGCTCTAGTGCTCCTTCCTCATGGGTACTTAACTGCTGCCCTTCTTCAGGGGTGTCAGACTTTGGAACAGCATTTGCTGCAAACAAGTCAGTTTTCAAGCTATGTTTCTGGGGGGTTGTCTGTTTTTAAGGTTTCTTAAAATAAAGAACAAAAACACTGAGCCACTCAGAATTCTCCTCAACGCTGTTGCTGGCTATGTAGCAGTTTTTAAAATGAAAATGTATATGCAGATTGTATAAAAATCTATGAGGAATTACTGAAAAATCACCAAAAAATGTAGACAATTTGTGGTCATCTTTGACGTTTGTTTGCAGCTTATTCTTAGAATGGTTTACACCCATACATATTTGGCAAAGAAATAATTTCTCAAAGTCATTGAGTTAGCAGTTTGCAGTGAATTTTACGAAAATTGAATCAGTAAAAGTTAATAATTTTAAAAACATTTGTTTTACATTATGCCCTGAAATGTGTAAAAGTCAAAATGATATAATCCAAATGGAATATTTAAACCTATTCATAGCTCTAGATAAGGTTTTTTAAACTCTTTTTCTCCACAACATGTTTTGACCTTCATTCTGATTTTGAAATCTGTTGATTTCTTGATTTTCTAACAAAAAGATTAATGTTCTATTTTGAACAGCTGCATTTATAACATTAAAAGAGGGAAGGTCAATAATTTATAGAGATAAAAATTTTAAGAGCAACTTAGTAAAGATATCCTGGTTAGTTTGGAAGAATTCTCTCTTCCAGCCATTTGTGAATATGAAATTGTTGACACTGACTTCTCAAAGATCCTGCCAGGAAATACAGTTAGATGTTTTTTTCTGTGTTGTCCTATTGTCAAGTTGATTATTTTTTTTCTAGGAGAGACAAGTGTTTTCTATGAGAGGACTTGTTACACTTGAATTAAGCTGATAACACAGTTAAGAAGAGGAACAAGTAGGGGCAGCTAACGTACGTTACTCCAGCTGCTAGCACTGCGATATCCCTCTGAAGGCTCCAAGCAGGCTCCATTGCACTAGGTCCTGTTACATGCAATGAAAAAGTATTTCTTGTGCTCAGTAATTGTATTTATTGTTTCTTAGGGATTTTCAGCAGGCTGATATAAAATATTTATCTGGATGGAATCAGTGGAAAAGAACTAGTAGTAAATCATGGAAAAAAGTCCTCAAGGATATCAAGGAATCGTTATCTTATTTACAGCTTTGGCGGCATGATATTCACAGCATAGAAGGTATTCACATTCTTTTGGTTTCTCCTCTTTCAACTTACTCTTTTATTAGTGATTATACGTGTCAGATGTGCCTTTATGGGTTAAACAGTTACCTGCTTCCCTTATTGCTGGTGATGAGAAAGTGTTAACTGTATAAAACGGGGTGGATAGAAATATAATTGTGAAAGTAATTAAAAAGTCACATTGCCTTTTCTATTTCTAAAAGCCCACAGTGCTTAAAACTGGCTTTAGTAATGTTTCTTTACTACTGTTATATTATTATTATTATTGTTAGTGTAACTGAAATTCTAATCTGTTTGTACTTTTTCAGTGATCTTTATCATCTTAATTAGTGATACACATGCTTTTTTATTCCCAGGGAAATTTGGTACTGGCATCCAGTCCTACTTCTCCTTCCTCCGTTTTCTGGTCCTGCTGAATTTTTTAATATTTATACTGATGTTTGGTTTTGTTACCCTTCCCACCGTCATCTCTAAATATGGATTTTTCAACAGTAGCTTTGCTAAAATTTCTCCAAAGAGCACAGGTAAATGTCTTCTCTATGTACTGTTGTTGTTTGTAAGATTCCCCTATTTCTTTAGCCTTTTCCTCACCCACCAGGACAGATAAATATTGTGTTGGTTTTGTTTGTTTGTTTCCTGTAAGAATATGTCATACTTGAATTAACTTGGTCTTGCAGTTTAGTGGGCATTACTATTAGAGTGACTTTTCCTGCCTTTCTTTTAACAGAGTCTTACTGCACAGTTTATGCACCTAGTGATAATAAGGGACTTGTTTACTTCTATACTTACCTCAAAGATTTGCTCACTGGAACTGTAAGTAATTTCTCTCTTTTTTCCTTAAGTTTCATGTAACATGCAAAGCACAAAAATAGTTTGCTTAAGGAATGGTGCTTTGATAATTTTGAAAAATGTTAAGGCATAGGCATCACTGGGTAAAATAAATTAGCATTTATTTACCTTACCTGTGAGAAGGGCATTTTTAAATAGATTTTTACTCAGTGTCAAGCTTCATGGCACATTGCAGCCTGTGCCTCTCTTCCCCAGCTGTTAAATGTTACATAATCTAGAGCATGCCTCCTTTTGTGCTTTCTGTAGCTTTTCAGTGTCCCTGTCACAGTGCTGTTTGATTGGAGAGGGGAGGGATTTTAAGTATATAGCGTACAGATGACAGTTAGAGGCATGTCAGTATTTAGAAGCTACAGACTGTTGTAGCTTGTTTGTGGCCCCAACAGAAATTTTAAATTTACAACACGCTTGGTTCAAACCAGGTTGGACTGAGCTGAGCAGTTGTTGCTACTGTTACGTATTCTTTCTTAACAGTGTTCTTTGCATTTTCTCATAGGGATTCCTGGAAACAACAAGTTTGTTTTATGGCTATTACACAATAGATGCCGCGTTGCTCAGTATCATGAGATACAACTTACCGCTAGCGTACCTGCTGACTACGTTCGCCTACCTTGCACTAAGTCTTGTCTGGATAATAAAAAGGTGAAGATGTTGGTATAATTAATTAACTGCTATGTGTTGCACAATTTACGTTGCGTTCTTGCTTGTAGGGAACACTGAATTACAGAACAGTTTTATATGGAAATGGAGAATCTTTTGAGGTTGCAATGCCACAGTAGCCTTTGTCTGTTTTTTTGGGGAGCTGAAATGGGGGATAAGGGAGAACACAACTCCAACAATATTTTATATATCTAAAAAGAGAAAGTATGACTGTGGCTAAATGGCACAGTAAATTAACATGTGTTGGCCTCAGTTGACTTTGTTTGCTGCAGAACCACATGCTGAAATTTTCTAAGAAACTCAATGATACAATACAAATGTGCCTGATTGCTCTTAGGGAATTATTTAGTCTTTCAGCTAGGTTGCTTGAGCTGTAGGGTTTTTGTGTTTTGGGTTGTTTTTGTTCCCTGTGACTAAAATATGTCTTTAATGAATGAAGTAAAGTTGTGTTTTTCCTTAGGTCTGTGTCAGGATTTAAGCAGAGTTTGGTGCATGATGAAGATCAGTTTCAGAGCTACTGTAATAAAGTCTTTGCAGGCTGGGACTTCTGCATTACAGATCTGAACGCAGCACGGCTAAAACATCGCAGCTTGCAGTATGAGCTCCAAGTGAGAATCTACTGTATTTTTCTACGATTACTGTTTAATGATTAATGTTTAATGTTAAATCTACTTGGATGACTAAAAAGAGAGGTGTGTAATTGTGCAGGTAATGGAATAAGGATAAGAAGGATTGAAGTAGTTTACACTGGGAACCAGGGAGCCATGTCCTTTTGCGTGCTTTCTAGGTAGCTAGAAATGTGGTATAACATGACAAGAGTTGGTACGGAGGTTGAAGGCCCTTCCCCCCATTCACTGGGGACTGAAGCCAAACCTGTTTGCTGTTTATCTGCCTCTTCCTCACACTCCAACCATG
Organism: Heteronetta atricapilla; assembly: GCA_011075105.1. NCBI lineage: Eukaryota > Metazoa > Chordata > Aves > Anseriformes > Anatidae > Heteronetta > Heteronetta atricapilla. The sequence continues at coordinate 8,620,249 of CM021744.1, forward strand.
CTTCCTGTGTTAGTTTCTATGTAATGAAACAGGAAAAGCTATTCTAGTTGTGGGCCAAAAAAAACTTTGTACTGTTGGGAGTCAGTTTGAATATGCTGGATTGTAAGTCTGCAATGTGGTAGGCAGTTGTTAGGAGAAGAATAACATTGAGAAGGTACAATTCACAAATTCAGTGCATTGTTGTCATAAGATGCTAAAATATTTTCACTAGCTGTCTTTGACACACATGCACATTCAAAGCACTGAGAGAGCTAATAAATTTCCTAAATATCTTTAGAAAGCTCTGAAAGGCTTTTCTGGTGCAACTAGTTACCTTTTTTTTTGCTTTCCTATATGTACACTGGAAGCGGAGGTTTGTATAGTGAAACAGTGACCTCTGAAAAAATAATTTCCACCTCAAGCCACAAAGCTATAATTATTGATTTCATAAATTACAGTGAGTTGCTTTCTACTCCAGTAAAGTTCAGTTGCCATCTTCAGGGTTTTGTTTTTGTTTTTTAAATCTTCCAGCCAGAGCCACAAAGGCTCTTACTGCATTTTTGCCTCAAAAATTCATATCTTAAAAATATTCATATCTTAAAAAAACAACCAACCACCACCAACAAAAACAAAACAAACAAAAAAGCTTGTCCCTTTTGTTTGAAGGAAATGTTTGAAGTTCTGTTTCTTTGTTAAGTTTTTGTTTTGTTTGAAGTACTGTTTGAAGGAAATGAGTCCTCAGAAAATACCTGGATAATTTGTTTTTGTCCAAGTTATGTTGCCTTCTCAGGCAGTACTCTATTTTCACATGAGATAAGATGAAACATACAAAGTTTACATGACCAGCTTCTCGAGGCTGGGCTAGTTTTTCTCTGTGTCAGCTTCCACTTGTCCTTCACAGAGTAGAACAAGTTTGAGTTGTAACTTACCTTATGGAGATGAGAGGGCCAGCCTGTTTCAGAGTTTAGTACCAAGCTATCTGAGACCAGTGTCTCACAATAGACAAGTTGTCTTTCTCAGGAAGATCTTACTAATACAATAGATGTAATAGGATTACAAGATGCTTGTCTTTGGCTACAGGACCCCCAGACTGAGGACACAAACCATGCTGGGCTCCCACAGGAATGGGCATCCATTCCTGCATGGGCGTGTTTGTGGTAATGAATGTGGACTCTCAGTTCAGTCCATCTGGGCAGGCTGTGGAGTGACCCTCCTAGAACAGGCTATAGATTTGCATATCACAGAGGCAGAACATCCCAGAGGTAGAAGATATGGTGTCAAAAGTTATATGCTGCATCAAAAAATGACACATTATTTTCCTTTTGTTTGTAGACAGACTTGGAGGAAGAAAGAATTAAACGAAAAATAGCTGACAGAACAATGAAAGAAAAGCTACGCATCTACTCTCTGAGAATATTTCTAAATATAATTGTTCTTGCAGTTTTATCAGGATGTTTTTACTCTATTTATAGAGCGACTGTCTTCTCTCAGGAAAACTCCAATGTAAGTATCAGACGTGCCCTTAGGACAGATTCAATTGAGTTTGGTGATTTAGAGCAAGGGGAAGTGTTGTGAAAGAGTCAAGTATCTTAATATAGCACCTTTCACGTAATGGATCTGAAAGCACTTGCTTTCTAAAAGGCCTATACTTACTAGTAGCAGAGAGTGAGAAGGATCAAGAAGCATGTGCAAGAAAGAACACAATGATGCCTTCCTTTGGTACAAAGGCTTCTGTCTGGAGTGCCTTGGAGCAGCTGAAAATAAAAGCAGCCCTCACTTGCCTTGCCATGTAACTGTTCTCACATCTGTGATCTGCTATACAACCACTTAAGTGTCTGGGCAGTGAGGTGACTCAGGGAACTGGGTCAAAACAAACCATTATGGTCAGTTTCTTGATGTGGTTCACTGTTCAGCTGCAAAAACAAACAGTAAGGGAAAGGGAGAGCAAAGATTTTGATCTGTATTGTGGCTTGAGTTACAGCTGTGTGGTGAGACAGCAAGTCTTGGAGCAGGGAGCACTTTGCAGAAGAAAAGGTTCTTGCATCAGTAGTGTAAAGAATACAGTTGATAGCATGTTCACCCCTGGCAGGACAAACAGATGGGAAGAGTGATTCAGAAGCAGAACAGCATGAGCAACCAGCAGTTTGACAGTTTCACAACAGTAATTGAGTTCTCTGTAGGACCCCAGGGTTAAAGTATCCTACTAGAAATGGAGCTTTATATATAAGGGTTGGTATCTTGACTTCCTCTATATTACTAGGTAGAGGAGCTTGTTAAAATGACGGGAAAGTTGGGGAACTGCTTGGCACCTGTAAGAATTACTTGAAAAGTGTTGGCATTTTGGCTTAGGTCTAAAAGCTGTTAGATTTAGTGCTAGGCTAGGCAATGTGGCCAGATACAAGCTTTGGTGAAAACAGCCTCTTCCAACAGAAGCTTTGGGGAAGCACTAAAATATTCATAGCAGAAGGAAGGGAGAAGAAAGCAATGGTGCATAGCAGCAAACTGCAGAAACAGCAGTGGTCAGGTTTGTCCTAAAGATAGGAGGAAGCTGAAGACACGGTGCTATCTGAGTTCTGGGTAGATATCTGAAAGGAGCACAATGTCAGAAATGTATGTGTGCATGTAGTGTCATCTTTCTCTCATCTCTTCTTGTACAGAACAGCAGTGGTACGGACTTGCCAACTAATCTCTTAGTTCAGTATTTGCCTTCAATGGTGATCACGTTGGCCAACTTCATTGCTCCTCAGATATTTTCAATTCTGATCAGATTTGAAGATTACTCACCAGCCTTTGAAATCAAGCTGACACTGTTGAGGTAAAGATGGTTTTATTGTAGCCTGGGCTGTTTGAACAACTTGTTCTTGAGAGGTTAGAGATATTGTAAACACTCGAATATCAAGACACAGAGAGATTGGACTCCCTGCAATGGAGGGCCTGGGCACTGTAAGCCAAACAGGCATTGTTTGACTTAAGTTTCATTGGAAGCTTTCATTTAAAATCTGGAAACAATCTCCTGTTTGGTGACAGTACAGTGCAGCCATTTAGTGTCCAAGTTTCTCTCTGTTCCATTTAGCTGTGTGATCTGGACATCTTCAACAATCTGAAAGTTTGTAGGGAAATTACTAGGAAAGTGCTGGCTGCAGAGCTGTGCATTCACACTGCTTTATGTGCAGCAGCTCCCTGGATGAGCAGTTGTGTGTGCACAGCAACCAGCTTCACTCATGCCATACAGCAGCTCAAGGCAGAAGTTAAAAGTCTGGGGATAAAAGAAACCTTAAAGTGACATCATGAAGAACTGGCATTTGGCAGCTTAAGGTGGTAAGATCCAGACTGAAGCATCTGAACTCTGGTTAAGCCCCTGTGCTTTTTATTTCTGATGTGGCTTAATGTCTCTGAAGGCCTGAAGCCACCTAAGAGGAAAATGCTGCACACAGAGTTGTCATCTGGCCTCTAAAACTGTACTTGAGAGAATAGCAGCCCACTGTAGGTTGAAGAACAGCAACTTAAAGGACTATCTATGAGCAATACTGTGGAAAGAAATTAAGGCACTGTAGGTGAAAAGTGATTTACCCTGTTACTAAAGAAAGCAAGCTTTATCTGCTTGGTTATTCCATTAAAGCTCTCACATTCTGGGCTCTGTGCAGCTTTGTCGGGCTTCTGTGCAAATTGAGTCAGGTGCCAGAATGGCTCTGTTTTGGCATGTTTAAAACTGGGTTTTGCTTTTCTTCCAGGTGTGTTTTTGTGCGGTTGGCCAATATTGGTGTTCTCTTGTTCTCGCTGTGGAGTCAAATCCACTGTGCCAATGACAACTGTAAGGCCTGTGGATACAATTACAAACTTTATCCTGTAAGCAGATCTATCTTTATTCACAAGTTCAGATGATTAAAAACAGATTCTTTTTCCATGAGACTAGCTTGTTTAGAGGTATTCAGATTTGCACTTGAGGTTGTCATTCATGTTGTACTTAGTGCTGCTTCTTACCGCTTAATGCAAACCAGTACAATTCTCATACAACTTCCATTTATCTTATCTTCCAGTTATCTTTATCTCCAATTATCTTACTCCAGTGACAGGTTATTAAGCGCAGACTTTCTGACTGACATGAAGTTTATTTGAGGTAGCTGTGTTTTGGAGATGGTTGTGTTACTGTCTTTTTGTTTCAATAAGACAAATTGTCTTCAAAAACAGACAAAAAGCATGGCTCAAAAGCTCTGAAAACACTTAAATGCTCTAGGAATGTGATTAATACAACTTGAACTTTACTGGTGTTAACTGATTGAAAAGTTTGTTGCTGTAGTGATGGACAGATTTTTTCCCCACTTCTTATTAGACTTACAATCCTGTTTTTTCCTGTTTTTTCCTGACATGCTTTTATAGTGCTGGGAGTCTGCAGTTGGGCAAGAAATGTATAAGCTGTTGATATTTGATTTCATGATAATTCTTGCTGTGACCCTTTTTATGGACTTTCCTAGGATGTAAGTATCTTTGCCTTTTGAGCATGCTTTTGCAAAAATGATTTATGAAATGCGCTTTTTTTTCAATTATTAATTCCCTATATTTCTAACTCAATTACAAAATTTAAAATAAAACATATTTCTGACGATTTGAGTACTTGTTTGCTATTCAGATGGATGTGGTTTTTGATATTTGAATTTTTTTTTTAGACATTTTTGTGTTGTGTGGTCTAATGCTTTAATGCTAAATTTCTGTATTCCAGATATTTCAGATGTGTTACAATTCAGCTAAGTTCTAGAACTAATTATGTTGGGTTTTTTTGTTTGTTTTGTTTTTAGGTTGTTAGTTACTCATTGCTCTTGGAAGCCAGTTCAGTGGTGTGGTTTGCAGGAATTTGGGATTTCTGACAATGTCCTGGAAATCATTTACGGACAGACTATCTGCTGGATTGGAACCTTCTTTTCACCACTTCTTCCTGCAATAGCAACTATAAAATACTTCATCATCTTTTACATTAAAAAGGTAATGAAGGTGTGTGGTAAATAAAACTGAGCAGCACACCTGTGTTTTTTTGTTTTGTTTATTTGGTTTTCAATATAGATATGCAGTTGATTTAAAACAAACAAAATCTTAAAAACAAACAAAAAAGCAAGGATGCAGTATATTGGAAATGAGGTAATAGAATTCCATTTTCTGTGTATTTTTTTGCTTTTAAGACAAGGTAGAATTTTCCTTTGAGATCAAGCAAAACAGCACCTTAATGACTACATCATCAATATAATTAATTATGTTTTTAAAAAATAATATCTTTTTATAATAAAGATAATAATATATAACAAATGATTGCAAAAAAATGTTTACTATCAACAGAGCTTTGAACTTGGACAAGATTTTGCCAAGCTGCTACAAATTTTGAAGCAAAATGGGAAATGGAAGATGTATTAGATATGAGATGTGATTTCAGTGTATCAGCTTTGCTCTATGATTAGACATCTCCTTCTGTGCAACAATTTCATTTCAATCTCTTTAATTTTGATAAGAGGGGATATATTCAATGAAGCTCCAGCAGATGAAAACTGAAGGCTGTGCCATAGATCATATACCATGAGTCTGATGTCATTTGGCTCTGTGCAAGTGTGTGAGGCACCCTGGATCAAGCCCTTCCACAAAACAAGAGATAATGATTTATCCTAGAATGTAAATCATTTTTGTCTCATCCCTTCCATCAAAGGAATGATGGTTACCTGGTAGCTGGTAACATAAATGAAGATATGAAAATAGTTGGTGGGGAAGGTATACTTGTATGTATGTAGACAGATGTACCTGGTAACAGTCTTGCTCCCTTTTCCTCTCTAGATTAGCTTGATACATACGCGTAAGCCTCCAGGTAGGCCTATCAGAGCATCGAGTTCCAATTTTTTCTTCTTGGTGGTGCTGTTGATTGGGCTCGTCTTGGCTTTTATCCCTTTGGGAATCAGCATAGCACAGTAAGTGGCAATTTAACTTCTATGAAGTTGGTATTTGCTTTAAGGTTGTAATTTCTCTAGAAAACAGATACCACATTCACTTGGAATGATAAATTAGAATAAAATATACCTGCATATAATGAAATCAAATTATTACATAGTCCATATAAACAAAAGTTACTGGTTTTAAGATTAAGTATGATTTTACCCCATCGGAAACAACAAGGTGCTTGGCCTGTATTGGATTATTTTGTCTTTAGGTTTTGGTGTTCCATCTCCTTTCTGTTCTTTTTATTTATTTTATTTTTTTTTTTACAGTATCCCCTCCTCTAAGGCATGTGGGCCATTCAGGAATTTTAACACTTCATGGGCAGTTGTTCCAAATACGATACTTGGGTTTCCGACAGGTCTACAGAAGGTCCTTAATGGCATAGCATCAGAAGCCTTTGCAGTGCCCTTTTTTATGGTTGTCTGGTGAGTAGTGAGAAGACCTGATCTAGTCAGGCAGCTGCATGGTTCATTTCCTTCTTACTGAATTGATCCCAACAATTATTGGACTATATTGTCCATTTGCAGTCAAAAACATCGAAGCCCCTATGAAGCCTCAGCTCATTTGTCTTTTTTCCATTTATTCATGATTGTCAGGTACTTTGTTCAGTTGGGTTTTGAATGTTGCTAAATGTGGAGACTCTACACCTCTCTGAGCAACCTGTTCCAGTCTTTGGTTGCTCTTGCAGTAATGTTTTTTGTTTGTTTGTTTTCTTGTGTTAAAGAAAACATTTTTTTTTCATTTGTTTAATCTGACTGTTTGGCGTTATTTTCTTCAACTTCTATATTGCGAAACCATGCATTTTATCACAGGCGCCACCCAGCCTTTTCTTCCATATCGTATTCTCTTGAATTGAACCTCTTGCTGTGTACACAAGAAAAAACAAGTCCTCTTTTTTATGTGTGTTTGGGTCTGTCAGAACACAGCCCATAAAATCTGATAGAGGCCCTGCCTCTACATCTCCTAGGGCTCTGTCCCAGTCTGCTGACAACACAAATATCTCACAGGTGATTCTGAGCAGAGCTATGCCCTACCTAGCCCAGCTCTGTGTTGATTTTTATTTATTTTTATTTCCCCAGTATTTACTCATATGGACAAAACAATATTTCCTCTGATCAATAACAGCCTTTGTCTGATCAATTCTGTTTTGTATGATGCTAAGGTATAATGTTGGCTTGTTGTTCGCAGCCTTATTATGTTCTATTTTATTGCCTTGGCTGGAGCCCATAAGAGAGTGGTTGAGCAGCTGAGGGAACAACTGGTTATGGTAAGATTTGACCCACTATCTTTTCAGTGCTCCTTGTTGTATCAGTAATCAAGCATGCAGAGGAACAACAGTTTTCAAAGTCTTTTGGATATTTGGTGTTTGGGCAGGCAAAGAAAAATGTTTTACAGGTTACAAGGGAAAAATAACCGAAGTACAGAAGCATTTTTCAGTCTAGTTGGTTTGCTTAGCTATTAGCTGCAACTGTAGCTTCTAAGAAGTGATGTCACTGTTCTTTATCTGTTGTCTTGCTTAAATCTACCCATATGCATATATTTTCCTGCCAAACTAGAACCTCAACCTTGTGGCTCCTGCGTGTCCCACCATCTTATACAAACTCTGTCTCTGTTTCCTTCTCTACTATCACAGACAGGCACCTAACTCACTACCCTTCTCTCCAGGCCTATATTTCTATTTTGTCACATCTGGTGATACCAGTTTGATAGTGTTTGCAAACTGCTCTAGTCCAAATCTAACCTTTTTACTATTTCTCACTTTTCTAAGGAAGAATCTGGGTTTTGTGAAGTGTTTCTTTTAGATATGACACTTAAAAATCTGTTCTTAGAAAAACAGTGTGCTGGAGAGAGATTTTTGAAGAATATAATGGATTTAGGAGCAAAAGCCTTCCTGCTCTTGCTCTTTATTTTTGTTTGCTCACTGTTGTTAGGCTTCTTGGAAGTACAGTTTTAAAGATTTTGTGTATGTCAGATGTTTCTACTAGGCCCAACGCAGAACTGTTAATGTGAGATAAATGAATTCAAAACCATTGTAAACTTAAAATTGCTTAGGCAGTAGAGGGAGTGTTGTTAACTGCTAATTAGATTACCATGTAGTGAGAGCACCAATTTATTCCTAATAAAGAAATAAATTGTATATAGGTAACTTGTACTTCTTTTTATCTAGAGTGTACTTTGTATTCTGTCTTTCCAGGAGAGTCGTGACAAGTTGTTCCTAATCAGAAAAATAACAGAAGCTCAGAAGCGTACTTGAAAACCACAAAAAAGCCAGAAGAACTTGACTTCCAGACGCTCCTGGAATCGCTAGGTAAGAAGAGAATATCGGCATAATGTGAAAGCTGTGAAGCTGACTGGCACTGTGGCACTGCATTCTGTGTCATGAATACTTAACATTCTTCATGTTGATTATGCTATTAGCCTTAAAGTTTCCAAGACTGGAATGTTGCTTATTTGTACTGTGTTAGACCTGTCCAAAAATTGTACAGTAGGACACTTACTGCTGCTGCAATTTCAAGGTCGTTAAGGTTTATGTTAATCCCTGTTTTTTTCAGGTGAAATGTAATCAGACCTGAAACTTTTTTAAAAAGTTTGTACTGTTTTTATGAATTATGCTTTAAGAACTGGTGAGGGGAGAGGTGTGATTTTACACATTTCCTACTCACTTACCTTATAAAACCAAAGCAAAGCGACTTCGTGTCAGCATTTTGAAATAGTCCATAGGAAAGGAAAACACGTAATGGGTCTGAAATCAGCTTTGTAAATGGTTAGAGAGACTTTGATATTTATTTTGCTCTGAGACAGTAAGGCCAGTTGAACACTAGATAAAATGGTTTAGAGAAAACCAGCAGAGGAATGTTCTGCCTAAACACTGCGAGTAGGGAGAAACTGGCAGCTGTCAGGTCACCAAGGGGTGTCCCCACTGCCAGTCTCATGGGCATGGAGTAACATATGTAAGGCTTTATTACTTGCCTTCATTCGTGTACAGATGTCTTGAAGCCTGCTCTTTTTGTTATAAACTGTGAATATTTGAGTGTTACGCTATTTGTAGTTCAGAATACAGCATTCAGAAATTTATAAGCCAGTATCCCTTAAATTCTTAGTTAATTGAGGTGACGGAGCTGTGTGACTCAGAATTATGTTTCTAGGTAGCCTACTATTATTTAAAGATTGCTCTTCTCAAGAACTTGTGTAAAGAATGTGTACGTAATTTGAAATTTCTGTCAGGACACTGGTAGTTGATACGAGATACCACGTTCTTTTTATGGAATGTTTTGTGATGTTCTCTGTCTTCATTTCTGAGAAATAAACGTGTAATAAATGAGTCTTCTTTTTAAACCTAATGGCTGACTGATTTTTAAGACAAGTTCCGTTGACGCCGTGGGGTTTTATAATTTTTTTTTTCCCCGTAGTAGCGTTAGCTGTGGTGAGGCGTCCGGCCCCTCAGCCGCTTCCCGCCCAGCCGCGGCCCCCCCCTCAGCACCACCTCCCCGTTCCTATGGCAACCAGACGCTGCCTTTGACTGACAGCCCCTCTGCCCAATGCGGAGGCGCCGGGTGGCCAATGGGAGAGCGGAACGGGGCGGCGGGAGGCTGGCCCGCAGTGATGACGTCAGAGCACGGCGACGCGAAGCGGCGGGGTCAGCAAAATGGCGGCGGCCGCGGCCCTGGTTCCGGCGCTGCGGCGCTCGCTGGGGCGGCCCCGGGGAGGGCTCGGGGGGGCGCCGCGGCCTTGGCCCGCCTCGGGGGGCGCCCTCAGGCCCCGCAGCACCGATGCGGGCCCGGACGGCATCAATAAGGCCGTCGTGGACCGCATTATCCGGGTGGACCACGCCGGGGAGTACGGCGCCAACCGCATCTACGCCGGGCAGATGGCGGTGCTGGGCCGGTCTGCCGTGGGGCCCGTCATTCAGGTGGGCAGCCCGCGCCCCGCCCTGCAGCGCCCGGGGAAGGTCACGGCTCCCCGAGCGCCGTGGTTGTGTGTCTTGTAATCGGCGGTGAGGTTTATAAGAAGCGGGGGTTGTTCGGTGGGGGAATTGCTGCGTGTTGTAGTGGTGCTCTGACAAAAACACTTGGAGCATAAAATCTCCTATGTTGGCTATAACTATCTTATCTTAGAATCACAGAAGGGCTCTGGTTGGAAGGGACCTCAGAGATCATTTTGTTCCACCCCCCTGCTGCAGACAGGGATGCCACTTGCTGGATCAGGTTGCTCAAGTCCTCATCCAACTTGCTCGTGAATGCCTTTAGGGATGGGGCATCCACAGCTTCTCTGGGCAGCCTGTGCCAGTGCCTCGCCATCCTCTTGAGTGAAGAATTTGCTCCCAACCTCAAATCTGAATCTCCCCTCTTTTAATTTAAAACCGTTCCCCTTTGTTGTGTCGTTATCTGATTGAACAAAGAGTTGCTCTCCGTGTTCTTTATAGGTCTCCTTTAAGTACTGAAAGGTTGCAGTGAGGTCCCCCCAGAGCCTTCTGTTCTGTAGGCTGAGCAGCCCCAGCTCTCCCAGCCTTTCTTTATAGGACAGGTTCTCCAGCTCTATGATCATCTTCATGTCCCTCCTCTGGATCTGCTTTAGCAGCTCTGCATCGTTCTTGTGCTGGAGGCTCCAGACCTGGACGCAGTGCACCAAGTGGGGTCTCACGAGGGCAGAGCAGAGGGGGACAATCCCCTCCCTCTATCTGCTGGCCACTACTCTTTTGATGCCACCCAGGATGCAGCTGGCTTGCTGGCCTGCAAGCGCACTCAGTCGGCTCTTCACCTCCCCTTCTTGCCCATTTCCTTTTTGTGATGTGAATGGTGTTTCCTTTACAGTCATTGTGTGTGACCTCAGCTGTTCAGTTTACTCTTTCACTTATTAGCTTTATTGGAAATGTTTATTTTTTTTTGTTTTGGTCTTACACTTTGCTGTGATTTTTCTTTGTTGCAGCAAATGTGGAATCAAGAAAAAGACCACTTGAAAAAGTTTAACGAGTTAATGATTGCCTACAGAGTTCGACCTACTGTTTTGCTGCCTTTTTGGAATGTAGCAGGTTTTGTTCTAGGTGAGTTTGTCATATTGTTGCAGGTTTTGCTTTATGAAATTTCTATGTGCTTAAGTTTTTCACGTTGTTTCAGATTTCATTGCTTGTATATGCTTGGTACCCCAAACGTAGGGGCTGGAAGCGCTTTACTTGGAAAGAAAGGCGCGATGGCTTGCACAGTGGCAGTGGAAGAGAGCATATCGGATCACTATAACAGCCAGATCAGAACTCTTATGGAAGAAGATCCAGAAAAGTACAAGGAGCTGTTGCAGGTATTTAACCATTACTTGAGAACTAGCATAACAAATTAGTTGAACTACATAACGTGACTTGACTCAGAAAACAGTATGCTGATTGAATTTGCAGTATCTCTCTCTTTGTTCCGTCATTTGGAATACCAAAGTCAATAGAAACTCTAGTATAAAAGGATGACTGTTCCTTCAGCGACACTAAATTGATCGAGGAGCAAAACTAAAAAGCGAGGTTAGCTTCAGCATGCTTTCATTAATTCATCACTCTCCTTTTGATTGGGAGAACTGTACTTAAATTTCGATTACTTTTAATTGAAAGGAAGGGTTTAGAGGAAAACAAAAGGAAAAACGTGACTGCATAGTAGCATTTTGTTTATACTGCATATGCCTGCCTCTAGATTCAGAGCATGGATGGAGGTAATGTTTGTTAGCCCTTCAAGAGAGCTAGTTCCCACGTACTTCCAGCATCAAACTGAGATGCACTCCTGTAGGGTGCTTATGAGGGGCTTTGAAATGTTGCATGTTCACCTCATTTGTGCTCTGGGTGGTGGGAGCTTGCTCTTGGGCCTGTGTGCACATTTCCAGCTCTCTGCTGACTGTTACTGTGTTCAGTTGTGCTTAGTTTAATGTTTAGCCAAGTCTGCATCCTTCCAAATTGTTGTCTTGATACTGAAGTGTTATCTGAAGTAATTGTGCTGATGTATGCGAGGAAAATAAGGGCTAAGAATTGAGTGTGAAATACAGAGGAAAAAGTTGAGCAGCAAAATTATTCACAGTGTCAGTATGAGGAGGACCAACAATGAAGGTAAAACCAATGCAAACCTCTTGGGCAGAGACAGCACCTGAGTGTATTATTAAGCAGTCCTAATTATCTGTAGGTATCTCAAGAGGAAATTCTTTAAACCTTTTTGTACTAGTTGAAAAAACAGAGGAGAAAAATAGTGTTCTTTAGAGTATACTAAAATGGACAAAAGCCCTGTGAAGTTACAGGAAGACACTGTTAATGCTTGTCTGGCAAGGCAGGGACTTCAATTTTGTTAATTAAATTGTCAGTAACTATTGTATGTGTGCAATTAGTGTTGCAAGTCACTATCACTACAGGTTTTCTTAAAACATTGAAAAAGACAGCAATATAGTAAACTGTAGCTTAATTTTCTAAAGATTTTTTAGAACACTTGAATAGGTTTTAGGGGTGGTGTAGATAATCCCCCTTTTGGGCAATTTTTCAGGATTTTGAGAAGCTTTTAAGTGACCTGGGCCTCAGATGCTAGCCCCGGTGTATACAATGGCCAACGGGATGTAGTTCTCTATTCTAGTTGCCTTGATTTCTCTGCAAAGTAAACTTACTAATTAACTGCTGTTTTTAAAGATAATAAAGCAATTTCGGGATGATGAACGGGAGCACCATGACATTGGGCTGGAGCACGATGCCGAGGGAGTAAGTACAATGTTAACTCATGGGTGGCGTTAGCAAGATCTGGGTCTGACACTCTTGTCTTCCTTATTCAGTGACTGTGACACAGCTTTTTCTTTGAGAAACAGAAAATAAGGGGCTTGATTTTCATAGAATCATCAAATCCCTGATTCTATGATATTCTTTCCTGAAGATAAATATAAGAAAACGGTGACATAGCACGGCATCTTAGAACTTTCATTTTTCTGGAACAGTTTGAATCTGTCGGAACTCAAGTCAAGTGATAGTGATTGTGTTTTCTTAAGAGTTGTCCTAGGGACAGTAAAGCTTTTATTTAAGTTTGGATTAAATATTTCTTAAAATATGGCTAATAAATGCTATTAATACAGCTGGAAAATTGAGGCATCATCTTGATAGATAAACACAACCACGATAGGAGGGGTGAAATACTGAATTAAATTCTGTTTTCGCCTGAATATCAGAGGAGGAATGTGCAGCTTCTTCACTTGCTTTTCCTCTTGGCTTATATTTGTAGTGAAATGGAACCATTAATTTAGAATTAATTTTATTTGGTTTTCTCTAGGGAAAATTAGGCTAAAATACAGGTGATTTTAAAAAAATGTTTACTATTCCTTATGATAGATGTAGTTCAAAGACAACACCACTCTACGAGGTGCATTTAATCTTTTATTCTTTTACAGGCACCAGCTTATTCTGTTCTGAAGACAGTCATACAGCTTGGATGCAAAGCTGCAATATTTTTATCAGAAAGAATTTAGTGATATTTTCTATAATGTTTGTGGCAATAAACTGTGAAGCCAAAGATTATGAAAACTGTGGAAGACTAAAATCTATTTTATTCAGGCTTTTAATATGCTCTTCATTAAACACCTGATTCTGCCATCACGTTGAGTACTTGTTCAAAAGGTATCTACACTAAAGTCAGTTGAGCTAAATGTGAATGATGATAGAATTGGGTCTATGTGACTTAAACCTCCTTATTCAGAAACTGTTCACAAGGTGGTAGTAAAATATGTTGTATATACATGATTTATATATATGTGTGTATAAAGAGAGTATGGGTATATAGAACATATATATACACGTATGCAAGTGGTAACTACATTCTCTGTTGCCTTCAAATTTATATGTTCTTGAAATAAGCTGGAGCTCATTAGCTCATTTTAAAATGGGTAACATTGAATAAGTAGCATATTCTTGAGTTCTATTTTCAGGGCAAGTACATGAAGTCCTAGTAAGCATTTCTTTTCAGTTTCTCTTGAATAAAGATTGTTATTATAAGACTCTTATTTGAAGACTTGTTTGTGGGGTTTTTGTTATTTTGTTTTCTGTTGGCTCAATTCTGAATTCTCTTTAATCTTCCCTTGAATTTGTCCTGAGTGTGTGCACTCTATGGGGTATAAAGCAGGAGGAGAGAGCAACTTGGAGCTCTTGTAGAATTGCACTTAATTTTCTCTTACAGTTTTCAAATTTATCTTTGTCTCTAGAGTAGTCTTCAGTGGCTCTTGAATAGAAAGCTGTTGCTTTCTCAACTTTCGAACAATTTCCACATGCTTCTTGCTGACGTCCTGCCATGGACTGATGGGAATGCACAAGACAGAATTTTGTATATCTGCTCTGCTATACTCTAACGAGGTGACAAAAGTACAATGAATTAGTATGTCTTAAACTGGTAGGGATGAAAAGGACTTCGTGCAAGACTGCATCCCTTGGTTGCTGGGTCTTAACAGTGCACTAGCCAGGCGAAAATGAACAAGTCAGCTCTGAACGTGGGATGGAATAGATGGAAACCTAGCTGAAAAGGAAGCAACTAGAAACCAAGAAATAAAACAGTAGCAGTGTTGCCCGTTACCGTAATAAGGAACGGGGCCACCATGCCATGGCAAATCTACACAATTATATTGAAGCCAACTAAGTGGTTTTATTGAGTTGCTGTGTGATGGTTCCAGTCCTGCGTTGCTGACCAATTCTATGTACTGATGTTTTAGCTGCTTTGAGACCAGAGGAGAAGAAGCAATGCTGAGGTGTGCGCAGGAACCCAGAACATCCTGAATCGAGGTGCTTGGTAAGGTTTTAGGCAGAATGTACAGGTAAGGTTTTAGGCAGGTACATCTCTGAGTTTGCCTTTTTGAGTAGTTCTGTTAGTGTTTGTAGGTAATGATCAGTGTGTAATTTGTCATGAAAGACTTTTTCAAGAGGATTGTTTTTCCTTTTTTGTAAAGGAGCTTAGACTGAAAGAAAAATCTTAATATAGAAACTTCTGTATGATTTATTATGACTGATGCTTTGTACATTCTTTGAGAATAATTTCTATCAAACCATCTCAAGGCTGGCCTGGTCATACTCAAACTGCAGATGTTATTTACATTGTCTAAACAAAGTAGAATTTGGTTCTCAATCAATGACTGGTTTGCACATCCACTGGAATAATGTAAGGAACTCAAAGCTAAATCACTGTTTCCTCAGGTTCTACATAATAGCAGGGTAGCTCTAAGGGATTCTCATTCTTCTTGCCTGAGCCTCAGACAGTTGTGAGCAATAGGCATGTAAACTTGAGTTTATTAAAGGTAGGGCCTGTTAAACTTAAGATGTCTTCCTAACTTGACCAGTTCTTTGAACAAAAGTTTAATCTCTTGTATTTCTGACCTTAATTTCCCTGAAACATTCATCTGGTTGTGTGTGGAAAATTCCTAAATTATTTGAAGAAATGAGGAATTGGCATGAAGGAATAGTTAGCTAAAGTGGCTAAAGAGGTAGCAAGTAGTGCTGAAAGAATGTGCAGTGCAGTCCTGTAAGCCATGGACTTTAATAATTGAGTAAAAAAAAAAAAAGGAAAAAAAAATGGCTTGATGAATACTCTATTGTAAAGACTTTAATAACAGGGCAGCATGGGGCAGCACCTTCTCTAAGTCCATGATTAGATCAAGGAGGGAGAACAGTGTTTTGAATCAAAGCTGGGAGTCACACACCCACACATACAGTGGTCCTGTGGTATAAGCTGGGAGCCCTGAGCCAGCCAGTGGCTTGCTTTCTCAGCTGCATCAGAATTGAATACCAGTCGAGGCATGTGTGTTGCTTTCCTAGATAGACAATACTCTGCCAAAGCCAGATATTCTCAATGGTGCTGGTCAGAGAGGTCCTCTGAGGATGCTGTTGGGGAACTTGCTGCTGGCACAGGAGGGTCCATGTGATCTTTTTCGCAAGCGTGGGTGGCCTCTGGGACCGTCACACACTGCTCATTTGGAGCAACACTGTTTGAGAGACAAATCCCATTTTTAGTGAGTTTTGTTTGGCTGAAGAGTGGAAACATCAGTAAATCACTGTATGAGGTCATTGTCTTTGGCCATATCTGCAGTAACTGTGAAAGCATTCACAGCAAGTTCTTTGTCCTCAACAGCTGAAAACATTGTGGACATTTGAGGAGGCTGTCAGACAGTAATGCTGTCTCTAGCTGTGAGCATGAGGGAGGAACTGGGAGAACAACTCGGCTTTATGTTCTGGATCAGAATTTGTTCCTTCTTTTTACTGGAGCAGCATATTTGCACTCATCCGTTAGTGGGGGTGAGCTGTTCTGCCAATTTCATGGCTGTGCATTTCTGTTTGCTGCCAGTTACTCTTCACTTCTGTCATTCTACATAGAAAATTGAGTTGCTTTCCATTCTTGTCAAGCAAAATGGACATTTTTTGTTTCAAAACTTATTTCAGGTTTTGAAAGACTACAAAAGGTGATAAAAGGCAACAAAAAGACACGTGGTGGTCAAGTGTGGTACAGAGCTTCTGCAAGGCTGTGGGTTTTTTTTGTATATTGTTTTCAGCCGGAACTAAAGCTGGCTGATGTCAGCCATCCCAGTAGAGGTTAATGGCAGGCAGAGTCAAAGCATATCGCTTGTACCAGTCTGCTGTCGTAGTGACTCCCAATGAACTCTGCTCTGGCTCGGGTCATGCTGCTCTGGCAGAGGAACGTGCTGCTCTGGAAAAGGAATCTGGCTCAGATGGGGAGTCTGTGAAATGCTGCCTTTTCAAATCAGGGAGCGGGTGAGACGGCGTGGTCTTTGCAGCCCCTTTGGGTCGGGGGGGGGCTGAAGATAAACACGTGTTTTGTGTCTAGTAGTATGCAGTGAGATAAAATCCTTCCCCTCAGAGTAACAATGGCTTCTTCCAACTCCGCAGTAACACAGGACTTGACCGTCATTTCCTCCTCCTTCAGTGAGGTGAGGGTCCCTGCATGCAGGGGGCTGTGGTCTGCGCCTTGAGCTGAGCCTTCTCGTGCTGCTTCTTGCCTTGGCTGGTGCTGGGATGGGGCTGGCCCCTCTTTCCCAAAGCTGCTCCCGATTGGGGATGCAGGCAATGCCATCTCTGGCAGACTGGAGAGGCAGCCAGCTGGTGCGGGTCTTGTGCCAAACTTTCAGGGCTTTTCCTGATGTTCTGAGAGCTCTGCACCATCCGCAGGCACAGCTGCTGGCCCTGGGAAGGGAAAGCCAAGCAAAGGGAAGTGGGCAGGCAGCTGCAGCTCTGTCGTGCAAGCGGAGAAGGATGGCTCTATGCGTTCCAAACAGCTCCAAAATCTGCGTTCCTTCAACTCCAGAGAGCAGCCAGGATGGCAAAGCTGTGTGATGCCACAGAGGCCTGGAGCTGGCTATAGGCAGGACGTGTTTTGGTCTCTTGCTGATGCAGCTAGGCTGAGCAAAAGCCAAATCCACGTATCTGTGATTAATGTAACGATGCTGACATAAGCTGAACGGACATTATGCCGCGAGTTATGTAAAATGGGGCTCATCAGATTGTTTGGCAGAGCACTAGATCACTGTCTGAGCTGATAAATATTACTGATAGAAGATGAATGCCAGATATAATGGGCTTGAGCTTTGTCTGGACTGAATCTGTGTGGCTTACTTGAGTGTAATAGAGCGAGGCTTGTTGTAGGTCGGCTAAGGATGTGCATACAATTTATGCTGGTGATGATGTGGATTGTACCTCTTTGATTTTCCTTAGCATTTAGGGGCTTACTTAATCTGTGTGGTCCTTTCTGTCTGCCTGGTTTCTTGACTTCAGGGAAGATACCATTTCAGACTGGGGCCGATCACTCTTTGTCAGCAGCTTCGAATTTGTGGCATGTCACTTGCATTGAGTTCTGCAGGTATTTTCAGCTTAAGGACTTTAAAGGGAGAAGTCCAAAATATTAGCCAGGTTAAAGGAGGAACCTGTGATGACAGGAGGGCATTTAAAAGCACTGTTCATTTTACCACTTCTTAATTCTGGTTCCCTGGAGTGACTGAGATGAAAAAACCTGAATAGATTTAAGGTAATGACAGCAGCTTTGCAGCTGAACTCCCATCTAGAGTGGCAGATCTTAACTTGCATTGGAGAAAGCTTGTTGGTACACCTGGAGTTAGGGGTGTGAGTTAGTGTTGAGTAACTGAATTAAAAGTTAATTGGAACATCAGTAACGGGTCTCTAAAATGACTGCATACAAAGGAAAATTCTGCTCTGTGTCATTAAGTGCTTTCAATAAATGCAACCTCTTGTTACCTTGAGTTGTTTTTGAGGAGTGTCACCTTATGATACTGTTTTACAGAGCAGGACCAAAATGTAACCAGTGATTATCTGAGACCTAAACAGATTCACAGTCTGGGTAAGTACCCTTCAGAAAGTTGGAGGCTACTATTAGATCTCGCCGTCCTTCTGCCTGTCCCCTCTGAGCTGCACTAAGGAGCTGCAGTGGGTAGCAGGGCAGCAGCAGGGCACACGTCTTCTGTGTGGCTGCATCATTCCTGCTGCTTTTTCACTGCAGTTATGGCTTTCACAGTGAAAGGTAGGAGCCAGTGGGACTGTGTCCTGAGGAAGGAGGGCACTGAACAGTACGCTCCCCTTGCAGTGTGGCTCCTGAGCTGGCACAAAGGAATGCAAAAGCAAGAGATGGATCTAGTGACCAACTTGGCTGTCTCCCATGCTGTTTGTTTTAGACGCCAGGCTTCAAACGAATGCCTGAAGCTGTTGTTTTTCCCTGCTGTTATTTTCTGCCCAACTGCGTGTCAGTGATCTGTTCTTTCATGTTCCGTGCGCCTAGGATGTGTGGATTTATTGATGTGACAGTACAGATGGGCACGCGTACACCGAGGTAGCAATGAAAGCCAGCCAAACACATGCGCTCAGTGTTTTTGCTGTATAAAATACATTTTGTGGACTACAGAATAAGAAAAGGTTACTGGCACTAGAAGCACTTTTCTTTATGGCTGCTGGCCAGCCATCTGCCAGCGGCTGCTTGGTTTGGAGCCGAGGCAGCAGGGGTGAGGGGTGATAGCTTTCTGCAGCCTGCTCTGAAGGCACGCTCTGCCAGCTGCATTTCAGCGAGCTGTCACGGATTTCTCATGTTGGTGCTTTGAGGGCTGCTGGATAGTCAGGGACTGCTTACTGTGCATGCAAACGGCTAAAACATTTCGAGGAGCGAGAAGACTTTGGTTATAGGAGCAGACTCAGTGCCAAGGCAAACAACTCGATTGCATTCATCTTTTTTGCTGTATCTGGGTTAAAATAAATTTATCTTCTTGCTGATTGATCATTCCCTTCTCCCTTCCTCCCACCAGGAAAGGGCTGTGCTCCAGAGGTGGCACAGCGCTGCTCAGGAGGGAAGACACAAGTGCTTTGCTTTCCTGGGGCTGGTGTCCCACTGCCAAAACCACAGCAGTGCTCCTTTCCTGCCCTGGGGGTTTTGTGACTCATCTGTGGTCACCAAGCAGGTGAGGGGCAGAAATTCCTGGAAACATGCTTTGAGAGGAGTTGGGCCTCCTGGGTGTCTGCACTACTTCTGCCCTGTTCCTGGTGTCTCACAGGAACGTCCAGACTTTGCAGCTTTTATGCATTTTTCACCCAGCAAAAGAACAGCAGTGGGACTTCAAGTCCTTGGTGAGGTTGTTCTGTGAACACAGCTTAATGGCTCTCTTCCTGTCCTGTCCTGGAAAACTGACTGCTAATGACGGCTGAGGTTCTGCCTTCTTCCTCTCATCTTGTCAGCCCTCTTGGGTCTGACTTTGGGAGGAAAAATACAGCGTGCCTGCAAACTTCTAGGGTGGCTGAAATGTGATTTATTTTTATTTTTTTAAAAAAAGTAATAACTGTCCGCTCTTCAGTTCCTCCCACTCAAATATCACAGCAATACTTGCTAATGAGAAATAATTACATCTCAATTTTAAGTGACACAAGTACTGTTGTTTACATACAATGTGAGAATCTAGTAAGACATCAGGCATATGTTTAGGGGGATAATGCATGAGAAATGAGTTCTCTTGTCAGAGAGCTGAGCCTTGCAAAGGAAAATGACAGCTACGTGTGTTTACAGACAAACTCTAGATCTGGTTATATTATCGTTTGTCATAAATGCAGACACATGCAGCACAAGTACTAATACAGCATGAGCTGGAACATACACTCCCCTCTTGCAGATGTGGCTTGAATCCTAATGCTTGGGGGATGCTTTGGGTTTGTGACCAGCAAGCGGACACAAACAACCTTGAGCCTTCCCGTGGATTGTTGCACAATCCATGGAGAAATCCCACGTGGAGCAGGCGAAGTACAGCTTGGCTTTCAGCTTGCGTTGCTGGCAGTTAGTAACTGCTTCAGCAGCTAGCTGGATCTGCCTGATGCATTGTGTGGCTGTGATGTGGCAAAGGTTGGGATATAAATGCTTACTGGAAGCTGGGGCTCTGAAGTGACCTAATGATTCGACATTTCTTTCCAATCAACTCCTCGTTCCCTGTAAGTTTGGTGGTTAGATGACAGTGATGAAATAAATTTCACGCTTGCAGTGGTGAAAGCACTGTGTCTTGGTTTACAGAGGGCTTCCCAATGACAAGAAAGTCCGTGGTTATACTTTACCTTTCTACTTTCCCTGTTGCTGTCAAAATACGTGTGATATAGCCTTTGTTTTCAGTAGATGCTTTATAGTATACATTCACGTCATCTTGTTCTGAGCACTTACTCCAGGCTGAGCTGCAATGAGTTAAAAATAGTCAGCACAACAAATACACTCGTCTTTGATTCACTGGGAGATGGAAAATTAAAAACAAACCAAGCAACAAATGAAAAGAAACACCAGACCATTTTGCTTGTGGAGACTCTTACTGTCACAGCTGAGAGAAACCCACAGAACAAGTTACGAGCGTGAGCTGCGCATGAGGTATGAAAACATAGCATAAAACCAAGAGGAGAGGTTTGAGGAAGACGTTTTCTAATGGATATCTGTTCATGTGTAAAACCACTGCAAGCATTGGCGTGTCTGGCAGGTGTTGTGCCGCACTCTGTTCTTACTGCAGGCTCGCCCTGCTCACCTTGGACATTGGTTTGGGTTTTGTTTATTTGTTTGTTTATAGTTCATCTCCTCTCCAGTCAATGATAATGCATTCCTGTGAGCTCTTTTGGAGGATGCTTTTCCATCATAGTGAAAGGATATAGGAAAGAAATGTTTAATTTTACCCACTCACTACGTGCAAGGAAGGCATACTATTTATGCTTCCCTAAAGACGTAATGGGGTGTAGATTTTATTAGTGTGAGTTTATAGCAAATAAAATAACTTGGTGATGATTTTTCCATTGAGCGACTAAATACAAAATAGATAAAACTAAAATCAGGTTATATTTGTTTCTATTTTTTTCCTTTATTCTTTGATCAATGATCTTGTTGGTTGGTTGGATGGGGGATGCCTGATCTTTGTACAAACACTTTCATTTGATTAATTTGATATTGTTATTTATTTAGTCATCTAATCAGGCAGCTAAGTCAGGGCTGTAGCATGCGTGCGGCTGCACACAGCAGGAACCAAACCACAAATGACAGTGAGAGGACAGCGGAGGCAAATGGTGCCCAAGAAACCCATTGTTTCAAAATTGCTCATTCAAGGTATTTGGTGAACATTTCAAGTAAGATTAATTTCCAAAAGTTCATGAATGATTCATTAAAGCAAGGGAAATTAATTCAATGAGGTCCTCATTCATCAGGAATAATGCATTGTGCTTCAATGTTTTTAGGAGTGATATTTAAAATGTATTACCTAGGCTTATAACCAATAAACCTGACCTAGAAGCAGGATCTGTTATTTCAGAGCCAAAAGCTGGTGCTGAAACCGTCGGAACTGAAATCTCTCAGTGAGTTCAGAGGCGACCCTCAGTATTTTACATTTCTTGAACAACCCAAGCCTCCCCACAGAGATGAATTGTTAAAGCTCACATCTGATCAGCTCCCAGAACAGCTGTAGCCACGGCAGAGGAAAAGGTATGGAAATTTCAAGTGTGTGTCTTTCAGTATCAAAGTGCTCTCAAAGGGAGCTTGGGATTTGTCCAGCCCGAGGCGTCTGTCCCCAAGCCTTTGTCACCTGGTGCGTTGTAGCTGCGGGAGGCATATGGGGACAGGATCATGTCGTTTTAAGAGCTGCAATCTGGGCAGAAGTCTTAGTTTTGGGTGGGTGACCATTTATCTTTATTTTTCAATTCAGGCATTTTTTTCTCAGGCCACAACGGACATCCTTAGTTTCTGCTGCCACGATGACCACCAAGTCGTTGCAAGGGAGGCCAGTTAGGTCTTCTCTGCAGCACTGCATCTGCCGTCCCTAGCGCCTGGTGCTATGAAGGTGCCTGACTGTTTTCCTTGAACACTTTCAGCGTGGTCTTTATTGCCCTATGCTTTCTCCAGATGTTTATGTCTCCCTTTACTTATGAGGGTGTCCTTTCTCAATTCAGAGGGGACCTAGTTATGAAGGTCCCAGAGGTGTGGGTGCCCCAGCTGCCTGGGAAAGCGATGTTTTCATGGGCAGAGTGAGCCCAGCACTGGTGAGAAGCCTCATGTCGGTGGCAATGGGTACTGACAGTGCCAAGGAGGACATCTCAGCATCCTCCTTAGTGCTCTGCAAGGTGCCCTGCTGCCCCACCGGCAGAACCTCCCGCTGGTTTCTCAGGGTGCTGTGAGTTCTCATCCCCCGCTTGCAGGTATCACTTCAGAGATCAGCAAGGGAAGAGGGGGACAGAGCGTATTCCTTGAGGGAAAGCAGGAAACAGACCATGGCTGTGGGCCAACTTGTAGAGGCTGCTCGGGCTTGGTGTCAATCTCACTTACATGAGCCTGTGCTGAGCCTGTTGTTTCAGTGGCTGGGCTTTGCATTTGCACCTGTGTGAGATGAGCAGGCTGGCTTGTGTTTTGCAGCTCCAGGGAGCAAAGTGACACTTGCTGTATGGCAAATGGAAAAAATTGATTTAAATTCAATTAGGTAGGATGTGAAAGATGATCCTACCTCTGTTCAAGTGGTCGGCACTGTACTAATAAGGAAACCTATGACACCAGATGTAAAAATAGCTGTCATTTAATGAGCTCATCTAACTGGCCTTAAAGACAGGGATATGCTGCACTTGCTGTATCACTAATGAGCTAATTGTGTTGCTTTGCATTGATTTGGGGAGCATTTAGTCTTACTTAGAGGGATGCAGCCTGAGAAGTCATCGCAGAGGGATGCTGGAAAAGACCAGGCTTGGCTTTGCTGGTGGGGTTTTGGTGAATCCTCCCCGGGGCACGAGGCAGCTGTGTTTTGGGGCCTTTGTGTGGTGATGGCACAGGCCAGCACACAAACACTGAGCACTTGGTAGAGCTCTGGGGTGCCACTTTTGTGCCAGTCATTGCAGAGATCCCGTTTGGAGGATGGGAAGGGATAGCAAAGTTGGAGGGACAGCATCATGAGGACATACATTATACCTGTGCTGTCAGCCCCTTTGGAATGAAGGGGTGAGAAACAGTGCTGGCTCGGGCTCCTTTATAATTTTGGGGCTGCTTTTCCTTCTTTTGCCGCTTTCCTTTAAAGCTGTTAGCATTGTAGTCTCAGTCTTCAACAGGACCAGGTAAGGGTCTAGGACCAGGCTTCCTCAAGCTACCTCCACCCTCCAGCCCCACAGAATGAGAGCTGGGGGACAGAGGGCCTGCCTTAATTGAAGCCTCTTGACAAACAGGTTTCCCTGTGCAGATCCTTCCTCGCTCAGATTTCCTGCCATGCTGTTTGTCCTTCTTTTCCCTGGGTGAGTGATCTGGTCCAGGCTCATCAGGAATGTCAGCTGAGCCGGGATTGTCCCGTTATAGGAGGCTGCAAGCCGGTAACAGCGTGTGCCTCTGATTCTGCACGCTGGATTGCATCGCTTCATGGTCACAGCACCACCACAGGTTATTTGTCAGGCACAAAGCCCCTTCTCTGCTTTCAAACTTAGGGGTGTAAAAGCCCAAAGCTAAAATACACCAGGAAGGCTGAGAGCTGAGGCTGAGGCTGCCAGCCCCATAATGAACATTGCCAATGGGAGGCCGCGTCTGCTGCTCTTTGAAAGCCATCAGTGACATGGACACATCCTCAGTGCCGCTGAAAACAGCAGGGAGCCTTGGTACACGCCTGAGGTCTTGTCTCTAACTCCCTCACACTGTTATTTTTTTTTCTTTTTCAGGGCAGAAGTGATTTTGGTTTTCTGTTTGTTTGTTTGGTGGTCAAGGTAATCCGTACCTCTGAGGAGCTGTTCTTGCTGTGTAACATGAGGCTTTCTGCCAGGATAAATTGACAAATGCTTGTGGATGGGATTTATGCAGGTGGTGGTGAAAGCGAGGGAAGCTTCAACATACTCTGCAAAAAGTTATATTTTAAATGTGGGAAAGAATAGGTGATGCTCTGAGGACCCAATGAGATTCTGGCCTTGCCGCTCCCAAGTGGAGCGGGCCAGGCAGGGCTGACCTCCTGTATGGCCTGGGGACCTTCATAGGAGCTTTCTTGTACAAAAACGTGAACAGTAATGGCTTGGACTTCTGCTCTTTTCCCTAATTTCAACCAATTTGCTTGTGGAGTGAGTTGGGGTGGGAGCGCAGGACAAGCAGCGGTTTTCTTGGAAAGCAAAGTGGAAAATGTGCTCTAGTAATCTGAGCAATAAATAGGCGGTTGAAACCAGTGTTCAATTCTCATTCCTAGGCTCTCTCTTTGCTAATAAACAAACATTAACAAATCTAAAAATGTTCCAATCTTGCTAAATTGATGTTTTAAATCGATCAAATGGCAAAATAACCCCAAACTGGTGCAACAAAACTGTTATAATCCTCATTTAAATTACTCTGCTTTAATCAGCAAATTAGAAATCAGCTATGCGATCACTTCTCATTAGTTCAGCAAGTTATGGTGCATCTCAGGAAGAAGCAAACAAGTTTAAGTGGTTTACCATTAATTAAGCTAAACCATTGCTGTTGGTGATTAAATTTACATCTGAACACACACATACTGAGGCTGTCTCCACAGCACCAGCAGCCTCAGCTTCCTGGAGAATGTCACTGCATGCTCCCATCCTGTGGTCACGGCTTGGTGGGCAGAATTCAGCATGCCAGTGTACGTTAATGTAGATATGTTTTTTTTTCTTTGCTTTTGTTGCAATTTCATTGCCTTGCTGGAAACATACAGGCATGACTCCCTGAACAGCAGTGTAAGGGGAAAGCATAAGTGTTCTGCCTGTGTGATCCAAAAGAGCCCTTGAAGGCTTTCAAACAACATGTGCCAACCTGGAGGTGAGCCCGCTGGTGCTCGTGCTGCTCACCAGCATGGAGCCAGGGTATTTCTGGCTATTATAAGGACTGCCTTGGACAAGAGAGTGTTTCATGAATTACTCAGGAAGCTGTCCTTCTGCAGCAAGGAAATCCTGTATTGGGCTATATGTGGTTCATAGAAGCTGGGTCTGCTTGCAGACCTTCAGATTCAGTGTTAGACCCTGCTGATAGCTGGTGAGCAAACAGAAGGGGCAGGAACATCCCACTTACAAAACAGGAAATATTTTAAGAGGGGACATGAGAAGGCAAACTCCTAGATGTCCATGGGCATGCTCTGGAGGCCTTGGAGGGTTGCTGAGTCTGCTCTTCAAGACACTTGGGTGGTTTTTT
This sequence comes from Heteronetta atricapilla, assembly GCA_011075105.1. Classification (NCBI taxonomy): domain Eukaryota; kingdom Metazoa; phylum Chordata; class Aves; order Anseriformes; family Anatidae; genus Heteronetta; species Heteronetta atricapilla. The sequence goes on from CM021744.1 coordinate 8,645,832, forward strand.
TTGTTTGGTTGGTTTTTTTCGTCTGTGTGTGATTTATTGTAGTTCTCTGCTTTAGACTGTTTAATAGCACATGGTAAGAAGCAGCAGGTATAACCCACTCGCAGCTGTACTTCCCTGCTGCAGGAAGGGATGCCCACACATTGCCTCCTGCACCTGCCACAGGCTACGTGCAGCTTGGGCTCCCCAGTACTGACATGGGACACCCGGCAGGGGTCTAAGGCTTGCACCTCAAGTACATCATGAAAGCACCAGACAATTGTCATCACCTGTGTGTGCCTTCTGCCTCTCTGCTGCTTTCTTCTGCCTGCCCAGACGGCAAGCTCTCTGGTGCAGGCTGCTTTTCCCACGTCTCAGACAGTGTCTGGCATGCTGTAGCACTGACATATCAGTTACACAGATGTATGAAATACTGCTCTCGGTGGAAAACTTAATGGATGCTATATACCCAACACTTCTTTTTGCCTCCACACATCTCCCGCAGGGATGTCATGCAGATGGTAAATACTGGAATAGCTATTTTTAGCTCGGTGTTGTACATGATTAAGTATAACGTTATTCCTTATTTAGTGAACAGGATATCCTGCATAGGGGGCATTCTGAAGCAAGTGTTCAGATAACATTTATTTAAACAATGGGTGATTTAAACAATGGTAGTAAAAATCAATGTTGTGGATTCTCTGTGATTTTGAGGCTATGGTTATTGGTGTATGACATTATTTTTCTGGAGTATGCAATTGCTATTAAAAACCTCATCAACTTTTTTGTTGCTGTTTTATACAGGAACAATAAGATTGCTCCTTAAGTGAAAAACAAGGAGCATTAGCAATGTAACTTGCCAGCAGTGGAGTTTATAGGTAATTTAACTCAAACAAATGAGCTGCTGTTTCTCCAGCAGAGGCCGAAAGCACATCAGAGAGCCACTCCAGAAGTAAATGCATTGCCTGTGGTCCAGCTCCCAGACACGGAGGGACAAGTCATGCCCCTGCTGCTTGTCCTCAAGTTCAATGTAACCTTGGTACTCGAAGTGACAAGAAGAGCAAAGCATCCCAGACAAGGTAAAATGGTTTGTTTCCTTTCCTCTGTGATGGGCTGTAAAATGTGAACTACAGATCAACGGTGATAACGTGGATGAGCTGTTTCCATTGCAAAGCGAATACAGCCCCTGCGGCGTAATTTCAGTAGGATGGCAATGATGGGTAATGAGCAGCAATGCTTGCTTCTATTTGGTAACTGAAAGTAGTTTTGTGTTTACAACCCCTTTATTTCTGGTACAGCAGCCATCAGACACTATTAGCTTGTGGGAGCAGGTAGATGGAGTGACTCTTAAACTGGCAATTTCCAAGTAAGCTCTTGACAGCAAAATAGGGCAGTTGCTCACCCCTGTGAAGTCTCCTACTTCTGATATTCTCAGCTTTTTGCCTAAAGCTTTTTACCTGTGCTCAGCGCACATGGAAGCAGCCAGGATCCTACAGAATCACAGAATTTCTAGGTTGGAAGAGACCTCAAGATCATCGAGTCCAACCTCTAACCTAACCCTAACAGTCCCCACTAAAACATATCCCTAAGCTCTACATCTAAACGTCTTTTAAAGACTTCCAGGGATGGTGACTCCACCACCTCCCTGGGCAGCCTGTTCCAGTGCCTAACAACCCTTTCAGTAAAGAAGTTCTTCCTAACATCTAACCTAAAAATCCCCTGGCGAAATAGGCCATTGGCCATCCCTTATCGGCCCCAGCTCTCCAGCTCTTGTCTTGCCACCGGTTGAGGAGGTACCAGCTGGTAACTTTAAGGATGGCAGTGAAAACCAGTGTTGCAGACTCGCTCTGGTCCCAGTTTTGAAGTCACGGTTATTGGAGTACAAGCTGCTATTTTGTGGCTCAGGCAAGCCTGCCCCAGCACTACTGGCACATGCACAAGCATGCACAGAGCCCGTGCTTGCACTCTCATCTGGAGCAGCTGATACACACTTGCTGCCAGATGGCCCCAGGCTCATGTCCCACTGGCACAGGTGACACCTGGATCCTCTGTCCAGTGGAGCTTCCAGAGATATTCGTGTAGGACTGGGGGGAGGCTGCAGCTTTCCCCCGTATGCTGGTCCTGCAGTGCTAATGGCTGTGCTGCGAAGCTTGTGGGCAGGGGGTGCCCAGCATGGCCACGCAGGCTCCTGCAGGTGTGGCTGGGTGGCTGCTGAGTGTGGAGGGGCAGCTCCTCAAATCAGCCTTGCATGAAGACAGTGCAGACTGGGTGAAAAATCAGTGTGCCTGTGGCAAAAACCCGAGGGCATGTGAAACGTGGGGCTTGAGGGTGTAAAAAAGCACAGGCTAGTGAAAATTGAAGCTATGGGCCAATGGGTTTGTACAGTTCAATGGTGTTTTTTATTAGGGCTTCTTAAAGGATAGGCTTTGTACCAGCACAGCTATGCTTTTTAACCGCTTCTGCTGTTTGTAGGTGCAGAACAGAGTTCTTGCAGTGATGGCTCACAGGCAGTAAGTAGCATGATAAATGCGTTTGTCCTCATATCCTGCTTTGCAAAGAAATACGGGAAAACGTGAAACGAGTGTGGGGGAGAAAAGTGCTTTTCATTTCCTATTTGTTTTCCAAAATCCGACTGCTGGAAGGACATTTCTGAGGAGCAAGGTTGTGACTTCAGCTGTCAACAACATCCTCATGGAGCATGGAATTATTCTGCTGGTTGAGATGTTGTAACATAGCCTATGGTTCCCTACCTTTACATCTGCTTTATTAAAAAAAAAAAAAATCCGATTATAACTCCAAGGGTCAGTGTTGGAGCAGTAGCTCCCTGTAGTTCTCAAATGTAACTGTGAGTCTCACACTGGTTCGGCTGCCTGGGAATGAATTCAGGCTGCTTGGCCTTGGTTACTCAGTTTGACGTCTCAGCATGTAGCATATTGGCTATTGAGCGTGAGCTTCCTTCTGCAAAGTACCGTTATGTACTTGAAGTAATGTTTTGTTTCATATAAAGACAAATTATAAAAACAAACATTTGTGCAGCCTTTCTCCTGCACTTATTTCCCTGACTCATTCATTTTTTAACTCCTTTCTCAGGTTGTTACAGCATTTTCAGTTCACTGGGTTCAATCTCCTGCATTCAAGTGCTGCTGCTGTGCCTTAGCAGGGCCTCCCACAGCCTCGTGTAGATGCAGCTGTGTTGCAGAAATGCAATTCTAACTCAATCACCTGAAATGAAACCACAACCCATGTTTATATAGATGCTTAGATGCTTCTTAAAGTTCAGCAAGCAGCTTCAAAACTAAACATTTAGTAAACAAAGAGGAGCCAGGGATGATGGCCCTGTCTGCGTTGACATCTGAGACAGAGCTAACATGCTGCCAGCAAAATACGTGTTTAAAAATGATCTTGAGTTATCTGTGAAGAAAGCAGGGAAGGAATTCTAGAGAAAACAAGAGCAGTACAAGATCTGGCCTTGTGGTTGAGAAACAGTGACAGGAAAATGTTATGTAAAGGAGTCATGTCCTGAACTGTCAGACCAGCTGGATGACTGGATTTGTGTGTGACTGCATGGCAGGAGTTTCCTTGGCTGCAAATGTGAGATGCTGCTTGCAGATACCCAGGCGATCGCAAACTCCAAAGTCTTTCAGGAGCAGTAACTCAATATGCTCATTTCTTGGTTTTAAGCGTTGTCACCACAGGACTCTTGAAGCAAAAGCTAATCAGGACAGAGACACATCCAGAAATACAGCTTGGCTACAGTGGGCTTGGTACAGTCCGTGAGGGAGACGTCATGTGAGATATGAGGAAAAGCAGGTCTGAAGAGATAATCAGGACCTGGCAGTGCCCTGAGGGAGAGGGTTGGGTGAGGAGGTCTCAGTGACAGATGGGTCCCAGAGGGCTAATAGGACTGCTCAAACCTCCTCTCAGTGATTCTGGAGTACTGATGTGGGCTGTGGGCAGAAATGTGGAGCAATATGATTTGCCGTTTCATAACCATGGCTAAAACAACAAAAAAATGCAAATTACAAGCATGTTGTCTGATGGCCATATGTTTTTAAATGTAGTAGGCTGCCATATAAATTTTGTTTCATGCCCAATACTTATCTTGCTTATGGCTTCTATGCTGAGTATTGAAGGTCAGAACCATAACCCGGTAACACAGAGCTGTGTACATCTCACAGGTTAACTAACGATGCTGCCATTATTTCCTCCCCCATCTCCTCTAGGACATACACTTTTCCTCTCAGATTTTGGCCCACAGCTTCTTTCTGCAGCCCTGGCTGACCTGCACAGCTTGTCCAGTGAAGAGCAATAATTCCTCAGCTCTTCAGTTTTCCATGGCTCAGGTATTTGAGAAATTGAAGGGAACCACAGACAGAGAAGTGATTTATCCTGCTCCTCTGAGAGGCAACAAACTAGCGATACTGGTAGTTTCTGATGCTGGGGTTTTTACAAGTTCTATTATTCGTATTTATTGCAGTAACCCTGCTTCCAGGATGTTCTGCTTTCCAAGAGAAGTACCCATGTGAGTGGTTGCAGCAGTCGTGTTTGTACATCGCTCCCATGGAGCAAGATGCTCACACACCTGAATCTGCTTCACACCCTCTCCTCATGCAATGGACCTCAAAGGACTGCCAAGGGAGGTTTCTAACAAATAAACTCTTTCTGTCAGACTGTCATTTTTGGCTGTGGTTACTGATGCAAAGACCTTGTGACAGCCCAGCCATGCAGTCTGAAGCAATGTGTGCTTCCTTACATCCTCTGCAAACAAGTTCCCGATCCCTGGCCTGCACTGTCCCCTCCTAAAAGCAAACCTTGCCATAAAAGTTCTCTGTGAGTGCTCCCACACCTAGACCCACTTGCTTGGTCCCAGAACAGGGTCCGAGCATTGCTGTTCTCAAGGGAAGCTGGACCATCCTCAGCAGGCTTGGCTCACGACTCTCCAGCTGTCGGCAACAAACAGCAGGGTTAACAATGAGCAACATCTCCCTCAGTCAGCACGGTTTGGTGCAATCTCCAGGTCACATTGCCATTCACTCCCCACAGACCAGAGCTTGCAAGGGAAAGGTGATGACATTGTCAGCAGTGCTGGAGGCTTTGCAAGCATGGAGATATTTCTGTGCCTGTCTTCCAACCTGTCTGGCTTTGCTGCTCGTGGGCTCAGGATGACTCGTGCCGTAGCCCTGGGTGTGTATTTCTGATGAATCTCAAATTCTCCCATCTGGTTTGTGCAGACAGCTGCCGTTAACGGCAGCAGGGCTGACATCATGGCAGCTGTCATACAGCAGGCAAGGAAACGGGCCCTGTGCAACACATGAATAACTTCTCCCAGGGTTATTTCTTCTTCCCTTTTAGTTTGTCAGCCGATGAGTGATTTGGGCAAAAGGGAGGGGAGGGGGAATGAATAAAACAAAACAAAGAAGTCTTTTTTTCATGATTTGAATGAAGAGGCTGCAAGCAGCTATGGGTAGAGCAGCAGACCACAATGCATGCAGCTATTAGTACAGCAGCCCGTCGGCACCCTGATGTATTGATGGCAACAACTTTGCTGTTCAGTAGGCACTGAGGCCCACAGAGCTGTGACCAACAATGACTCCCCTGCCGCCAGGCTGACCTTTATCACTTTTATTTGCGGAAATAATGGACAATGCTGAGCTCATGATGCTGTCCCGCTGCCCCGGCCCTGTTGCTTCCTAACCCCTTGATGGGGAGCTGCAGAATCATGCAGTTTTACACCAAACACATGCCCCAAAACGTTCTTTGGCTGTGATGGGGGCACGGCGAGATGGGTCTGCGGCTGCCTGCCAAAACCCTCAGGGGCAAGGGGGCTGCTGGCCGAGGGGCTGGGGCTCTGCTCCGGGGACACGTTGCTGTGAGGACATCTGGCTGCGGTGCCGGGCTGTGAGGAGCTGGGGCGGGCTGTGAGGAACCGGGATGAACCCTGAGGAACCGAGACGGGCCCTGAGGAGCCACGACAAGCTGTGAGGAGCCGGGGTGGACCCAAAGGAACCGGGACGGGCCCTGAGGAGCCGGGCCCGCCGGAGGCCCGGGCAGGAGCGGGCGGCGCCGCTCCCCGCCCCGCGGGCGGCTCGGTGCCGGCCGGCCCCCGGGCTGACAACGCCCCCGGCCCTCTCTCGGCGGCCGGGCCCGTGGCATTTCCTCTGAGCTCACTCGGCGGCTGACGCGGCGCCGCTTCCCTCGGAAGAGGAAGCCTCGCAGCAAGCAGCGGCAGCAGGCAGGGGGGCGTGCGGCGGTGGGGAGCGGGGCGGCGGCGGCGCTGGGGGCGGCCGGAGGGGACGGCGGCGGCGGGGCCGGGCGCTCCCCGCCCGCGGGGCCGGGCGGCGGCCAGCATGGCCCGAGCCCCCGCCGCGCCCTGGCCGCGTCCGACACCCTGGACGTGCGCGTCTTGTGGCCGCTGGCCACCTGCCTGTGCACCGCGCTGCTCTGCCTCTGCCAGGCCCCGCGGGGCCGAGCGGCGGCGGGCGAGGAGGAGGAGGAGGAGGAAGGCGCGGCGGAGGCGGGCTCCGTGCCGCTGCTGAAGGGCTCGGCACTGCTGCTGCTGGTGGCGGTGCTGCTGGGCAGCCTGCTGGCCCGCTGCTGCGGATCGGCGGGGGGCGCTCAGCGGCACGGCACGGGGTCGGGCTGGGGGGCTGCCGCGGCTCGGCGGGGTGCCCTGGAAGGGTTCCACGCCCGGCAGCTGCGGCTCTCGCCCCACGTCCTGGGGCACAGCAAGGCGCACGTCGGCCGGGTGGTGGCCGAGCTGGTGCGTGCTGCCAAGGCGCAGGGGCTGCAGCCCGGCCCGCTGGCCCTCAGCCTGCGAGGGGACTTTGTGCGCATCGGCAGCGCCTACGAGCAGCACAAGGTGCGAAGCCCAGACTGCTTCGACGTCCTGGTGCCGCTGCGCCTGCCGCCGCGCCTGGAGCCCGAGCCTCGACGGGACCTGGGGCCGGGATTGGGACCGGGAGCTGCTTTCATGTGCAGGCTGCGGGCCCCTGCGGGGGCCGGTTGGCCACGCCGCTACCGGCCCTTCACCGAGGGCTTCTGTGTGGAGCCACAGGGCCGCTGCCTCCTCTCGTCGGCCCTGGTGCTGCGCTGGTTCCAGGGCCACCTGCAGCGCTGCCTGGGCGCCGTGCAGTATCGGCTGCAGGAGCGCTGCCGTATCAGCCTCTCGGCCTGCCCAGGGCGCCCGCCAACACTTCACATCTTGCCCTGCTCCGACTACGTGTGCTGCCACATCTCCATGGCTGTGCGCCTCATCCCCGCCATTCCCCTGGGCGACGCGCTCTACCTCACGGCCCTGCCGCCCGAGGGTCCACAGGCAGCCCCAATGCAGGAGGCCCTGTGGGGCCTGAACACCTCGCGGCAGGAGCAGCGGCTGCTGAGCTGGCTGAAGGAGCAAGCCCCGGCCTCCTCCTGCCACCTCAAGTGCCTGCAGATCCTCAAGGGCCTGCGGGACCTCCGCAGGCAGGGCCTGGAGGAGCCGTTCTGCTCGCAGTGGGGCCGGGTGCTCTCCTCCTACATGCTGAAGACGGCCCTCTTCTCCCTGCTGCTGCAGGGGCCCCTGGAGGCTTGGGACGAGCGGTTCCTGGTGGAGCGGTTGGAGGACCTGGTGATGTACCTCAGGGACTGCCTGCGCAAGCAGGTGCTGATGCATTTATTCCTGGGCAACACCAGCCTCCCTGAGGCCGTGGCGCTGCCCAGGTTCCTCAAGGAAGCCGCACCTGTGAACTTGCTGGCTGCCTTCGATGGGCCCACGCTGGACATGGCCGCCTTCCAGCTGCTCTACACCTGGAGCCAGGCCCCACACCTCATCAGGGTGTACAGCAGACCCCGGTACCTGCGGCCAGCACCCGTCCTGTGCCGGCACGTCACCGAGGCCCGGCAGGAGCTGCACGGAGAGTGACCGGCATTGCCTGCGTGCCCAGTCCGCCCATCCGCCCAGAGCCCATGTTTCACCGAGGAAGGTGGGATCCGCTGAAGTGTTCTGCGGTTTTGTCCCTGACCTGCGAAAACTAGGAAACCAAAGGCCAAGACTTAAGGAAGTTGTGATTTCTTCAGTTTTTTAATCTCATCCTTGTTGGTTCATGGAGAATTGTGAAATTTCTGGGGAAATGCCTTAGTGGGGAAGTGTTAAAGTTTGGTCAGCTCCAAGCAACAATTCTAGAAATCTGTCTTAACTTGTTGTTTTAGTGGCAAAATTGACCTTTTCCTGAGATTTGCTTTTTATCATACAAAATCCATTTGGGATTTAAAAATTCCATGAGTGCAAACAAAACCTCCTAATGTACCAAGATGCTCTTAAAATGAGATGAGCATTAGAGCATGGGTGCTGATCTCAGTTTGAAATGCTCAATGACATGATTTAAATTTCCTGTGTAATCTAATACATCGTGCTGAATGGAAATATAATATGCATGCTAATGTGGCATCGAGGGAAGAAGTTAAACCTCCCTGATGTGAAGAATCTAGTTGTGCCTTTCTGTGTTAAATGAAGGTTTTACTGAAGGATTGAAATACGGATAAAAAGAAACAAATAGCACTTTATTTTCACAAAGGCCTTCGTTCTACCATAATTGGCTGCTCTAAATACTGGCTATGGAGGAAGCATTAGTATTTTCATAAAGGGATGATGTTTGAATCATCCCCAAGAAAACCTTCTTTTGACAGAAATACTCTGGAGTCCATTCGTGGGCTCTTGGTTTTAAACCTTTTTTTTTTTTTTGACTAACCTTTTCTCAGAATTTCTTTAATACAAGGACCAACAACAAAACAAAGACATTTTATATTTGTTTTGGAACAAAGCTTCAATCAGTCCAAATCTCAGTGTTGTAAGCTGACTGCTGTGCCCTTGTGCTCTCCAGTAACAGTGTGGTGGGATTTTTGGATTAATGCCTAGCCGGTTCTCTGACTGTGGCAGCGTTTTGACCAAATAACCTGATGGGATTTTCTAGTGCTGTGTATAGCAAATCATTATCTTGTTGCGGGGAGGAGGAAGTAAAATATTTCAGGGTACTTGAAAATTCTGTAGCACTATTTCATGATACAGTGGGGCAGTCTTAGGCTATGGATTATGGTGTCTTCTAAATGTAAGCATCAGTGAGATAATTTCCACTTCCAGTGGAAGGACTGTTTGAGAATACCTCACAAAGGGTCTTACTGGGCTGAACAGGCATCATTTAACTGTTTGTTAAACTTCTCCCATTGGTCTTGGTTTTGAAGTTCAGCTTGAAGGAGTGCGTGGGCTTGCGGGCCTCTGCCTGGTTACATCCTGGTCTCTGGAATAACCTGGCGAGGTGTAACGCAGCTCTGTGAGTGTCCTGTGTTCCTGGTACAGGAGCCTGATGTATCCTAGGGTGTCAGCAAATGCAGAATGGCAAATCTTTGCTTTAAGTTAAAACGTTGGGTCACCTGCTCAAGTGTTTGATGTATTGAAAGCCAAAACGTGTTACTAAGTTGCTGATGCTTAGCATGTTAACATTTGCCTGATTACCCACTCTACTGTGTCCTAGGTGAGCAATCTGACATGAATTATAAATTACTAAATGTAACTCCTGGGAAGCTTCAGGATAACTTGAAATTACTAATACACTCCTCCTCTCCCTGATGTACATAGAGATACTGGTGTGCTTTATTCACAGTTCTATGCAACAAAGCACAAAACAAACATTTTTTAAATCTATGAAGCTTTATAAAAATCTATTTTTCTAAATGGAAACACTCCCCAGGCAGATGTTTGCCTGCTTCTGTCTGTGTATTTTTTTAACTGCTCTTGTTGTCTTATTTTCAGGTAATTATAGTATAGGTCACACCCGCAAGTTGGGTTATTTTTATATATGAAGCACTGTGCTTCTTTCTACAAATACAAATAGTGTATTTAAAGGTAGTATTGATCAAATGTTCTTTGCACATGGTATTTAAGGCTAAGTAAGCTACCTTGGTCAGTGGTAGGTTTTTTTGTTTTGTTGTTTTTTTTTCTTTTTTTTTTTTTTTGTAGCAGATCAAGATGTGTACTGCTTCTGCAGACTTGTGTTATTTGGTGATTGAAATGAGATGCAGGTCTGCAGTTGATCGACTAGATGCAGGTCTGCCCGAAGGACTAGATGGCCAGTCCAGGGTACTGTGGCTGCCTGAGCTCTTGACAAAAACACTCCAGCTGTTAATTCCTGCATCATAACCGCTTCAGTCAGCCATTGGTTTGTTCACATCTCTGTGCATCCCTCTCTCTGAAAAGTGATCTTTTCTGTGAAAAGGGATGTGTGTTTGGTGTGGATTCTGTACTGGTGGGATTCTGTAATAGACTTGGTAAGAACTTTGTCATTAAAGTGTAATAAAAGGAAGAGATGGTTGCATCAGGCACTTCGTGGCAAGGAGAGATGGAGAAAATAAATAGAAAATGAAAGTTGGGCTGTGGGGTGAGTGAGACTGATGGTAAACTCTCAGTGAAGACGCACTACAAATAAGCCAAGGGACATGGGGTTAAGGTTAGAGATCTATTGAGAGTTAGGCAGACTTGGGGTGGAGGGAAAAGAGATTTAACTGGGTGTTATTTTGACAGTATTTCCAAACCAGTTGAATTAATCTGGGCAAGCTTTCTTGAGGTGACCATGTGTGTGCTGTTGGGTGAGAGCTGAGGAAGACCTCTAGCAGCTCTGCTGGGCAACTGAGACATTAAGTGTATTTTCTTCATCCACTGCAAAGCGTGTGTTCATGAGTCTGATTGACAAAAGGAGCTGATGGAAGTTGGGTTCTGTTATGCTGTTCATCTTACTCCACAAGAAATGTGACAGTGGTAGTAACTGTGGTGTCCTGGTGCCATTACAGAGCCTTATCTGCAAGGGGGTGTGTAGAGAACTTGACCTGGCGATACTGTACCAAAGTTCATACTACACCAAGGTTCTGAATACGTGCCATGTGTTAAGGTCGTAGCTGTTACAGTGTACTATAGGTTCAGCACGGTGGCCTCTGTACGCGGAAACTGAAACAGAAGAAAGAGCATGTTATTTAGCACTAATGTGGGTTCTTGGTTCTCTTTATCTGCAAGCTAATGTTACAGAGACTTTGTGCAAATGAAGTTGGTTTTATTGAACATTGGTTGGGACGGGGAGTCACACCTGCGGAAGAGTAAGTTTATTTGCCAAAATGCATATTGGCAATGCAATGGCAATGCCAAAATGCATGTACGTGACTTCTCATTGTATTGAAAAATAATATGTATTTCTTAAAGACATCATTATTTCATATCTGACTAAATGTCTGAAAACATTCCTCCTCTTTTGAATTTGAATATCTACAGAGTAATGTAAATTTCAAATGTCTGTCTGCAATGGATGTTTTTGGTACAACTTTTTTTGCTGGTTAATAATTAGACCAAAGATTAAACTAAAGTGTTCAGCTGCTATTGCTGTTTCGTTGTTTCGTTTTGTTTTCAAAAAGTGTTTATAGGCTCAAAATGTCAGCCCATTTTAATGAAACATTTATAAATTCATTTCCTATTTAATATCAAAATACATTTGCACTTTTATTGTTTCCATAAAGTTGGTGTTCTTGTTTTAATATTTCACTGTAGTAATAAAAAGCTGTTTTAAAGCACCTGTGCCTCAAGATTGAAATTCCTTGTTGGTTTCTTTATTTTTTTGTCTTAAGAAAAGCTACCTGCAGCCGTAAAACTGTGATCTGCAGGTTTATGTGCTCTTTAGGAGGAGACTACTAAAGTGGCAAAACCATGGGAAACCAGGAAGTCCACACCTTGGGAGTTGTGCAGAGATACGGGAGGAAAGCCAGGAGAGAGACTGGAGCACGGCTGGCACAGGTGGTTGTGTTGCTGAATTCTGAAACGGAGCACGCTGAGGTTTGTGCCTGCAGTGCTCTGAGGTTAGGAAGGTATTGGTTCTTGTTTTCCCACTTTCTGTTTTGGGTCACTGCACAAAATCTGCTTTTCCTCATTTTTAATGATGAGCCTAGGACTTCATTTCACAGTATCTCTGTGAGCTTTTCAGCATGGCATGTACAAACACGCCTCTGTTCCAAAACACGTAGGTTGTGCTTTATTAAATATGGAAAAACTCCTGCTGAAGCCAGCAGGAGTTGAATGGATGGACCAGCAAGTTACCTGTCCTTTCTTACTCTTTGGTAAGATGCCAGAATTACACACTTGTGGCTTGTGCTGATTTTCCCTATTAAAGAATGGAATACCAGCAAGATTTCTACATTTTTTATCATTAAATCAAAGCTATGTTGCAAAGAACTATCTCCAGATCTTTGTGTGCCTGCCTCTTCAATAGCTGACAGTAGCTTCTCTAAGAGGGACACTAAACATTTTATAAAACTCTGAGAGTCCAGCTGGTTAATGGACTTCGCACTTGCAAACATTTAAGGAATATCAATTTTTTAGCGTCAACACTCAATCAGCCAAGTCAGAACAGAGGAAATGTATTTAGATCTCTACCTCTTTAATAAAATTATCTCGTATTAATGGCTTCCTTAAAAGCAGTAACAATCCTCTCGTCTCCATTAATTCCTTTCTCTGAAGTATTTCTCCATTTGAATCTTGAGGTTCTATTCAGCAGAAAATCATCAGAGAAACTTAGGGATTTTCTTTCATGATAAATCTGTTGTTAACCAAAAATTAACTGGCCTAAGGACTTGCATGCTTGGTGTTTAAAGAAAAGCCTGTTTGCATCCAACTCATTGGATAAATTGTTTAAAATCCTTCCACCCCTGTGCAAATACCTCCCTTGTAATGCAGCCAAGGTCAGTAGTGAATTGCTGATTAAGTACTGCTAATGTGAGTTAAAGCTGCCTGGAGGGGAAAGGACTCTTACGTGTGCATCCAGTTTTCATAAGGCTTTTTTCATCCCATTTTTCGAAGAGTTCGGGCAGGAGAAACATGCTTTTCTAGGCTGTTTTATTTCCTGTGTCACCTCTTTAAATGTCTGCCTGTTGAGTCTTCCTGAGGTAAGTGAAGTTCTGACTGATGATAATTAACTTGAGGAGCTGGCAGCAGAGCAGCCAGCCCCATTTTTGTTGTGCTGATGGTGCTGGGAAGCTGCCATCAACATAAGGGCAAGGAACCTGCGCCCCTTTAGGCTTGTGGATTCAGCTTCTGTGCTTGCTGATGCTCTCCTTGAGGGGTCTGAGTAGCTCACAACCCCAAAATCAGCAGGACGTGGAGGGCTGGCTGTACACAGAGCTGCCTGTACGTTGTATTGCCATCTTGGATTTCTCAACCTGATGGTATGCCTAATTAAGGGACTACCTATGCTCTTGTGTGTGTGCCTGCAGTGTCCTATTTTAAACCCAAACCCAAGAATTGGCATATTTGCAACTGCTTTACAAGAGACTCAGAGCGTTGTACTATGAAATCAGCAATAGAGCTGTAGATAACATACGCTCTGTATCTGCACGACAGTCTGTTAGTGTTCAAATAATGATTTACATGCAAAACTCTTAAAGGTTGTTACAAACGCATATGCATCAAATGTCACTGCGTACCAGTTTTCTGCATTAAGGAAGCCTTTTTTTTCCCTTTAAAGGATAGCAGTACTGATTCAGAGGTTTGGAAAGTATCTGCGTACTCAAGTTACAGGTCTGCATTTCTTGAAACGCCTGGGATTTTTTTTAATTTTATTTTTTTATTTTTTCCTAAAACCAGGACCAAAGCTGCATACAGAATAAGCAGTTCTCTGGCTTGGGCTGGGTTTAATAATGGCTTGCTGCTGTTTTCATGATACTCGTGGTCCTCTATAGATGTCTACCCCTGCCACAAAGTGTTTCCTCAATAATCTGGGCAGGAAAAAATGATGGGAGGTGAGGATTCAAGATGACAGAAGTGACAGGGATTATACTGTGAAGGTTACTGGCTATCAAATTAAGGAGGAAAAATTCCTCTTGGGATAGATTCCTAGAGGAGAAAATGGCAGAGTTCTGTGTCAAGTCTCGGTACTGATACAAACCCACTGGCTGAAGACAGAGGAAGAACAGCAAAACGTGACAGGATGGACCATTTTTCCACTTCTATTTTGGTCCCCTGCCTTCCAGTTTCAAGTCAGGGAGAAAAGAAACTTAGAGCTGAAATTGCTGGCAACCCATCCTGCTTACCAGCCGTGCTGCAGGGCGAGGGAGAAGGCAACTCCCAGCTCTGGGTTCCTGTGTCTTACTCTGCAGAACGAAGCCACTGAAACACAGTACTCCTATCGAGGGAGGGAGTCCTTGGGAACTGTTTGCTAATTCATCTTTCTATCTCACGTTATCATCTGAGATAACTTTTTTTAGAAGACAAGCACCTGTTGAAATTTAGGCCTTTCAGGTACTTTTATACACGCTGAAAATTGCTCTGGAGTTTGCTCATTCCTGCCGGCATGGCATAGGTAACTGCTCCGCTTCCTGTGCAAGTGGAGCGCTGGAGCTGCAGCTACGGAGGAAATGAGTCATTCCTCTATTTCTGTTGCAAAAGACTTCTCTGTGCTGTACAATACATTTAGGAATATATTCTTAAGGCTTCTTGGAAGTTCACCCCCCGGACCGCGTTCAGGGGTTTAAGCACCAGCATATTAACAAGCATGTTACAGACTTCCACTGGGTATTCAATAGGTTGTGCAGGCTTGGCTTCTTCAGGGAGGTGTTTCCCAGGGTGTTCCTTGTGCTGTGAGTTTGTGCAGCTCAGCGCCAGGTCCATCCACAGGCAGATGGGCTGCTGCCGAAGGGGTGGCCGGAGGGATCTGTTTTGGTAGTGTGGCTTCAGAGCGCCTTATTTTGTCTTCAACCATTGAAGGCTTGTTCAAATGCAACTGAAAAAGGAGAAACTTGCTAGTCATAAGGATTCTGAATCATGGGCACTTCTCCAAAAAGTATTTCTGTGCAGAGCCTGGAAGTGTTTTCCCAGAAGCTATCTGAGCTCACCAATTATCCAGACCCTACCAAAGCTAACAAAGTCTCCTGAAAATTAAAAAAAAATAATAATAATAATAATGAAAGAAGGATTGTTTGGGGTCAAAGAATAAGCACATCAGTAGACTCTGACAAACCATAAACCCATGTCTGTACTTTTATTTCAGTGTGGTGTTTTGTGGAGATCTGCAACCACACTTTAAAACTGATCTTGGTAGGATGACTGGTTTAAGAGGCATGGGACATGTGAGGCAGAGCAAAATAGCACCGTTCTCCTCCGTGTGCCGTCTTGCTGTTGCTGCGGTAGGTAGGTGGCTAAATAAGGCAGACAGGCACTTTGTTGTAACTCCTGCCTGGAAAAGGCAGTGGTTCTTGGTAGCAATTTGCCAAACTGAATCCAGTTGGTTTTTAAATCTTTCAGGGGTTTAACTTGTTCAGGAACAAAACAAGTCTTAGACAAAGCTTTTGTATCTGCTGAAGGATGATGTTGAGGTTCTTCTAACAGTCTGCTTCTCTCTTTGCTCCTTGAGTGGCTGCCTGCCCTGAAGTGCCGAGTCTTCAGGATTTTCTGCATGCTTTTACCTGGCCGAGAGTGCCAATTACAACAGCAGCAGTAATGTCATGAGAGCAGTGCAACTGCCTGTGGTGTTCACTCCTCGTGTTTTACAGGTGCTCCTTGCAATGTTCATGCTTTCAGTATAAAGACATGGTGGGCGTCAGAGGGAGGGAGGCTGGTCACAAAACATGCTGACTGGTGTGGTCTATGTCTTGCAAACACTACAAGGTCTCCAAGAGACCAACACATTGCTCCAGGCGAGGTCTGCTGGCTCACACTGCAGCCCGTGCTCACCTGAGAGCCGCAGAGATGACGCAGGCCTCCAGAGCTTGTGTGAGTAACAGCACTTTAAATTTTCCTCTTGAAATAGTTCTCATTATCCACAATGTTTACAGGGGCATATGGGGCACATAATTAGCTTTCAATGCTCAAATAATTCTTCAAGGAAGATTGTTACAGACTTCCAAAACGATCTCTTTGTTTAGTGGCAATTAAGAGCTAATTATAATGAGATGCTGTGGGATGAAATTAGTATCCAACTTTGAGTGACAACAGAAATATCCATGTAGATAAGCTAGAGGGGAGATGGTGGGATAAAGGGGAAGGCAGGGGCAGCAGCAGCTTTGCTGCAAGAAGGAGGCAGGTGCATCACTTTGGAGCAGGCTGCAACTAACCCAACTGTCACCAGAAGGGTCTGCCATCGCCAGGAAAAGTGGCAGCACATCTGAGAGCTGCCTGTGATTGGCACGAACTTCTTCAGCCAAAACTGTCAAGGTTTGTCACTTTTATAGAGGATTGTGGTCTGAGCTCTGCTCCCTGCCGTCTGAAATGTCACCTGGTGAAAGCATTGTTCTCCGAGCTCAGCCACCTGCTGCCTGAGGAAGGGCCGCTTCAGTGCCAAAGTTCACCTTTTTGGTCTATAATAACCCTTATAACAAGACTTTCATATCTAAGGGCTCTAGGAGTCCAACAGTTTGAGTATCTGTTTGTTAGACCATCACTGGAGTAGCTACTTGTGCACAGTATCTACGAGAGCACTGGTATTTTATTTGAATAAAAATTCTTGCTCTCAGTGGTTGGCAAACACAGCTGCCCTCGACATTCTCCTGCTCTGCTCCCTGGTCCCCTCATACACAAGTGGGTGACAGCACACAAACAGACAGTGCCATGTTGTGCTGGAAGCATGCGAGTGGCACAGAAAATTAATTTTGGGTGGGTAGCACAGTGCTCTGATTGAACACAGGAGCACAAGTGATCTGCTGTCCTGGATGCCCTGGCATGCCTTTGCTCCTCGAGAGTGACTGGAGCTGGTTTTCAGCAGTTTTCCCCCTCTGTGATGGGTCAGGACTTATGGAGGGGGCAGGCCCTTGCAGAGAAGGGAGCAGAGCAGAAAATAACTCCCTTCTCCCTCCCGCACAGTATTTTCATAACCCTTTAATGGCATCCCAGAGGAACAGAGACAAGATGGTGACCATGCTCTTCCTACAGCTGCTCTGTTTCTTCCAGCAGGAAAGGAGGTCAGGATGAGATAGGATTAATTTTTTTTTTCCTTCTTGGAAATTGATTTGTGCTGCTAGTTAGGTCCCCAGTTCAACACTGTAGAAGAGATGCTGCAGGGAGGGAGACGAGCAAGCATTGTGCCCTTGGGCTAGTATGATACGTGGCTCGTGGCTCCCGTAAAGTGCAGTGGGGCATGCAGTCAGTCACCCTTGATGGCAGGTGATAGCGTTTGAAATACTGGCACAGCAGGATGGGATGGTAGGTGGGGCCCAGCCCACACCTGGAAGGAGCCAGGACAGTCCCTCAGCATCAGGCGTCTTTCCCAGCAGCATCCCTTCATCAGCTGTGAGCTGTGGGGTCCCAAATGGGAGGAGGAATGTGGTGTGCTGCTGCTTATGTAATGCAGGGGCCAAAACCAAGATCAAAAGTGCTACTGTGTAATCCTTAAAACAGGTGTCTGCGGCCAGACACCCAGCAGCAAGGACAGATTTTATGACCTGGGTTTTAGCAGACTGTTGTATATGATGTTGGCTCAGTCTGTGATGAAGTCAGGTTTCCTTTCAAAGTACGGGTCTGAATCTGGACTGCAGTAAGCACAGTGCCTTCCTCTGCGCAGTGATTTTGGTTTCCATTTATGTCCAGGGATGAGATTCCTTGTGAGAAGGAAATTTTAGTCCAGAAGGGGCTTGGTTTGTTTCTGCTGGTTCCTTGTAGCTGGATTGAAGCTTCCCTCATCAGCTGAGCTGTGTTCTAGTAAAAACGCTGTAGGGAAACTCCTAGGAAGGGGGTATAAGGAGAAAGAACTGAATAACAGAAAAAGATGGATGAAACCAAGGTCCCTCCAAGCCAGAAATATTCAGTAATTCCATGTATTTCTTAGCCACAGCATTGCAGTGCTTTAGAATACAAATTACCCCTTTAACCCACCAAGTTAAGGTCTACTGTGTGATACAGTATTTGCACATCTGCTTAATGAGATGGGGAAACCAGATGTAATGGTCTCTGCTGGTTGACAGGATGATTGTAAAAGGAGCCTTTTGCAATAAAAACAGTCCTGCCCTTTTGAACCTGTTGAATTGTGAAGAAGACACAGGCAGGTTTTTGCAAATGATGATTTGGTATTTGCAACTAAATGATCCTAAACTCATCTCTATAGCTCTTCCTTCATGGTTCAGAAGCTGGCTTCATTGCTGTTGGTTTTTTTTTTTTTTTTTTTTTTTTTTTTTTTCCTAAGCCCTTAAGCAATCTCTCTTCTTCTGTTTTGGTCATTTGCTTCATAACTTAAAAGCTTTTCTCTTAGCAGCCATATTTAAATGTTACCGGATAATTTTTGCTACATTTTACAGCTGTATAGCCCCAGGGCTCAGTTAAAAAGCCTTGCTGATTTAGTTGAAGAAACTGCACTTGACCACATCTGTTTCTGTGCTAACTTGGATCTCTAGGCCATTTTTGGCAAGGGGAAAGCTGTAGATGCCAATTCCTCCCCCTCCTCTTTTAGGTTTGATATGGTTTTTAGTGTTCATGTGATTAAGAAAGAAATATTTTTAGATGTGACTTATTAGTGTGAATCAAATAGGAAGAGTCACAGCACAGTTATATGAAAGAACTTGCAGGGGATTAAACTGTTTTTCTAGAATATGTCCTCTGTGAGTTTTTAGTGTAACTCAAACTCTCAGCATTCGTCTTACAATTTCATCTTTGATCTCTGAGTCCCAGAAAGATGACCTTGAGTGCACGCAAGACCGAGTTTGCCTTATTCTATAAAATAACACATCCTGCCTGTTGTAGAAGATACCCTCTCACTTTTAAGACTCGTCTTATCTTGAGCATCTCTCTCTCCAAAGGTGTACAACCAGGGGCCTTGCTTCAGCTCCCCATTTGCTCAGTCTCTCTCACCGGTGCTGTGCTGTGTCCCCTGGGGCTGGAGGCCCAGCTCTGCAGCTCCCTCGGGCTGGCAGCAAGCGGGACACTGCTCCTCAGCTTCAGAAAGGCCGATGGTGCTTGCTTCTCAGTCACTGTATTAAAACAAACACTAAGTAGAATTTTTCTATAAAAATAGATTTCACTTCCTTAGGAATTCGCTTCAGTGGGGACTCTGAGATATTCTCCCTCTAATGATTTATATTACAAAAATAGCTCTGTCTTGTGTCTGCAAACAGTTAGAAATGGGAGCTTGGAAAAGAAATCTAGCAGCTAACTCTGCAGCTATACAGCTTGAATAAACCAATCGTAAACAAAATAGATTATAAAAACAACTGTAAAACTGAACTTCCTTTAAATACAGCATTCTCTCATCGGAAGTCTGAAAATACCCCGGGCTTTTTTCATACTCCATATCCAAGCGTTTTTGGCCTAAATGCAGGGAGCGAGTTCCAAGCAGAAGAGCCTGGCAGCGCTCTGCCTTCTCAATGGGATGCTCTCGCTGCCGTGGCTGCACCAAGGCAGCAGGCCGGCCAGGCTGTGACGGTCTGGTCCCTACTGCGGAACCAGGTGAGTGAAAGAACGTGGCATTAAATTCATGCTTACACATGTGACTTAGCAGTTATGTTTGCCTTCAGCACTGCAGGTTGGCTACACTCAGTTCGGGCCTAGTGACTACTGCAGGAGCCAAAAGCCACTGAGGGCCGCGCTCTGAGGGGACCAGGCTGCGGTCAGCATGTTGGGACCGAACACAACCCGGCGGTGACGGGCTTCTTTTGAGGCAGAGATTTTATCCAAGGGCTTCATAAAATAATATGTGGTGCCTGCTTCCTCAGAGGCTGCGTGCCCTTTGGCTGTATTTTTTTATCTGTGTTTACTATAGAAATAGCTTGAGGAGATTATGCTGCGTCATTCGGTTCCCTGCCAGAATGTATGTTAAAGACAAACTAGAAAATGTGTGAGTGCAAGACAGTAGCTGTAACTTCTGTGCCATGGGCTAGGACATTGTAAATTACGTGAGGCAAGGAGATTTGAGGATTTTAGATCAAATTTATCCACTTTGTCTGGAGACTTAAGAAAAGAGAAAAATGTGCTTTTACCGGTATTGCCAATTAGGGAGCTGCCAGGTGGCTGGTTAATAACCCAGCTGCGCCGCAGAAGATGCAGAATCAGCAGAGGCTGTTTGTGGGGGAAGGCAGAGGAGGGCTTTGAGGGCACAGCAGCAGGCCAGGAGGCGCATGGGCTTCAGGAGATGTGATGGGAGAGAGATCCAGGGACAGGTAGTGCCAAGCCAGAAGGGGCTATGAGCTTAGGAACATTGCACAAAAGGAGGAGGGGAGTATGATGAAATACAAATAAAAGTTTAGGCTTGCAGTCAGCAGGCTCTAATGGGGCAGGCAGGTCCAGTCTCTGCTGGGACACAGCTGGGGGCAGAGGCAGGTGAGCTGCTGCTTTCTGCCCTGGTAGCTGGAGCAGATCGGCTTTTCAGAGCCTGTCTTGCACTCCCCAGTAGAGGTACTTGTCTGCTTTTGTTCTCTGCTGTGTGCCACTTCAGTGCTCGATGTCTGCATCAATCCCTGCCATGCCACGAGCAGTGCTCTCTGTCTCTGCTGGGTGCAGGTTGCAGGGGACAGTCCTGCAGCTGGTGGTCCAGAGCTTTTGGAATGAACTCTCATGGACTTGCCTGATCAAGGTACAAACACCAAGGCAGAAAAAAGGCCTCAAAAAAAAAGGCCTGCAATCAAAGGAGCATCTAGACTTTTGTGGGCTGCTAACAGCAGCAGGGAAGCACCAGCTACCATGGCTTGCCATTTATAAAAACTTCTGGAGATAAGGGTCTTATTTTTAGGTAGAGTGGTAGCTGGCTATTCCAGCAGGCTCAAGCAATGATGATAAGGACCTGGCATATGAACAGCAGAGTAAGACATCTCATCTTATCTTGCACTGCCACTTTTCTCCTCACTTTCCCTGTTGCAGCAGAAAGCGGTGCCAATTGCTTTAGGAGGATTCAAATGAAAATCCTTATAAGTAGCCCTCAGACTTCTTTCCTTTCCTTCCTTTCTCTGCTTTTTCCGAGTCATGCTCTGCTCTGTTAACTTAGAGGCATGAAGTAGCTGAAAGTCCTTGACTAGGGCTGGCAGGACACATGCAGACATGGCTCTCTGAATCCTGATTTTGGTTTTCCTGAGAAGCTGCTGAACTGATTTCCTGTGCATGAGGTAGATTTTGCTACTTGCTGAGCTGGTTGTAGTGATTCAAGCGCATCCTCTGGATGTAGCTGATGCTATTCCCATTGTGTATTAACACAAGTAAGAAGAGAAATCTATCATAAAAAAAAAATCTGTGAACACGGTGTTAATTACAATGTTTTCTGTGTTGAAATCTTGCATTTGTAAGCCTCACCATCTGCATTGCAGCCACTGCATGTGGGAAGCATGGAATGTGTCTTATCAGACACAGAGTGTGCACAGCAAAGGACATCCAAAGGTTATGTTGTCATCATGTCAAATGGGTCTGTTTATTCTGAATGCTGTAGAAGCAGAGCTTAATCAGAGCATCAGCCATATGCAGATTTGAAATTAGATTTTACAATAACCACCTGTCTGCTGTTCTGAATCCATCAGATTCTTTGGGTTAGAGCAGCGTTTGCCTAGTGAATATATTTGCTGAGAGAATGTAATCTAAAAGCCTTCATGTGGCAGCGTAAAAGGCACCTAAATGCATGTATATGTATGAGCGTGCAGTGGCGGCACATCTATCTTGCGGCTGTGTACTACAATCTGCTAGTAAAGCACGTGAATTCATTCCCCCTAATAATCAATAGCATTAGTGAAACCTCATGTAAACTTCGTACTTTTGCTCTCCTTTTTGGGTTCATGATGCTTATATGTGCCAGCCAAAGGGCCTGTTGCCTCAGGAAGAAGAAGAGCACTGACCCTGTGGATGTGCCAGGTACACTACAGCGAGCTCTGGTCTGTGAGGGAGGATGGCCGCGGCATCGGGTCTTCCTTTCTCCTTTATGTTGTCAAAGGAGTTAAGTACAAATGTGTCTGTGTAGCGAAGTGTGTCATAGTTTTTTGTGACTCACAGCATTATGGCTTTAAAGAGTCAAAAAAAATCTGTCTTAAAAGTTTAAGCCTCTCTCTACTACGTTGTAACATGAAAAAAATCCATGTGTTTGCTTATTGCAAGATGCATTAAGGCGGTGGTGAGTCAAGATGAAAAGAGCAGTGATATTCAAAGTAAAGACTGACATTTTAAACACTGGCACTTGGAAAGAGGCTGTGGAATGACAAAGAATCCAAGAGCGCAAATTGACAAACAGCTTGTACCGGTTTAATCATATGCTCAAAACTGCCTGAAACAAAGTATTACGGTTTTTGTCTTGCTTATCTCCACTGTGGTAGTTCTTCTACAGCAGTAGCTGCTCCCCCTGGGGAAAAAGAGAATTTGTTTTTAACTGGGAGTAAGGCCCTTCCCACGGAAGGCAATGGGAGTTTTTCATTGAATTCAGTGAGAACTTAAATGGGCCGTTAAGTGAGATCAGTGGGGTGAGAGCCTTCCAAGTCCCCCAGACTTGCTCGCTGCCACAAGGAGCAGTAGTGACCTGTGTTTTTAGGCTGGCCAGTGTTTGAAACTGTACCTGCCCTGTTTTCCAGAGCAGCATGCTTTTACCTCTTGCCACGCTACGCTGCAATGCGTTGGAGCATTGGGCAACAGGGAGGTGGCTCCCAAATGTTTGGCCAGGCTGGGCTGCAAACCTCTGGCCTTGCTGCGGCTGTGCTTTGCTCAGAGCAGTGTGCTCGAGGCTGGCCACCAAAGTCCCCTTTGCCTTTCACTGGTACTGCACAAACCAGGCCCTTTCTGCGTCCCATGGTGAGCACATTGGCACAAGAGGGGTTTTCTTCTCCTCTCAGCGCATGCCTTTGTTCAGGGAGGGAAAGCAGGAGGGTGCTGCATTGCGATTTCTCATGCAAGGCGCCTGTAGTTCTGGTCCCCTCCAGAGCTTGGGGCCAGGATCCATCAGAACATCTCCATCTGGGAGGCTATTTCCCACTGAAGGTGTTTGTGTGCTGGCAGCAGGACGGTACGAGCCCCTGCCTGGCAGGCACACGTACGTGTCCCCAGGGAGTGGCACATGGACACAGGCACTCTACTCCAACAGCACAA
Source organism: Heteronetta atricapilla (assembly GCA_011075105.1). Lineage (NCBI taxonomy): Eukaryota > Metazoa > Chordata > Aves > Anseriformes > Anatidae > Heteronetta > Heteronetta atricapilla. Next base: position 8,668,837 of record CM021744.1, read on the forward strand.
GCGTTGGCTTTGTGCTGGGTTTCGTGGAAACCTGCGGGCTGGGGAGGTGCCAGTCGCAGAATTTCCTCCGAGGCTGTGGGCAGGAGCCTTCATTTAGGGCGGCGTGTAGGGAAGCTGTAATTTGTGTGCCGCCAAGGCGGTGCTCAAGAGGAACAGCCCCAAATCTCCACATTTCCTGAGATTTCATTTTTGGAAGACTGGACCTCAAAATGGGCCGCTTTCCTTAGTGAGCTCCCTCTAAATGCTACCCAGGCCCAGCCACCCACTCGGTGGGGTTTGTCCGAGAGGTCCCATCACTGGGCTTCATCCCATGCCCCCTCTTCAGCCCGGGGACTGACCCCTCAGCAGGAGGGCACGAAGCCAAGCAGCGATGCTCAGCAGGGACTGTGGGCACCTTCCTCCAGCTCCTCCTCACCCAGGGAGGCGCGAGCGTACGTGCTATGACTCCGTGCGCTTAACCTCCTGCAACAACCGCGTCCCTGTCACAGCTCAGGTGCGTTTAGGGCATCTCCTCTTACCGTCAGCTCTTCGGGGGAAAGCACAGGCGCAACAACCGCGTTACCCAACGCGGCCACGCCAGCTCCACACTTACATCCCTGGGCTTCTCCCGAGCGTCCCCCCGGGGGCCGAGGAGGGCTTCCCAGCCCTGAATTTCCACGCCGGGCCCTCTGGAGGTCAGTGTTTGCCAGCGCTGCGGCGGACCTGTTGCACCCGCGGGCAGCGCCGAGCCGTGCCGGGTGGCCGCCAGCCGGCTCCCCCCCTCGGAGCACGAAGCCCCCTCGCATTTTCCCGACGAGCCGGGGATGGGGGGGCCTCGCTGGCGGCTCTCCCCGCCCTGACGGCGCCCCCCAGCCCCGCGGTGCCTTCGTGGCCGCCCCCTCCCCGCCCGGGGCGGTGCCGTGCCGTGCCGTGCTGGGGGGCGCAGCGCGGCGCAGCGGAGCCCCGCGGAAGATGGCGTACATCCAGGTGGGTGCGGAGCGAAGGTGCTGAGGGGGAGAATCCGGCCTGGAGGGGGTCTGGGAGGGGGCGAAGGGGGGTTCGCCGTGCGCTGTAGGCGCCGTCTGCGGGGCCGGGGCGCTGCGCGCTTGGTGCGCGCAACTTTGGGGGAACTTCTGGGGGTTCCGGGCAAGGAGGGCGGGGGGCTGGCAGCGAGATCCCGGCTTTTCGAGGTGCTCCGGACATCGCAGACAGCCCCGCTCCGTCCGTCGGTAGGAGCAGGGTGGCTCCGGGTGCAGGAGAGCCCTTCCAAGGACTGGGTGCCTTGAGCCAGAGCAGGCTGCCGAAGCCCGCAGGCAGTCCTGGGGGTGGCGGTGACTTTGGGAGCCCCTCAGCCTGGGCATGGCCCGGTAAAGGCTGGGGAAAAGGGGGGGAAACGAGCTCCCCCGGCTGCGGCCAGCCTGAGTCCCTGGTAAGGCTGGGCTGAATTGGGGCGGTTTTTGTAAAATCTGGAGCGATTTTGTCCCTCCGGCCCTGCAGTTTCCAGCCGCTTGTTTTTCAATCTCTGTAGCTCCGGAGGCTGCACCCCCAACGTTAAGAGCGTTTCCAGCTGGATGAGATGTCCGGGCACTGGAGCTCTGCTAGAGCCCCCTGCTGCCCCCCGCCATCCGTGACTGTTCCCCCCCTCCATTCCCCCATGGAGCAGGGGTCCCAGGGAGCACCCTGGTGGCACCCCCAGGTTGGTGCTGCCTGGGGTCACCCCCTTGTCTCCAGGCTGTGGTCCTGAGGTTGTGGGGCTGGGGGGACCCTGTCATCCCCACACTGCTATGCTAGGTGCTACAGGAGGGGCACAACATGGCCATCACTGATGGAGACCCCATCCCAGCATCGCTGGGGGACACCGCTGGGTGCCTCGACCCTGCTCTGAGCGCTGGCTTGGAGCAGATTTCCCTCCCGTGGGTGCTGCCGGGGGTGCCGCCCCCCTGCTGCCTTCTGTCCCATCCTTCTGCAAACCTCTGCCCTTCCCCAGCGCCCACCTCCTGCCCCGCGCCACCAGGGTGGATGCACACAGCTGCTCCTGTTTGCTTTCCTTTCATGGGTCCCTGCCCTTATACCCTGCGTGGCACTGCTGACTTGTTAGCGCTGTAATGCCTAGCTCTTTTTCTTTCTGCCCTCCCCTCTCCTGGCAGAGATTTCGGGGTGGTCACAGAGTCGCTGTTATGGTGCCTGTGGCACATCGTGCTCCATGGCTTGGTGGCACACGTGAGCGTTCTCCCATAACTGGGGGCCGGTGGTGGCCGCCAGCACGGCTGTGTGACACCAGCCTGCCCTGAGTCCCTGTGGGCCACTTGGAAATGCCACCTCTTTTGCACGGCGCGTGCTACGGCGTTTGATTGGAGTTTGATTGCGTGGCAGGAATCCAGCAGGTTCATTTTGGAGCAATTTAAATATTCTCTTTGCAGCTTTGCTAAACCGCCGCCGCTTTGGCTGCGGCACCTTGGCTGCGAGTTTGCATTAATAAGGACTGATGAGCCCTTTAAACCGTTCAGGATTTCCTTAACCAGTTGGTCCGTGGGTATCTAATCGCTCTCGTCACATTGCACTGCAGCGTTTTCAGTCTCTAATTCTGTTGCAAGCGAGTGGCGGCCTTCCTGCCAGCCGCTGGGTGCGGAGAAGTTTGGAAGGGAGGCTTGTGCTGGAGGGCAGCCCGTGGGAACGATCTTGGATCTGAACTCAACTTGGGCATCCTGGCTTCTTCGTAGAAGCCGGCTCTAGTCCATATTGTCCCTGAGCATAGTTTTTTTACACGTGGAAGAGTAGGGAAGAGAGGTTTTTGGTTTTGCTTTTTTTTTTTTTTTTTTTTTTTTAGGGCTTCCCCTTTACAGAAGGACAGCCAGCACAATTAAGAAACTCTTAGTCATTAGCAAGAGAGATAGGTAGGAAAAGCATTTCAGCAGGCGCACGAGATGCTGCTAAATCTCTGTTTATAACTGAAGCAAGGTGGGTATAATGTTGCAAGGATGGCTTCATGATTAAAACACTGGCTTGCGATAATTTCTTCCTTGGCTGTAGATGTTCTCTGTGCCTTTGGGGAAGTGGCTGCAGTGCAAGTGTTGAAGCTGGAGTGCGCGACGCAGGCTTTGAGCACTTGACTTCGGGTCTTTTCTCCTCCGAGTCAAGTCGGAGGGTGAGGCTGAAGAAGCCCGGCTACCTCGAGTGATACGTGCCCAACAGAGAGGTGCTCCTAGAAATGCTGCATCTAATGAGCTGCCCTTGAAGCTCTGTTGATAAGGGCAGGATCTGGACAAAAGCCTTTTCCACCGCGGCATGTAACTGGAACGTTTGGATGCGGTTGGCTGTCGGCTGCAATTAGAGACAGGTTGTTAGGAAAAAGCAAAGTGGTCGCACATGATACCCACTAGCAAGGGGGCACTGAGCAGAATTTTCATGCTTCAGGATGGATTTGGGAGTTTCACTCCTCGGGAACTTAGCGGGACAGGGCTGGAAGCAGTAGAAACCGGTGCCTGCCCAGGACACCTTGCCTCTGCTGAGCGTTGACCATCCTGCCAGAAATTAAAGCCTGTCCCAGTCTGGGGCACGCCATGGCAGAACATTTGAAGTTTTTTTGAGCATTGCTAACCTGTTTTTGTCTCTTTCATTTTGTTCCCCTTTGCTTCATCATGGATGTCTAAAAGGACAGTTGGAACCAATAAATGAGGTGAGTTAATCTGATGATTCACTCTCTGCTCTGTCTCCTCGCTCCATCCTGAGGGGATTGTCTCGTATTTTCTGACTCTTTACTGATGTCCTAGATATAAGTAATGCACCACATTCTGGGCTGGTAATTTTTAATTTATTTTTTGCAAGGCTCAGATATTGTTTATGGAAAAACTGTTTTACTGGAGCTTGAGAGATGTTCCTGTGGAGTCTTCTCTGCAGACCTTCATTCCCAAGAGAAAACCCCTTTGTGTGGTGTGATAGCACCCTTGTACCAAGTACTTTTGGGGGATATCTGCGGAGAAATGCTCACACACTTTATTTCTTCATCTTCTAATGAACTTTTCAAGTTCCCATACAATTGTAAAGTGATTCCACTCTGGATGGGGATGTGCTGTGCTCTCACTACTGTGTGTCCCCCAGGACCACAGAGCGATGCCCTTCGTTGATAGTGGCCTGGTGCTGCTCAGTAAAGCCTCTTACTGCAGAATCAGGGCTGGGATGGGTGGGAGATGGCCTTGGTTTGGGCTTTCTGCTCCACATGAAGCAAGCAGAGCTTTGTAGCGGGAGGAAGGCTGCGGGGATGGTGTGGGCATGGTGCAGCATCTGTCCTCCCTCCGACGGGGCGTGTGACGGGTTTGTGAAAGCAGAGGAGCACTGCTACAGGAAATGCTACTGGTGCCGCCATGGAAACCTCACAAATGAAACACTTTTTTAGGATAAGTAACTTTAAAAAAATCATTGTAGGTTCTTCATTAAGTTAATTGTCCTAGCAGAGGGGAAGCACGCGGACAGTATGCTTTTGCTAATCCATTTTGGCGGTGAATTTGTTGGGCTGTAATGCTGTATGCGAATGGATCATATGAATATTACATGCTGATGTATCTACAGGGATGGAATGTATTCATGTTGCTATGTTAAGCTTTTCAAATTAAATAGACTCTTGCAGAATTAAGTTGGGGCTTTCACTTACCTTCTGGTTTAAATTCTTTTTGTTATACATTGCCGATCCATTAGTTTGTTGATGTGCGTGGTAGAATAAGCATGATCCCACTCCAGCACGTTGTTACGCCATAGCGTTTTGCAAATCACCCTTTTGCCCACCTATGTAATAATACATCGCTACCAGAGGGAAAGTACCTGCCATGAATGCTTATTTTCCTGCCTTGTTATGGCATCCCTGAAGTTGGATTAGTAACTGCACAGCACTTGTCTGTTGATACAGAGAGAATAAATATAGTTCTTTATAAATAAATATGTGCTGTTGCAGAAACACAAACATAAATACAGCTGAATGTTATTTCTCAATAGCTATTGATGGGTTGTAATCTTGTACTTTGGTTTCCAATGGCTTCAGGGTCTGCTCGCTAGAATCTCGGATCTCTTGCTGTGCCGGTGGACTTGTAGAAATTGTTGTCAGAAGTGTTTCGACTGTAGCTGTTGTCAAACAAATGAAGATGAAGTTGAAATCCTGGGACCTTTTCCTGCTCAGACTCCAGCCTGGCTGTAAGTTTAGATGCACAATCTCACAGCTCTAACTGAAGGGTAGGGCTGTTCAGCTGCGGTGGGAGAGTTGATACGAAATGGCGAGAGGACATTCAGAGCTAGGAGGATGCCATACACTGAGGAAGGGTCTCCTGCTGAGGGTGGGAACGTAGGCTACTCAATGGCAAGGTAAAAAACAGCAGTCCCATTAGCTCAAATAATAATGGGAATCTGTAAAACACTTTCTACTAGGTAAAACAGAAGTTAGCTTGTAAGCTAGCATCGCAGGCTAGTTGTTGGGATGGCATCTAAAGATGCTTTTCTTCCCAAGTCCTCTTTCATCTGCACATGGACCAGCCCTTGGGAGCACTTTAACTTAGTTGAAAGGCTGACGAGGCTGTTTCAGAAAATTTTCTTTTTCTGGCATTAAGATGGTTATAACCTAGGGAGATGAAAGGAATACCTCGTATGTTTTCTAAGGGGAAATCCATCTAACGGTTCATTTAGCAAGACCTGATCTCTTACGTCACCTCAGTACTTTTCAAGATTTCCTCTTGAATCAGTAAAGAATGAGAGTGACAACACTGGGCTTTACCTGGTGCTTTGGCTGGTGCTTTTGCAAGCCTATTATAAAGAAAGGCAGTGATGTGTTCCCCATTTTACTCCTTCTCCTTGGGGAATCACAGAGGTGGCTGTGGAGGCATTAGTGAAACCAGGAGGAAAACAGAGGTCTCCTGTATTTTAATGCTGGCTCTGTCTGCTGGGCCGGGCTGTCTTCTGCAAGTGCAGATAACTTGATGGAGATGGCTAAACCTCACTGTGTCCAGAAACTGGGGCGCAGGAGTTGCCCATTTAGCACATCACGCGCTGCTGAGATGTTGTGCCTGGGCACTAAGGCACTCGGTTAATTTCATCCACTCTGTTAGGTCTGCAAGGTCTGCGTGCTGTGGCTGCACGAAGTAAGTTGTCTCATGTTTAAATCACAGTCTTGTCTCTATACCTTCTTGAATCATGGTAGAATAGGATGGTAATTAATACTGAAGCAATAAAAATAGAAATGTTCGAGTTGTGTTAGAGTGGTTTTTAAATTTGGAGCAGCATACTTAAGAGTCTGATATATGCCCAGAAATGGATTCACCTGCAATTAGTGGGAAATGGAAGCAAAATCAATGCTAAATAGGAAAACATTTGGGCACAAGAGAACACAGTGATGAGGTAGCAGTATTGGACATAGAAAGATTGCTGCAAAAACAATTATATACCTGGGAACAAGCACCAAGGCTTGGTGTGAGAGGGTGCTTCACAGCTGCTCTGCTCTGGTGGGGAGCAGAAGGGACACGATGAGCAGGTGGGGGGTGTCTGGCCCCATGGGTTTGGGCTGCTGTCTCTTCTGTCAGCATGGAGGCTCTGCTCCTCTTGTGGCCTTAAAACTCAGGTGTGTGGTAACTTTGTGGATGAACTGGACTTTGCCATGGGCTGAAAACACAGTGACCTTTGGACTCACAAAATGCTGTCTCCAGCCTATATTGTTTTCTCCCAGTCCTGCTCCATCTGAAAGCCTCGGTGGTTAAGTTTCTTGCAGTGACCAAAAGCAGAAGGCAGCACACTTGGGAAAAAAAGCCGTGTTCTTCAGCCACATCATGCTTCGTGCTGCACTTACTGATGGACCTAGGACCCCCCAGCATGGGTCACATCCCAGGGCTGTGCCTTTAGTATCACATCTCTGTCTTTCCTTCCAGCTTCAGGCAGCCTGGTACAATTAGGGTCTCTCTGTTGTGCTGTAGCAGCGAGAGAAGGCAAGTTCCCAAAGCCAGTGCCTGGGAAGGGCAGGCAGGAACCAAGCAATTGTGCTTGGAGTGGAGGCATGGATGCTGTCATGCCTTAGGATGACTGAATCACCATCTCCTCTGGTACTACTGCAAAGCTCGTGATCTCTAAGCGTGGCTGTTGACACACGTTGTTGTAGGGCTCTGCTTACTGAAGAAGGCTGCTGGCTCCTGCTTCTCAGCAGGCATGGGCCCAGGGGGGTGCCAGGGAGGATGGCGATGCTTTAAGCTTCTGGAGTGACCTTGCTGGAAAGCGGTGAGACAGCCCCAAATGGCTGGAGTGAGGAGGTGAGGAAGGAGCTGAAGAGATGCAACTGAGAGGAAAGGGAGAGAAGATGAACTGCAGAGAAGCAAGGGTCTGGAAAATGAAGAGGAAGGGAGAGTAAAAGGCAGGAGACAGAAGTGATATATTTTGTTTGCCGATCAATAGGAGGGCTGTGCTGTTTGTGCATGTGGATTTAAGGTGGAAATGATGCTGCACAGCTTCGGCTGGCTTGCAGTTCACAAGTTGAAGGTTTTTACTTTCATTTTGTTAATCTTACACTTTCCAATCTCCTTATGCATTTTTGGAGGTAGGAGACAATGTCTGGGGCTAGATGTGTGAGCAGAGCAGGGGCTCGGAACTGGTCTCAGAATAATGTGTTTAATGGGTGTGTTTTTAAAGAGCTCAGACATCTGTGCATGCTAACTGATACACACATATATATATATATTTTTTTTTTTAAAAAAAGAAGGCTTTTAGATTCAATGGAAACCTCTCAAGTGGAAGATGGATTTGATAACACTGTTCTACGTTTAGATACATGCATTGAATTTGGAAGCAAATCAATTTATTTTATTCCCTGCTCACAGCCTGCAAGTGTTTTAAAACCAGATCCAGGTTTTCTGCTGAGATCTTTTGCGGTTGCCACTTCTTCATGCACCCAGGGTGCTGATACATGGAGAGTGCAGTTTGATCCTCCCCTACCTCCCCACTCAGTCCCTAGGGAAGAACTGATTTTATGGTCTTCATTTGCCTACTTAGCAAGCACCTGAATGCCCGTACTTGATAGCCTGTCCTTTGTGTTTTGCCAGAGGTTTTCCCTTTGGCAGCTGTGAGACACCTGATGTCCTGGAAATTCAGGAGGGGACTCTAAAGCTGCAAGCTGAAGTCCTTCCTCTTGGGAGGCTGTTGATTTTTCTCACTTCCTGAATTTTTATAGTAGCCTCCAGTAGCAACTTAATAAATAAATAAAATCTTACTGAATTGAGGCTAATTGTATTGACCTGAATGCATGGTAGCTGCTGCTGCTTATTTCACAATGAATGCTTGAATCCAAGTCCTTGCAATAATGGACTGGGAAGGAGGGTGTTTGTCAGCACTGCCTGTTATGGAGTATTCTTCCTAAAAACCCAAAGATAAATGCTGCCCACTCTGTGAGATTAAATTGAAATCAGAATGTGACTCCTCTTTCCAAAGGCTCTGATTAAACAGAAACAGAGCTGCTTTAACCAGAGCCAAAGTTTATTTGAGAAAAAATTATTGTGGCTCAGTAGCAATTTCCTTACTAAAGGTCATCTGTACATTATTAACTCACTATTACGTTTACCCATTGTAGAACATCTTTAATGCCTTTCTTCCTGATTCCCTTTTCACCCTGCCTTCTCCTCATTTTGTGCATTTGCTTCTCAAACACAAAGATGTCCAAATGCTACATATGATTGTGCAGACCTGCATTTAGTCATGAAAAAGCTATTTGTGTTCCTAGTGCTGATTGTATGTCAAACTGCAGGGTTTGGATTGCCCTTAATGGGCTGCAGGATTGTGCAAATACTGCATGCCCTCTTTAATATAAGGTTTTGTTTTGATTCCTAGATTTGATTTGATGTGATTTATTTTTTGGTGTGGATGAGTTGTGAGAGTATTTGGGTTGGTATTTGCATGTATGCTAGATCCTGATTGGAATTTTGTGAATTTGGATAAAGAATTCTAGTTTATTTTATATTCAGAGGGCCTTTTCTATGAGTTTCCTTTTTTTTTTTTTTTTTTTTTTTTTTTTTTTCCAGAACATTTTTATTGCTCTAGTTCAGTCATTGATTGCTAGAGCACAGGATTCAACATACTTCATTTATACCCCGCTTGGCCATGAACATAGGATGAATGAATCAGGAGCAAGGCTCAAGCAGTGTTTCCCTTGCTTGGCTCATTTAATGCTGATGCTTTCCTTGTGATCTGCTGCTATTTTTCTGAGTACTCTGTCTCATGGATTAGTTTAGCATGATGGTTTACATGTCTCATACCATTGCTTGATTTTGTTTCCACCTGCAGATTTCTAGCAGTGGCTCACCTCAGAAGGTGCAGCTGGGTTACTGCTGGCTCTTGCTCTTCTTCCAGCCAAAGCTGGGAGACCCTGGCCTGTGGTGCAAACCACAGCAGCTGTGAGAAGTTGAGATTTTTAACTGAACTGCTGTTATAGATGAAAACTAAGCTGAGATGGGAATTGTATGCAGGCTTCTTTATGATCCAAGTCTCCTATTGAGTCTTCTCAAGGATGCTACAGCTCTCACTGATATTTACTATGTTAGTGAGATCCTGCTGACTTCCCTCTGTCCCTTTCCTCCCTCACCAAGACCCCTGGGCGGTAAAATTCCTGTCTTTTGAGAGTCACCTCTGGTTTATGGAACCAGTTATTTAAAAAGATGTCAATAGATAGCTGTTAATGAATCCTACTTCCTGAGTTTTGAAACTTTAGTGTTGTATTAGAAAGTAATATTTTACTTAGAGAGAGATTCAGGTGTCTGAGCATGGTGGCTCCCATGCTAGTTATTTCCTGGTGATGGCCATGCTTCCAAAGGGTGGCCCTGGATTTACAGCAATAAACTTGTGTTATGAGGGCTTTATTTTTTTATTTTTTATTTTCCTCAAAGATTAATATACTATTGCTGATTGAGGTCCAAGTCACACGTGCCTCTGTAGCCTCTGTCACGTGCTGGTGCTGATATGCTCTTGTTTGAAAGGCAGGCAGAAAGATAAAGCATCTCCCTTTTACATAGGCATGAAGTCAGTTGCTCAGCCTTTTGCTTGCCAGGTAGATGTGAATGTGATACTCTGCGGCATCTAGGGATGTGCACACCAGATTAGACACAGAATATCTGAATACGTTTTTATTCTGTATATAGTCCTTTTACTGGGCTGAATCACCTAAAGGTCTCTTGTTATAACAGGATAAGCAGCCAAAATGAGGACAAAGATGGAGACTCTGATAATACAATCAGTGAACTGCCTCCCACTCTTCAGGATGTTTCCCCTGACAGAAGGCGGTCGTCTTCAGATGCATCACGGTCCACTTACAGCCTCACCAGGCGGATTTCAAGTAAGGTCGTCCTTCCAACATTAATGTAATTCTTGTGGGGAAAAAAAAAATCACAGTGTATTGCCTGCTCTTTCATCTCTTAGACAGGGAATCAAGCGGAGTTGAAGGTACATTGATTAAAATCTTATCCTGCTCTACAGGAGCACAGTGGAACAGACTGGCCCTGTTTTTTTTTATGCTGAAATGTGTGCGTGGTGAAAATGGACAAGTCGAAAAAATTGTAGTTGAGGTTGCACTGCAGCACAACTAAGGGTACTGTTAATTGTTTGCAAATGTAATGGTGAAAATTAGCAATGTTTGCTGTGCGAGGCATTGCACAGATGCAGAATAGCTGAACTCAAAGAACCACAACACGACTTGGTCCTGTAATGAACTGAGTTTCTATTAATCATTTTTGTGCATTTTTCTCATTTAGGTTTAGAGTCGAGGAGGCCAAGTTCTCCATTAATTGACATTAAACCTATTGAGTTTGGAATAATAGGAGCCAAGAAAGAAATAGTTCAGCCAACTATCCTGCGGAAAACCTATAGCCCAGATGACTATTTTAGAAAATTTGAACCAAGACTGTACTCTCTTGACTCGAATAGCGATGATATGGACTCCTTGACAGATGAGGAAATCTTATCAAAGTACCAGCTGGGCATGCTGCACTTTAGCACTCAGTATGACCTGTTGCATAATTACCTAATAGTGCGAGTCATTGAGGCTAAGGACCTGCCTCCCCCGATTTCGTACGATGGCTCCAGGCAAGATATGGCTCACTCCAACCCCTATGTGAAGATCTGCCTGCTTCCAGACCAGAAGAACTCCAAGCAGACTGGAGTTAAACGCAAAACTCAGAACCCAGTGTTTGAAGAGAGGTACACATTTGAAATCCCATTTTTAGAAGCCCAGAGAAGAACTCTGCTTTTAACCGTAGTGGATTTTGACAAATTCTCACGCCATTGTGTTATTGGCAAAGTGTCAATGCCCTTGAGTGATGTAGACCTTGTGAAAGGCGGCCACTGGTGGAAAGCCCTTGTTCCTAGTTCTCAGGTAACAGAATTTATCAGATTATTGGCACATTTTTTCTCATTTTTTTGTGTGTGTGTGTAGTTCCTTTGCTTGTTGGCAGTTGATACTATTTCTGATTAGTCATCAGCATCTTGTTAATACAGCATCTGTCGGGTTGAAATAACGTTGGGCCTGTAGCTGGCCTTGTAGCTGTTTTGCGGTGGGGTAGAGGAGCTGCCTTCTTTCATATTCAGAGGAGGTGGAATGACAGAAGATCTATGTCAACTCTAATGAGAATAAATCAAAACTGCTTTGGAAATCTGCACCTTGTGGAAGATCTTTCTTGTCACTGCAGTGACCTGCATCTCTTCCCAGATGCTGCAGTGACACTGTCCCAGCTGGGTCACTCCTGTGGTTGTACACATGGAGAACCACTGGCACCAGTTCAGTAATGATCTGATGCAAAGCAGGTATATGGAAGACAAATCTATCCCAGAGCAAAATATTGCAAGATAATTTTATTTGTGTTGTGTCCCTGAAGGAAATTAAACTTGCCATAGATTATATCTGATGTACGTGGCCTGCTGCATGCTTGCAGGTTTGGGTCTGAAGTTTGGTCTGTGTGGGATGGGAGAAAGGTGCAGAGGGTCCTTTCAGGAGAAGGCCCTGGGCAGTACCACTTCCTCTGCAGCAAGGGAAGGAGCTCTTCAGTGGGGAGGTCTCAGCTTTGCAACCAGGACCTGCCCTTAGCTACCAGATTTGCTTTTAGTACCATCAACTGCAGTGACCAAGTAAAAAGCCAAGCCAAGAGCTAGGCATGGGTGTCCTACCTATTTGTGCTAAGGGTGGGAGTATCGCTGAAGGTTGGTCTAACACGGTTGCTCCTGTCTGTGTGTCACCAGCTGTGGGAGTGCATTTTCTAGGCCTTAGAGCCTTTGCTGAATCAAAAACCCCATGTGAACACAGACAGTTCACAGTTCCTTTTGATTTTCGTGTGTCCACAAAAGCGTGTCATAGCCACAAGTGCTGGATGAGATGAACATCAGATCATTGACCTTGTCTCTGGTTTGTAGTGGGTCTGAGAGGGTGATTTGGAATGGGAATTGTCACCAGGTGCTGGTGGGAAGAAAAGCCAGCCAGGCAGCGTTTGTGCGCAGTCAGTGAGGTCTCTGCCTGGCTCTGGGTGCGTAGCGACTGGAGAGAGCTTTGTGCTTCCTCAGAGCTCAGGGACAGGATAATCAAGATCCTGATTAACTGGAGGAGAGCTGTCTGGATTTACTGGAGTAGAAATAGTAGCATTACGGGATTAGCCAGGACATTTTTTCATGCAAAAAGGAAAGATCTGAAAATTGAGTGCAAGTGAAAGCTGGGGGCTCTCTGGTGTCTGTGCTGGGGTCTGCTTTGTGTGATGGTTGGAGAGGCAGGGGCAAATGTGCATAAGGAAAATAAACAAGAACAGATATTCTTGGGCTCCTCTCACCACCTTTTTTCCCAAATGTTTATTCATGAATACACATGATTATTTTTTTCTTTTTGGTATTGGTGGTTCGTCATGGGTTCAGCAATGATATATCTGAGGACAAAATTCTCTTTGCATCCCTCTTATCCTCCTGTGACTCACGCCATGCAGCCTTGCTTTTTCTTAATTTTTTTTTCTTTGCCTTTGCATGACAAACACGTCTCTGCATTCTGCATCTCTTTATTAGTAACCCAGAGTCACTGCACAGCTAATGCCTACCCTGGTTCGCCAAGACCATCTCAGCCTTCACGTGCCTGGCCTGGAGCCAGCCCTTCCTCCGGCCTCTCCAAAGTTTCACTGAAAGCTGCTGCTGCTTTCAGCAGTGCTGGCTGCTCCAGCGGGATTTCAGCTAAATTATTTATGCAGGAATTGGCATTTTGATTTTTGTAAAATTAAGGAGAAAAAGAAAGCTCCCTGTGAATGGACAGGCTTAACCTTACAAGACTTTTTCCATAAGATAGCAAGCAAGTAAAGTCAAATCTTGATTTAACCAAAAAATCCTTTGCACCTCGGTCAGTTAAGTGCCTTGTTTTGTGGCTTTAGTTAAGTGTCTTCTCATATTTCCTTGTTCTTCCTGGCTGGGCACTAGCTAACTGGCAGACTGCAAAGAGAATAGCAGTGCTTGTACTAGGACATCCAGGGATGATGTTTTATATAATTTCCCATGTTTTCTCACTGATAAGGTTTTAAAGCTCATTGACTAGGGTTCATTTTCTGCTTGTGCAGATTAAAGATAAAAGTATCGATCAAAGGGTTAAAATAAATCCTGGAAGCAGTAAAACAATAAAGCTTGTTACTTTGAAAATCTGCATTTTAATGCCTTTAAGTAACAACAATGCTTAGGCTAGAAATTTGAAAATTTTGTTTGCCAATTGAAAGATTCTGCCTTTGATATGATAGATTTGACATGTTGACTTTTTTTCTTTTTAATACTTATCATTTTTTGCTTGGTTGGTTGTGGAGCAGCCTTTAATCACTTCTTGTTGGTTGAACCTGAGGCTGCCCAAGTGTATTTTGTGTAGTGGGATCAGGATAGACTGGGACAGAACAACCCACCAGCTGGTACTGTCTTTTACAGAAGGTATTGTGGATTTCCTGAGAGCCAGACAGAGCCGCAGTGGTGCCACCTTGATGATTAGGTGATGAAAACTTTCCAGGCTGGGCTGGCTTGCCTAGGGCTGTGAGGCTGAGCGGCAGCAGCTCCGCCACCAGTGATGGAGCCTGTGTGGAAGAAAGCGCTGCAACAGGTGCTTGTAAAACCAGCCACGGAGGGAGAGAAAGACAGAAAGGTGTAGATGAGAAATGTAGAGATGGAAGACTGAAAATATGTGGTGGTTTTTCTTTTTTTTTAAATGGCATTTATAGACAGAAGCGTGGTGAGATGGAGGAAAGTGAATCCAGGCAGCTGGAGTTGTAGAGAAGGGTTTTCGATTCATACCGATGGGGTGGGACAGGACAAGGTTTGCAGAAGAGCAGGGAAAATGGCCTAAATGGGCTCAGCTAAGATAATCATCTGCTTTGCTACCTGGAAACCATTGCCAAGGTACGTGCTGAAAAGGGCAGGTGCTGAGCCCTTACCCTAAAGCCCCTTCAAGCCCAGAGCCTCAGCACAGGACCATGAACAGCAGTGCCAGCAGTGTTTTGGGGCATGATGTTGGTGGGACAGGTGGCTGTCTGCCACACTGAGCCATGGTCCAGCTCCTGCAGCAGCAACTCCATCGGCTGCACTGGGGTTGGACTGGGGTAAGCTCCTGCAAGCTGTGCGATGGGGTGTGCAGTTCACGGGTGGGCACAGGCACGGTGCGTTCGATAGCAGAACGTCTCCGTTGCCCCGTCACGTAGCTGCTCGTTAACAGACGGCCTGAAAATTACCTTGAGTGTAGCCAGTCGGATGAACTGGACTGTTCATCGTACCAGGGTACATACAGTTGTTGTATCAGGAGCATTTCGTGTCACCAGGGAAGCTGAATATGGGCGAGCAGCGTACTGTCCTCTTGAGGAATCAGTGCAAGGAGATACTCAGTGCTAAACATCAGGTGAAAGACTATATCTGTACAGAAGCACTTTTTTTGGTTTGGAAAGTGTGTTCAGCATTTGGTGAGACTGTCCAAAATGGAGGCACAGGTGAGCTGCTGCCCAGTATATGATGAGGGCCAGCGAACAAGCAAAACGTCTGACTCCTTGTAGGAAATGTCAGTGCAGGTACTGCCAAATTTGTTATCCCTAGTAGTTCTGGATGACTTCTTTTTCTAGGATAATTAGAGCATTTCTGAAGTGCAGTAGCTGCTCATGGAGGAGCATTGAGTCCAGTCCCCATAGGAACGCTCTGCGCTCCTTAAATATCCCCTTAAATGTGTGTGGCTTTGCTTAATTACCATGAATGAAGTTGGCAGCCCTTGCCGTGGCTGTGCTCAGATTCACACATTTCTCTGTTAAGATTAATTCCAAAACACATGTTCAGGACCCCAAGTTTTATTGACATATGATTCATTTCTCTTTTGGCAGATTTGAGTAGGCAGGAATAAACGTTTTAGACCAGCAGTAATGAGAGCTTGGAGATCATTCTGCAAAAGAAAAAAACTTGCGTGGTTGTAGTCGGGGAAAATAGCACAAAAATTCCTTCTCCCCTCAAATTAAGCCATTTCTATAATAGAGGGGATAAGTATTGGACTTGCTTTTTTAACTTCATACTATGAGAGCAGTAGAGTGACAGTCTTTTAAGGAGCTGTCATCTTTGTCCATTCAAAACAGCATGTGCTGCACAAATAGCTCTCCCGTGGCAGGGCTCTACAGTTTTTGATTCCCATCTCAGGGATAAGCCTACGGCAAGCATTGTACTGTTCTCACCATGCCTTGCTAGGGAAGGAAAAGCAAGAAGGGAATTTGAAATTCAGGTAATGATTCACTTTGGGGCAGTTCTTTTGCACATTACCTTGAATTGTGGTGTGCAGGCGGGTGGCTCTGCTTGGAGCCCTGCAGTTGTGCCTGCACCGGGTTTGTTCCTGGCACCGACACTCCTGGGCTTGCCCGCTGCAGTCTGAGAAGGAGCCATCCTGGGGAACATGCTATGCTTTGTGTTTGGTAGCACTGGGTATTATTAAAAAACATGCCACTGCACATCTCTCATATGAGCGTAGGACAGATGGAAGGGTGTCCGGAGACTTTGTTCAGAGAGCCTTGGAGCAGTGTTTGGTACAGCCTCGTGTGTGTCAGTATGGAAGGGGGCTCCATGCTGGTAAAACGGAGTTGCAGGAAATTAAATATGGAAGTGAGCATTGTCAGGGCTTTTTCCTTTTTTTTTTTTTTTTTTTTTTTTTTTTTTAAGCTGTCCGGAAGATTAGCAGCTGCTTAATTAAAGGGGTGATACAGAATCATTGCTGATGAACGTGGCTTGGTTATGTATGTCTGCTTGCTCATTAAGGGGATGCTGAAATCCATCTGGTGGTTTGCCCGTGCCTGGCTGGAGTCAGGGTCTGGGGAGCTGCCGCCACCCTTGGGTGCCTGGTGCTGAGGGACGGTGACGGTGGCCGTGGGGCAGCCTCAGCAGCAGCACAGCTAGCTCCGAGGTCGTCACGCTCCCTTCCCAGCTGGCCTTGACTCCTGACAACACTTCAGCTCTAAATCTGTGGTTTGTTGTAGTGTTTTGGCTTATGGCATTCTACCATTTTTCTTTGTAACTTTTCTCTATTTTTTCCCCAGGTCCATTCCAGATTTTTTTTTTTTGGCTGGTTGTTTTCCCCCCTTTTTTCAGTCTTTAAAGCTCCAGCACTGGGAAGTTTTTCTTCCTGAACATTTTCTCTTTTTGCCCTTATCTGTCTCTTCTGCTTCCAGCTGTCACCTCAGTCACCTCCTCCCTTCACCCGTGTGTCATTCACTCCTTGCCCTTTCTGAGGAGGACCGCGATGCTGTGGGGATTATTTTGTTGAGGAGCCCAGAGGAGGTGCTGGTGCTCCCCGCAGGAAACCTTCCATCTTGTGCCCGGAGGCTTCTTCATGAGAGAGGCAAAGCAGAGATACCTCCTCTTGCAGGTGCTGGTGGGAACAGGTAGCAGGTGGCCGTGCTGCTCCTGTTTCAGGTTCCCCGATGGATCCTTGCTTTATGGCTGAAACATCAGGGCTGTTTGACTCGTACAACCCAGAGATCCGGATCAGAAACAGTCCTTCCTCTAGGGACTGGTCCCTGCCCTGTGGGCAGTTCCCATTGCACTGCCTCCCCCTGTGAGGTGAAAATGAAAAGCTGCTTCTCCTCGCTGGTGTCATTATAGAGGACGCTGGTGGGTCTGGCAAAGAGGCAGAGCCGGGGGAACTGCTCCAGCCACAGCATCGCTGCAGGTGCCACACAGAGAGCAAACGCCTGCAAACCTCCCTTACCCTGAGGTGTGTGTTTGCAGAAGCAGGACTTGTGGCACGGCTCCTGTAAACACACTGTTCATGAGCTGCTTTTGTCCTGTTGCCAGAAAGCTCAAAAATATCAGCGAACCTCGAGATGGGCAGTATCTCCTGGGAGGGTGGGTGGGTGGGAATAAATGGTTTCCTCGTGGCTATGTGAATTTGCAAAGACTTTGGAAAGGATTTTGTGACTCTCTTCACTATGTATGTGCTCAGCCTCTATTACATAGTTAACATTCTTCTCCGTTGGAGTGTGTGTGTGTGTGTGTGTATATCTGTATGTGTATATATATGTGTGTGTATATATTTCAGGTTCTGGTCCTTAACAGCCCAGCCTTCCCGAAATGATCACTGTGTGTCAGGGGATGCTGTAGAGAGCCTGTTAGAGCAAGCTGTTCTAAGCCATCAGTTTTCTGCTGTGCCTGGAGGTATCATCACAGATAACCTTGAGGAGGAAAATCAATCTGAAACTTCATTAGGAGCGTTGCATAGATGTCTGTGCTGATGTAATGTGCTCTGGTTCCCGTCGGGAACTGGGGAGAGTTTTTAGCTGCAGGATTTTGCTGGTGTTGTAGCAGTACGAAGTGAACAGCTCGGGGGGGGCTGCGAGCAAGGAATTGCCCTGATCCAAACAAGATGTGCAAGTGGCATTAATTAAAAACTTTTTCCCTTGGCACAGCCTTGTTGTGTTTCAGAGAGGACAGAAGAGGAAAAAAATATTTATATCCTTTGTGTGTTTGGTTCAACCCAAGTAGTAAGGGTAGAAGGTTCTGGATCAAGGCGAGCCCAAGGATGGCTGTGAAATAGGCTGCGGAGGGGAACAGCCAGGAGTGAAATGTAAATGAGAGCTTCAGGAGAGTCTCAGACATCTAGGCTTGTGTCACTTAGGCACCTAATCAAACAGGAAATTGCTTTCCCAGGGTCATCTGGGATCTCAGCACAAATCAGCGCGTCATCAGCATAATAATGGTAACTCAACCATGCCTTTGCGCAGCCGTGCCTGAGGGGCACCTCTGCACATTGTGTTCTGTGAACATCTTGTGGTCACATAGGCAAAACCAGCAGCGTTTCAGTTTTCCGATGCAAAGATGGAGGAAAAGGAAAATTCAGACACTTCCCCCCCGCCATGATCAATGTGCCGGTGACACTTCTTGAACTTAAGCTCGCATCCTTCTCTTCTGTGCCCAGCTGATATATGGGTGTGTGATTTGGGGAGGCTTAGGTGTGCCACAGAGCAACAGCTGTGCTGCTGTGGCTGGAGTCTCCCCAGGAAGACATGTCTTGATGTTGTTCTTGCTGATAAAAATACCTATGAACAGCCATGGGGGTCAACGGCTATGGCAGCACAGTGTGGATGCCCAAGCTCAGCAGGTCTGTGTGCTGGAGGAGCACCCTGGCCAGCCCTGTGCACTCCACCAGCCACAAGACCTCTACATCCATTCATCCATCTCTGAGCTGGGTCTCCTGCCTGTCCTCTAATGAGAAGGGTCCTTTTTGTCCACCGTACGGTGAACTCCAGAAGCTCCCCAGTTATGTCTGTTCTGCATGCTGAGCACTGAGTCCATTAACAGCTCCTCTGCCTACATCCCATTTCCCTGTCCGACACAGTGTGCCATCAGCGTGCCTTGTTAGTGAGGCTGTCACATCAGCAAGGGCACGCCTGGTGTGAGCTTGCTGGGGAAAGAGCAGGGAACAAAAATGTGAGGTGATGCACCTTGGGTCTAGGGCTTCTTGGTGATCCCAGTTGGGTCGTTGCCTGTTGCTTAATGATGACTGCAAACGACAAGTGGGCAAACAACAGGGGAAGGCTGGTGAGCGTGGTTGGGCATCATGGGGTGGAGGTGCTCCTCCGACGTTCTGGGGAGAAACACACGGTAGCTCCCAACCATGGATGTTTCCTTGAGTGCTCGGTGTCCCCTTGGCCACTGTGGCAGGATTTGAGATGTTTCCTAGATCATTACAGCTAAAGTAGAAATAATGTGTTTATAGGATCAGAGGCAGTTCACTGCTCCAGTTAAGTGCTTTTAAAGGTCTGAGTCACTCATACCGGAAGCTATTCGGGGAGCTGGGTTTCCTTCTGAAAGCACCTTTTGTTGTCACCAGGAACACTTTTGTTGTTCCGCCTTGCCGTGGGGCTGCTTTGTTTTTGAGCACACTCATCCTGCCGCGGTCTTTCTGGGCTGGTTTGTACCTTACTTCCCCTAAGATAATTAGCAAAAATCTGGACACACTTGAAAAGCAGAAAGAGACAGAAGGCACTACTGGGATTTGGGAAATTAAGCCTGAGCTGAGACTCATTAAAGCTGGTTGTAGTCTTCTGACTTTGGTGGATCACACTTACAAAATACAGCATTTTATATCTCTCCTCACTCAAGGAGAGTCAAACAGTCAAAAAGGTTCTTGCCAAGCTGCCAGTACCCCTGTTAGTTTAGGTCCTTCTGAAAATCAGGGATTTAGCTTTACCTTTCCCTAGCAAGGTCGTGTGTTGGGTGACACCATGGTGCTTACGTTGCAGGGGCTCTTTGAATAAACTTGCCTTGGCCTCAGGGGCACCCAGCCTGTTTTTTGTGGGTGTGAAACATGGAGCAATTTTGCTCCCCTTGGTGCAGACCCTCAGGGGAGACCTGCGTGTCCCTGCTGAGCCTCCCCTTGCCTCCCAGAGAGACCCCTTCCTGCAGCCTCTTCTTTGGCCAAGGAGCCCCTCGGTTCCTGCACGTCTTGGTTAAGGTCCACTGGTTCCCCCATGGGTGGGTCCAGAAGTAATTACCCCAAATTTTACCGTGGATCTCCAGCACCCTAAGTTTGAGGTGATCTGAAAGGTCCTACCTTCCTACCCAGCCTGCCTCCTGGCTGTGTCAGGAGCTTGATATTTACAGGCTAAACTGTTTGACTGTCTCTTCCCAGCTGGTAATAGCATCACTAATTAGCTTCCTAATTTGTGCTGTCTAAATGTACCTGAATTTCTAGGAATTAAAGTCTGCATGGAGCCCAGCACAGCAGTGAATGTGAGCAGAAAACAAGCCTGGATGCATTAAAAACATTGTTGGCGTTATAAAAAAACGAGCTGAGGTTGAGGGATACCTCGGGTGGGTCCTGTTTGTGTGCTGTGAGTGCTGAGTGCTTCGTTACCATGCTCATAATAGATTTTACAAGCCAGGTGTGAACTTTGAGATTAGCCCTTGTGGTTTGTTAGCCAGGAAGCGGGAAGAACTCATCCCGAGTGACAGCATTGGGGTAGCTTTGTGCTGTCTGCCAGGCCTGCTGTCTGCTACCATGGTCCTGCTTGGGGGACCATTCTCAGTGATAAATGTGTCAGAGGTTTTGGGGGAAAATCAAAGCAAAGATGATAGAATTGGTCATTGAAATTACCTTGCATGCGATGCTGTCCTAGATTCCTAGATCCTTGCCATGTGCTACAGGTGGGCACAATGGTTTGTTTAGGTGTGGCTTGACCTTCCAAGGGTTGTGAGCACTGTGTATGTGTTGGTTCAGGTGTTGGGAAATGTCTTTCTGATTGAAATAATTAAAAATACCATATTTTGAAGAGAACTGTGATGTGGGGCTTCATGAAGACTGATGGAAGCAAGTTGCCTTCCAGGAAAAGCAGAAATACTGCAGCAGCAGCAGAACGGGTTGCAGCACATGGTGAAGAGGAGTCCATGTGCTGTGTAATCATGTCCTGCCACGTAATATAACCCAAGAGGTGCTGTGACAAAAAGGGTTAGGGTTAAGAAATCAGATGTTTTCTATGGCATGGGAGAAAGGCTGTAGCAAGGGTGCAGAGGTGCTATCGGGATGGCCAGCTGGGGGTTGATGCTGCTGGCCTGGCTTTGGGGCAGTCAAGTGTATGAGTAGGGCACGTGGTTTTGGCATAGGATCAGGCAGCCTATTGGCATATTTTCCTTAGAAGGCAAAATAAATGAATAAATAAAAACAGATTGTATTGTATTGCATCGGAGGTGCAGGGCTCCCTCAGCCTGCCACCTGCTCCTGCATGCCGAGCGCATCCTGCCGCCTTTGCCAGGAGTAGTCAACGGGAACAGAGGAGACAAAATGCCTGGGGGAGAACTTTTAATATGATTACCTGACGTCAGATTTAGTGCTGGGCTTGTTAGGCGAGAAGCCGAATGGCCAGCGGGCAGCAGGAGCTGCTGGTGTGCTGCCTTCCTGCCAGGCAGCGGGTGCAGCCCTGTGCCACACCGAGGACCCAGGGGTCTGGGGAGAATTCGGGTGCGTTTGTGTTCGCAGCCTGGGATGGGCACCGGGTGTGCTGACCCATCTGCTGATGAATTTGGTTCTTCAGGCCAGCTCAGGTTGTGTCTGTGTCTCAGAGCTTTTTTTCTTTATTGCCTACCCAGTCACTTTGTGATTTCTGTAATCTAATATTTGGGGCACCGTTAAAGATATTTAAGCCTTTTGCTATGATTGCAGTACCGCAGCAGCTCCTCTTCTCCTGTGAGTGGGCGGTAGCGTCATGTCTAGGCTGGGCTTTGGCTTGCGCTGCCATCGGGGATGCAGAGCTATCTCTGGGCTCCTGCATGGACCTGGGACAAGTTCAAAGGAGTGGTGCCCTGCCAGGGCAGATGGGTGTGCTCTGCACCTCCAGCATTGCTTCCTTGTGCTTATTCTGCAGCCGAGAACAGCAGCATCTCTGAGCCAGGTTGTGCTAAGGGGAAGAGGTTGTTCTGTGCTGCCATGTCTGAGGAGCAGTGCTTTCAGTTCTCCATATTCATTTATTTATTTATTGTAATGACTGTTTTTAAGCACCATTAAGTAAAAGGAAAGAAAATAATGTCTGAACAGCTATATTCAGGTGAAGCAATGGCTGTGATACAGCCTGACAAAAAGCAAGGGCAGGGTTAAGCCAGGCATGCACCAGTGCATCCTGCTGTGGTCTCTGGGTAGGACAGAGCTAGGTTTCAAGGGGACAGCTCTGGATTTCTTCATATGCCCCAGGGATTCATTAACCATCTCCTGCCTGAGCCTTACCTGAAGCTCCCAGGTTGCTGGTGGTGGTCCATGGGGGCTGGGGAGGGAGAAAGCCTTCTCCAATAGGATCTGTATTTTGTGCATTAATCAGGAGGTGAGGGTGATAAGAACCACCTGGAACTACTCAAAATGAAGGGGGTAGAAACTACTGACCCTGTATTCCTTCTTCCTTATAGGTCCTCTTTGCAGTCTCTTCTGAAAAGTTGATGAGTGGTCAGAGGCTTAAGGAACAGATCTTCGTCTGGGGATAGTATTGTTTTTTGTTTCTGCTCAGCACAAGATACCACCAGATGGTTTTTGGTTGCAGCTTAGAGTGTGACTAAAATTTGTTTTTCAGGCACTCAGGCAAATGGGTTTTATTTAATTTATCTTACTGCTCTTTCCTTCCCCTCCAAGCTTTGTTCTGAATTTCCACATTGCCTTTTTCCCTGTAGAATGAAGTTGAGCTGGGGGAGCTGCTGTTGTCACTAAACTACCTACCCAGCGCAGGAAGACTGAACGTGGACATCATTAGAGCAAAACAGCTTCTTCAGACAGACATGAGCCAAGGTTCAGGTAAAGGGCAGCATGTTTCTCACATTACTCATGCACAGCTTGTATGTGCTTCTAAAGCAGATCAGCAGCAAGGCTGCAATTTGGGGGGGACCCAGGAGGATTTGGATGCTCAGTTCCTATTAATACAAGGCACCAAATACTCATTTTATATGTATAGCTAGCAATAACCACAGTGTCCAGAACACTTACCCTGAGATAAAATTGAGTATGAATACCTTCATCTTGCTTGAAGTCAAAATCTCAGACCCAGAGTGAAGCAAGAAACCAGGAGCCCAGCCTACCCCGACGCTTCGTGCTGTAAGGCAGCCCGTTTAAGGCTGTACTCTGATTTGCAGGTGCCAAGCACTGCATGAATGTTAATATTGCAGTGGTTTTATTTAGGGTAACTAGCTGCTCTGGAGGCGATATTCAGTTTTCACAGTGTCCATGTGTTGTTCCCTGCTGTTCCTGAGCTGGTAATTGCTTCATGCACATGTCCTGGTGGGTTTTTGCCATGCTCTCTGCCCCAGCTGCTGCTGCCAGAACATTGGCATTTTCCAGAAAGAGCAGTGCATTTGGTCTGAGTCAAGGCTGTCATTAATTGTGCTCAGCATGGTTTCAGCAAGGAGCACTTTTAAGCCAGCTGCCCGACTTTTGTCTCTCCACTGTGTGGCGGTATGAGTCCTGCTCCTTTCCCAGCGCCGTTCTCCAGCGTGGTCCAGCCCCGCTCCCGCATGCCCAGCTGTGCCAAACCTCCCCGAACCAGGAGCATCGGCTTACTACACCAGTAACTTGCAGCCTCTGTTTTTTTTTTTTTCTGATGTTTTTGTCAGATCCCTTTGTGAAAATTCAGCTTGTTCATGGATTGAAGTTAACCAAAACCAAGAAAACCTCCTGCATGCGAGGGACGATAGATCCCTTTTACAACGAGTCCTTCAGCTTCAAGGTTCCCCAAGAAGAACTGGAAAATGCCAGCTTGGTGTTCACAGGTAAATGTGCTGCTGTTATTGGTCTAGCATGGCCTTGGTTGTCTCTAAGGTGAACGAAGAAGTAGTTGCAGGTGTGCAGAGGAACCCGTGCAGGATGGTGCCTGTCTGGTAGCTGCTGCACAAGGGGCAACCAGTGCTGGAGTCTCTAGGGAAGCTCGGTCTGCACGCTGTCCTCTGCAAAAGCCTTTCCCAGCTGAAGGCTGGAGCTGCTGGAGAAGCACCGTGGCTGTTCTGTGCTTGATTGGTGCCACTGGGAACGGTTTTGTGCATTAATTATACTTCTTGGCAGTAGCCAACTTGACATAAAGTCAAAAATCGGAAGAATGAGAGGAGCCCTGAGCGATCCCAAAGCCCAAGCATTGGCAAAGATAACTTTTGCCTTGGAGATTAGGCAGGTGCAGGTGTTTGACACTGACATCACCTCTTCCATTAGTGGGTTTGTTCATACCTCTGTTTTTGAAAGGCTGGGATTTGGGGGCAAGCCCGGAGGAGCATCACAGATGGGGTCCCCAGACCTTGCAGGTGCTAACCTCACATGAGAGCTCTGCCAGCGCTGGAGATGCTTGGCTTGGATGGGAATTATTACTTTATACAGTTTCTGAATCTCTTATTTTTGTTCTCTCGGTATGAAAACGTTCAGTAGAAACTGGCAGTTGGGTGTGCTGTTCAGAGCCAATGTAGTGGAGAGTGGGGATGAAGGGGCCCTGCCTGGCTGCGCTGTAGGCTGGGAGCTGGGCGCTGGTAGAGCTGAGACAGCATTGTGGCCCTCCAGGCAGTTCTGCTGTAGAAACTGCTGTGGCTGGTGGTTTTTTCTTCTGCTCCGTGGAAGTATGGGACCCCTGGGAGGTGGTGGGTTTCCCTCCCACAATACTACTTCACCACAGGTGCCCAAGAGCTGGGTCCAAGTGGTGGGTTTGGGGACATACCTGCACCCTTGGCCACTCTGGGTTCTTGTGCTTCCCAAAACTTTTTTTACTTCTGTTTTTCACAGCTTTCCACCCATTACTCACTGTTTTTTTTGAAGAAGAAGAGAAAGGAATCTGCATCTGATAGAAATATTTTGAAGTATTTTCTTATTTTATTTCTTACGTGGCAGATACAGGTGTCACAGCCTGCACACGAGCCTATTTCCAGCCCATTAGCTTGTTTCCAAACGTGTCATAGCAGAAGTGATGCTGATAAGCAATGATTTGAATCCTACCCTTCATGTACGAAAATTTCCTCAGCAAAAAGCCTAATTAATCACTGCTTTGCGTGCACGTCGTTCTTGACTGTACCTTTCATGTGCAGTGATGAATTTGTTCTTGGAAGCTTCTGTCAGGTGCTCACGTGACGGATGTGAAATTCTCTTTTCTTTGTTTTCCCCGTTTTCTAAGAGTACAACAGAAGGCAAACAGTATCAGCTCTGCACAGCCAGGGAGGATGAGTGGAATGCACTGCTCCTCACAGCAGCTGATGAAGTTGGCATTGATGCGTGGATGTCTGATTTATTTCACTTTTTTGTTGTTGCATGCAAATGGATGTATTTTAAAATAAGTCACTTGGAAGCTAGTTGATTCATAACCATACGTAATGCAGCCGGATTTCAGTGGCATGCCTTTTAAGTGGCACTTTGCTGTTAAGTAACGCGGTGCTTGCTTTGAAAGTTGCAATAAATAATCCAAAAATGTCAATGGCAGCTCCGCAGCTGGTGAGGAGTGTGCAGAGGAGCAGCGGGGCCAAGTTCTTGTCGCTGCTGAGGGATGATGCAGGCATGGCATGGCTGCGGGCATCGTTGCTGCAGTTGGGACTCTGTTGTCTGATGGGCAGTGAGTGATGCTGCGACCATGGAGATAGCCGTTGGGATGAGACAGGAAGGGATCAGGCAAAGAGGCTGCCCAAGGTCACACAGCAAGTTGAGATCAGCCTGCAATGTCATTTCAGGAGAAACCCAAGCTCCATGCAGCTCTATCCTGTCTCCAGCATTAGCTGCTAGCAGGTACCAATGGGAAGAGTTTAAAAGCCAAGTGTATAGAGATCAGCTCAGGCACTCGTGGGGTTTGTGGGTGCCAGAGTAGAGATGTGTCACTCACATCACTGTGTTTTCAGTCTTCTGCTCGCTGCTGTGCTGTGTGTCTCCTGTCCGGTTAGCAGAGGAACCGTGACCTGTCCCATCATGAGGACCTGTGAGGAAGCCTGCACAGACACCTGTGGCATCACAGGGATGTGGTGGTGGTGACGGCTGAGAGCCACCTTCAGTTTCTGGACACTGGTGGAAGTGTGTCCCCAGCAGGGATTGTGGCATTGGTTGGGTGGATCTTTGTGGTTTTAGTTAAATGAAAGTCCTGGGTTGGGGAGGCAGCATTCCCCACGTAGCCTGCTCTTGGCTCGTTAGGGAAACTGGTAAAGCGCTTTGGGATCTTCCAATACAAGACAATAAAGAGCAAATGGTTGCCAGAGCAGAGGAGCTCTCTGGACCTCACAGCGTGAGGAGCACAGCTGAGGTCTTGTTGGTATTTTGTATTTCTACAAAGCAGGAGCACAAGCCACATTTTTGCTCTAGGTTGTTTTGGTTTTGCTGAAATGGTGGTTCTTTTTGTTGTTTGTTTTGTGGGAGTTGGTTTTTATTTTTTCTATTTTTTCAATCCACAGCTCTAGTCCATTAGGTCAGTTAATTAAATTTGCTGTTGAGTCAAAGTCCAATTGAAAAGGAAAATAATCCTGCTTGAAGGGTGGCTGATGATGCTTTGAATGGATAGAGAGCCACAAAAGCTGTTGCGGGAGCCAGAAATCGAGTATATCTTCAATAATTTAAAGGAGCCGTTTTTGTGGCTTTATATTTTGGACCCAGTCTGCAGCTGTCTTTACATTGGCTTGGTTTCATTTGAAGGCAGTGGAGCCGTGCCAGTCCCTATCAGCTGGCGCTCCTGCCTCCCTCTGTGTAGCTCCACCACAAAGTGATGCGCTATCTAGACAAAGTATGATGATTATTTTTTCTGTGGTGGTGGCTCTTTTTTTTGGGGTCTTGAATAGACTGTCTGGCTTTCAGTGCACTGTAATAACAATTTGTGCATGTTTTCCCTGTGGCTTTCCTGAAGACAGTGCATGCCAACCCTCCAAGCGGGCAGCTCTCTAGAAGACACCTCTCCTCGTGGTGTTCTGTCCTTTGGACTGGCTGTGGGATCGACATATGGCCTCTGTGGGAGACGGGCAGTGCGTGCCTCCAGGTCAGGGCACACAAACTGCCTTAGCTGAAGTTTGGGGCATTCTGGACCAGTTCTTAGATAGTTCCTCCTCCTTGGACATATTATCATTGTACACTGGAGATTGTTGGCATTTACAGACCAAAGTGCTTCTCCTTCCTTCTCCATTGGGGCAGGGTGCCCTGTACAAGTTTTCTGTCTGCCTTCCTCTCTGTGCCTACCTTGGATGCTTGCTGGAGGTGTCACTGCCTCAGTGTCCCACCCTGGTGCCTAAAATGAGGCGGGTTGAGCTCAGGGGGAGGCCATCTCCACCAGAATGTCAGCTGTACACAGCTTCTCACCAAAAGAGGCTAAAACCAGGAAAATGCTTGGTAGTCAAACGAAGTCTAATGTCCCGACAGAAAAAAGACAATTAGTGAGGCAAAATCTCGTGGGGAGGATGTTTGATTTTTAATTTACTCCATCAAACACCTTGTCTCGATGATGAGCATCTGTTTACAGATGGTGGCAGACAGGCACGTTTTGGTGTGGCGCTTTGTGCTGCGTGCTGCTTTTGGCAGGGTGGCCACCACCCGCCATGGGCCGTCGTCTGCTTGGGTGCAGGCAGAATTTTTCTCTTGCAGACAAACAGGGCTTTAAAGGACAACATGTTCTCCTAGCTGCATATACCTGTGAACAACGGCATTAATTATTCCTTGTCCCTTGGTGAGGGAGGTGTGGAATTTGGTCCCAGCAGCAGGGCTGTCAGCTGCTGCCTTCCAGTGATGCTCCGAGGGCATTTCCGAGCACACAAAGAGGTGTTTGAGGTGCTGTGCCTGGAGCCCTGTGCTCCAGAGGGCTGGATGCTGGCGTGTAGAGGTGTGCTCTCCCTGCTGATGGGTTTTGGGCAGGCTGTCCTCTAAATCCCAGCCTAGCCTTCTGAAAGCCCTGGCTGCACGGCAGGAGGTAAGATGACACCTGAAATCTGAGCACTGTGGTATTTTGTTAATGATTATAACGTTGTTAATAACAATCGGCGGTAATGCTGTTTGTGTTGCAGCAAAGCCCAGATGGCCCAATAAAAACCACCAGAGCTCCGGGGCAAACCACATCTTGGTGACTCGTTAACATCGTCTGAACGCTTACAGCTTGCAGGCACTTTCTCTTCTGAACCATTTGTAGGATTTTATGAGTCTCTTCACTGTTCAGTATGCTTTAATGATGATTTAGGACCAAGTTGGTTTTCTTTTTTCTTTTTTCTTTTTTGTTTTGTTTGTTTTTTGAGTTCCCAATGAATTGTTGTTGAACAGAGGGATATTGAACACCTACACCCATGCTTTCAAGGGCTTCCACGCACTGCAGGGGCTCTGACAACACCACCAAGTGCTGTTACAATTCGTGTCTTCAGCCCACAAGATCACACTGATGCTTTATCCCACGGCTCTAATTAACTTCCAGTTAATAGAAAGTGCTTAATTAAAATAACAGATTGCTGTTCAATAGTAATATACCTTGTTCCTCTACTGCCTCGTTTTCCCTTTCCCTTGGCCTTTGGGAAAATTTAAGGACCATTTAATGAAGTTTGAATTTTTAGAGGAAGAAAAATCCTTCTCAGGGTATGTTGATAATGGTTTAGTTTGGGGTAGTTCAGATTGGTTTGGCTGAAATGATTTCTTTTTGAGGGAATACTGCCTGCTGGAGCATATTCATTCCTTCTGTGCCATTACAGCATGAAAGAGGGACGGGGTCTTCCTTGAAATCCTGACTTCGTGCTGGAGGTGGATGTTTCAGGTGGATCAAGATCTGGAATAAGTGGTCACCAGTGGCACAAACAGACACTTGGGAGCACAGGCTCACAACTGTAACCCTTTGCTCTTGTGGCTGGTGGAGATGGTCTGGTACAAACCTGCTTGATTTTGTACACTGTTTAATGGCTATTTTTGCATGTTAGAAAATTGTTTGGGGTGCTCTTGATCCACACTACAGTGTTTCTGGAGCAGTTATTGGTGAAGATGAAGGGGAGAGCAACTTTCACTGGGCAGAAAACCATGGAGAGATGGGCCAAAGCTGAAGGTGTTCATCAGCACCACACCTTCCAGGCAAGCCAAGGCTAGGCAGACAGGCAAACCATTGCACCGAAGGCTTACAGATCCCAAACCCACATTTAGCCAAAGCAGCTTGAAATAAAACTAACTAGGATTCATTCTGGATGAGTGGTCAGACTCGTGTAGGCTTTGCAGTCAGGGTGATGTTTTTGTTTTTTATTGGGACTGCATGAGATTTTTAAGAGTCCCGGGAATGGGATGGAGACATATTAAGGCTTTTTAATGGTATTTTTTTTAATTAACAGGCTGATTTCCAAATGTTTGAGTTAGCTGACCAGGTTGAAGGCAGATAATGGATTTGGCCTCAGGCTTCTCTGGAAATACATGTGAATTTTGATTTCCCTGGCTGTATGTCGGCATCTGAAGGTCATGCTTTCATCATCTTCAGGTACCCATTTGCAGGGATGGAAAACCCAATCTGTTTGGGGTCATTACACATCTAATTTCTGACTTGCTGCTTCAGATGCTGATCTCTTGTTTCTCCTATTGCTTTTTATGAAAAAAAATATATATTCAGGCACTGTCTTTGGCACACATATATGGGGGAAAAACTGTCTCCTTTAATAAGAATCAAATGATTTTTTTCTTTGTGCTGGCACACAGCAATAAGAGGTGGATTCTGATTTTTAATGCTATCATTTTGGGTACCATAATATCTCTTAGATGAATAGATAGGCGATTTGCTGCTAGAATTTTTTCCTATTAGACCTGTGCTTCTGAAGCACTGTGGTATCTATATATTCCATATATCAGGAATATATAAATATTGCAGGTCTGAAGTGGAATCTAACCTGTGTTTAAATCTGTGTAATCCTATTCTTAGTCAAAGGGAAAAGAAAGAAAATGATTGATGTCAGCAGAGGATTTTCCCAGGATTTATACCTGTTTCATTTAGATCAGAAATTGGCCTTTGTGTCTGGCATTATAAAATACTTAATGCATTTATGCACTAGGCACCATATGGTCTGTGCCCAGCTCTAGTGAGAACAGCGGTGCTGCTGCTTTGCTCCACACAACGTGACCCAGCAGGTCCTGTGAGGGCATCTCCGCTCTTGGGGTAACCACACCCGGGATTATTATAAAAAATAATCAGATACAGCTTTGAGGCTGTGGGCAAGCTGCTGTGGAGAGAAGATACCGGTCTCCCTGTGATGCTGGGGATCCAGCAGCCCCCGCCTGTTCCGCAGGTCTAGGGCTGCTCGAGGAAGATGCTTGGGGCTGGGTTTGGCTTTTTGCACGGACTGTCCAATTTCGTGAGCAAGACAGGATTAATAGTGGTGAGAGCACCAAGATGTTTGTGCTTCCCAAGCCAATCTGTTGCTTGCAAGCAAGGCAGAATGAAGACTCTTCAATATGACTGACCTTGTTAATAAGAAGTCTGTGCCTTCAGTCTGCGCATCACTGCAGACATGGCAAAATAGTATTTTTCTGGAGGTCTCTAGAATTTTTTATGAATCTTTTTTCTCCTAAAGAAAGGACCAAAGCTTCCTCTCTCCAGGCCAACCTCCAGCACTCGCTCATTTTCCCAAGCCCATTAATTTAAACAGTGTCACGCCTCTCTCAGCCTTGCTCCTTTATCTTGTTTTGCTCGTGCCACGGTGAAAGAAATTGCTGAAGCATCTCACTGGGTGTAATCTTCCTGTGTATCAAATGAGGAGAAATCTGCTTGGCGCTAGCTGCTGAGGTGGTGGGGCAGCCTGGGGATGAGATGCCCGTGGCTGCTGGAGGTGCAGGAGCGTGCTGCCCCCCTCCGAGCTGGGATGCTTCTGTGCAGAGGCTTGCTGCCTTGTCTGCTTTGCCTCCAAAGCTATGAAAACTTGATTGCAACGAAGCATAATGCTCTGTGCATAAATCTAAACTCTGTATTTCCATGTCTTAGTGTTTTTTTTTTTTTTTTCCCTCGTTTCCAGTGGTCCATCTATGACAGGTGGAGAGACTGGTAACGTGTTTGCCTTGCTGGCACAGGTTAGGAATTTGCTTTCTAACTGCTGTGTGTGAAATATTGTGCTGGTTAAATGCCCCGACCTGGAAGGGATCTGAGCTGCCAGGGGGCTGAGCTCCGCAGCGCCCTTTGGGACAGCACATGCTTCTCTGGTCACTGCTTTAATTTCTGTGTGTAGCATGGCTACTTGGAGCTCTGCTTGGATTAGATCTGTTTAATTAGAAAACAAATGATTGGATATGCAGGAAAAAAAGGCCTTAGTACAATCGATTTGCTGTTGTGAATGCCACAAAGTGCTGCTTACCAGGAGAAAGCCATGCAGGAGTTTGTGAATTGGTTTTGCCTCTTCTCAGTTGTCTGCACATGCTCCAGCTGGAGCACTGGGGCTGTCCTTGCAGCAGGATGCGGAGAGGAGATGGTTTTCCAAAGAAAGTTGCCGTGAATTTGTGGTGGTTTCCCCTGTGAAGCAGCAGGTGGGTATGTGCATGGCTAGGATTTGGCTGCACGCTCAGTTGGTTCAGATTGCTGCTGCGGCTGGGCGTCCACAGAGGATGAAGGAGATGCTGGTAAATGAGTTTCCCATGCAAGCTGGAGCCTGATGGAGATTGAATTGATAAATGTGAAATCACCACACTTTGGGGGTTATTTGTTAGAGAATATTCTGTAAATAAGCTGATGGCAGATGTATAAATTGGGTCAACGTGTTCTGCTTGATGTCTAACCTGAAGGAGAACACAGATGAAAAACCAGAAGCCGATTCCTGCTTGCCATTTGTCCCCTCTCTCGGAGTTGTGAGGTTCCACTTGCCTTGCAGGTAACTGATGGAGGAGGCTGGCGAAGTTATATTCTTTGTGCCCACCTGCTGCTGAGTGCTGGGATTTGTCTGCCAGCTCTGGGACTGGGCCTGGGGCCAGTGCCTAGGGGGAGGCTCTGGGGCTGTGGCCCTGGGCCCAGCATGCCTGCAGGCGGCAGCAAAGCTGCTCAGCACCACGATTCTGGGAAAAGCTCGGGCACATCTGGCCTGGGGCTTTCAGGGGATGCAGATGCTGCGTGGTTCCAGCTAAGCAAGATGCTTCTGCAGATAGCTTAAGAAAATGTGAGTTGGTACGTCTTCCTGGCTATTCAGGGCTGCTAATATGCTCAGTTAAAGGAGGAATTTATATTTGAAATGCCAGTTTAAACTTTACTGTGCGCATTGGTCATAAATCACGAGTATCTTGCTGTCATGCTCTTCACAAGAACTTGTGTGGAAGTGTCAGTGCAGAGGCAGAGGAAGGCAAAGGGCGTTTGGGCTGGATCCAGTGCCTGGGCTGACGCCATCCAGGCAAACTCAGGGGTCAGAGGCAACTGCCTGGTGGCGTAGCAACAGACAAAGCTGTCAACTGGTTAAAAGCAATTTGATGTGACGAAGGCTGGGAGGAGAGGGGGGAAAGCTCACGCCGGAGCCAATTTTTGGAGCAATGGCATCAGGCTGATGGCAGTTGTGGTTGTGTGGTCGTGCCCAGCTTGGCCCTGGGGAGCGATCCAGCCCATCCTCTGCAGGAGTCCTGTGGGGAATGGGGAATGGCTGCTGCACTGGTCCCTGCCCCAGGCAAAGCTTCCCTGAGCACACAGGCTGCCTCCAGTTTGATATGGATCACTTAGGATCAATGCATTGATAAGCAGGAAGCATAGAAATTTTTATTTACATCACAGTGCTTGTCCTCAAGAATTCAACCCTTTTAGTGGACATGACTGAACCCAATTTTCTTTTATATTTAAGCATTTCTGCTAGAAAGAGATTTTTTTTTTAAAGAAGCATTTCTGATTCCAAATGTAAAGAGCAGCTGCAGAAGGAATTGGTTTGACCTCTGCTTCCTTAATTGCTTTTTGCTCTGTGTTGGCCTGGAAATGGATGTTGCTGTTGTGTAAATTACTGTGATGGTGGAAAGAGAGCTGATGAGATCAGGTGTGTGGCTTCTGTCAGGAAAATAGGTTTCTTAACTGGAAAGCAGTGCCTACCTGTCCACAACCAGGGGCTGGGTCACTCTGAAAGGCCCACATGGTAGTTACCTCATTGTCTGCTTCCGAGCAGCCCCACGGAGTTAGTGGGAGCACACTTAGTCTGAAATCTCCTCTGACCTCCCTTTTGGCCACTGGAAGGCAGTGCTCAGACCTCAGGCGGTGCGGCTCAGCCCGCTCGTGGCCTACCCGCAGCCTGGAGCAGTGCCCGGCTGCTGACCTGTACTACCGGGGCTGCCCGGGCTCCTCGGCCTGGTGCAGGAGGTGAAAAGGAACAGCCAGGGCTTTCCTCCTCCCGAGGTGGTGGCCAGCACACGCTGGTTGGTGCTTGAGGAAATGGTTCCTTGTCTGTTTGACTGAAAAGTAATGGCTGCAAGAGGAACAGAGAACGGGAGCACGTTGCTCCAGCCCACCATGCATTGAGCACGACCCATGGAGCCAGGCTCTGCTTTCAGCTTTCCTCACCTGGCTTTGTGGGCTTTGCAGTTCTGCTTTCTGAGCCTTCTTGGAAGAACCAGTGACAACAACAGGGGAAATGGTGCTCTTAAATGTGGACAAAGGGAAGGGCTTATTTCTGCGATGGTACTGTCAGCACCTGCTCCTGGGTAAGGTCCATGCAGGAGCTCTGTGTATCTAAACTGTAAGCAAACTTGCTTGACAAACAGTGGCCTTTTTGAGAGCAGAATGAAGCAATTAACCTCCAAGAAAGGCATGTCCTAGAATTTTAAAGGCTTGTGGATCTGGACTGTGGGCACACAAACGGCGGTTCATCTTTAGGGAAAGCTGCCATGGGAAACTGCAAGTCTGTAAACCTGTGTGGGATATAGTGCCACTGCTTACAGTCCGCAGATGTGTTGTTAATAAGCATTTGGCCTTGAAAAACATCTCCTCTGTTCTTCAGCAGTAGGTCTACCTCTGTGGTATCTAAATTAGTTAATGATAGAAGCAACGACTCTTGCATAATTAGCACATTAATACCCTGAAGGAATCAGCATGCTAATTACCCAACAGGATGAGATTAGAGGTCACATTCTCCAGTAGAGATGAGGGGATGAGTCCTATGGATTCAAACTGCTCCATTAGAAATGTAAAAACCCTTCTCTGTTTAACAGGTAACACTTCTAGCAAGGTGCTTTACATTATAAGAATTCAAAATACTTAGATCAATGGTAAAATAAACTGTCCCAAAATGAGGAGCAGTAACACACCTTCTTATTTCACAGCACTGACGTGGATTATTTGTGAAGAATCAGTATGCCTGGGATACTTTGCCACTGCTAATTTAAACTGAGTAATTGGTGGCTTTAAGACTTCATGGTTTGATTTGGTATCGTCTCCTAGGACTAAGCTTCATCTTCTTTCATGCTTGAAATAAAGAAGAGGAGAAGGAAAAAAAAAAGGAAAAAAAAATAGGGAAGATTTGGGGGTACTTCTATATGATTTTATCATAATATTTGTTTTCACTAGGATAATAAATCATAGCAGGTCATTTAGCATAGTCATGCTAGCTACATTTGCGATCCATTGCCTTGTAGGCGAGCTCATGAATAACTCTGGCAAGCTGCATACTGGTTGGGAATGGATGGCTTAAAGTTCCTTACCACATCCTCAGAAGGTGGCCTTTCCAAAGAGCACAGAGCTGTCCCCTGGACACTGGCACTTGGAGATGCACTCAGAGAGCTGATGGCATCACCTCGAGATAATTGATGGTGGCAATCTGGGAAGACATGGACTTCCTAATGTGGAGAGGTACCTCTTTAACATGATCTGAGTTTTAATGCAATGTTTTTATTGCATTAACTTGGAGAATTGCTGGGGATGTGTGAAGGTTTTGCTTGCATGGCCAAGGGTGTTGTGGTATGGACAGCTGAGCTAGTGGTAAACGGACTGACCACAATGCTGGATGTGCCGTGGTGGCACAGAGCAGCCTGCATGGCTCCTGTGTCCATGAAAGCACCATCTCTGCTGTTTCCAAAAACATCCCCAGGTTACTTGGTGAGCAGAGTGTCTCAGCCCTTAAACTGCATGTGTCAGAGCTGTCAGAAGGCACGAAGTGAGATGCAAGCTTGCACATTGTTATTTCAGGACTGCACTAGCAGGCAGCACCTGAGTCACCCAGAGTAAGGTCCCATCCTGATATAGCAGCTTGCAATCAGCACTTGTGAAAGGATGGAGATGGCAGATATGCTAGGTAGCATATTCAAGCAATATTAATTAATCACAGAATATATTAAGATAGCAGATGCGCCCCTAAATAGGGGCCGGGTGCCTGCTGCTCAGTGACCTGCCTGCCTGGAAGGGCGCATTTGGTACTGCCACGAGGGATCCCGGATTTGGCTCTGCTGGCAGTACTGGAGGGGCTCTGTGCCAGCACCCACCTTTGAACCTCCTCTGGCTGCACAAACCTGCATGGATTTTGGAGCCCCTGCAGACATTTGTTCTTAAAACTCCCCCTCTTTCATGGGAAAGGTTTTTAATCTTTAATATTCTAGTCAGTGCCTGTGGATATCCTGGCTTCAGCTTTTGTAGACTTTTGGTTCAACTTTCTAATGATCTGAAGCTTTATTTTTCAAAACATAAAGTGCTTTTATGCCTGTCCAACAGGAGCACACAGCATTTGACAGGATCAGGCCCGTAATTATAGTTTGTGGCTGTCTGCAAGCTTTTGTTCCGCGAGGCTGGGCTAATACAAAGGACGGGGCGTTAGGCTTGCATCTCTCCCTTGGTTACTTCCCTGGACTTTTAACAAGTGATAATTATGGAAAATTGGTTCTGTATAAACATCCTGCTGACAGCTTGTGTGTGTGTGATTCGTGTCTTTAATTTGGGAATGATACGATTATCGTTAGAAGGAGTCATTAACGTTTGCATTTGAAGGATGACAAGGATGTCATGCTCCAGAGGGTGATTCTTGTTCATTCACCCAGGTCTAGGCTGTTCCACGTGTTTCAGCATCCTGGTGTGCCTGGACAAAGATTCCGGCTGTTCTTTAGAAGGTGTAATTGTTCACCGTGTTCTTGCTAAATATCACCCTAAATTTGTGGGTCCTATTTATTTGAGCTGTATTTTAACCTGTAGTACAGCTTCTCTTATTGCTTCCAAACTGCTCAGCGGGTCTTTTGGATGATTTTGAGGTGCTGAGCTACATGCTGAAAACGCCAGCCTCCTGGTTACACCT
The DNA here is from genome assembly GCA_011075105.1 of Heteronetta atricapilla. NCBI lineage: Eukaryota > Metazoa > Chordata > Aves > Anseriformes > Anatidae > Heteronetta > Heteronetta atricapilla. Next base: position 8,704,954 of record CM021744.1, read on the forward strand.
TCTGCAAAGCCTGTTCAAGAAACATTCTCCCTTGGTGTCCCACCATCTGCGTGTGCCATTGAGATGCTCACTATTAAGGGTGGATTTGGTTTTGGGGAGGCCACAGGAGCCACCCCATGTGGTGCTGGGGTGGCATGGCCGCAGGAGATGGCCATGCTTGAGCAGGCAGGACTCAGGGTGGACGGGCAGTGCACTTACCTTGACCTGTCCCTGTTTCTGCTTCCCACAGTGTACGGGCATAATGTGAAGAGCAGCAACGACTTCATCGGGAGGATCGTCATCGGCCAATACTCCACGGGTGCCCCCGAGTCCAACCACTGGCGCCGGATGCTCAATGCGCACCGGACGGCTGTGGAGCAGTGGCACAGCCTGCGCTCCCGGGAGGAGTGCGACCGCGTCTCCCCGGCGTCCCTGGAGGTGACATGAGCTGTGGCACCAGCAGCAGCCAAACTGAGCAGGCGGACGAGGTGGGGGAAAAAAAACCCAACCACCAAAACACCCAACCTCACACTCACCCCACAGCAGCTCCATTGGACTGAAGTGGCTGCCGGTACCTGCCTGGCTGCACTGGTCTCTGTGCAAACCTCCGCAGCACCAACCATATCCCACTGGGTCCCATGCCAGCAGCTCCCCTGGGGCCACCAGCAGCCTGGCCAGCCGGACCTGTTGCTACCCGTGTCCGGTTTCACTATTTCTTAGCGATGGAGAGCATCGTCCAGAGCAGGGTGGGCTGCAGGCAGAGGTGCCGCTGGACATGCCGAGATGGGGAAGAGTTTTGAGTTGCCTCTGCTCTCCTTACGGTCCAAATCCATGACTCGTCCTCTTGGAGATATACGTACCTGTGTGCTCTCATTGGTGAACGTGGTAATTAGGCTAGGATGTTTTTTTAAATGGTAGAAGCTGTGGTGAAATCGATTCTGGCTCCAGTTTTGTCCTTGTACTTGTTTCAACAGAATTAAGCTCCTGTTAGTACGTGCCAGGCACATGCAGCCCTGTGCACGCGGGTCTGATGTACCATCAGCAGTAAGGTCTGCCACTCTCCATAGCAGTCTGTGTGTGTCAAGTAGATACCGTGATGATATAGCGAAGTAAACGTCTCCAGTAGCACTTATACTTTCCAGTACTTCCCTGTGTTGTGCAAAAGAAACCTGCTGCGGGGACTTTTGCGGTTAAGAACACCCAAAATGCACAATTTTAATTCCTGACAGACTGCAGTGGCTCTTTCTGTGTTGTGTGTGTTAACCGAGGTAGTTTTCGAGGTCACCACGTGAACTTAGCTGCAGTCGGGCTGTCCTGTTGGTTGCTTCTGTACATTTTTCTTTTTTTTTCCACAGCATATTGTCTGGTATGATGCAGATTGTGTATTTATTGAAAATAAAAATCTATTTAATTGTGCCATGCATACGGAGGTGGTACTTGTTGGCAGAGTTCATCATTGTGTTGAGCTGAGTTACGTCCATGGCACAAAGCTGGAAAGTTGGAGTTCACCCCTTCCTACTGCAGATGATCCCAGAGTTATTTAGGGGAAACTGGAGCAGAGCTGGTGACCTGATGGCCAGCCCAGTGCCTTGCTCCTGCTGGGCAGGGCTCCCAGCCGGTGTGCGTACAGCTGAAGCACGGGTCCAATGTGTGTGTTTGGACGGGGCTGTGGGTTTGTCCTCTTCAGCAGTAGGTTCCAAATTATGTACTTTTAAAATTGCTTTATTTATCACCATTGTGTCTGCATGAAAATCCATATCTTGCTTACCGCTGATTCACAAATCAAACTACAGAAGGATGTCACCTGCAAGGCAGCAGGGCTCAGCACAGGTCTTTATGGATATTCATTTTGGAGAAGAAACTCTGTCAGCTGTTCGACAGCCAATGCAAACATTAGTGCTCTGCAGCTGGGGAATAGGGGCTCCCAGTTCCATGCTGGCACCCCAAAGTGCAAGCACAGAGATGCTGCACAAGATCTTTCTCATGGCACGTGGGCAGGGTGGCATCGGATGGAGCCAAACCCCCTTGGGAGCTTTGAGCTCTTGTGTCTGTTTTCTGGTATTTGAGTGCCTACTGTCTTTCAGTGTTGTTGAACAGAAGCTCTTCAGCAGCAGCCATGATGGGTTTGAGCAGGGAAGGGATGATTTGGGTGCCTGTGGTTTCCTCCAAGAGATGTCTTCGCCTCCCTGCCTCAAGAAGCCTTCTTGCAGCAGCTCCAAGACAGAGCACCGTGTGTCCCCAGGCACAGGGTGGCAAAGGGCCATGGTGGCCTCTCTGCCGTGCCATCACTCATGTGCTGCAGCTGGAGTTCTACCATGTGGGGTCTATGGGCAGCAGCGAGAGCTTCATGCATACACTGAAGATGACGTGAGACCCACCACGTACTTTGCTTAAGCACTGGAGATGGAAACTTTGAGTGAATTAATGTGTGCAAGGGTTTTGTTCTACAATTCGCTGATATTGTCTATAATGTCAGCTTTTTCAGGGAATTGTGCACAGCTGAGAAGTGAGAAGGCATGCGATGGTCTTCTAATGTTAAGTCTGAACTCGTCATTTGTAGTAGTCTGGTGTATCAATAGACCTTTCCTTGAGCAGTACAGTTTTGGATCAGTGTATGGAACTACAAATGAAAAGGGAAGGAGTTTTCTTAAAAGATTTTATTTAATGCAAAGAAAATCTAATACAGGATCTCATGAGCTGCTGTCTCTGGAATAAGCCTGGATACTTAACTGAAAGCTTGTGGCATCCCAAATTCTTTCTACTTGAATCCTACCTGTGAAAACAGGATTCATCCCAACTCAAGTCCCAGAAAAACATGAAAATGTTCATCTGTGGCTGAGAATAAAATGGGACTGGCACTGACTGTGTTCCCGAGCAGCTCCTTCTGTGCTGGCTGAGGGCAGAAATTGGAAGTGGAGAAGGGCCACGGCGCTTCATAGCACGTGTGTGTAATCTGTTCCCCTTACCTGTTCCTTGAGAAGGACTTTACACAAGACTTTTAAAAACTGAAGTTTATTTCCAAATACAGTTCTGACCACGGAAAGGAGACATGGAAGAGCCTCCATCCCATGGCTGTTTGTTGCTGCAGGCTGTCGGATGTCACAGGGCTGCCTGAGCACAGCGCAGGCAGTGTGTGAGTGAACGGAGCAGGCTTGTTCCTGCGACATCACCAAAAAAAATTAAAGAAGGTGCAAAAAGAGGTGGCAACCGATTTAAATATAAGAAATAAAAGCCACAAAAACCATCTCCTCCTTGATCCTGGGGGGGGAGAAACCCTCAAATAGCTTCTTCACCTCGCTCCTGGGGCGAAGAAACCCACAAAAAGCATCTCTGCCTTGCTCCTGGGGTAGGGGGGGACCTACGAAAAGCATCCTTTCCCCCCCCCCCCCCCCCGCTCGTGGGCCGTGGAGGGCGGAGGGCCGCAGCGGGGAGGTGCGGGGCGGTCCCTGCCCGCAGCCGCCCCCTGCCCGCAGCCGCCCCCGTCCCGCCGCGGCCGCGGAGCCGCCCGGTGCCGCGGTGATGGGCTGGGGCCGCGCCGTGTGCGCGCTGCTGGCCGCCGCGCTGCTGGCCGTCGGGGCTTTCCCCCAGACCAACATCAAGATCAGCCAAGGTGAGTGCAAAGCGCCAGGAGGGGATTTAATCCCGCACTGCCCGTGCAGGATGGGGATGGCCTTGTAGCGGGGTTTAGGGGGTCTTGGAGGGGCGGCGGCTGGCTCGCCAGCTTGTCTCGCTCCAGAAATCTCAGGCTTCCTTCGAAATCAAATTTCTTCTTCTCTTGGGTGCCCCAAGCAGCCCTGCTCTCTCCCCTGGACGCTGAGGCTCTCTCTTCTGGCTTTGCGTGCAGGCAGCTGGGCTTTCACCCCTAGCAATGAGAGCTGGTGTGCCAGGGTGCCAGAGGAGCACCTCCTGTCCCTGAAAAAAGGCCACTGATGTGTGATTCCCTCCCCGTTCCCCACTTTTTTTTCTGGGCTGGTTGTAAGCCTGGAGCACGGCGTGGCGGCAGCCGCTCTGTGTCACTTTGGTTTCCTGCAAACTTTCTGGTGGGGCCGGGGGGAGCGGGAGCCTGTGCTCATTGCGCGGTGTGCCCCGTCACATTTACGGCTGCTGAGAGCAGAAAGGGACCCGTAAGTGTCATTCTGAGACTTTGTGAGAAAAAGGAGCGATAGAGCCTGGGTTTCCTCCCAGCCAGCCAATCAATGGGAGCTTCACCAGCACTAATCAAGGAGAAAAAATGCAAGATAACTCCTATCTGTTGCTGCGGGCTGCAGGGGGGCGGCTGTGGCAGCCTCGCATCTCCAAATGGATGTGGCAGAAGATTTTAATCTGTAGAGACCGCTTGGTTTTGTTACAGGGATTTAAAAAGCAAAACACTTTCTGCGTGAAGGGAAGTCACTTTCCCAACGTGCTTCAACAGCTGTTTAAAGTTTTACTTGGACATTTCTAATGTGCACTTAAAAAAAACCACTTCAGTGTGTGTAAGATACCATCAGGTCATTAAATGGTCTCCGTGTCCATCAGTGGCTGCCATCGTCTCCAGCTCCCTGTGTCCCCCAGACACAAGGAGACCGAACCCCCCGCATGAGCTGCTTGTTTTGAATGTGCCCACTGAGCACGAGGCTTTTTTATCTGTTAATGAAAGATTTGTGTTACAAACAGCATGAAGGTGGGGTTGTTTGTCAGTAACGAGCACGGCGTCAGTGTTAAGGACGTGCTCCTAAAGCCCTTGGTGATCTGAGGCATGTCAGCATCACATGGTAGCACTGTCTTAGACTCTGCTACGTGCTCCTGCCCCTCAAATTCCCCTTATTCTTTGGTTTAAGTCAATAAGAAGGACGTGGGCTCCGCCCCAGGTGGCACTGTGACCCCTATCCCCAGCCATGCTACAGCTGGAGCTGTCCTGGAGGGTCCTGGGGCTGCCTGGTCCCAGACCTGCAGTCTCAGCCCCCCTCTGAGTGCCCATCAGTCAGCAGCTCTGATGCAGGGTAGGTTGCTTGTTGAGGTCAGAAGGCAGCATTGGGGAACGGGGTTTTAAGACCATCTATGTCAGTGAGGTCTCTCCTAGCACCTACAAGCTTTTGGTGAGCCATCAGCTGCTGACCCGACCCTACCCGCTGTCCAAAGCACTTCAGTGGAGCTGCATCCCCCCAGGGGTCTTCCCTGCTTGGGCATCTCCCAGTGACCCTGTCCTAACCCCAGCCTTTGTCTCTCAAAGCTGCTGGCTGCAGGAGAAGCAGCACGAAGCCTTGGCATGGAGCTGGTAGGGAGAAGCCTGCCCTTCACCTTCGCTGCTGAGTCACGCAGTCAGTGCTTTGCTTCTTCAGTAGCATCCCAGGAGAAACAGGCTGATGGGACTGCCTGGATTTTTCTCCCTCAATAATTTGTCACTGGAAAGCAGCCACTCGGGGCAGTGAAACTTTCTGCCAGGGCTGTGTCACACTCTACACAGCTCTGACATGGGGTTTTCCCAGTTAGGGGGATCCTGGTGCCTCTGAGCCGGATCTCAGCAAATCACTAAATAGGAAGAGTCCATTTGTATTGGCACCAAAACAAATTCAGAGTGCGCAGAGCTCTTTTTCTGACCCCAAATTCCTGTTTTCCTGCTTTTCTGGGTAAGTATTATCTGCCTGACACAGATCTTATCTTCAGCCAAGTTTAGACAACTGTTTTGCCGCTGCTGCATTTTAACACATCCCTGGCCATAAAACTGCTGCACTGCAAACAGGCGAAGGAAGGACAGAAGGATTCGTGCCCTCAGAAATCTGGGGACAAAGGGATGGCAGGGACGTGGTCCCACGGGTGGTGGCTTCGCTGCAGGTGCAGCTCCAGCCCAGAGGGGCTGATGCTGCTGAGGGCAATGTTTTGCTGGGACATGTAAAGGTGAGAATCTGGTCTGAATATCCCCCTGTGCTTCCCCCCTTTCTTTTTACATCAAATACCACTATCAGCTGCTGGCTTAGGTTATGAGGTTTTCCTGCAGAGCTGTGAGTATGCTCATACACACATGCATACAATTTCTTATGGCTTTCCTGCTAAAAATAGCCCCTGCAGTTCCCAGATCAGGGCAGCACCCCCCAGTTGTTGCTGCCTGTAAACGTAAGAGCAGAAGTCCTCCTCCAAAGAGAGTGTCTGAGCCTCTGATCCTGACCCGACAGAGAGGATGCTAATTAAATGCTGACCTCCCTTCTTTTCCTTTTTGGTATATTTAACCTTAAATTCCTTCAGGCACCTCTGGTTCGCTGAAGCTCATCAAATTAATGCTACCTAATGGGAAGCAGCGCAGAATAACAAAGGAGGACTGTCTCCATCTCGCACTAGGTTTTGGCTGCTCGGGACAAGGAGGGGGGTGCTGGGGGCCCGCTTTGATTCACAGTGCCATGGGAAGGCAGGGAACTGCTGGGTTCAGCCCCGTGAATTTTGCCATCATGCTGCTGGAGGTGAAGAGTTCGTCAGGGTTTTTTACACCTCTATAAGAGACAGTTGCTGGCCGTATCTGTCTGCTGCAGCCCCATCCCCTGCATCCGGCTCTCTGCCCCTGCTCCAGGCTGCTGGCAGAGGGGACAGGGGTCCCTGGCTCGTGCCATGCTGCAGGAAATCGCATCAGCTTGTGGCATTGCTGGTCCTGCTCTGTTGGCACAACAGCAATAATTCGCCCTTCTGCGGGCTGTTCTAAGGATTTTCCAAAGCAAGGCTGGCTGGATGTCGTTCTGAGTCCTGCACCACCTCTGAGCTGCCATTTTGGCTTTGCCACACTCCTCTGAAGCTGCTCCTCTTGCTTCCGACCAGGCGTGCCTTGGCCTTACCCCTCACAGAGGCTGTGCAGCCCCTGCGAGCTGCCCAAAGCCACGGCTCCTGCAGGGAGTGCAGCAGGGGTGTGAAGCGGGGCTGCCTTGGATGTCAGGGGAACAAAAGTGCCCTTTGCCTTTGTGGCTTGTCCTCTGCTGTGTGCTGTAAAGCAGCTTCAGAAGGGGTGTTTAGGAAATGCTCAGAGACCCTGTGCCGAAGAGCTGATGATACATGAGATTATCACTTGGAGCTGCAGGAGAAGAGTTCAGCTCCACTCAGCTTTGGATTCATCTCATTTCTCCTTTTTCTCCATACCAACATTGCCTTCACTGCTACTACATCAAATGTGGCTGTTGGCAGGGGTTCGCTCTGCCCACCAGTGACCCGCGGTCACAGCGTTTCCCCCCCAGGCCTTTCAACACTGGAGGCCCTTCAGCAGTGCCCCGACCTCTTTGGGCTTAAGTCTGTTACCTGCTTGGATAGCTCGGTGGCATCTGCCTCTCCCAAGGACTCGGTGTGCCCTAACCCCTGCTCCCAGCAACACGGTTGCTCTGGCAGGACCTGATGGGGATGTAGAAGCTGGCTCTGGAGGAACTGGTGACACCCCAAGGCTCAAAAACCAGGAGGTACAAGGGTCAAACCCATTTACTACATGATTTTGGGGACTGTGCATGTGTGAGTGTTTGTCGGGATATGGTGTGTGCTCTGTGTCCTCCCTTCTGCTCGGAGAAAGCTGGCAGAGGGATGCATTAATGATGCTGCAGTGTTTAAATTATGCAAAGGCTCCCCCAAAATAGCCTCATCTGGGGGAGCTCCCCTGTCCTGCTGAAGAGGCGTCGTGGCTCTGTGGGGCCCCAGCTCTTATCTCCCAGGGAGGCAGATAGAGTGGCACCGCTCCCTGTGGCCTCCACGGGTCTATTTTTGGTCTGAAATCCAAGGCGTGCCTACACACACGGCTGCCACCAGGCTGGGACAAGGGGGCAGCAAGGGGGGTTGCTGGGGGGGGGTGGAGATGTGATCTGGTCTTATAGGAGGTGTGAGCAGGAGGGCAGCATGTGGCTGCGACCCTGCAGCCCCAGCGCCAGCTCTGTCCTAGCACAGTGGCTCCAGTGCTGTCTGATGGAGGTGAGAGCAGCCCTTATCTTGTTATCTGCAGTAGCACAAGTGAGTGCCTCCATTTAAAGCACCCCCTGCCTGAAGCCACATCAAACAGGCTTGCATTGCAAGCCTCCTGATTTTCCTAGGCAGACATTAAAATTTGGAACTTGTGGCTATTGCAGGATTTCTTTGGGTTTTAGCTACCTGTTGCCTGGTTTCTGCAAAATCTGCTTTTTTTTCCACATATGTGGCTTTAGTTTGTTGGCGGGGAGCAGGGCCGGGTGCTGCTTCTCCCGTAGCACCTGCATGTCCTCTGCTCTGCCCCAGCCCTGCCGGAGCCCGTACACGCCTATTCCTGCCCTCTCTTCTGGACGGAGTATGAAGGCCACTGCTACCGGTACTTCCCCATCAACAAAACCTGGGCTGAAGCCGACCTCTACTGTGCCGAGTTCTCCATCGGCATCAGATCAGCGAAGCTGGCCTCCATTCACAGGTGAGAGCCGCGGGCACGTCCTCCTCCTGGGGAAGCAGGGATGCAGGCACGGTGACACCGAGGCAGCACAACCTCTGTGCAACAGGCAGGCCTGATGCCTTGGGCATGCAAAGATGGTGTAGAAAATGCCTTTAGCAGTGCTGGCAGGAATAGTGCTGTAATATTCCCCAAGTTCCCTGCAAAGTGCATTTTTTACACTTGAAAAAGGGGGTAGAGATCTAACATGATTACACACACTCCCTCTCCCTCATCCTACACACCTTTTGCAAAGACCTGGCACCAAATCACCCACTGGAAATTGCAAAACAGGGCCCATTTGTCCAGCTCTGGGGCAGAAGATAAGGGGAACATCCATGACACAATGCCTGCTGTAACCTCTCAACTGCTGTGTTTCATGCTGTTTTGCCAGCTGGGAAGAAAATGTCTTCGTATATGACCTGGTGAACAGCCGCGTGCCCGGCATCCCCACCGACATCTGGACAGGGCTCAATGACTTGCGGCAGGTGAGTGCCCCTGCCTCTGCTCCCGCAGCGGTCCCGGGCATCACCTGCAAAATTTATTGTAAAACTTCCCTGTAAGTTTTCAGCTGCACAACCCCAACATGCTGCTGGCCAGTTCTCCCCATGTCCCTGGGCTGTCTCGCACCCATCTCTGCTTGGGCACGTGGCCATGGATGCCTAGGGGTTGGCAGCTCTGCTGTGGCCACATTTCTCCCTCTGACCATGCCCTGCAGGAGGGTAACTTCGAGTGGACGGACGGCTCCTCCTATGACTACAACTACTGGGACGGCAGCCAGCCCGATGATGGCATCCACTCCATCCCGGAGGAGGAGGACTGCGTGCAGATCTGGTACCGGGCCAGCAGCGGTAAGCACGGCACGCGGTGCTCAAGGGCACGCTGAGTGCTGTTTGCATGTGAATAAATTCCAGCTGCTGCTCGGGCTTTTCTGGAGAGGCTGCTGGCAGGGTGGTGATTTGCATTTTAAATCTTTATTATTATTATTTTCTCTTTTTCTTTGTAGAGAAGGGTGTTTTCTTTATAACTACACATACACACACACATGCTTTCCTTCTGCTTACAGCCCATCTCCTCTCCCAGAGCAGGAGGGGAACATCACTTTAGAGAACCCATAAATTTAGTCAAAAGTCAAATTTTGTCATCTCCCCCTCCCACACGTGGTCTGCTGCAAAACCCATCCCTTGGCCAGGGTCCTCACTCGTACCATGGGTTCTTGCTGAAGCACAGCAAGGCCTTGCCTGTGCCACAAGCCAAATCCCTAAAGGCCTTGAACCTCAATCCCCACTAACGCCTTGTTTTTGGGGCAGCGCTGCGCTCCTGGAACGACAACGCCTGTGGCCGAGCCTTCCCCTTCGTCTGCAAAATCCCCTCGCTGGCCCTGGACTGATCCTGCACCCCGGTTTTGTGCTGCCTCGGCAGGGACGAGCCGGCCGGGATGTCACGGGATGGAGGAGGCCTCCTGCGCAGGCTGGAGCAGTGGAGCTCTCCCCACAGGGAAGCGGTGTTAGGAGGCATGCTGCAGAGTGAAGGAGGCCCCAGATTTAAGCCTTGGGTTTTAAATAAACTATTGCACCAGGTTGGAGGAAATCTGTTATTTTATCAGTGCACCAAACCATTAGGAAAAAAAAAAAAAAAAAAGATTTTGGCTGCTGATGTGAAATGAGCAGGGAAAATGTGTTGGTTTCTGTTAAGTTACACAAAATGCCTTTGTTTCCCCCCACTGAAATAAGCGATGGAGGTGGCTCTGGCTCAGAGCTGGGGGCAGCAGTGGGTTCCCCAACCTGCCCTCCCGGGACATGCCTCATGCCTGGCCCTTGCCTCACCTGGAGCCCCCCAGGGCCGAGGGCAGGCGGGCAGCATTGGGCCCCCAACACCCATCTGGGCTGGGTGGGTGACAGGAGGGTGGGTTGGGGCTGACGTGTGCCAGCTGGGGGCCTCGGGGTGCCCTCACCCAGCAGGGGCATTGTTTTGGGGGAGGCTCATTTGGGGTGGTGGTTGTGCTTCAGTCGCTTGATAGGGGTTGGCACCCTGCTTCTTGCATTTGGGGGGGATTTGTGGGGTTTTGGTGCAAGTGGTGCAGTGGGGGAGCCCAGCGGGGTGCCTGAGGGGAGAGAAGCGCTGTTGAGCTTCCTTAAAACATAAAATCAGCAACTAAAATAATAATAATAAAGAAAAAAATTATAAAGGAAAATAAAGATAGAATTAAAAGATAGATTAAATTATCAAATAAAAAATGAGAAAAAAAAAAGAATTAAAAGATAGAACAGACAAATAAACTAATAAAAATTAATAATAGTAATAACAAAAGACTAAATTAGAAAAGAATAAAATAAGAAATAAAAAGAAAAAAATACAAATAATGTTAGAATAAAAAGAGAATTTTTTAAAAAATACCCTTCTCCCTCAGAGCAGGCAGCTCTGTGAGGACCTCAGGCAGAAGCAGAGGAACAGGGGAACACAAGGGGAAGGGCTGGGGCCAGGGCTGGGCCCTGCCTGGTCGGGGTGAAGCAACTCAGTGTGGGTGGAAAGGAAGCGCCTGGAGCAGCTGTGTTGTGCTGTAAGGGGATATCTGTGTGTATGTGTGTGCATATAACATGCACACGTGCTAAACAGCATGTCTGTGCCTCTCAGCTGTGGGCAGGTTCAACTTTTTGCTGTTAAAGAGAAAATGTAATATTAGTGCCCCTTAATTGCTTCCTATAAACTTGTCACTGGCATATAAAACATCATCATATTCACAGGTCCTTTGAATAGACATATAGATAGATAGATAGATAGATAGATAGATAGATAGATAGAGATACAGATTTCTTTCCCCACACACCAATAAAATAAGAAACCAAATTTCCTTCTCCTTTTAAAGACAGCCTCAAGGCATGGTGGCTTCTCTGGGGGTGCAGGAGCTTCTCCACAGGGTGTCCCAGGCAGGGCAGGGACCTCTTGACACAAAACCAAGACAAATCCCTTGTGGGGATGAGTAAAAGCATCCACATAAAATTCTTTGGTTGCCCCTGATGTCACCATCTGAAACATATAACATCTGAAAGCTCACACTTTCCAGAGTGATTACATTGGGTGCAGTTAGGTAAAGGGCAACAGGGCTGACACAGCTTCCCCCAGTGTCACGGCTGCTGTTGGCTAAACTGGGAGCTTGGAGTGAAAATGTGAAAGCTGGTGGAGGTAAGGATGTGGCTGTCGGTGGGAATGAGTGTAGGAGCCAGCTTCTAAAATGAGGTAATGCTATAATCTCTGGAATATATTTAAAAGATATACACTTTAAATATATATATATAAAATAAATTTGTTTTTATATAAGATATTTATAAAGGGAAGACAAGGGAGGAATATATATAGGGAGAAAGTGTGTGCTGTTCAGGCTGTCCCAGCTCCCCCGTGCTCTGGGCAGCACAGAGGCTGAGGAGGCCGAGGATTGCATCCTCCTGGGCCTGTGGAGGCTGTGACGTTGAACCTGTCGGCTGGCCCCAGCCTTTACCCTTCCCAAGGCTGGGGACCGGGGGTTAAGTGCCATAATTCCCCCTGAAAATCAAGCCCTCTGGCATCAGCGTGTGAGGTGGGGCATGCCTCGTGCTGCTGGGCTGTCGTGGTGCTGGCCTGGAGGCTGTCTTCCTCAGTCGCAGGCATGTGTGGAACCTCACACCCCGGCAGGAGCTCTTGGTCAAGATGTGAGATGGACAGGAGGCAGGCACACACTCAATGTTTTGTCAGCCTGCGAGATTCCAGAAGACAAAGCCCATTTATTTCCTCCACGGACAGCAAACCTTCTCCCTTAGTTGGTTAGTTATTGCTGCTACGTGGCTGGAGTGAGTCAACTGAGGAAGACTCCCCCTGCTTCCCCATGGAGAATGGCCTTTGTGGGTTGGTTGTTTTGTTTTTCTTTTAGTGGCTAATGGGTTAGACAAATTGCTGTCCCCCGGAACTGGTGGCTGAGCAACAAATGGTGCTGAAGGGAAGCAAAAGCAGCTGGGCCAAGGTGGCGAGAAGCCATCAGGCCGCGGGTGGATGAGTCCTTGGGTGGGTGCTGTGAGCAGCCCTGCTCCTCAAAGGCACCATGGCCGCTGATGCATGGGTTAACCCATAAAATTATACCAGTTATTGTTGATATCATGCATGCATTACCTTCTCTTTGTGCTTTTCCTCCTCCTTTTACATGTGAAAATAAGGTTTTTAGGATGATTTTGGCATGTGGGGCAGGAGGTAATGCATGTGGTTTCTCCAGGCCTGTGCTTCATCTGCCATCAGAAGACAATGCATACAGCTAACAAGGGTTTATAAAGAAACCAGCTGTGGAAACAGGGCCTTCCTGGTTCTGACAAGTTTAGCAAAATGCTAGGCACTGGAGGAGGTGGCTGGGTGCAGGCGGTGCTGGGCTGGGGCTGGTGCTGCCTCCCCACCACTGGTTCCCCTCAGCACCACGGGGCTTGGCACCCCTCAAGCCAATAACCCCACTTTTCCCTGCAACAGGCTTAAGACATTTTGAAGGAAAGGTCTGGAAAGTTCCCTTGGGAAAGTGTTTGAAGAGTTGGACCCTACAGTGACTAAAAATATTGCTAATGGGCAGAGCCTATGGAAGCTGTCATCTCCAATCAATGTCTTCATTTCCAGGTAAAAAAGAAGTGAACTTGCATGACCAGAAAGTTGGGGCCAGAGTTAAGAGGGGCTTTGTTTTGCAAACCTCCCCTGCTTTCTCCCCAGGCTCCAGGATCCTTACTTTAAAAAGAAACCACACCTCTTCCTTTGCTGGTGTCTTCTGTATCACAGCAGTCAAATCCAACTCATGAAACAAAAAAGGGAGTTTTCATCTCCCAGATGAACTCCTGGATCCATGGGGTCTGCTTGGTGGAGGATGAGATGTGCCTGTGCCCTTGGTGCTTTCCTGGTTGGGAGGAGTTGCAGCTCCTCAGGCTGAACATTTTTTTTTTTTTTTTTCTGAACATTTTTTTTCATTTCTTTTTTCTGTGCCCCTGCCTGTGATCCCCAGCTGCCCTCTTGCCTGGGCTGTCTCTGTGCTGCTGGCCACAGGCACCGCAAGGCTGACAGCAGGGGACTCCCCCCAACTCCTTCACTTGCAAGCAATGGCTGCAGGAGGCTCCTGTTACCCCTCTGAAGTTTTTAGGAGCTGAATATCTTCCTCTGTAACATATGAAACTCAGGATAAGACAGTTACATACACTGGGAGCAAACAAAATAATCACCTATTGGTGACAAATGTCTTTGTCCTTCTGTACCCCATTTCTTGGTCTGTAGAGATGATGTTGCCCCCAGCTCTGTCATGACAGGCAGGAGGGATGGGACTGCCTGGACCAACTGCCTTTTAATTCTCTTTTTTCTATTATTATTTTCTTTTTGTATCTTGAAATTCACTGCTGGATGTAAGCTGCAAGGACAAGCTCCATCCTCTGAGCCACCAAAATGGCTCGTGGGTGCTGTGATGTGGGGAGGGCAGCAGGAGGCAGGGGCAGGGGCAGGGCTCAGTGCATTTGGTTTGTGCAGCTGCAAGCAGCCCACACCACCCTTTGCCAATGCCATTACATTTTGAAAACCTGGGATTGTGCATAAACCCTGCCCAGAGTCTGGTTTGTCTTTGGTCTGTGCATCACACGAGCATTTAGCACTTATGTGCAAGGTTGATAAGCCAAACTCGGGGTGCTGAGAAGGCAAACACATTTTTAAAAGCCTTTCAGACTGCTGCTGCCCCAGGAAAGGGGTGCAGCCATGTTCTGGGGCCATTTACAAGAAGGCATTGAGTAGGATGTGGCCCCTGAGCAGGAGACAGACTTTGGTGTTTGGGGGCTTCCCTTCTGTGCCATGGGGATTTCTGCCCCCACTGGGGGGAAACAGGGAAGGTGTGGGCTTCCAGTGGAATCTGACATGATAGAGAGCACCGGTCCCTGGCTTTGCAGTCCTTTTTGGTGTGGTGTAAATAGGGTGACAGCTCTTTTATTAAATGCTTTTGCTTGGCAGGGACTTGGCACCTTGGCTGGAAACTTCCATTCCCGGTTGCAAATCATCAGAGGTGCTGTTGATCAGATCTAATGAGAGAGTAATTGGTTCCTGCTGGTAAAGCCGGTCATCCTTGAGGGTCACTGTGCCAGAAGGCAGATGATGTGGTAGAGAAGGGAGTCACAGCTGGCACCAGCACACTGAACTCACCAGTGCTGCTTAAAGAGGATGCTGCTGCAGCCACCCTGCTGCCCTCCTGCTGCTCTGTGTCCTCTGTGTCCTCCGTGTCCTCTGTGCCCGCCCGTGCCACTGCCTCGGCCAGGGTTGCTCTCAGCAGGAGGAGGTGATGCTCCTCGGGCTGCTTTGGGTGGTGTCCTCAGAGGGGGCTGTGCATGCAGAGCTCCTGCTGCAATGGCTAACCGGAGCTGTGTTTTGTCATCTGTTAAAATACCGTCCGGCTCTTGGGGTTGCCACAGCAACCGGATATTTGCTCATTTGTATTTCTTGAAAATTATTCTTGGCTGTTGATTGCAGTGTTTGTGGAGCTGCCTGTCAGGGTGCCGATGTACCAGCACTCGTCAGGGCTGTGTACAAGTGACTGGTATGGCTATGGAGCACGTTTCCAAATGGAAACTTCTCTGGGGTGTGACGTGTGTTACAGCCACATCCCTCTGCCCAGACCGGGTAACACAACCCCACAGCCAGGGTGGGTTTGCTCTGCTCATCCTGTCTGATGTCTGCTCGTTGTATCGTGAAGTTGCTTGGGATAACAGCAAATCCAAGTTGCTGGAGACCTTGCTAAGGGAGGGAAAGGAAAGCGTTTGCAGGAAATTTCTTTCTTGCACCCTGTTAGCATGGAGAGGACTGCAATAAAATCTCCTCATCTGGGTGCACTCAGAGGTCCGGGCATGCTGCAGGGTGGGAAGGTGGGGAGGCTTAACCAGGACGAAGGTTGGGGGATAACCATCACCTGTGTGCTGGGGACAGGAGGTAGGGGCTGGAGAGGTATTTCTCAGGGGAAATCACTACCACTTTCAGCTTCCAGAGTGCCTGAAGGCTTTGTGGTCTGGGAAAGGGCCAGCCTGGATTAAATACTCACAGATTTTCACTTGGTGGTGCAAAGCTGTGGAGTGCCAGGGGAAAACAGTGCTGCAGAACCAGGTCCAATGTTCAGAGGTGGCTGTTGAAGGGGGTGGGGGAGGTGTTTTTATCCTGAAGAGGAAATTAATTTGATTTGAATGCTGTTTAGACTCAGTGGCCATTGGTTCATGAGAGTCAATTTATCCACAGTCCAGTGGCAGTTTAAGAGCTCAGTGTTGGTTGTCAAGTATTTGTTTAACCGAGAAAATCCACTTGCCATTAATTCCTCTTTTATCTTGTTGAGATAATTAAATTGGGAGGTAGGACACTGCAGCAGGTCTAAAGACAGAGGTTGTTTTGTGTCTGCATGAGGAGGGAACACCCTGCCTGCAGCACTGGGCATCCTTTCCCCATCACCTCCTCCTCCGGCTGGGCCCATGGCTCTGAAGTGGAAGGTCGAGGGCAGAGGGAGGGGAAGGCAACAGCAGAAGGGAGGGGTAAAGCAAAGAAATGTGAGTCTTTTCATCAGGGCAGAGGACAAATGCCCTCAGGAAAGGGTTGTGGTCTTTGTTAGTCTCCAAAGCATCATGGAAAGTCATGGGTCCAAGCAACTGCTGAATGGGAATGATGAATGCATTCATCTAATACGGAAAGTTACCCTGGATTTAGCTGGGTTGTGAAAGCGATTACAATTCTGTAGTAGCAGTAAGATTTATAGTTATAATGAAATCTTAAATGCCAGCTTTGTAACCTGCCCTGTTATTATGCATTAATTCCTCTCGAAGGCTCTGCTGTAGCTGTGCGGGGGAGCTGGCTGTCATTTTGCATGTAACCCATCCAGTCCCCCCTACATACTTGTGCTGATGAGGATTTCTGTAATATTTATCACCCTGGGCCCCACATGCATGCAAGCAGCATCACACAGGAGCAGGGAGCAGCTCCTGCTTGAGTGAGTGCAGGCAGAAACATAGGCAGGGCACCGAAAGGGCTCGCTCTGATTTGACGTTTTTGTGTGTATTCAGCATCTACCATAAATGCTTCCTCTATTGCACATTATTCCAGAAACCTGGGAACCTCATCTACCTGGGAAGGTAGCTGAGAACCAGCAGGCATCCAACGCATCCCTGTGCATGTGGTGCCTTCAACCCCAGGGGCCACCAGGACAGGACTTTGGGAAGGATGGGCCATAGCTTGTAGCTTTGGGTGGCGTGGGGCAAGGTGATGCTGAGCGACACTCAGTTTCTTCCATTCCTGATTTTATTTTATTTTTTTTACCATCCAGCCCTACAAGGCATGAAATGCCTCTCAGGGTGGGGATTTTAACTCTAAAATGGAAGCACTGCTAATGTCATCCAGCAGCACCAGCCACCCGTCCTCTCCCCCTTTGCCTTCTCCATTTTCTGGTTGAAACTGAACAACTCCCTCCCCCAAAAAAGCTGCTGTTTTCTTCAGATGGCTCAGTGCAGTGAATGACCCATTTTTCTTCTCAAATGAGTCACGGATCCTCCTATAAAAGATCTCATTATTAATATGCCATTTGGGGAATATGTCTGAATTTTCTGGCAGTGGCCGTGTCTCCGCTCAGTGATGGAGCATACACAATTAATGGCATATGCTAAATGGCTGCGCCCTGTTGCAACTAAATTGGTATCTATTTAAGGGTTTTTTTGAAGGATAGATTGCTTCTTTATTTTTAATTTTTATTCTTTTTTGATGGACGCTTTTAGATGCAACATGCATCCCTGGCATCCCTAGCATCAACACAGTTTCCTCCAGCCACATTCTGAATGGAGTCCTGGATGCTCAGAGCAGGAACCCATGAGAACGTTAATTAAGTACCACTTCCACAACTGCTCTGTTAAGTTAGTTTCAGTTGTCACCAATGACTTATTGAATGCATTAGAGCTTGCACTCTGTACTTCTGGCTACCTTTTTTTTTTTTTTTTTTTTTTTTCCTCCAAGTTCCTTTAAGTGATTTAGTCTGGAGTCCCAAAAGGTTCTAGTTGCACCAGATTTGCCCAGGCAGTGGTACTGCACGGAGATAAAATCCACTCCAGAGGGTGGCTAAATCCACCTTTCGGCATCTCAGGAGAAGTGAGACCACCCAGGACAGGACAAGGAGCATCCCAAATAGTTATTGCAAGGTGGAATCTAACCTCCTTGAACTCACCAAAAGATACACGGTTTGCCATGGGTGTTTTCTTGCTTGGACTCACCATTAAAAACAAAATCAAACCCAAGCCAGGACTCGCAGTGCAGCTCCATTGTCACCTGGGTGAGGCAGAAGGTTGGGATGCCAGGATGGAGAGCATCGGAGGTGGCTCTCATAGGGTCCATGAGTTTCCTCGGGGCAGGGAGGGAGGCAGGATCCTACCCACAGCAACATGCCAGCTTTGCTGTCAGCTGGATGTGGCCATGCACCCTCCTTGGGCATGTGCTGTCGCTCCTTGTCTCCATCCCAGGGTTTTAAAAAAACATTGCCATATGTCGCGCAAGCTATAGGCCACAGGAAATGAATCATGGCTCCCACTGCTGAAATGAGGCTGCCTCCAGCCTGAATCTTGTCACCACCAGTAGTATATGATCTTTATGGGCAGCAATGGGGTGGTCAGACCAGCACCCCAGGATCCAGGTCAGGCCAGGAAGGTAACCATGGAAGAGCAGGGTCATACTTGCAGTATCTCTGGCCACCTATTTTCCTATTCCTTTGCCATCACCCAAACTGTTATGTGACCTTAATGAGGCCACCCAGTGGCCTCTTGCTGCTATGTGAGGACTGCAGGACTAGGTGCAGACGAGACCCTATGGCTGGGAAAGGGCCAGCCAGCAAGAAAGCATGGAAGTACCCAGTGTGATTGTCAGTCTGGAGTTTGTGACTGGAGAACAAAAGCAATTTTCTCTCTTGTTCTCTGAATTGCCTTCACAATGATTTATTTTGGTTAAGTGGTTTGTCTCCACTAGCTGATTTTGGGAATCGGGTTCTCCACTAAGGACAGGCTTTCGTTTTTTTTTTTTTTTTTTTTTTTTTTTTTTTCATGGAGCCCAGTTCTGCACTGATTTACTTTGTGCCCCTCCACTGACTTCCCTGGAAACACCCAGGGTGTCAAACAATGCCAGACTGAGAAAGGCTCCTATCTGCATCCTAACGTGATACTAAATAAGCAGTTTGAAAACAAAGCCTCAAATCACTGCTGTTAAGCCATGACTGCTGCTGGCCTCTGCCTGTTCTCAAAGGTTATAAATTGCTGCAGAGGATAACAATTTTCCCTGCTGGGGCTTTCTGTCTCCCCAGGAAGCTGGGTTCCTGGGGAACCCATGGTTATCCCAGAGGTACGCCTTGGCTCTTTTGGGGATTAATGCCCTTGCAGCCACGGCACAAGTCACAGACTTATGTATTTCAGATACACAGACATGTATTTCAGATGCAACACAAAAACTGCTAACACATCCCCAAAATCCATGGTATGGTGCCCACCCCCTGCAGGTGCTGGGGTGGAGGTTGGAGAAAAGTTCCTTCCCTGCAGCTTTGTCTTAAGCAAGCTGCTCAGGTGCCTGGTTTGTGTGAGCAAAGCATCCCCGAGCAGCACCAGGACCAAAACGAAACGCCTGCGAGTGAGGCTGGGAGACATTGTGCTTTCATTTTGCAAGGGACACAGTACAGATCATGTATCCTGTGCAGGTTGCTGTAATGTTTGTTGCTGCCTGTCCCCTAGAAATGCTGCTGATCTGCCAGCTGGGTTTGGCAGGGCAGTGCTGGGCTCTCCTTGGCTTTGCTGCTCCTCTGGGCGAGGCAGCATCCACCCCAGCCTGGTCACTGCTGGGAGCACTGGACCCAATGGTCTCCAGCAGCTCGGGCAGCTCAGCTGCGCAGGCAGCATGGAAAATATCGAGAAAAAGGAGGGGAAAGGATTACCAGTGACTGTGTGGCAGGCCTGCTTGCTGCCCTTGCCTCGCCTGGCCTGGGGAGTGCTGTCATGGAAATTCAGCTCATCTGCGAGGAATCAAGGAGAAAATACTACACACAGTATGCTCAGGCTGTTCTGCCCTCTTTGATTTATGGTTAGTCCCAGCCCCAGGTTCCTGATTTTGTAAAGAAAATCTGCTTTTAGCCTGTCTTTCCCCACATGCATAAGTACACTTGTATGTATGTAAGTAAGCAAGAGAGTAGCAGTTCAAGCTGTGATCCCCTCACGGAGCAGAAAACCAAAACTGGAGCTGGGTGTAAGGAGCAGCTGGCATGTGACAAGTTTTCACTCTGCTGACAATGTCTGGAGTATCTTTAAGCCAAAAGCCCCAAGGGGCAGCACTTCCCTCAGTGCCAGGCAAGGTGGCTGTAGCACAGCAGTATTTGTTGATGGAAACCCCTTGCTTCTTCTAATTAGTGATGTCACTAATTAATTTGTCCCAGGTGCTTCTCTCCCCAAATTTCCCACTGGTGGCAGTGGGCTGTTTGCTGCAGAAGCCCAAGCTGGAGGTTTGTAGGTGGTGGGGAGGAGCTGTAGGTCCTCCTGAAACCTACATCTGGTAGGCCCTGCCATCAGCCCAGGCACAGCTTCCCCCTGTAAAAGTTAGCTATAATTTGAACGTATTTTCCTCCGAGTTCAAATCCAGGTAGTATTTTCTTCAGGACTGAGGAAGGCGTTGCTCTGGTTCTGGGCACTGGCAGTGCCCTGGCAGAGCCGTGCAGGTAACCGAGGGTGTGCAGGGGCCAGCTGGGAAATGCTCAGCTGTGAGTGAAGCAGATGGACACAAGAAATGTGTGCAGGTTAGGAGGAGGGGCAGGGGAATGGCAAGTGGAATTAATGGCATTCACAACTTGGGGTGGATTTACCACCTTGGGAAAGGGGAAAATCAAAGCTGTGTGTTTTCTCTGTCTGCCACTGCACCTAACCCAGGAGAGGCTGTGCTGGGACCTGCACCACACAGCATGGCAGAGAATGCAACGTCTTCTGAATGCAAAATTAGGCTGAGGGCAAATTCTGTTAATGATTTTTTTTATTTCTTTTTCTTTTTTTTTTTTTTTTTCCTTTTTTAGATAATAATAATAAAGGTTTCAGAAAACTAAGAGCGAGTCCCTTCCCACAGTTGCCTGGCTGGGCAGCCTATGCCCACGGGGTGCCATTGTGGATGCCCATGTGCCTGTGCCATTGTTACCGCTGGCTCTGCCACTGGTGGCCGTGGGTGACACTGGCCTCACCGCTGCCACTCACAGCCCACCTGGCCCCGTGGCCATCGGCAGGTGAGACGGGTGGACGTGGCAGCAGCTGGGTTGGTCTGGAGCTGTACACGCGTGTGTGTGTTTTTAGGGGAGAGGGAGCGTTGCGGTGGCACATATGTGAGAAAGTGCTGCCATCTTTTGGCTATGCAAATCAGGAGAGGCGTGGAGGAGATACACAGGAGTCCTGCGGTAATTGTGTTTGCTGGGAGATTGCTGCTTGTGCGCCGCCGTTCTGTGCTTGCATTATTCCCTTTACCACGTGAAGTGACCCTGGGGTCAGAGACCCTGCCCCAGGCCCAGCGCTGGCTGAGGGGCTCACCAAAATGCTCTGTGGTGGCTCCACACAGCCCCGGCTGCACCTCCACACAAGTGTGCTGTGGGACCACCAGTGTCCCTGTCCTTCCAAGCAAAACACTTCAACAAGTCCCTCCCTAGTGTTTCACCCCAACGTGGATAAAAGACTTTGTGTAGAATTAAGAATTACTTATTGGATGACCGAAATTCCTGTTTGGTGGGGTGGCACATCTGGCACCGTGCAGCAAACGTTTTCCCATGGGTTTGTAAATGGAGTTTCCAGCCAAGAAGCAAGCCCTGTATGGTACGTGTGCTGGCTGCTCCGTGTGTGCTGCCCAGGGCTGAATGGCAAATGCAACCACTAAGCACAACCGACTTCAGAAATGAATCTTATTGCCCCCTCTGGTGATCACCAGAGACTTCATGCATCCTTCTCTGCGCCCTCCCTTCTGTCCATCCTTCTGCTGATAACGATGAGCCCCACCAGCTCCATTTCTCTCAAAGAGAGCAGGTTATGTAGGCTTTGACACCTGCGGAGGGTGCTTGTCGGTGCGGCAGCCTTTCTTCTTCATTCATGTGGTTTCAGATAGCTCCTCTGTGGTTCTTTGCTTTTGAAAAGGGAAAAGAAAATGGAAATTATTGGAAAAAAATATAAATGAATAGGGATGTGTGTAATAACAAGATAAATGGTCATTTGGATGGGCAGGCTGCTTTTCCCTGCAAGTCAGGTTTTATGGCTGTGGCTCCATGGCCACATGTGGATCCATGGCCAGTTTTGCTCAAATACAAGGATCATTAAGTTTTTCAATTTTATAATTGCAAAAATAAGGCTTTTATGAGAAACATTAACCTTGCAAGTACTTCTTGGGCAGAACACAAGCATGGCTGCTGATGCAGACTTGCAGGATTGTGGCCAGGACTATCCAGGCATAGCTGCAACCATTGCCCCTTGGAAAACTCCCTGCACCCATTGACTTTTTGATGCTTAAAAAACAACCTGGAGGGTTGTTTTGAAGCTCCTAGCACTTAAAGCTGGAATACAGGCATGAAGCCCTTTCCATGGGGAGGCTGTTCATGCTCACACAGCACTGCTATACATGTTGAAGTGAGGAAGGAAAGGGAGAGGGGAACAGGACAAAGGGTGAGCCAGGAGCACAAGCCCCGGTGATGCCACGTGGTCACTGCAGCAGCTCCTGACTTCTTGGTGGGCAGCGAGGTTGAGAAAGGGCAAGCTGTGATGCGCAGCCCTGGCTCATTCACACCTGTGGTTCTAGGAGATGCTGCTTCCCAGGGAGGGGGGTGGGAAATCAGTGCCTGAAAAATAATGTTTGAGGACTCAGTACACTGAGTCTGAGCACCAGAAATGTGACCTGACAGCTCAAGATGAGCTGCTGCCCATGCTGCAGCGTGGTGGTTTGATGTCTGAGGTCGCTTCGTGCTGTTTGACTCCGTCCCTGGCTCTGATGTGCTGGTAGTTGTGCTTGGTCACCTCTGCAGCTCCCTGGGGCCGGGGTCCTGCCTGGCAGCTGTGACAAAATACCTCGCCCCCTGCGTGGGGAGAACAGCCCTGCAAAAACAGCCCTGAAAAGCCATCGGGAGCGTTGGCTCTGTCAGTCACCCCTATGGTGACAAAGCTAATAATTGAGCAGCTTCGGGGAAAAAGAGAAAAGAAGAAAAATTGCCTGGGGAGATGAGAAGGTCAAACAGTGCCAGGTATTTTGTTGATGCAGATGTGATCCATTTGAATGTGACATCTCTTGCAGTGACACAAACCGATTCCCCAAATACGTGGCTGTCAATATATCACCTTTCCAGTGCAGAAAAACAAATTTCAGCAATGCTGAACTGAAAGAGGGAGGGGGATCGGGGACATGCTCAGAGCTAATATCCCGTCACTGAGGATATGAATGCCGAGCAGGCACTTTTCAGGCTATTTTTCTTGCCTCTGCCCAAATCAACAGCAGTGAGTCATCACGGGCAGACGTTATCAGCTGCCAAGGTGTTCGCAGTGTCTCGCAGCGCCTGCTGCCCAAACCCGCTGCTTTCCAGTGCTGCTGGCAGGAGCGGGGCTGATTCTGGCCACACTCGGCACCAAAAATTCTGTTGGTTAACTGAAGTGTGGTTTCAGGAGCCAGAGACCTCGGGTTTTATTTCCAGTACTGAAGCAAGCAATGCCCCCTGCTCCTGCACAGGGATGGGAGATGGGCAGAGATGGGGCAGGGGAGGAAGCTGGGAGCTGCCCGAGGCCAGCTGGGCTGTGCCATAGCACCCTGTAGCCTGGAGGCAGGGTGGGGAACTGGGGGCTTCTCCCACTGCTGCCCCAGGATGTATTTGGGATGCCTGCAGGGTGTGGAGGTGCCTCATGGGGAGAGCAGTGGGACCGAACAAGCCTTCTCCCCTGGCCTCCTGTGCTCCAGAGGAGACTGGGTCTCTCAAGGAAAGCTTCAGGATGTGGATGTGGCTGAGCATCCCTTGCCAAGCAGCCTGATGTGATGTAGAAGGAAAATGAGAAAGGCTCAGTGCCTGTAGTTGTTTTCCAGGATTGAACAGCGCAGCTGAGCAAAGGTCAGGGGGTGGCTGGAGCTGGCTGGCGGGCTGTGCAGTACAGGTGCAGGTCAGTACCTGGGGCACGGCCAGAGATGGTAAAGCACAATGAAACATGCTGGTGGAGCACAGTGCGTCTTGCTGCACTGCGATGTGTTTCAGTAGCTTTGTCAGGGTTGGTTGAAATGCCCTTTTGCCTGGTAAGTCCTTGTCTCTGCAGAACCTCTCCGTCTCCTGCTGGGAAACTGGCTTGGCTTTAAGAGAGCAGAGCTGAAAGATGCTGGGCACAGCCTGGCTTCTGGGTTGTGGGAGCACCGGGGCTGTCTGTGCCTGCACCCCTGGCAAAGCTGCACAGCCCAGGGTGCGAGGAGAAGGTGTCTTCCCATGCAGAAAGCAATGGGCTGATGTCCCCTGGCTGGGAACCACAGCACTGGCAGCTGAACAGGCAGGTGTCTCCTGCTCACGCACAGGCTTTGCTCGGAGGAGATAAGGCTGCGTCAGAAGAGGAGACGTGCAGCAAGGCTGAATTAGCAAGGAGTTTGGTATGCTATAGGTCTGCTGGTTACTGCAGCCTCAGGAATTTGCTAATTAGCTGTGTGGGACAGCTAATTATCTTGTCAGCCAGTCAGTCAAATAGTGATTCAGTTTAATTACACTTTTCTTATTTCTAAGCACGTTGGGCACTTCAGCATCTCCCTGCACGCTGTGGTGCTGCAGCCCGTTCACCCAGCGCTGCAGGAAGGTGCCCTGGCACCCACCTGTGGTCCTGGGGGTGACACTGCACCCATGTGTCAGAACAAAACAGGACAAAATGTTGGGTTCAGGTTACATTTTCCTTTAAAAATAGGTATGTATTTTCTTTTACATTGCACAGGACCCTGACTTACATCTCAAGGATGGAACCAAAAGACAAACCTCAAGCAAACAAGCTTTCAGCCTGCAGTACCAGAGGGGTAGTCTGCAAGGGCCAAAGCTAGCTGGAAAATAATAGCCCAAATATTTTTAATGAGAGACGTGGATCTGAACCAGCTGTACAGAAAATTTTGTGTTCGGCAGGTGGCCTGGTTACCTCTGTCCCTGATCTCATCAGTCTCATACATTTCCCACGGGCATAAGTGAAGCCGCATGTGTTGTATGAAGCAGAAATTAAGAGATGGAAAACACATTTTTTTCCACCTAGTTGGTAAATATTTTAGTCTGTGGACTTAACCCTGCTCTGAGTAATGCCAGAGTAAATATGAAGTCTGTTTGGTGTGTTAGAGCTGCCCCAAGTGTAACGAGATGCAGTTTGGCCCCGTATCCAGCAAGGGATCCTTGTCCTGTGTAGGAAAGAAAACCCTGAACACACACTGCGTTGTCCCCCACATCAGTGTAATAATTATTTTCCCCTCCTCCACTGAACCAAGAGAGAGGGGGGTGACTTACATTATTAATGAATTGAGTCCTAATGAGGCTCATCACCAGCTAATTAAAGTCCTCCGATTAGATATCCAGTGTTGCTTTGCCCTGATGAATGGCATGGGGAGTTCTCCAGCTGAAGAAGCTGAAACAATTTCTTTGGAATACATTCCAAAATTAATTTAATATACAGCGTCTGCTGGGACTGGGTGAGTCAGAGCACCGTGATGGGACTGTGAATGTGCTGCAATTTATTTATACTGAAGTTTAAATAAGATTGATGGAGCCATAAAAATGTTATTGAAGAGACTTCATGGTGGAGCCTAGGGGGGAAATAAAGCCTAGCAACAGGCTCCTGGTTTTGTAGCATCTTCCCACCGTGCTGCAGGGGTGCAGTGGTGGTAGTTCCTTTTTGTGGCTGGGTTTGGGTTTGCAGGGAGCTGTGGAGAGATGTGGCCTGGGACCTGTGCACATCTAAGAGGAGTCACCAGGAGAGCACAGGTGGCAAGGGGAGCTCTGGCAAGTAGAAGTTTATGGTCATCCTCTTCTTGGCAAACACATGGAGCACTGGTCCTAGGAGTATTTCCTTCCCTTCCACTCACTGAGAACCTGAACCTGCCCAGACGGTTAAAAGGTAAAAATGCCTTGGACCAAGAGAGGCAGGGAAAAGTTGGCAAACTCACTGCTCCCTTGAGTCATTTTTCAAAACATCCCGAGGCCAGAGAGCTCAAATCTCTTCCTATATTCCTTGAAGCAGTGATAAGACAGCAGAGCAGAAGCCCTTTGGCTGCCTGGGATGAGTCAAGGCTGTGGCAGGCAAAGGCAGTTTGGAGCAGACACCCGCAGATCTTGCCCTGCTGAATTCAGGTCTTGTGGGGAGCAGGATGTTCAGAGGCGGCCTCGAGGGCTCCACATTATCTCTCGGAAAAGATCACTGGCATTTGTAAAAAAGAAACCACGCTGCTTGTGCTGCTGGCAGAGGTGCTGGGGAGACCCTTTGTTGAGCAGCTGACTGCAGGTGGGGTGAACCTCTGCGAGGTGCCTCTGGGTGCCCTGGGAGTCCTGTTCTGCAGCGCTTCCACCTCCGAGTAGGAGGGACGGGGCAAAAACCTGCCTGTAGGTGCCATGCATCAAGCCAGGTTGTGCCTGTGTTCTGGAGAGGCTGCTCTTTTCCTTGCTCTAAGGCTGTCCCTCCAGGTCCATTTTTCTCCCCTTCCTCGCCCTCCTCGCCCCTCTCCTTCCCAGGTGCTGGTGCCCCTCTGTGACCAACCCCACAAGGGAACCAGGCCGGGCCGTCTGTCTGCCACAAACACTTCTGGAAGGAGAGTAAAGGAAACTGGGTGGGTGGTATAATGGAAGTACAAAGGATTATTAGGTTTGGTTTGCTTTTCAAAGATTAAGAAGCTCTTTCAAGTGTGCTGGGCTTCATTTATCACCCAGATACAGACCAGCACAGGCAAGTACATTTGCTGTGCAAGATCTCTCAAAAGGTTTTCTTTGTACTTCACAGCTGGGAGGTATCAAACCCTCGGCTTTTTAACAAGCAATCAGAGTAACCCATGAAAGGAGCAGTGAATACATTCATGGCAGCAGCAGCTACAGGCTGAGCATCCTGGTGCCACCCCACACGTGACACTTGTCACGTCACATCAGTGACAGGGATGGGCGATGAGAAACCTTCTGTAAAATGTTTATGGGCATTGTATTTTGGCTGAGCCATCCTTCTGGATTTGTAGAGAGGTTTTGTGAGATGGTGCATGTGGAGTGAATAGGTACAGGGCATCTCCCTTGGAAATCTACTTCCAAGTGCACCGAGATCTCGACATCGCTCTGAGCGAGGCAGGCCCAGGGCACGGCAGGATTTCCAGCCTGGGTTTCTGTGTCATGGCCTGATAAAAAGTGCTGAAACAGGCTCCTCCCGACTCTCCCTTTGAAACCTCGTGAGTCAGAAGTCTGTTGACACACACTCATTTTATCAAAGCCTGATATTTGTTTCACCAGCAGTGCTGGTGAAAGATCAGGCGCTGTGTGTTAACGGTGGGCTTGCTCTCACTCCCACTGGAGGCAATGCTGGTATTTGGGAGATGAACACACACCCACGCCTCAAGTATGTTTGCTGGGAAATTTATGGCCCTCTCCACAGCTCAGAGGTCATTTCCTCTGCAAGGGGTGTGAAAGTTTCTAGCTCTGCTCTTTCTACTTTTAAGTGTGTTTTCATGCTCGGTGAGGAAGTTGTTGGGAAGAGCGGGCAACCAAATGGCTAGTGCTAAATTCAGCACCTTGCTCTCTCAGGAGAAGTGATGGAGCAGGAGAAAGCACAGCAAAGGTGCTTGCTGGGGTTCCTGGAGGTACTGGTCTGTGGCTGTCTGCATGGGGGTGGCACAGGACCCCACTGCTTTTTGGGGTGCTCATCTGCCTCCGCTCCTTCAACCCTGGGGCTCTTACTGCTGTCAAACAGCTTTGCTTATCAGCTCCCTCAGGCCCCTGTTTTACTAGAAAGTGGTATTTGGAGGAGAGAAATGGCTGCATTGCTGACAGCAGCAGTCATCCTGAAGAGTGGGTGGTGGCTGCCCAGACTTTCCTGTTCCTGCGGTGGTGTAGTGAGGAGGAGGAGGATACCCCCCGCCTGCGAGGAACCAGCCCTCCCTGCCCACAGCTCCCACCACAGCGCCATCCCGCCCGCCCCAGCCCTGCAGGGCAGGACAGGTTATGCCAAAGTCCCAGATGTCATTTCTCATTTCCAGTCACGTGCATGGTCCTGTCAGTTTAATCCAACTGCTCCTTGTAACAGCAGATTTGCTCAGGGCATCCTTTCCCATCCAGGCAGGGATGCAGCAGGGGTATCCCCGTGCCCTGCAGCATCCCCCAAAGGCTGCTGTAGGGCTGCTCCCGCCTTTGGGCACAGGCTGGGGCTGGATGAGCAGAAGCATCATGTCAGAGGCTGCCGGCCGAGATGGTGACCGCTGTCAGTCCCTGCTGCCGGTCCCTAGGGATGCCCAGAGGTGCTTGCCCAGGCTGCGGGCGGCAGCAAGGAGCCTGACGTCACCGCTTCGGGTGCTCACGCTGTCTCGCCGGCCTGAGCCTATTTTTAGAATTATCTCAGAAGTGCCTCCTCGCCGGGGTTTAGTTGCTTAGCAGCCGCCTCGTGGCTGGCGTGATTAGCACGGGAGCAGGCGGTTATTAATGCACACGTGTGGAGATTACCTTGTGGTTTCCATCATTCAGTTGCTGTCCAAAAATCTAGCATCTCACAGGCGTGCAGGGCTGGGGATGTGCTTTTCTATCACAGGGGAGGATCTCCATCCTCGGGTCTAAGTGTCCCCTGTTCACGCCTTAAGCACAGCAGACCCCTTTCTTCCCTGCTTGGGGCCAGGCATCAAAACAGTGCTTGGGCTCCAAATATTCCTCTGGAAGTCCCCAGCCTGCAGCCAAGAAAACCCGGAGCACAAAAGATTGGCAGGATGCTCTATTTATTCTTTAGTGAGCCATTTTACTTTCAGATCATCTGTTTTCTCTGACATATATAGAATTGCATGTTTCTAAAACTGCCTACCAAGATTGCTGGTGTCTCTGGGTGGAATTATGTTTGTCGTAAAGTCAGTGATGCTCTTAGTCATTATAGGGCTCTCAGAAGACAAAGGGAGTTATTTTCTCAAATTGAAAAGTTTGGTACCTAAATTATATCTGCCCAAATTGATTAAATCAGATTGCTGAGCCACAGATAACCTTATAAATACATTAAGCTGAAGAAAAAAATCTTTTAAGTCTCCATGCCGTGACAGGCTTCTTTTAAAGCAAGAAAATCCTGAAATGAGTTACGGTAGGTAAAAAGGACTTCTAGGGACAGGTTTCCAAAACAGCAGGAGCCCAAGCTGGTGCACTGCTGTGAGCACATCCCAGCTGCTGTTGGCAGAGGAATCCAAGAGTCTTGGGAAGTGCCATAGCTCCTGTTGCAGCGCTCACATCTCAGAGCATGACTGCAGCATTCAAATCCGGGCCAGGGATCAGGTTCCTACACAAGGGAGGTGATCTCTGAAGATCTCTCCCTGTTCAGTCTCACTGTGTGTTTTATGCCCAGTTCCTCATCTCCAAGTCTTGGGCTGCAGGCAGGGATGAGAGGTGGGAGCACTGGCTCCCAGAATGAAAGCCCTGTGGGCATATACATAATCCTAATGGTTTAGCACAAAAGGCAGAACCCAAGTGTGAATTTTATCTTCATTTTTCCTTCTTTGCCAGCTCAGTCCACAGATTAGGTCTTACACATTTTCAGAAAGCCATCCCACCACCTCTGCATAACTGAGAGTGATGGGCCACCAGCCTTGACAAACATCATCCAGGACCAAGGTGGGGACATGGCAGTGGGGCAGCCATGCCTCTGCTGTAGGTGACAGTGAAAAAAGATGACACCTTCCCTACGCCCCCTCACAACCCAGCTAGCTGGGACAGGGCTTAAGCAGCTTGAGGAGAAGTGGAGTGCTGCATCAAGGGGGAGGCATGGCAGTCTGCTTACAGTTGGCAGTCTAGAGTAATCCTTCATCACTTAGACATTAAATGGCAATTCCTGAGCTACTGGAAGCTCAGTGTTTCAGGAAAATCAATCTCCCAAAGTGTGCTCAGGTGACCAAACTGTTTCGTCTCCCTTTGTCCTCTGTGACCGATGTGGATGATGGGATGCAGAGGCAGGAGCTAAGCTGCTTTTCCTGTCCAGTCCCAGCAAAGGTGAATCTGACAGGCCAACAGCCCCAGAGCCCAGACCACAGCCATGCATTTCTGCCTGCAAAGACGGCATAGCACCGGGTAATGTGGGACCTGAGCTCCTCGTGCTCTGCAAGCTACAGCCGCTCATTTCCACTGCCCGTCACGTGCCGCAGATGAATCAGCCCAGCTGTCTGCACAGGAGTGCCCCGAGGTGATGCTGGAAAGGTTAATCCTTGGCTTTTTTCTCCTGTTAGTCACATCGGTGCTGGTGCCCTTATTGATTATTTTCAGACACCACACAACGTTAAAGCACCAAGCTGGAACCCCTGAGCCCTGGTGCAGCAGTGCGGTAGGCACTTCACCTGCTTCAAAGCAGCACACATGATCAGGCCGTGTATTTCCAAAAACCAGCCCTCACTGGGCCTTTTCCACGTTTTTAATGAAACACTTTCTGCATTCAAATGCCTCTTGCCTCTCAGCTCTGTGTGACAGAGCCTTTGCTCTGCCACCTCCTGCCAGCTGGAAGAACACGGCCCGGCCCTGGGCCTTGGCTTTTCTCTTGATTTGAAATCCATTTGGAATAAGAAATAACACTTAGGTGTTTGAGGGCAGAGCTTTATCCTACTCCTTGTTTGCTTAGTGCTTTTTACTTTGGCAAGCACACCAAGAGTAAGAAAGGAAATGAGTGTTAACATTTGTCACATGTTTTGTAATATTGCTTATAGAAAAGTAAATGCCAAGTGTACATATGCCATTTTATAAATAAACGCTTCTGGCAGGGAAAGGAGTTTTGTACCCAGTTAGGTGGCCTTTTTTGATGTAAATGTGAGGAATGTGTGGTAATATTTGGCCATCTGCTGATGATAGCAAGAACTGCATGGCAGAGCAGCCCCTTCCTGCTCGCTTCTGTGGGAGCAGAGGGTGCTGGGGTGGGCAGGACGAGGGGTCCTGGGAGCAGGCACCCATGGAGGTAGCAGCATCTGTGGGATGACAGATGAACAGAATTCCCTTGTGCTTCCCCTCTGGGCACAGGCTATGGGATAGCAGGGATGGGAAGAAGGTGGAGGATGTTTCTGCTCGTGTCCAAGCCCTGGCAGCACTGATGCTTGTATTTCTGGGGCTGTGGGACATCCTTTCCCACTGGGCACCATGGGGTATCTCAGCACCATCCTAGCTTCCTGGCTTTCCCTGTACGTTGGAGAAAATGTGCTGAGCTCTGACGCCCTCGAGCTGGAGGGTGATGAGGAGCTGGGCTGATGGCAGAGCTACAAGAAACATAGAGCAGTAGTGCAGGCAAAATTCGCCCAAATCCATTGAAGAACTGAAAGGAATTTGTAACAGTTTAATTGCTAGTTTTGTTTTGCCTGCGGCCACTGTCCCATTTTACATGCCTGCATGTCACACGGGAAACCTGGTGCTATGCCCTTTGCAGTCCTTTCCTGCTCCCCCCCAGTCATGTGTGTGCATTGCAGGACGTTGGCGTTGTGCTTGTACAAAATGGCCACATCCCAAAGGGTCCATAAGGGGGTGTAAATTTACAGCCTTCCAGTGGATGGAGTCAGGTGAGCTTTGGTAAATGTGATTGTTTCATCCTCCTCCCGTTATAGGGAGCCTGCAGAGGTTCTCATCCCTGCCACCCCAAGGTACCAGGGAGGTGAAAAATGAGGACTTGCCTTTTACACCCATACAAACATAATGAGTCAGGGAAGGTTTCTAGAAGAGACAGACCAGATAATAGCACAGCCATTTCCTTTAGAACTTTCCTTAAATCTGCTGAATTATTTCTGAATTTTCTCAGCACAGTCAGCATTTTGCCCTGAAACCCACCCAGCAGAGATAGGGCACTTGGCATGGGTTGCACCACCTGTGCTGCCCACATCCATCACTCCCTGGGGCTCAGCTGCGGGCCGTGAGCCACGAGCACAGGAGCACTCCTGCAGCCAGAGCTGGCACAGCATCAGGGAAGGGGACAAGGATGTGGCAGGGATGCTGGACTGGAGGAGTTCAATAGGAACATGGTCAGTGGGCTGGCCAGCACCAGGCGTTTCTGGTTTGAGAAGCAATTTTGTGCATTGCTGCTGGCTTTCTTGGTGGCAGAAGGAGGAATCATCATCATCTGTCAAAAGTTACCACGTGAATCCCATTAAAACTTGGTTGAGCCCAGGACCATCCACTGCTGCACTGAATTCATGTCAGGTAGGGGTGCTGTTGTTGTGTCTGATAAATATGAGCATTTAATTCTTTACTTTCAACCATCACCAGTTTGAAAACTGCTTTTATATTTGACAGACAGTGTATTGGCTCACTTATGCTCATTTGCTTTCCAACTCTGTTTTTCATTTAACATTTCTCATCGTCTCTGTGGAAGCTATTCAATCTTGCACCCTGTGACGGGGCAGATCCTCAGACGTGGAGCTGCACACTTTGGATGGGGATATTTGTTTAAGGGCTTTTAGCCTGGCTTTTTCTGAAGATGTGAACAATTTGCAAAATTTGGATGCAGATGCTGTTTAAAACGAGCACAGCCAGGACTGTGTTTTTTTCGGAGTTCCATGTAGTATGGTTTTCCTGTGGCATTTTATGTTTTTGTCTGTTTGTTGCTTTTTTCCTAGAGAAAAATAAATGTTGTGTATCAGAGGAATTGATAGAGATATCATACAGAAGAGCAAGGTACATGTGTCAGAGCTACAGGATGTGTCTGTGCTATTGAATAACGCTTCTGGGACAAATTCCCTGTCTGACCTCTGGGGATGGGGTTTTGCTTTCAAGAAAAAAATCTGTGTGATTCCTTTGCCCTGCTGCTGGGTGGAAAGCTGTATAGTATACTCTCTTATCGCGCCATCTGTAATCCTAAGGGGCAGTCTTCACTTGTGGCTAAGATCAGCCTGCAGCCTAAGAGCATTTGTGGCAATTGTATTCTGATTTCCTCTCTCATTTGGTAGTTTAATAACAGCCTGGTAGCATTTAACCCTGCCGTTACACTTGTCACGTCTGGTATAGAACGAATGCCTATCAGTTACAAAGCCTGAGATTAGGATACTCACATATAGTTTATTTTAATCTGAGTTTGCAGTTGATATGTTTAAGGTTCTCCTTTCATATCTTCTTTTTTAATTTAAAAATAAAAACTAAAAAGCTTTGAAAAACAAGGGGAAGAGAAAAGATATCTTTGGGCTTGTGTTAGCAATCCCAACAATCACTGAATTCTGCTTGAAATACAACCCCATCTGTGCCAGGCTATTTGGGCCATATTGATCTTTATGGGATTCTTCAAGCCTCAGGGAGAATTTGTGACTTCAGAAGGGCACGAGCAGCCCCCTGCAGCCTGCAAGGAGAGGTGTGCTGCCTGCTTGTGCTGCAGAGAGCAGCATTTCTGCTGTACTTCAGGCTATTGCTCTCTGAGCCAGAGGTGGCTGCACTGCACAACAGCAGGTGAAGCCACAGCCTGGAGAACGGTGAGGTCAAGCTGAAGCCTACACTGAGGCACTTCTTGCCATGAGACAAACGGTATTCCTCACACAACATGAACAAGATCTCTTCCAAGACTTGTGAAGGCTGCCAGCTTTGCATGCCTGGATAAAAGGCATTAGGAAGATCTCACACTTTTTTTTTTTTTCTTTTTCAGATGCGCTGTCTTTTCTGGGACTCGCTCTCGCACTGAAGGCTCTCTGAAACTCTCTTCCAGCAGTGTACATTTAATTGGCTTCACAGGCAGACACCTCATGCGATGCAGTCTGTCTTGCTGGCAGCTGGTGACATATTTTGCCATTGTTCTTTTTAATTTGGCAGATCAGTTTCTGCATGTGGTGCCCAGCGTGGCCAGAGCCAAGGCACTGAGACACCTTGGTCTCCGGAAGAGAAAATTCCTCCAGGAGCAAGGGCAGCACTTGTAGCCTTGTGCTAATTACAAAACAACTTTTCTGTGTGTGTGTGCAGAGATGGAAAAATATGCCCAGAAAGATAACAGGGATTAACAACACTGACTACAATAAGATCATGTGTTGGATGAGCCCAAAGTCAACGTGATGGCACTTTGCACTGCACTAGCAACTACACCTGTAGGATGAGGCCCAGCTCTCACTGGATTCATCCCTGCACCTAGGTGGTCCTTTCCCTCTTATGGGGGCAAGCTGTGGCCCAAGATGACCTTCCAGGGTTCAGCAGCAGCTGACCTGGAGGAAGGTGCAGCTCCTTGGCAGGGCTCCTGTCTTAGGAACCAGTTGCTTCTAGCCTAGAGATGATTGTGCCCTAGCTTTTGACCTGATTGCCCTTTTCTTTTATTTTTATTTTTTAATTTCATCTGACTGCTGGTTCCAAAGGTGAAAAACCCCTCTGCTGACATTGCTGCAGAAAGATTCAGAGATTCTTCTTGGTTTCCAGGAATACTGAAATCCTCAGTGCAGGGCATAGTCAGCTGGTGAGAGAGGGAGGGGGAGAGGGAGAGCTACTCAGCTGCCCTGTGGGATCTGCAGTCTTCAGCTAATAACCAAAGTAGGATATAACAACAGAATTAATTTTAAATTGCCTAAACAATTACTGCTTTTAATTACAAGAAAGCTGGAGGAAATCAATATGATTTAATTTCAATAAAATTTCAAGCAACCCAACTATGATTTATATTTATTACAAAAGAGACAGAATGTTGTGCTTTGCGATACTTCACCTGCCTGAGAACCCTGTGCTTTATTTAACCTCGCCATTTACGTGACAAACCACGACATGGACTTTTCTTAATACCCAGCAACTGCCTGAAAACTCAAACAGGGACTGATGCTTTGTTTTGACATTATAGCCCCAAGCTTGCATGGCAGTACCTGTTCCCAGTGCCAACATGCACTGAGAATCCAGCACCTTTTTTTGTTTTGTTTTGTTTTGTTTTGGTATCAGTTATTAACTATGGGTTTTAAAGTATCCTACTCTGTTGCAAGGCATTGCTGGCTGCAGGGCATGGCAGAGGGATGTGAGCGGGACGTTTGGGTATGCCTGTGCAATAAAACCTTACTGAAATCTGGGGAGGTGGGGAGGGAAACAGGAACAAAAAGAACAGCTGGATCGTTTGGTTGCTGCAGTGCTGCTGGGGAACTGCGCAGCTGTAGAACGTTTTTGGCTTGCTTATTCCTGCTTTTTTTGCCTTTGTAGTTGGAGTTTATTTTTTACCTAATATTTTTAGCATTATTGTTTAACCTTGCTGCTATAATAACTGCTGCAGAAATTGTCAGGGGGGAATTTATTCTGTCTTTGTGAATATGTTTGTATAGCATGAAATAAAGAAGGCCCGAGGCAAGTTATTGAACAACAAGGAAAAGACAAAATATTGACTCACCAATTCAGTAGGCATCATCTGCCTCGCATGCTGAACAAGGCAGGGTTCCTATAGAAAAATCTCATTTGATCATGTAATTAAGGAATGTCTCATAAGGCAAATAAACAGGAGGAATACATATGATTGCAGGGCTTTATAGTAAGTCTGGCAATTTTTGTATACTTGACTTTGCAGCTTGTTAACACATAACACCTCTGGGTAGGCAAAGGAACTGACATGCAGACACACACACACATTTCCGAGCGGTGTAAATGGGTGGTTTCATCGCTGATGTTAGCGGTTCCATCTATTCTCGTCTTGGTGCTTGTTGCTTTTATTTAGAGTAGCCCCCGTACGGCGTCCTGAGTCACCGCGGCAGGGGAGGACGGGAGGATCCAGCTTTAGCTTCTCAGTCCCATGCCTCAGTTGTTGTCAAGGAGACCTATCTCTGGCATACATCTTTGTGGTTTCTCATCTTAGTATGCTTTTCCATTGCTATGGAGACTATCAGAAACTCATTTAGCAACTCCCAGCGCCCCACTAGGGATGTGTATTTCATAACTCACTGCTCAGAACGAGGAGTGCTGCTTAATTTTTGGCCTCTCACCTGCACTGCCCAGCCTGGCTCCACAAGGGGCCGTCTGTGCTGAGACCTTCTGAACCGGTACAGCACGACTCTAAGGGCTGGGCTATAAAGGATGGCTTCAGTGGGGCCAGTTCTGAAGCTGGAGCAAACCTTAGGTGTGGAAGGCATTCAGAGACTTGCCCTGGCTACTCAGCATGGCTGTCCAAGTACAAACCCTGTACAGGTTGTCAGCTTGTGTTCTGCTGAGCTCTTGTGCCATTGCTATCTCTGGTAAAGAAGCCATTACAGATGAAGGAATATGTTTTTTTGTGGTGTAGGAGAACTGTAGGACTGGAGACACTAAGGATTTCCTAATCATTCATGTTGGGAGTATGTAAAAACAGGAAAAGTTGTTAAGGGACAAGCTTCCAGACAGCAAGAGGGACTGAACTTGCTGGGGTAAGAGCAGAGAAGCTTGCAGACTCAAGGATCAGGGATGAGAATGCAGGCGTGGTGGTCTTTTGTGGATACTACATGAAGCAAAACAGATGAAACCAAGGAAAATGCCTAAATGTGATGGTGTAAAAAAGTGAAACGGAATGACTTTGTTGACTGATGTTGCAGGGTGGAAGAGAGGAAGGCACACAGCAGGGCTGGGGAATGGGTTACACAGCTGGATGAGGATCTGTTAATTGGTTTCACCAGTTCTCAAGACCGTCAACATCCTGACACTGCAGGTGGAGGCTGCACCCTGCTCAGGGCAGTACATGGGGTTCTGTCTGTAAAGGTGTGGTGCTTTGACCCCCAGTGAGTGGTGGGGCAGCTGCACTGGAAGCAGCAACAGCCTGGCAGGGGCCGGACAGAGAAACCTAACTGTGTGCTGGCAGCATGCACTTAAACCACTCTGGCTCATAAGAAGTCTAGGCTGCTACTTAGAAAACCAAGACATAAGTAAAGGTATCATTTGGGGTACAGCAGCTGATGCTTAGGAAAGCAGGCACTGCTGGGCTGATGGTCAGTAAGCAGTGGGTTTGAACACACCAGAGACAAATCCTCACGACGCAGTCAAACAGGGACTGAATACCATGAAAGACCCATTGCAATCCATATGCAAATGAGCAGGCAAAAATTAGACACAAATAGTGCAGCCTATAAAATAACAGAATTGCACATTCAAGGTGGGAGTTCCAGCTCCTCTCCTGAGCTCTGCAGCTCCTGCAGAGATGGCAGCTGAGGCTGCAGTTCCCAGATCCCTGCCCTATTTCCCCACTCTAGTGCCCAGCTTGACATTAACATAATCCTCAACTCCAGTTTACATTAATATGTCGGTCTGTGCCCTGCAGTGACTCAGGAATAGATATGCTGTCATTTGGGTTCTGGGCTAGAAGACCACAGGAGGGCTCTGAGGTTAGGACAGTAACTCCGTTACCCTCCCCAGACAAATCAGAGCCAACCCGTATCCAGAAATCTACAAGAAGCCAGATATTCTCCAAATCATCACCTTAGTGCTATGCAGACCAATAAATATTCAGCAGGTATTATGAGCAGCTGAACCCTGCTAAAATAATTTAAATATATAAATAAAATGATGTAATTAATCAATTCAGGCATTTAAAAAAATACATTAAATTTACATATTTACGAAGGAATGTGATTTGTAATGAAGTAGGGTTTGGGGAA
Source organism: Heteronetta atricapilla (assembly GCA_011075105.1). Classification (NCBI taxonomy): domain Eukaryota; kingdom Metazoa; phylum Chordata; class Aves; order Anseriformes; family Anatidae; genus Heteronetta; species Heteronetta atricapilla. The sequence continues at coordinate 8,742,065 of CM021744.1, forward strand.
CTAAGAGGAATTACATGTATCCTGCCACTTATGCAAGTTGCTCTCTATTCATTGATTGAAAAAAATAATAATCAGAGAGTTACATGTGAAGCTGCGTTAAGGTGGTGATGTGCATCTCCCTGAAGTGCATCGGGCTGCGTTTATGTACACCGGACTGTAGCCATGTCAGCGAGGTTCAGCACCCAGCTGTGCTGGTCTAGGAGGCATGCCCTGAGCTATCCTCAGGGAGCCACTACGCTGCAGTTGACACTCACAGGCAGAAGAGAATGAAAAGAGGAGGGAAACGGAAAATCTACCCCTGGAGGACTGATTTCACTAGATCTTAAAAACGATGGGTTGCTTTGTAATTTGCTGCAGTGTCATTTTTAATTATATGAAGCTCAAAGTTTAGAGGACATTTCCTTCAAACAGATGTGGGATTTTTATTTCTTTTTGTTTTGTTTTTCCAACTTGTATTCCAGATTTAAAGTTGGTCGTGTTGCTCCAGATAGTGTGAGTGGAAATATACACTTGTGTGTGTGTAGGCTACATTTCAGAGTGGTACCTGTGCTGAAGCAGCAGTTACCCGTCCAGCTGAGGTTTGTGCTGCTGCATTTCTCAGTGTCCCTCTTCTGTCTTATCATGGGCTTTCTTCTCCGTGGCTAAATGCTTAGCTTGGCTGGTACCGTGTGTTGGTGAAAGGATTTATGGATTTGCGAGCAGGTCGTTATAGGGTCGATGGACTGGGACTGCACACATGAAACTGAAATGCATTTATCTGGAGAGTAGGTGTTTAACTAATGGGCACATCAGATGTGGCATAAATGCAGTGCAGCTCCCAGTGTCAGTGTTTTACAAAAACATCTGAATGAATGAGCTGGGTGAGGAAAACATTGTCTGTTTTTATATTCAGCAGGCAAAAACAACAAGGAAAAGCACCATGATGAAGCACTATCCTTGTGCACTACTGATTACTTCAAGGTTAAATTTATTCATTCTGAATGGCCTCCGTAACTGTAAGACTGAGGAACAATGAGTTCAAGGAGCTGAGAGAATTAAGCAATTACAAACTGCAGACTGAAAACAATCTAATTAATATCTCAAATAAGAATTTGGAGGAACTTAGATGACATCAATTACTGATTACTTTCCAGCCAAATGAAAGGCCTGTCATGTTTTCTAAAGGTCCTATGGGTTAAAGGACTGCAAGCTCTGGGAGCTGCGACCCCAAGGAGGAGAGCTGCGCTGCAAGGAATCGGGCTAAAGTGTGGCGTAGCCCACAGTCCAGAAAAAACAAAGGGAGGGAGGAAGAGGCTGTGTTTAAGAGCTCACTCTGCTCCAAATGATGAGGCTCCCACTGTCTCCAGGCTCTTGGGCTCTTCTGTAGGAGAATTATTAGACTTAATGTTATGTTGTGCTCAGAGATCCCAACTAGGTCAAGGTCTTGCTTGGCTAAACATAAGCAAGAGAAAAAAGAAAGCTTTCTGCCTAGAAAGCTTTAAAATATAGAGTTTTACAGAATAATATGTTTTTTGATTAAAATTAGTGGGGACTGAGGAATATCAATTAGGTGTAAATCACCAAAAGGAGTTAAAAGAACGTGTAAATATAGCATGATGAGATCCGCTGTTTTCCTTGTGTTTCTTTCTGATTAAACTCTGATTAAACCCTTGGAGTTTTCTCTGTAAACACACAAAAGCTGAATTAAGAGAATTTTATGAGGGTTCCCAAATCAAAACCTGCAAACAGGGGAAAGAGCCAGAACTGAGGTTGAATAACAATAATGTAGAGTTTTTATGTGCAAGACCACTTTTTTTTTTTTTTTTTTTTTTTCATCCTGGCCTGGGGATGAGTCAAAGCCGTGTACTGGAGGAAGCTGTGGTTTGTAAGGCTGGTGTTGCAGAAGCTGGAAATTGTAGTGATTTAGAGTACTCCAGGAAGATGATTTGGTGGTTACGATGCATGTGTGTTATTTAGGAAATCAGATTCTCTGTCATTTACTGCTAGACACCTCCCTCAAACCAAGCTTTTTGTGGGCTTAAATTGGTACAGTCTTTGCACTGAATGTATCTGGCAGTGGGAGACAATTTACGCTTTTGGTTCAGTTTGAATTGTATTGTGTCATTATTCAGATATGGCCGCAGCCTTCCTCACAGGAATAACATGCAATAACAGCTATGCAGGTGACATTTCAATCAGGTTGTTCCTGGGGCCCTAATTCCCCCTGGGGAGACTCTGAGCCCTCCTGGGGCTGCTCTGGATTGAGCCAGCTGGCAGTGGCCACAGGGACATCTGTCCACCAGAGCCCATACTGATGTCCTCGTAGCTCATGACCATGCCAAGTGGCATAAAAAGGTGATTTTTGGCTGCTTTCTTAAGGAAGCAGAAGTTACATAGTCCCTTGACCAACTTTCGGGCCATGGGTCATCTGCTAATATTGCTTACGCCCACTGCCAGCTCTGTAGTCAAAAGCCTCGACGTGTGTTTCCACTAAAACGCTGTTCAGGACTGTGAGAAAAGCTGAGTGGGGCTTGAGAAATGTGTGCAGAATTGGTAGATGCTCTTGTTGTATTTCACTAAGAAAATCAGTCCCATGGAAGGCTGCCCAGGTTGAAGCAGTGTACTCTGGTGGATGGGGATCTGCTACTTAAATCTCTTTCTGTCTCACCCCATGACTCCTCCCTGTTGTGCTCTGATACTGTTTTGTTTTGTTTTTGTCATAAAACCTGGTTATCCAGCTGTCACTCGAAGTATGACCCTGTGTGATGTCTCTAGTGATAATACCAGTGTCTTTTCCAGAGACTTCAAGTGAAGACTGAGAGATATGGACTTAGTAACATTGAGACCTGGAACGCATGCAAAAAACAGGTAGGAAAATAAGCCTGGAAAAAGCAATTAAAATTAGAGAAGATTACAGGACAAATACCTTGGGGGAGTTTACTGAGTGTTTTGCTTTTAATTGTACAACACCTCTTAGACCAATTTTTCTTTCAATTTTCACAGCTCTCTGCTATCAGCACCAAACTGAGCTAAATTAACAAGTTGGATTCATTACACCATCCAAACAAATTTCCCTAGGCTTATTATGCCTTAAGGGCTTGATACTTTCCTGGCAGCCTCTTTCAAATGGCCCCTTCAGCAAACATGATATAAACTTAGGTCTACTGAGCATAAAAATTCATGTGGGAGGGCAGCTATTTCACCAGATGGAAGCTCTCAGATTCACTGGAAAGGTAACACAGCATCAAGTACACTATTAATTTTTGAGGAGGACTTCACTGTGTAAGTCTTGTACTCTTGGCATCCACAGTAAGAGATAAGTGCTTCTTGCTCCAACTTTGTCTTTTTCTGCAGTGCAGTACAGTTAACGCCAGCTCTGTTCCAGCCTTGTGCAGCATTTCATAATATGCAATTTCTCATAAGTCCTGATTCAGCTTCTCATTCTTGCAGGATGCCGTGTTTTTCATTAAGCTTCAGTCCAGGCTCCCCAGAAATAATGCGAGCTGTACAAATCTCCCCAAACTGAGAGTCAAAACAGCCAACCAGCCAACTTGTACAGCAATACGAGTTAACCTGCAGCAGGTCAGAGAACACCCTGGGCAGGGCCATGGGGTATGGTGCGGGGGAAAGGGAGTGTGGTTGGAGCCCTACAGAACAGAAGAGAGGGGACTGCTTGTTGTGGTGCGCATTTATTTGGCATGAGTAGAAGCATACTTGATTCTCAGCCAGTGTTGTATACCAATTGGATGTGAGATTGTTTCACAAAGAAGTTGATTTTTCTGAGTTTTTTTTTTTTTTTAAACTGAGTTGCTCTGATGTTGTCAATTGAACTATATAAGACGCTGCGTGCATACCATGACTTTCCTCTGAGGCATTCTATGTGACTTCCAAAACTCATAAGAGAGTTGTTGCAGTTTATGCTCTCCTGAAGATCAGCATGGAAACCACTAGTTTGGGCTTTCTTTCTTTTTTTTTTTTTTTTTTTTTTTCTTCCCTGGCTGAAATTTAACAGACATAATATGACCAATTGTATGAACAATTCTGCCATTTTTCCTTAGACATTTCAAGACCTAAATACTTCAAGACCTAAACCTGTTATAGGCTATGGATTTGTCAGGTCAAAGCAACATGAATGACTACTTGTTAAGGTACCATTCACTTAAATGGAATGCTCACTTTCATGTATTGTATGTGACTGATGACTGCTGCTGGTAGTATGCAAGCGGTGTCTAGAACATTTAAGATAGCACATAAATAATAAACAGCAAAAATCTAGATAATAAACAGAGCATCAAGAAACAACTTATATGCACAACCAAGGAATTCTGTAGTCTGTAGTGTAACAACACTATAACGAACATCTGTGATAGGAACTCAAATATATTCTCATATTCTGTATACAGAAGAATCTAATGCTACCTTACCTAGAGAGGTAAAACACTCACCTCTTAAAATAATAGCCTTAAAAAAATCCAGTAAAGCAAAAATGTGAGTTGCAATAAATTTAATTCATTATATTTATTGCGCTGATATAGAAGAATGCTGTTCAGTAAAAGTTATCCTCTAAAAGACCTTGAGGAAATAGAGCAGATGGCTCCATGCGCTATCCCACTTACACTCAAAGTAGCTTAATAAATGCTCAGAATGGTAAAATATTTTCTTTTGTCTTTTAAGTAAAGAAAATAAAGTAAGTGATTTTTGTTAGCGTTCTATTCACAGAGCATTTACTAGTGATTTCTAAAATGTAAGATTGATGATTTTTTTTTTCATTAAAAAGATTTTCAACACAAAACCCTAGAATGGTTCAATATACCTTGCTTTGGGGACTATTTTCCCTTGTATTTCTGCATTAATACACACTGAAAGATGCAGGAAGAAAAGCAGTTTGGGATGAAACAAAGTAGACCTCAATGCAGATTGCACCATTTGCTCGTGATACACAGTATCTTTGCTCAGCACTACTATCTCCATAGATAATTACACCTGCCGACATTTTTAATGAAGAGAACAGTAGGAGTCCTGAGGGACCTCCTGTGCATGCGCTGACGAGCTGTGCCTGCACCACCGGTACAATATGTTCTGGACACCCTGGGCTTTCCATGCCTGTGCAGATTGGCCACACATCACACGTGCTTTGAGTCCTCAATGTCAAGAAAATAGTGAGCTGCTGGGGTATGGGGCCATTCAGCTGAAAATCTGGTGGGTTACTGATAAAAACAGGATTCTACCATCAAAGTGGTAGAATTGGCAGGTATAAGGAACAACTGTTCGAGGAATCTTTTATAATTTTTAAGAGGCATCCATTTGCAATATTCAAGCCACAGGATCTTGGCATCTGGTCCTTCTCTGCTCTAGTTAAGTACTGTTTTGCTCCTTGGCTCCTGTCCTATTTCTAGAAGAGGAAATAGTGTCTCTTTCCCTCTCATGGTTGCTGATTTTTTTTATTATTATTTTTTTCCTCAATCTGTAGCTTTGTTATGGATCAGAGTGAGCCAAAGGCCAGAAGTGACTCGTAATCTTCATCACTAGCTAATTTTTTCTAGACTTACTTGCTCAGTAAAGAAATAAACAAGAAAGGGGTAAAAGATCCAATATGGTGCTTAATGCCCTGTTTAAGCATATTAAATATATACAATTTACACTTTATTCCCACTAAAAATAATACTCAGATTAATACAGCCTGCTTTTATATATTAAAAGAGAAATCATTACTGTGAATTATAAACTATGAAAAGTGTGGTTCACAGTTTCCGTCACTCCAGAGTTCTTCATTATGATGGACGAGGACAGTTTGATGGAGTGGATTGAGCACACACTTGGGAGAGAGACCAGAGACGTATCTGTGAGTGTCATTGACTCATTCTGAGATTTATGATTTTTTTTAAGTCTGTAAATTTCTATTTAGACAACTTATTTATTTATTTAGCAAGATTCGAGGACCTGCAGCTTCAACTGATGGCAGTGCTGGCCCCTAAGTATCTAAAATTGCAGTCCCAAAATTCAGGACAGAAAATTAGAAGGCAGTTTTGAAAATCCAGGCCTCGGCCTCCCTGCAGTATTTCATCCAGAAAGTGGTGCCTGAATGGCCTTATCCATCTTTGCAAAGTGGCTGAGTAAAATCTGCAACTGAAAAAGCGCTATGCAAATAATTATTGCTCTACGTCACAGATCATGATGAGAATATTAACTATTAGCTGTAATACTATTGAAATTCACTACATAATCATCCTTGTAGAAACAGATCAAGTATGCCTTTAATGGCATTTGGCAACTCTATAACATTTTATGTGTTTAAGGCTGCATATAACAACAGTTAAGAGAAATAAACATCACCAATCCATTAGACAAACAGAGACAACTACACTCAGAAGTGATCTGCATTAGACCACAAGACTGCAGCAAATTCACCACTAGAATTCAGGATTCCTGAGACAAAATTTCTTGTACCCAACAATAAATCAGTGTTTCTTAAACTCTTGCTATATGCAGGCAGTTACTGGTCATATTGTGCCAGTTTTCCTTCTTGCCTCCCCTCGCTAAATCAGGTTGAAAGGTAGTTAAAAATACATTTCTGATATTACCTTTCCCGGCAAGCGATTTATGTCGTTACCATTAGGATACTACTCAGTCAAGAAATAAAAAGAAAAACCTCCTACTGCATCACCAGTGGCAGAGGATCTGTTATATTTTGTTGAAACGGTGAGTAACTTTGCAGCAGATATTGTTGCTATACTTATGAAAACTTTGTTTTGCTGCATATTGTGTCATTGTGGCTGTCCATCTCAATTGTAAAAAAGAAAAATAAAACTATTTATCATGGCCTGTGGAATTGATTCTTTTCGCAAAAATGTTTCGCTTAATCAAGATATACAAGTGTATGACAGTTGAAGTGTAGTCTGATGGGCATTGGGTCACACTGCATCAAACCGGACTTGTACCACAATGAAGCCTTGTGATATTTTTTTATTGTCCTGGAACTGTTTCTGAAATCCGTGCACGTTTTGCAAGCATTACTTACGGACTCAAAGCCAACAGGCCTGTATCAGTGGGATCATGGCTGCCCAGCAGAAGCCAAGGGAGGCGGCAGCATGCCATCTGTCTCAGCCAAGGCACCAGCAGAACCCTGGCTTATTAAGCACGTAGGAATTTAAAAGGCTCCTTCAATCCTTCAGCAATGGCAAATCTAGGATACTGTAGTTAAAATAGTTCACTCTACTTAGGTCTCTTTGCTGAGTATCTGGCTAAGCTCTTATAATTTTTCATAAATAAGGAAATATTCTGCAGTCAGGAATATGGTTTATCATACACACTCATGTAAGTTTTCAGGTCTTGCAGGAGAAATAAAAAAATATGCCTGAGACAATCTTGACATCATGTTTTGGGAAATGTGCCCAGAATATCTATCAAATTGCAGAGACTTTTTTTTGCCCCTCTGATTTGTTTGCCTTCCCAATTTGCAGGTAGGCTTTCAACACAACGTGTATCAAACACCCTCCCAGTAAACGTGGTGGCTGCTTTACATAGAGGTCATTCTGGCTTCCAAAGAGGCTGTGTTGTTGGTCTGCTTTTGAAACATGTTCTGGCAGCTGGAAGAAGGAGAAACTAATAGTATGGGATTAGTCAGTTTTTCTGCTGACCACTGCCAAGCATCAGCCTTCCCCTGGCAGCCATGCATGGGTGACATCCTCACGGGGACAAACCTGGGCACGGGTGACTGGTGAGGGAAGAGAGGAAAGGGATCCAACCATCACCCTACTGCCAATGTCACCCACTAAACCACGTCCCTCAGCACCATGTCCAACTTTTCCTTGAAGAACCCCTGGAACAGTGATGCCACATTGCTGGGCAACCTGTTCCAATGCCTGACTGCGCTTTCTGAGAGAAATGTCTCCTCATTTCCAACCTAAACCTCCCCTGGCACAACTTGAGGCCATTCCCTCTAGTTCTATCACTAGTTATCTGCGAGGAGAGGTGACAGCATGGGGACATGAGGGAGTGACCCCAGCTGGGGGCTGGCTCCCCTCACAACCTGGGGGCTGAGACCAGCCAGCTCCTGCCAAGGGACCAAGAGTACCCCTGAGGGGTCTCTTCTCCCGCGGCTCCCCTCACTGTGGGGCTGCCTTCTCTCACTCCTTGGCGACCCCCCCCCCACCCAAATCCTCGCGGCTGAAGGAGGGGAAAGCGGACCCCCGTGCCAATCCGGCACCTCCCCACGGGGCGCTGAGGGGCTCGGGGCGGCGCTGAGGCGCGGGATACCCCCGTGGCGGGGACTCCCGTCCCCGCGGGGCCGAGGGCGGAGCGGCCGCCGCCTGGCTCCCGGCCTGCCCCGCGGAGGGGGCGGGCGGCCCATGTCCGCCATCCCGGCGTGCCGCGCGGCCGGGCAGCAGCCGGAGCAGCAGCGGCGGCCGCGTCCCCTCCCTGCGGTGTGAGACAGCAGCAGCCGCCCGCGCCTCGCCTCTCCCCTTCCTCCTCGTTCTCCTCCTCCTCGTCCTCCGCCGCCTCGCCTCGCCCCGCGCCGCTGCCCGGCCGGCCATGCCGTCTCGGGCAAGGTAATGAGCCGCAGAGCCCCGGGGTCTCGGCTGAGCGGCACCGGCAGCAGGCAGCACTACCACCCGCGGGGCTGGAATGACTGGCAACCCAGGTGGGCACGGCGGGCGGCACGGCCCGGCGCGGGGCTGCGGGCTCGGGCAGGGCCTGCGGGGAGGCCGAAGGGGGGGACGGGGAAGGGAGCGGGGCGGCGGCGGGGCCGCTTCCTGGCTGCGGGGCCTACGGGCGGGCGGCGGCCGCTGCCGGGCCTGGTGCGGGGCTGGGGTGGGGGAGTGAGGGCCTTCGGGCCGGCCCCGGTGGTTGTGGAGGGGGCGGTGGGCGCCGGTGGGGCTCGGCGGGAGCCGGGCAGCGCGGCGGGTAGCCGGGGCCGCGGGGACGGGCCGCGGCTGTCAGCGCGGCCGGCCTGGGAGGGTCCCGGGGAGGGCGCTGAGAGCGCTGCCCCCCGCCGGCTGCGGCTCCGCGGGGGTCCCCGGGAGGCTGAGGGGGGCCTGAGGGGGCGAGGGGGGTCCTGGAGGGGTGGTGGTGGGACCGGGGGGGTGGTGGGGGCCTTTTGGGGGGCGGTAGTGGGGTCCTGGGGTGGGGTGGGGAGGCCTTGGGGGTTGGGGGGGTCCTGAAGGAGGGGAGTCCTGGGGCGGTTGTGCTGGGGGTCCTGGGATGGGGTGGGGGACTCTGGGGGGGTCCTGTGGTAGTGGGGTCCTGGTGTGGGATGGGGCATCCTGGGGTGGTGGTGTGGGCTCTGGGGGTCTACAGGGGTTGGGAGGTTCAGGGGGGACTTTGTGCAGGCTGGTTCTCGGAGGCCAAAGGAGCGCTCGTGCGGGTTAACGAAATAGCCCACGATTGTTGTTTTCTTAGCTGGGGAAAGTGGCTGAGCTGTAAGGAGAGCAGGGTGGGAGCTTGTGCAATGCGCTGGGTTTAAAGGTGTGTTTGTGCCCGGTGCTTTAATTTGTAGTAAGTGAAACTCCAGGTCTGTTGACATCTTCGGTCAGGTGTACAGAGCGTGGTTGGGGCCTCGGTTACCTCGGGTATACCCCGTGCCGGTGTTTGTTGTGCCACCCAGCATTGCTATTTTAATAGTCTACGTTCTTGTGGAGATACTGTTGGTGTTTCTTAACTTATTTATTTTTTAATGTGGAAGTTTGGGGATTTTTTTTAGTGTTTTTGAAACTCGAACATAGCATGGGATCCTGCTTTTAAAATTGCCAGCACAGAACGGAGGGCCATGTGCTTGGGAACGTATTCACCGATGACAGTCCCAGCCACGTGTGATTTGGGCTGGGGAAAGCGGGTGGGTATGAAGGTAGATCTTGCGAAACTCAGATGTTACTTCAGTATTTACTATGGAAGAAGCTTGCCTTGTGGTTGAACAGCTAGCGGTGCCACCTCCAGGGGTAATGCTAAGGACTCCAACATTTGGTTCTTAATGGTATGCATGCCATGGTTATTTGAATTCTAATTTCTTCTGCTGTTGAGCTCTTTGGTCAAATAACTTACCATAGCGGCATGGAGCTGTGATGGGAGGGTCAGGCTGGGTGTTAGGACAAGAATCTTCACTGAGAGGGTGGTCAGGCTGTGGAACAGCTCCCAGGGGCAGTGGTCTCGGCCCTGAGCCTGCTGGAGTTCAAGAAGCATTTGGACACTGCTCTCAGACATAGGGTCTGATTTTTGGGTGGTCCTGTGTAGAGCCAGGAGTTGGACTCGATGATCCTTGTGGGTCACTTCCAACTTGGGATATTCTATGATTTTAACTTTTTCCACATTTAAAAGGAGTAAACTTCATTGGTGACATAGCATTGAGTTCTTAGTGAAGATTTTTGGCATGTGTGAAGCCTGGCCTCTCTACTACTTAACTACTGCCTTGCATCAGATTCGTGGGCTGCAGCCTGGAGTTCTGGTTCCTAACCGTTCACCTGCAGTTCCCCATGGAAGAAACTGGGTGTACACCTTGTGTCTTTGCAGTGGATGGCTTCTATAAATGCTCCCTGGTTGGATGTATTAACTTGTCACAGGTTTTATGTTTTAGTCTAAAAAATGTCTTGTAGTGTCTAGAAAAAAGACTTTTTCCAGTAAACCGTTGCCTGCAGGGGTTTCAGTTGTGTTAGGGGTGAGAGTGAGGACCTAGCTGCAGAAATGCTTCGTGTGGTGATGAGGTTGAGTTAAGAAGTTGATCTCTTCCCTGTGTGTCTGATTCGGGGCCTTTCCCGGGCTGTAGTTCGAGGCATCCTTAACTCTCGAGCACAGTTGCTGTAAATGGCATTGCTAAAATAATTATCCAAAAAGTGACATGAGAAAGAATTCTGAAAGCACTACAGAAAGTGCGGCAGGAAGGGGAACTTCATGGTGTGTGGATGGCGTCTAGGTCTGTTTCCATCAGGTTGTGTAATTAGGTCTCCTGTGGAAAAACACCTAACATCTCTTCACTGATACTTGTAAGAGTTTAATTTTATCCCTTTAAATATTTGTGATTTTCAGTCAAGTGAGAGAACCCAGGAATTAGAAATGTTCACCTGGTCCCAAACAGATCTCACATTTCTTTGTGTTTTGTGTAGGGTTTCTAAATCTCAACCTGGTAACTTTGGCTGTATGAGACCTGGGAGTCTACACTAACATTTAAGAGTGAACTAGAGATTAATTTAATCTTTGTTGTTTCGGCATTAACTAATTTTTAAGTGATTCATGTGGGCTGTTGAAAGGAGATCTGTCCCATACTTCGGGCAGTGAGTGTTTCTCTTCTGTTTTGAATGTGCTCCTGGACAGCCCCCCAGTGCAGCATATATCCAAGTATAGTTTCCTTCCTCTTTCTTTTCTGTTGGCTGTTAGCTTCTTTTAGCACAGGTGATCCTGCTGGTAAGTGCTTTCTTGCAGGGTGTAGAAGAACATGGCTAAAATAATGAAAAATGTTGTAGTTGTTTCAAGTTGCTGAGGGCAGAGAAGGAAGCTCCTGATGCCTGGATGTATTATCAGATGGATTGTGCTTTCAGACACATTCATGTGTGTGTAAAAGTGGCTAGATAATTGGCATTGTAGGTCTAGATTCCTCTCAGTTTTTAGTAATGCCAATAAGTACTGGGGCTTGGGGTGAAAGTGGCCAAACTGAAAGTTGGAGCCCAGATGATTCTCTAAGGGGGAGTAGTTTTTGATTAGAATTTGATTTTTTTATTTTTTTCATTGTGCCTGCATGAATGCAGTTGTGTTTGTCAGATGCATATGGACTGGTCTTACAGTGGTGTGTGTACTACTAGACACTCTGTGTGTTACAGAGGAAGAAGCTGTGCTCATGTATATGCACATGTTAGCGTGTGCACAGAGGTGTGCCGGACCCTAAATTAATAGCAACAGAAACTTTCTGGACAAATGCTGGGTGTATGTGACAGAACAATAAGGCAGTGGTGGAACATTTTTTGTTCATCTGGAGAAAGCCTGATGAGATCCTGTTCCCTTCTTCTAGTCTTTACAGCTTTATAGACCTTTCATTCTTTTCCCTTTCCTTTTTGTTTGACAGGTTGTCCTGTGTTTTCCCTGATATGACTTCTGGGGGGAAAAAAATAACTTCATGTCAGTGCAAAGGTCAAGGTATGGCAGAGTAGATTCAATGTAGTACTGAAGATTGATTATACAGCTAAATGAGTAATACTTCCCTTTCATAGGAAATGCTCTGGGTGGCAAAACAGTTCTTATGCACTTGTTGTAGTACTAAGCAGGAGGGAGAGAGGAGAGTGGCAGGTCAGCCAATGCTGTGCGCACCATGGCTTTCTTGTTCTTAGGCCAAAGTGAGAAAAGGGTAAGATTTTAATTAACAGGACCTCTGGCTCTCTAACAATAATACAGGTTAGCAGGGGTGTATATGGAGAAATGAAAAAGAAAGTCTTGCACTTGTGATAGAAGATCTGGAGGTGGCTTATTAGACACAGATTCAGTATTGAAATTTGTTCCTGAAAATGAAGTGTATCCTTCTCGTGAAATGTAAGTCAGTGCTAGGAATTCCTAATTTCTGCTACCACAGTGCCTGCCAAACCAAGTTATGTTCTAGGTCCCCACCAGTCTAGAAGTTGTAAGAGAAGACAGGAAAATATGATTTTTCTTCAAAGTAGCTGTCTCCTAAGCAGGAGAGAGGTGTTGGACAAGTACCCCGTGTTCAACATGAGTCAGAGCAGGAGGTATCAGCAGGGAGCACAGAGACCCATCAGAGGAAATGGGCTAAGAAAACGGTGTTTGGAGCAGTGTATTTTCTGTGACTGCAAAGGACAGAGGTGTGTCTCTTACAAGAAGCAAGAACTAGCAACTGTGTATATTGCAATAAAAAAGGAAGTGAGTTTTAATGTGTATGCACATACATGGAGAGACCACATAGTCCCAGATGTCAAAGGCAAGCTTTTGAGTAGAGAATGAGTTGCAGTATCAGTTTTGACTGTAATTATGAAAAGGTCAAGGGAAACCTTGGGAAGGGGTTCAGTGGACTGTGTGGGAGATGTTGAACAGGAATAGGTTCACTTCTGAACTGGTAACAAGTAATTCTTGATCTCCTTTCACATCTGAGTTTGTTGAATATGCTGATATGCTGATAAGGTGGGAAGGTATGAGATCAAAGAGCTCAAGAGCAGGCCAGGGTTTTAACCAGCCCAAAAAGGGCTCTCAGAAGATGCCTGTGGGAGAATAAGGACAGAATATGTTCCCTGACCTTCTCTCCTAATGTCGATCCCAGGATAGAAGGGAATTTTGGTGAGCAGCAGTGAGTGATACAGCCTGAGAGCCGATTGGAAAAGTTGCTGTGACCGCAGGTCGTTGTCCAGCAGTGGAGGTGGCAGGACTGCAGGAGGAAAAGAGGGGGCTCCCTGTTACTTCAGTAAACGTGGCCATTTACAATTTTGCTAAGCTTCTCTCAGCAAAGGAGTAGGAACAATACCAGGCTTGGGGGCTTGGCTCAAGCTATGGGAGAAGAGCGTGGCAAAATAGGTAAATGCAGGAGGAGAGCGAAAGAAGGTCGTCATTGCTCTGCATGCCAGTGGAAGGAGGGCTGGAAACTTAATGGGAAGCTGTTAATTTGAGTGGGTACAGTCACTCTGTTTTAGATGTTTTATTGATAAACATTTTAAGTAGTGAAGAACTGATGGGCACGATAGCAAATAAACTTGGCAAATAATCAAACTGACTGACTTAAATAAGATCTCTAGTACACGATAGATGTATCAGAATAAATCATTCATCTGAAGTGTGTACTTGGAAGTAAAGTAAAATAGAATAGAATAATTAAGCAATTTTTGTCTCAAAATAATATCCATATGGTACAGTCATTCAGAAATAATTACAGATAATAAATAGTATGGCAGATTGTTTGTAACAAGTTTCTTGGACCAAAATTCTCAAGGATTCCATACAACCAAAGAAACACAGTATTTTTGGTCAGCCTATTTTTGCTTATTCTGGATAAAGACTTCTTTAAAGCTAACTGTTCTCAGCCATGCTTACTTCAGTCGTACAAATTGGTGTAGTCAAATCTTGCCGATACTTTCGGTGGAATTGGATGGATTTGTCCACTAATAGGTGCGTAAATTAAATGGAAATAAAGCCAGGTAGCATCTCATGAAGTGGCAAATAAGCTTTTGAAGCCACAGTACAAGATAATGTCACGTTCATTCTTGCAGTTTCCTATTCCAGCATTGTCTAATGTCATGCTTGTGTTTGTACTTCTGCTCATCGGTTGCTAGCATTGTGTGTTGACTTTCTTGGTGTGCTGTGTGTGTTCACTTCAGTGACAGTGTCAGTGTGTGTAGGTGATAAATTCGTATTTACATAGACGCCTTTTGAAAGAGATCAGCGAGTCTTGCATCTGTCCTGTAAGCTCACCTGCCAGTTGGCACAGCGCAGTGGAAGTGGAAGTCGTGCCGTGTGGGCAGGAGAAATGCTGTCCTGAAACCCAGGCAGGCACCACACAGCCAGGAGCACAGTCCTTCGTGTCGCCTGGATTCCGCTGGGGTGCCTGCAGCGGGTGAATCTTACTCCAGGCTTCTCTCCAAGCAGAAGCCTTCAGGTCACTGCGGATACTAGAGGCCAGCTGGGTCCCAGAACCTGGTTCTGCAGAAAGCAATATCTTTCCACGGGTATTTTTTTCTGTGTCTTAAAGAAAGGGCAGAAACTGCTGATTTATCTAAACTGCACGTTTGTTGTAGTGGGAAAAATGTCTTCAGTGGGAGCTAGTGTCTCTTACAGGGATACGATACACCTTAAATAAGGTCTTACGCACCGATTTGGTTGGGTGATGAGCTGGTTAGCTTGCAGAAAGCTCTTCCCAAAGACAGGACTAATTAAGTGTGGAGTTCTTCCCAGAGAAACAATGCCCTTATGTACTTTGCCACAATGGGAAATAATACAAATTGTTGAAAGGCCGTGCTGAGGTTAGCTGAGAACACGGGTCGTCCCCTAGCTGATTGGGGTGTGCAGTCTCAGGAATTGGGTGCTTAATCAGCTCGCAGTCAGCCTTGAGAATTACAGGCTGTGCTTGGCAGTTGGAGATGATACAGCATACGGCACATCACCCTAAAAAAAAAGGCAATGCTCTTTGGGGAGGGAGGTATGCTATTAAGAACCCATCAGTACTTAGATTTATTAATTGAAAATCTGTCCGTCTGTTTCATTGAGAGGCTAAATCAAGTTCTCTGTAAGAGACTGCCCTTCCTCAGGGAGTCCCTCGGGGTTTCAGGGCAGGGAGAAAATCTGGGGGTTGTGTAATTGTAGGAGAACTTGTACACTCTGTAAGCACATTTAAAGCTCATACCATCTGAAGAAACCCCACAGAATTTTGTTGTTCAACATAGTTCAGGTGAGTGATGAAGGTCCAGCTGTATTTCTGCAGTCCTGGTTGGCTGTCACGAGCTGAGAGTTGCAGCAAGGCTTTGCCTCTCGAGTGGGCAGCCTGCTGTACGTGGTAGTCCCAGCAAGTGTTTGACAGACCGGTAGCTGTGATGCCAGGGTGACTACTGAATGGAGAAAATAGCCTTAATGCCTGTATCTGAAGGTGACTTGCTCACAGAGCAAAAGGCACTCACACCTGCCAAGCAAACCTAGGGTCAGCCTTTCACTGTGGAAGTGTTAGCAGGGATCTGAATGCAAAGATTCAGAGAAAAGGGCAAAAGTACAAGTTTCTTCTTTTGAACCCTTGTCCAATTTGATAGTATATCGTCTTTAACATTCTCAAAGTGGTAAAATACCTGGAGATTTTCTTTAATTGTCTTTGCAAATATGAACCCTCATGATTTTACTCTTCCAGTCGTACTGAGGAAGAGCTGTGTTTGAAAACAGCAGGCCTTTGAGATAGCTGAAGTACCAGTAGCTTTCAAAAATCTTTATCTGACTTTGTTTTTCCTTTTTGGCCTTGAGATGCATTTAACTTCTTTTCCCCAAGTTTTGCTACAGGTTCTAATCGCAGTGTTCTTTTAAAAAGTAAAAATGAAATATTTTTTTTCCCCAGAACTTGTGGTATTTGTCCTTACACAACTTGTAGTTAATTTATAGCAACAAAGAGGAATTACATGTGCTGTTTTTTTGCGAAATAATCGTATGAGCTATCCAAAGCTTTAGAATTTGCTTAAAAAACAAAACACACAAATTGCTGTGAGTAACTTTAATAGTGTGCTTCCAGATATATTTGAGATGTACAAAATTCTGCCAATTTTTGTTTCGGATGGGAATTGTTTTACTGCTTTTAATGTAAAACCTCTAGTATTTCTTGAAAGAGTGAATTTACAGTGCTTGTTTGAATTTAGAATCTGAAATGTCGTGCATACAAGCGTTATACTACATTAGAGTAATGGTATTTTTAAAAACAAAATCACTTAGTATGTCCAGGGTGGCCAGTTGTCTTGATAATTTTCACCTTGTTCCTTGAAAGTTTGTTCTGGGATATAAACTGCCTTTCTGATATGAGAGTTGTTTAAGCTTCATGCAGATTTTTTTTTTAAAATAACTTATTTGCAGGTGTTGCTCTAAAGGATAACAGCTGTTAATTTACATTACATCTTTTTTCCTCAGTAAAGCCTATTTTCTTGTTTTGCAGTTGTTGTTTGTTGTGGTTTTCCTTTTTTTTGCAAAAACTCAGTATGTTATTCCTATACTGATGATCAGTAACACCTCCCTTTACTAACTGGGTTTGCATTGCTCACTAAGGCCCCTATTGTATCATGCAAATGTTCATCTGTGGAGTAGTAGTGACTTTCACAAATGGCAGTTTGGTACAGAGCTATTCCTAACTGTATTTTATTTTTCACTTCTGGAAGTAATTTGTCCTTATATCTCGTGTGGACATCTAACTGAAAATATACTTGAGAATGTCCTGACACATGGCACTGACACACTGGAGTGCATTTCCTTTGCATGCGGTTGTATTAATTAATCAATTCTAATCCCAATGTGAATTTAAGGTCACCTTTTAAAAAGCAGGTTAGACATACAGATTTTTTAACACAGGAAAATACATTTGGGATTGTCATTTAAGTATGTTGCATTTATAAGTGAAAATGTGAATCCCACTCCTGTTATACCAATACATAAAAAAAATATTTTTCTCTTTATAGAACTGACAGTGCATCAGCTGACCAGGACAATTTAAAATACTCTTCATCCAGAGATCGGGGCAGTTCTGCCTCCTATGGATTACAACCCTCAAATTCAGCTGTGGTGTCTCGACAAAGACACGATGATATCAGAGTCCACACTGACATACAGAATGAAGAAAAAGGTACACAGATTGCTGTTTCATGTGTAATAAACAAGGGGACATTCAGAGAAAGGCAGTAAACTTGAAATGGTTGAGAAACCTTGTTTCCTTTTTTAAAAAAATGCAGTGAGCTGATACAATCCCCTTTATCAGGGATCAAAGAAAAGCTGTGGCTGATGTGAGTGGTGAGACAATATGCAGCTGCATTAAGAGAAGAATATGAGAGAAGACATGATATGTTACCAGAGGAGTAGTATTCTGGATATGTCTGATCTGGAAGTTGTACATTTTTCTTGAATAGTGTTTAGTGCTTCTGATATTGAAAATGGGCTGCATGATTAAATGGACTACTGCTCAGATACAATTTTTTGGAAGCTTTACTGCAGCAAATTGATAGTTTGGGGATCAGATCTATATTTTGTCATGAATGGAAATTTCTAGTTTTTTCTGCCCGTCTTTTCGTTGGGGGGGGGAAAGGTGGGAAATACTTTCTCTAGAAAACACTTGCAAATTTAAAATAGTATCCATGATGAAAAATAGACCTGTATTCTGAATTCTAATAATTCTAATATAGAGATGAAATATGAGGATTTTTTTCACTTGCACAATCACTTCCTAGGCTATGTTTTCTTCAGAAATGCAAGATTAGTGAACTCCAAATCTCAGAGTAGTATTAGTGTGGAAGTTTTTGTTCTGGAACCTCAAAAGCATTTACACTCCCCCATCTTGTCTACTCTGTAACTTTTGTAAACAACTGCATGCTGCGTGTTAGGGGAAGTTACAGCTGAGTGCAGTGATGCAGATTTATTTTTTACAAGTAGTAAGTTTTGTGAGTAGGACAAATGAGCTTGAAGCAGGTATTTATTTATATGCATACCTTCTGAACCTTCAGAGATTGTTAATTTTAGCAGAGAAACTTACTAGAAAGCAGATACATTTATTTATCAGTGTGTTTGCTAACATGGAGAATTCTACTGTGATTCAGATGTGCTAGGTTATTCTTAAATACTTAGAAGTGTGGTAGGAGTATAGTGAAATGGTAAGGTTTATACAAATTCAGGAAGGTAGTTTTTTGTGAAGATGCTGGGCAAGTGCCAGCTGAGAAGAAAATGTACCTCTCTCTCCCTTAAGTACTGTATTTTACAAGGCATGCTCTGCTACCTCAGCACCTTATCTCAGCTATTTTGTTTGACTGTGACTTGAAAAGAGATGATTAGGATATTCTGTACTGCAAAACCAGCGTTCAGGTATTTCTAATTCATTTTTATTTTGGGAGAAACTTGTAAGCTTACAGATGCTGAGTAGTGCCTTTAACTGAGAATTTTCAGTTATTCTGCAGGAGTCTGCCAACATGGAGTTTTCATCTTAAGAACTTGCAGCTTTTCTCTCTGGGATAGTATATCATAATAGACATAGATTCTTTCAGAAATTTCTTCTCTTTTCCAGTTACTGGTGTTAATAATAAAAATTACTTTCAAGTTGATAATTTCTGGAAGTCGTGTTCTGAAAATCCCCAAGGCTGGGCAGTTCTGCAGCCTCCCTTAGCAGCCTGTTTAGTTCTCCTGGTAAAGAGTTGTTTTCTCATCTCCAGTTCAAATTTCCCTTGTTACAACTTACGACTTTTGCCTCTTGTCCTTTTGCTCTGCATCTCTATGATTAGTTTTTTTTAACTGTCTTTCACATTAAACAGTGGAAGACTGCATCTAGATCTCTCCCCTTTGTCTTCTCTCCTTTATTTTACAAAATAAGACAGGTGAATTTGCAGTTGCAAGTTTATTAAACTAAATCAAAGGCCTCCTGGGGTTTACTTATATAGAGAGATTCTTTTTTTCAGCATCATTTTTCTGCCTTTTGGTTTTATTACTACATGATGTGCTCAGTCCTTAATGCGAAAAGAGATAATATGCTAGTATCCATGTTGTGGTATCTGTATTTCTGCTAAAATTAATAAGTGACATGGCTCATCATATTCTTATTTGGTCTCAGATGTGATATTTTAATTGAGTTATTTAATTTAAGAGTAATTTCAATTTAAGATTTTGAAAAACTTTTCAGACCAGCAGATAACTGTCGGAAGAGAACAATAATGTAATATTTACAGCCTTAATGCCTAGAAACCTAATTGCCGTGCTGTTTCTAATTACTCAAAATAATGGTAATTTTATGTTTCATATTGTTACCAAAGATGTACTATGTATACATCAAGAGATAATGTAGGTTTGGTTTAATTCATTTAAGATAATGTCAAAAATGCTGTAGCAAATACCAGTTCCTTAGCAAACAACCAAAAACATCTGGGATTTTTTGTGTGCTAGAGGGAGTGTATGAAATAACTTCAAGAACTCTATTTGTACTTGGTAGCATGTGTATTTTTGATAGCTGATGTCTTCACTCCAAATGTGTGATTATCTGATGTTTCCAGTTAAATTAATTTATTTGTTTTGAATTTTATTGATATACTTCTCTACACTCACAAATACATTTATTGCTGTTAGAAGTAATTTTCTTTTAGGGCGGTGTTGGTTTGTTATGACAAAATAATGTTAAGGTGGCATATGTGCTACTTAGTTTAAAAATGTAGTTTAATGTTGTAAATCAAAATAAACATAAATTATATTTACTGTAGGTGTGACTAATGACAACTGAGATTTTGAATAGGAGTTTCTGTAATGGTAAGGTAGCCTTGTGAGTATAAAATTGCCCAAACTTCTACTGATAGTTCTCAGCTTGCTTTTATCAAAAATTTTGCCTTCAAGATGGCATTTCATTTTTACATCTACTAAAGTCCAGATCCACCTTGATGTTTGGATGTTTTTTATCCATCCTTCAGTCTCAGAACATTGCCTCCTCTTACACAGAGCCACAGCTACTTGCCCCCAGCTTTACTTTTATGTACCACTGCAGGTGGAATTGTGGAAATGCCTTTTTTGAAAGACGTCTTGCATATCTTTTGTTGCTCCAAGTTTTTTTTAGGTGATTTTTCACTGTCTCAAGCAGGGGAAGGCACTTTAGAAATCTGGCTGTGCAGCTGGCCTCAAAAGTGAGCTCTAACACACTGAGGGAAGTACTGAAGAGGCTCAGTGGGCAACTTCATTTCTCCATGCTACTGCGGAGGAAGGAATTGCCCCTCAAAGTGGTGTGGCAGACTGGAAAAAAAAAAAATTGGTTTCATCATTTGAGTATGTAAATACTTGGGGATCTAGGAGTAAAAATGATTGTGTTACTCCAAACAACACATTTCTTTCTGTTTTGTTACTGAAGATGTACCATGTTTATCTCAAGTGGGAGAATGTAGGATTGATTGCATGCCGTTGTTTAAGATAATGTCAGTATTAATGTGTGAAAATACTGACTGTTGTATGTTCAAAGAGAGTTCAAGTTGTGTGTCATTTAAATAATCCATAACTTTTTCAAAGCTTTCTGTTATTTTGGCCATTTTACTGACACTGATGTGAATTTCTAATGAAAACAGTGTTGAAATTTGGTCTGCGTAGTCAAGGAGCAAATAAGGGAATGTATCTAGGCCTTCTTTAATAGCAGGTTGATGTGAAAGGTCTTGTAAAATACAAGGTCAAAAGTAATAACATCAAATACAATGAAATTATATGAAAAAAACTATTAAAAATAAGCTATTGCAATAGAGTTTCATATTCACTTCAAAGAAAGAATTATCAGATTCTGAATGTGTGACCTGGAAACTTAAAAAATAAAACAATTTTGCATGTGAAAGTGAAAGGGGAAACTTTGCTTTGCATATGAACTGAATAACTCAGAACATGCTACCCTACTAAATGTATAGTTTTATAGCCTGTTTTAATCTCACCTTGCTTTTCCCACAGGTGGCTACAGTGTCAATGGAGGATCTGGGGAAAATACTTATGGTCGGAAGTCGTTGGGGCAAGAGCTGAGAGTTAACAATGTGACCAATCCTGATTTTACCAGTGTTCCGCATGGGAATCGTGCTTTAGCCACAAAAGACATGAGGAAATCACAGGGTAAGGATTCCACATTTTTTTCTGGAAAAGGTGGTTTTCTCTTGGCAACTTTTTGTGTTCAGAATGTGAAAAGTTCCTTATGGTTAGGCAATCTGTGTGGATTTTTTTTATGTACAATTTGATGATGTTGGTAGAAACTGTCATCTTCAGAAATGCTTCTAAAAGAACCACCGAGAAAACAACAACTCTAAATTGTTTTATTTTTCTGTAAAGGTAAGGAGTGGAATTTCAGAAAGGCTAAAAGAAAAGTATATTTACTGTTCCCTGCACCGAGATTTTCTGCATGGGTTAGACCTCTCAACTAGAAGGCTTACACTATCAGTTTTTTAATTTACTTTAAAAAGTTTTTGAAACCTTAATCAATATGGCCAAATTTGGCAAAGAGACCAAGGGCTCCAGGACTGTGAATATACTCTTAGATTTGTTGGAAATTGATGCTTCGGTGAAAAGTTGCCAATAAAGAGTCCCTAGTGTGGGAAAACGCGTAACGGTGAGCTCAGCCGTTATCTGTTCTCACTGGCCTGCAGGTCAACAGTCATCGCATCGTACTAGCTGATTAGTCAGTGGATGTGTACTCCTGAACCGGCCGCAATTCATGCTACCTCTTGCTCAGCTGAAGATTAGAGAGGGAGGAGCTGGAGGCATAAGAAGAGGAAATGAAAGGAAATCTGGAAGGGTCTTGCAAGAGGGTGCAAGAATGCTGGGCATGTATTTTGAGAAGGAAGGCTTTAGTTTTCCCACTGTTTGGGTTTAAATCATGGAGTGCATTTTTTGTTTTGTTGTTTTTTGTTTTGTTTCTTAAAACTGTTCCAAGGACATTTGAAAGAAAATAGAAACTCAGTTATGACTAAGCACTGTCATTTATTTCATCACTTATAAATTATAAGTGGTAGCTGAGCCACTGACAAAAAATTGACTACTCTGTGCCAAATACTTTTTAAACATACAGGGACATGAGGTTTTACATTTTAGAGTGAAAGAAAAGCCTATTCAATGTGCTTTGCAGGTGGAGGAATTGAGGTGCAAGCAGTGACATGATTGCTGCAAAAGCCTGATCTTTGGAATGGGTTAAACTCTCATTTTGTAATCCTGTTCTGATGTTTTAAATTTTTTCAGTTTTCTTAAGTGTCTTAAGTCATGTACGTGCAGAGGAAAGAGAATTGTCCAACAGAACTTAGAATAAATAATGTTTTTTTGTAGTGGAATTGTGAGGGAATTTGCTGTTAGTATTGGCAGAAAATTCAGACTGTATGTGAGCACCTCTTTAATCAGTAAAATGTTAGTAATCTTATATGGCTGAAGTCATTACCTATAACTTGTATGCTTGTGTATGTATTTTGTCATTCTCTAGATGACAGATTTTGAGTCTCCTTGTTAACTGGGGTGTCTTTGTGATGCTTTTAGGTTTCAGTAAGTCATTTTGATTTTTTTTGATAGTTTCTGTAAACAAATTGGGATTATGTTGCTACAGGATCTTTGAAAATAATTTTATATTTTCCTGTCTGATAGGTGTGTGCATTCAGAACATCTAAATATAAATAGTTATCTTCTGTGAGTTAGTTTACATGTGGCCAACACTTTGCAGATTTTTCACAAAATGGAATTCTTAAAATGGAAGTCTTATACAGGTGTTCATTGACCAGTGCTTTGATAGGATAGCGTCAGTCATGTTGATGGTTATTGTATTCTCTTCTGTTTTTTTTAGGTTATGATTATGGCTCAACAGACAGTTAATGGTTATTGCTTTATGGAGTAATGTCAATGTTTATCAGGCGGTAACTGATTAAAAAAAAAAAAGCTGCTTTGCTTTTAGTAGAGAGTTTTGAACAGGATGTCTTGTTCTAGCAGCAGTTAAATGTCTGTCTTCTACCAGTAACCTTGGTGGGTTTATTTAAACAGTTCTGGTTTTAGGATTTTTTTTTTTTTTATGTAGGACACTGCAATGTTTTCAAAATAAATTAGGCAATTTTCCATGAAGAAATTATAAGCAAAAAGATAAACCCAGAAAAGACAACACTAACAAGTTGCAAGATGTGGATTTGACTAACTCAAGGTTTCAAGAAAACTGGGCTAATTCAGGAAAAATTAACAAAAAAAAAATGTCTCTTCTAAAACTGAAGAGCCAAATAACATTTTTCAGGGGATAGGAGAATAATTTGCAAAGATCTAGAGTCTGTTTATTAAAAAAAAAAAATTTAGTAATAACTAACTTTCAGTATTTTCCAAACCACTGTATCCTGTTTTGCCCTTCAAGAACAGTATCTAGTGACCTAACCCAGCTGATGCTGGTGTACTTTCCCTCGTGCTTGCGAAGTGTCAGGGGTCAGCACAAGCTGGGAGTTTCAGGCGACACAGGCTGTGTGTGGTCCAGGTTAGTGTTCAGCAGAGTTTAGCAGAGACACTGTAGAGTAGACATTTCCTTCTCATGAGCCACATCTGTTTTCTTGATGAGGACTGTGTTGAGGGGCTGTCAGTGCATTGAATTGTTCAAGGATACATTCATCGTTTTGTTTTGAGAGGCTTCGTATGTGGACAGTGTAGCAGTGAAGGACGTGTAGATTCTGTTCAGCTTACTGTTCAGCTTAATGTATGACAAGATACTTTCCTAGTAGAGCTGTCACATGGAATTATTTATGGATAGCAGTTGCACATTTTATGTGTACTGTAGTCTGAATTAATTTCCACCCTAACAAAGCTTTTAAAGAACTTTCATTTTTATTTATGTATGTTTTGTCTCCAAACAATTCCATTTGAACTTTCAAAAAAACACAAATCTTCCCTAAAGGTCTAGTGACCTCCTACTACTGCTCAAGTGTTAAAGAAAATGGTAGATGTGTAACACTGCTGGGCAGACTGCGTCCTTTGTAGCAATCCTTTTTTTTCTTTTCCAAGGCTGATTTGAATTATTTTTCCCATATGGGTCACTGTGCCAGCTCCCTTTTTCTGACGTTTGGCTATGTATTGACCATTGGCCAGCAAGCCTTCAGCTACAGCTGCTAGTAGAACTCTGGGCAGAAATAAAAGGTGATCCTCAGAGGCGAGCAATCATCTAGCGTGGATTGTAGTTCTTGGAATGGCAGCATCACTCAGGAAGACCACAAATATAGCTTCAGAAGATGTCTCTTCTGATCATGATTCCTTGTGTGATTCTCACCAGCCACGCAGCTTTTTCTCCACTATTGAAGACTGCACTTTCAAGATAAAGCAAGGGAAAATAAACTTAATTCTTCCTCAGTGGATATGAATGCCTTAGTCTTCTGTAAATTCAGCAACATCTTGAAACAAGCTCTTTTCATACCTGTCAGATAACATCTCAGCATGTCTTATGTGGATGTTCTAGCTAGGAACAAAATGTATATTTGATCCTCATACTCATCTTGCTATTTTAATGTTTGCTAAGCCGCCCTAATCTTTCAGAATGTCAGGTGTCTTCAAAGTTCATTGCTTAAACTGATGCCTGGTGAGAAACCGATTATTAAAGCTGATTTTATTCATACTCTCTTTTAAAATTCAAAAAATAAAGACCTGGAAGTAAGTTTGAGAATATTCATGACCATAATGCAGAAGGTATTCTCATGGGAATGACTGATGTGTTACGTAGCAGAGAGATCAGTCATCTGTGGTAGCCCTGTGTGTTCTCATAACTGTCACGGTGACTAAGAAAATTTTCATGTTCCATGAATCTTCTGATCTTTATCACCACAAAAATATCTAATGTCAATCTTTTGAAAAGAAACCTTGCTTCCTTTTTGCAAAAAAAAAAAAAAAAAAAGAGGAGTTACTCATATGACTTTAGGAAGAATGTATTGCAGTGGGTACCAAAATCAGGGAAATAGGGTTGTGATCTTCACTAGTATGAGTAGCTCTGCTGGTCAGCTTACAGGAAGTGTTTTCTTAGGATGCTGCTAGTTCTCCTGTATTACGATCCACTAGAATAAAAAATGAGTAGCCACTGCACCTTTGCACAAACGTGTGCTTCTGTTCCTCTACAGATTAAGCGTATACCTTTTTCTTTCCAAAGCAGAACCCTTCTAGGTAGAACCCTTCTAGGTATTAGAAGACTAACTATAATCTGTCTTCTCGTGCTAAAATGACAGAGAAAATGCTATTTCTTGGTGGTTGCTTGAGCTTAAATCTGTTTCTTTGCCTCAGGAAACAGCTTGCTTCTTTTTCCAAAAGGTTTGCTTTAAATATTATTTGTTGAGCTGTTTTATTCATATGTTCAGCCAGAAATCTGTTTTAACCTTGATGAGGTTAAATTGTTCTAGCCACGTGCTAGTCTGTCTGCACGATGAAGTATTTTGATAGCTAAATGGTTTTTTATTTTCCTCATGTTAGCTTTAAAACAAATTACGTTTGTTTTTTTCTTAAATTACTACTAAGTCTTACTGAGTATGCAATAAAGTTATTGTTGATAGAACACTGTAGAAACAAGAAATAATTGCCTTTTCTTTTTCAGAGCGATCGTTGTCTTATTCTGACGAGTCTCGACTGTCAAATCTTCTTCGGAGGATTACTCGGGAAGACGACAGAGACCGAAGACTGGCTACTGTAAAGCAACTGAAAGAATTCATTCAGCAACCAGAAAACAAACTGGTTAGTAGGTTTTACTTTTCCACAGTGCTGGAGCGTTTTACAAAACTGTGCTTTTAAAATTTGAGTATTGGGGTATGTTTATGGGGAATATTTTATATACAATAGAGGAAAGTGCATTCCTGGATTGTCTGTTCATTCTCTGGCATTCAGTAAACTTCCTGTTGCTTGATTATTTATGAAAAACTGCCCAACTGAGTTTGTGAGCTGTGGAAATAAAACTGGCATTCGTTTGTTTTTGATTGGTCTTTTAAATATACTCTAGACCCTTTAGCAAGAAAATAAGGAAAAAGCAAACCAAACATGCTGCTATCTTGTTCAACAGCTGTTTCTGTATTTTAAATTAAAAATGTGCAGATATTTTTATAGTCTCGCACATAGCTTGTCTTACAGCTACTGAGCTTTCTGGCTAAATGTATACAAAAACTGAGTTACAGGATACATTCTCTGTCTTATCCAGGAGCATGCTATCCCCATTTGGATTGTGTAGCATCCTCAGATGACTATCGATGTTTCTTTCAGTAGCTTCCTGTATGCTGGGCAAGGAAGAAGAGTCAGTCTAATCATTTGGAGTAAATACGACACCGTATTTTTGGAAGGATGATTATTTGTGTGGTACAAACCAATAAGCTCTCTTGAGAGGAAGAATGGAAATTCTAAAAAATACTTTGATTCCATGGTTTATATTCAAGTAAAGAGTCTTTTTATAATTAGTCTTAAAGTAATTTGCACTTAAATCTGAATCTCACCTGGAATATAATTGCTCAAAGCAATTAACTGTCAGTTAATTAACTGACCATTGACTGTCAGCCTTTGTACCATAAAGGTACTGCAAGCAGAGGTTAACTTCAGAGAACACAAGAAGTGAGCTGAGCTGTTTTACTGTAATATTTCCTCAATAACTGCTCAACAGGAAGAGTTTGTGACATAGTCCATGTGTGCTCATAACTGTGGTGGAGACTGGTAGAACGAGTAGGAGGCTTCACACCACTTTGACATCGTTTTGGTAATTTGAGTTCGAGGCATATGTATGGTTATTTTGTCAGCTGTTGTAATGGGTATTTGTCCAGATTCGGGTTGCAAGTCTGACAGCACGTTATTGGTTTTCATGAGCAAAGCTGCAATCTCATGGAAAAGAAATTGCATTTTGTTTTGATTTTTTAAAACCGGGAATATTGCAGAATTTTCTTAAATACAGAATTTTTTTAGGAAGATGGCAGCATCTTTGTTAAACTGTTGCATGTAACATCTTTGGCTTAGGTTCCACTAAGGCTTTACTGATACAAAAACCACTTTGCTTCCATTGAGTTACTTTTGGACAGGGGAACAATTTCAAATGTTTTCCAAATTTATTTATTTTTATTTATTTATTTATTTATTTATTAAAATTTCATTCTTATATTTACAAAACATTTGATTTTTCTGTAAGTTATGTTCATTTTTATTTTATTTCTCGGGACATATGGGAATTGCCGTTCTGATGCCTAACTTGGTGGTGACAAAGTTTGTACTCACTAGCAGGCAGAACATTAAAAGTTTGTCATTTTAAAAACTTTTTAAAACTTCTCCCAGCTAGCTAACAAGATCAGCTATCAAGAGATTCCACAATGTTGAGCATAACATTTTATAAAGGACAGTGCTTAACCTAGCAGTCATTCTTGCAGTTCTTTACATCATTAAATGTAGTTTAACAGAATTCTTGTTGGTTTGGGGTCAAAATGTAGGTGTGTTGAACAAAGTGAAGTAGTAAAAGTAACTAGGCAGTGCCATTGCTGTGTAATGGCATTGTGCTCCAGCTTTTAAACTGTATAGGTGTCTTTTTCCCCTCTCTTTTTGTAGCCTCTTTTTGCAGACATCAGGTGTGCTTTTAAAATGTCCGTGCGAGTTTTGAGAGGCCAAGCATGTGGACCTCTTTCCCACCCCCCGGTGCTCAGAACTTAACGAAAATTAAATAACATCACTGTGTTAGAAGATTAATGTCTTTCTAAACAAGAGAGAACAGATTTTTTCATTAACCTGTCGAAAGAGCTTCTTGATAATACCTTGTTTATAATAGTGTTGTAGCTAAATGTATCGTTTTGCAACTTACCTCTAATGTTTTTTCAGTGCATATTAAGAAAAAAATTCTGATTATGTTTACTGAGAATTAGTGGTTCATCAGTAATGTTTCATCCCCAGAAAATATTACTGCATTTCTCTGTAAGTGTTGCCTAAGGAGAAATGCTAATACTCTAGACTATTATCAGATCAATTAAATATTCTGCTGATACACTCGGTTATTAATGTAGGAGACCAGGTCTTCAGGAGACACTCCTGATGAGCTGTATGGTGAGTCTTACGTTTATGATGTAATGTTATTAACAAGAACTAAATTTAGAACAAGACTTGATAGCAGGCTGCCAGTGTATTTTTGTGGTGACTGGAAATAAATATGAAATACAACATGTAGGATAATATTGCAGTATTGCTTAATATAGTTCCTGCTAGTCTGCAGTGGCTATGGAAAGCATCATAGTATTCTATTAGCAAACAGAATTGCCAGGGGTGTTTTTAATGTGGGTGTAAACAGGACCTAGTTTGCACAAGTTATTGTAGCATTATGATTTTAATGCCTTTCATGTATCTTATATTATAGGTACTAGTTAAACAACTGGATAATATCCTGACTGCCATTCATGATGTACTCAATGAAAGGTAAGCTAGAAAATGTAAGCAGTTTAGACGTTTTAAAGAAGAAAAAGAAGTAATGGCATTAAGTTCTTGCTTGATATTCAAAAAATCAAAAAGGTTAAAAGAAATTCATTCCCTAATTTTACTTGGGCGTGATAAAAATTAGTAATGGGACAGAAATGGAAGAAAGTTAAGATTCATAGGCATACCAATGGTACTGTTAGATTGTTTAGAGTACACTTCATTGAGAGAATTTTATCGTACATGTGTGGCTTTTATGCTGTAGGTAGCATGAATTCTCAGCTACATTTAATTGGTTAGGTATAGTATTGTGCTGCTGTGGTTATCTAGCTTTAAAATTGAATTTAAGGTTTTTGTACAACTTGATCTAATTCATGTACATCAGCTAGGAGCATATGAAGAGGGAGCTCAGATATGTATGGTATTTAGAGTTCAGTGCTGTTACCCCAAGTCCGCTCTGTGTTAAGAATTTTCTTTCTTGAGTAGCATGTTGCAAGTAGATTGACATATTTATTCTTTTATTTAAATTGATTTATTTCATAGAAGTAATATTTCATTGAAAATTTATTTCACGTTTTTATTTTAACTTTATGGTCACTGCAGCAGTTAAATAGGAGGGAAGCAACTTCATTTATGCATATGTTTTTCTGCTTGACAGAATGAATTTGTTCTTGGTTTCTTCTGTTTTGCTTTAATGTCTGGAGACTACATTTCTTTTTTCTCTCCCCAAAAATACAGTAGCAAATTGCTTCAAGAACTGAGACAGGAAGGAGCTTGCTGTCTTGGCCTTCTTTGTGCTTCTCTGAGCTATGAGGCTGAGAAGATCTTTAAATGGATTTTTAGCAAATTCAGCTCATCCACAAAAGATGAAGTTAAACTTCTTTATTTGTGTGCAACCTACAAAGCACTAGAGACTGTAGGAGAAAAGAAAGCCTTTTCATCTTTAATGCAGGTAAGACTACAGGTTTAAGCAGGAATATTAATGATTTTTCCAGTGCAATGCTTGAATTAACTCTTAAACTAGGATGAGCAATAAGTAATGCTATGTTGACATAAGCGTAATTAAAACTGGCAGGGAACTTTGAATGGAGTTCGTTGGTTGTGTTAGAAGAAAATGTCAAGTCTTAGTACGTATTTTGATGCTACTTTTTAGTGTATGTTGCAGATCCAAGATGAAGAATCCTGTTGAGAATAATAAACCAACAAAAACACAAAAAAAAACAAGTGGAATGCTGCACACAGCCTAGTGTGTTAATTGCTTTGATTTGCCACCTCCTATTTGTAGTGTCGAGGCTGAATTTTTTCTGAATATGGGACAGCACAGGATGTGTGCATACTTGATCTCATGCTTCTAGTTTTAGGGTCTTATTTTGGGTGTAGAACTGCATTGAGGTCTGTGCTCCAGTTTAATATTTTAGTTCAAAAGGTTCAGCAGGAGAAACAAACTTAGAAACACCTAGTTGTTTTGTGGCTAAAGAATTTTGTCTGGATATGCCATATCTCAAGCAAATGTCCAGTTGAAATGGTTCTTTTGAAGCCCTATATGTGATGCTTTTTACTCTTTTCCTCCAAAGAGTGTTGAGAAGTTTGTTTGACTTCAAGTAGCTTGCTAAAAAATGTTGAATGATGAGTAAATCCATGTCTTTACATGGTAACTGTTTCACATGTGTTAATGAAGTGAAATGTCTAATAGCTTTGCTTTTACTTTTTAGCTTGTAATGACCAGCCTGCAGTCCATTCTAGAAAATGTGGATACACCAGAGTTACTGTGCAAATGTGTCAAGTGCATACTTTTGGTGTCCCGATGTTACCCACACATTTTCAGCACCAATTTTAGGGTAAGCTTAATCTGTCCTCTTTGTATTCTCTTAGTTAGAAAATCTGTTGTAACATATTGGGTAACCAACCTTTTTTTTTTTCCCTTCCCCAAAACTGCTTTTCAGGACACAGTGGACATACTGGTTGGGTGGCATATAGATCACACTCAGAAACCTTCATTGACGCAACAGGTGTCCGGTGAGTTTGTCCAGAGTTGCTAATGTCCAGTCTGGCTTGCAGGAGGTATGGGTTTACTTACACAGGTTGGGTCCTACTGGTGTGGAAGCTGACAAAACCAAAATGAGTTCTTGGCTGTGTAACAATACATTTTGTTCCTAATGTTTTAGTAAATTTGTGTTTGCAGTTTCATGCTGTAGGTGGAAAAATTGGATGTTTATTCAGACTACATGTAAATGTCCGTTCATTTGTGTGACTCCTTAGCAATTTTTAGTAGGTTTATAGGTTCTAATTCTCAAAAACTAGGAAAAAATGAGCTTGTCTTCGATGCACCTGCAGAATACGTTGTGGTAAAAATACTGTACTTTACAAAGATGTCGTTTTTATATATTAACTTGTACCCCTGTTTTAATTGGCTTGGTATTTTTATACAGGGTGGCTGCAGAGCTTGGAGCCCTTCTGGGTGGCTGATCTTACTTTTTCTACCACACTCTTGGGTCAGTTTTTAGAAGATATGGAAGCATATGCTGAAGTAAGTAAGGCTTTATTGTATATACACACCAGTGTTTACTATTATAGATTTTATTAAAAAAATACATAGATATGACGTAAGGATACATTACATTTGTAGGAAAGGAAATTATAGAATGTTTCTGGGGAAAACAGGATCAAATTCACAGCATTCTCAAAATGTATAGAACGACAGTTCTGGAATGCTCATATATGACTAATACTTCCACCGCCTCCCCGGGCAGCCTGTTCCAATGCCAAAACACTTTCTGTGAATAAATTCTTCCTGACATCCAATCTAAACCTCCCCTGGCCCAACTTGAGGCTGTTTCCTTACACCTAGATTATTTATTGCCTATAGTTTCTATAGGCATTTACCTGATGAGGTTGGGGAGCTAGGTATGTAAAAGTAATTAGCAAAACAGGAATACTTTTATTTTTAAAAACAAAGTGAAGATATTTTGCCATCTTACCTTGGTAATTTTTTCTGATTGTCCAGCCTCAGAGTTTTTTGGAAGAAGTGACTGTTGGTGGGGAAAGAGATTCTTAATGCTTCCATAGTTAATGGTAAACCTGTTTTTTAAACAAAGTGACAGAATATATTGTGCAGAAAATAATGTAGGAGGAGCTTTGAAACCTGTTAGAAAACTAAAACACATTAAATTAAAAGATACTTTGCACTGACACTGTAACCTTTGCTTGTTAATACAGCATAGAGTTTATTTGAAGCTGTCATTAAACCAAGACTGTTGGAAGGGATCTTAATATATGTGTTCTCGTATATGTATGCTTATAACTGGATTGGGCTACAGTCTATATGTTAACAGAAGTGCTATCAAAATTGCCTTGTTTTCACCTGCAGATTCTATGGGTGAGATTGTACTTCCCAATCTGTACTTCCAGTCTGTTTCACTAAAAGCAGAATAAATCATTCAGTTCTGCTAGTGTACTTATATGTGCACTTAGCCTTTAGCTTATTAAGTTAGCACAGTAAGTCAGTGCTTATCAGCTTGTCCACTGAACTGGACAATGTGCATATTACCTGTGGAAGAGCCTTAAGGTGGTGTGTTAACTTAAACCACAGAGAAGGTGGCTCAAGTAGTGTGTTTTATTTTGCAGAGTGGTAGACAATATCTGTTGTAATGAGATCAGCACTTCTGGGAAGCCTCCCAGCACTGTTGCCAGCTGGCATGAGATAGCCTGGTAGTAAACTCAGTCTCCAGATGAAGGTAGCTGCATGTAAATAGCGTATTGGGAATGGCCTCTCAAACATCCTGATGCCAGCCTGTAGCTGGGAATTGTCTGGGAGAGTGGTAAAACTGTGCAGACAACTGTTGTAGCAGAACATGTTACAGTGGCTTATAAATAAACCTCTGTTTTCATTTACAAGACAGTCTAAGAGTACTCTGTTGCAGCAGCTAAACTGCTGAACAGAATTTATGTGTTCAGTGACTGACTTATCTTTGTGTGCCCCTATCCTGTCTTTGTGAAGTTAGATATGTTGGCTAAATACATCTACTACTGTGTAATATCTACAATATGTCTGGGAAATAGACATATAAAAAAATCAAAAATTGTGATTAAAAATAATTATATACATTTATAACTGCTAATTATGTATACTGATATATAAAACATGTGCACTGTAGGACCTCAGCCATGTGGCTTCCGGGGAATCAGTAGATGAAGATATTCCTCCTCCTTCAGTGTCCCTGCCTAAACTGGCTGCGCTTCTACGGGTGTTCAGTACTGTGGTGAGGAGTATTGGGGAACGCTTCAGCCCAATTAGAGGACCTCCAATTACGGAAGCATATGTAACTGATGTAAGAATTCAAGCTCTTGTTTTTCTTTGTTGCTAACATGATTTATCACCATATAATGACAGTTTTTTAACTGTTGAATTTATTTAGGTTGTGTGCATGTTTGATAGTTGATAAATGTGAATTCTCAGCTTTGAGCAAATGCGTTTCCTTGAAAAAATAGGCTATGGGAATTGTTTGAAATATTAAGGCATACATTGTGACAGTGGCATATTGGAATCATGTAGCAGAAAAACATTTTTTGTAGGCATTTTGATTTTATGTAGCAGGGTTCATGTCTATGTTCTCTTTCTAACCATACTGTTGCCATTTGTTCAAATTCAAATGGTATGATTTATAAAATGTAGTTTTTACTTTATTCATGCTGAAATTGTATCTAAGCTAAATACAACAGCAAAGTCCTTTTGTTCTAGAGAGAACTTCTATTGAGTTTTCATTATTCTACGTGATTCTGTACATGAAAAGTCACCGCTAGACTTCTGTAACAGGACCTGTAAAGGGTGTAAATGACTTCCAAATAGATTAAACAAAGTAAAAGTATCTTGTTGCTGTTGTTGAATGAGCTGCACAATTGGAATATATTCCTCTACAAAGTTCTGTTAGGGACAGAAAAACTTCTCTGATAAATAATGGTATGTATTTCTGAGTTAAAGCCAAGACAGTTATGTAACTTGTCTTAATCTGCAGAGGATTCTGGTGATGCAAGAAGGTCTGTCTAGGACCTTAACTGAGTAAGAAATCAAGCAGTCAAAGGTACATTTATTTTCTTAAACATTTGGAATGTAACGCCATGATGTACAGAATATTCTTTTGACAGAGAATACCTTGCCACAGATATTATCAGTATAATTAAATAGCAAGCAGTTCCTTTTTTTTAATTGATCTTAATTTAGGTGTTTTCTTTTTAATTTTCCAGGTTCTGTACAGAGTAATGAGATGTGTGACTGCAGCAAACCAAGTGTTCTTCTCTGAAGCAGTACTTACAGCTGCCAATGAATGTGTTGGTGTTTTACTTGGAAGTCTAGATCCAAGTATGACTATACACTGTGACATGGTTATCACATATGGATTAGATCAAATGGAAAATTGTCAGACGTGTGGCACTGATTATATCATTTCAGTCCTGAATCTGTTGACACTGGTTTGTACTTACTTATTATTATTACTGTTTTCTCATTGGAAAATGTTATTTTTTAAGCAAAATGTTTTTTTGCTGCTTCTTTTCCTGACCACAGACAAGAAATTCCTCTGTTTTAAGTCTTTACTGTACAGCTTACGCTGCTAGCTTGTTTATGCTATTGGCTTATTAATACGGCTTTTAGTTTTTAGCATGAGTGCTTTTTTCCTCTGCCTTGCTTGACTGTCGGTCTCTGCAGTTGCTACCGCCATCTGATGAATTTCAGAACCTTAGTGCTAATATGTTATTTTTATCTACTGTATATCTGCTTATGCCGTGACCTGAGAAATCAAAACATAGTTCTTAAAAGTAGGCTGTAAGTTTTGAAAGCCCATATGGATGCAGGTTAATCAAGAAATTTTCTCTCTTAGCTGTCACATTCAAGCCTGAAAGTAATTTTCTGTATGTGCATTTGGGAATGCAAATACAAAATACTTTGTTACTGGGAAGCTTTTTTCTAAATATAGCATATAGAGGCTAGAAAAACAGTATTTTGATTCAACTTTAATAATCTATTGTAATAAAAAATTGGATAGTTAAAAGTATTTATTTTGTATTTTATCTCCAGATTGTTGAACAAATAAATACAAAGCTACCATCTTCGTTTGTAGAGAAATTATTTATACCAGAGTCTAAACTACTTGTACTTCGTTATCATAAGGAGAAAGAGGTAAGAGTGACTTTACAGATGTATTGCAACAGTCTTTGTGCATTTGTTAAAAATACATTTTTTAAGCTGGAAAATTGTATTCATCTTAAGCTATGAGAAAGCAGATGTAGCTAGTTCTTGCTTTTGGCATTTAGATTTGATAAGGAATTGGTAAGTTTACTGTCATACCAGATAGAGAGGTCTGTAGTTAATGTGGCATTCATACTTGGTGTGCACTATGTGGGTGGTCTAGAAAGCTATCCACAGATTCTGTGAGTGAGTAGTACTTAATTACAGAGAGAGGAAGATAGATGCAAGTACCAGACTAGGCTATTCATAGATAAAGAATCACAGCTTTTAATTCTGTATTGGCAATTAATATATTTTATGATTTGTTATTGTTTAACCTGGCAGGGTGCTTAGCTGTTTGTTCACCATCCCCTGCCCTCACAGTGGGATGGGAGAGAGAACTGGGGAAGGGGAAGAAAAAAAAAAGTTTGATGGTTGAGATAAAGAGTTTAATAGGACAGAAAAGGAAGAGAAACAATAATAATAATTATAATAGTAGTCATAATATATACAAAACAAGTGATGTACAATGCAATTGCTCACTGCCTGCTGACCGATGCCCAGCCCTTTCCCAAGCAGCAGTCCCCCCTCCCCCCACTGGCTAAGCACCCCATGTAATTGCTCAGCATGACGCTGCATGGTATGGAGTATCCCCTTGGCCAGTTTGGATCTGCTGTCCTAGTTCTGTGCTCTTTGAACTCCTCATGTACCTCCAGCTTCCTTGCTGGCAGGGAAGTATGAGAAGCTGAAAAGTCCTTGGCTTAGTGTTAGCACTGCTCTGCAACAATTAAAACATCAGTGTGTTATCAACACTATTCTCATCCTAAACTCAAAACACAACCACCATACCAGCTACTACGAGGAAAAAACCATTCTGGCTGAAACCAGGACATAATTTCAGACTAATCAGTTGTTTCTTTATTTATACTCCCAAGGTTGTTGCAGCAGCCCATGCTGTATATCAAGCAGTACTGAGCCTGAAGAACATTCCTGTTTTGGAGACCGCTTACAGGTTGATTCTAGGAGAAATGACCTGTGCCCTAAATAGTCTTCTCTATAGTTTACATCTTCCTGAGGCCTGTTCTGAAATCCAGCATGAGTCTTTCAAGAAGCATGTATTCAGCGTGGATAATGCAAAGTTTGTTGTTATATTTGACCTCAGTGCCCTAAGTACTATTGGAAATGCTAAAAATTCATTAATTGGGGTGAGTAAAAACTGTACAGGTTGTTTTTAACACTTCTTGCACAAATTCACTTTAACTTAAAATATAATACATTTCACTAGTTATTCTTGAATTGATTATAATATTGTCAGAGTAAGTCTGTGAAAAGTGAGACAGATAAAAGCAGCTTCAGTGTGTCTGCTGGTAGTATATCAGCCATGTGAAAATGTTACAGGTTATTCCAAATAAAAACAATTTGCTTTTCACAGATTGTGATTACTTTCTTTCCCCTTTTTTAAACAGAGAAGATTACAAAATTAATGGAGCTATTGTCACAGAAAATAGTATTTTTATAAACAAAATACAATGATGAACACTATGGACACTACCACTTAAAATAGATCCTAATTATTATGTTTCTGTGCTTATGTTGCAATTTTTCTTACAGATGTGGGCCCTTTCACCAACTGTGTTTGCACTACTGAGTAAAAATCTGATGATTGTTCATGGTGACATAGCAGTTCATTTTCCTGCTGTCCAGTATGCAGTACTGTATACGTTATATTCACATTGTTCCAGGTATGAAGACTAATAATTCATCAGTATTTTAAGAGGACTAGGATAGTCTTATTTGAATGGAATATATTGTTGGGGGAATAAATTTAAGAGGCTATATTACCATTAAGGTTTTTCCCAAACTAGCCTAATCAGTTTTTACTTTCATAACTTGTAGATAAATGCCAAGATAGTGTATCCTGGCTTAAAATTTGACACTTTATTCAAAGTGGGGATTAAGAGTCTTGCGTTTGAATACAGATAACTTAGAGAGAACTTTGATGAAAGTGAATAAAGAAAGATTAGTTACTATTATGCTTACTGTGAGATCTAGGAGTGGCAAGCAGAAAAGCAAGCAGAAGACTTATTCCCTTTGAAATATTCCTTTTGGATTTTATATTTTTTTTTCTTTGCCATCCAGGCATGACCATTTCATATCCAGTAGCCTCAGTTCTTCCTCTCCCTCTCTGTTTGATGGAGCAGTTATAAGTACTGTAACCACAGCAACAAAAAAACATTTCTCAATCATACTAAATCTTTTGGGGCTACTGCTTAAGAAGGATAACCTTACACAAGATACCAGGTAACTATCATTTTCTTATTAATCGGGAGGTGTTTTTATCAATAGAATATCTTAACTCAGAAAATAGGCCTTATTTTTGTCCGTAAAGCTTAGGGTGACTCTAACCAGTGAAGTACGTATTTCTTATGGAAACACAAATAACAATATCTGGGGGGGGAGGTGGCGCGAAAATAGTTGCTCACTTTTATTTACAAAAATTATGAAAATGGAAACTATTATAAGATTATATATTAAAAGCAGAGCCATCAAACTTTACTGAAAGGAGGTTTTTGCTAATTGAACCCTTATACAATAACTGCAAACCTGTATTACCAAGATGATGCGAAATATAAGGACATTTTCAATGTTACAAAACCTTTTGTTTAAAAACCAAGAGCTATGCGATGATGCTGATCTGTAACCTGAAGTGTAATTCAAGTTATATTGAAAGATAGCTTTCTGTAACTGCATAGGGTGACTAATACATTTCCTTTTTTGTAGGAAACTACTAATGACATGGGCTTTGGAAGTGGCTGTTCTGATGAAAAAATCAGAGACATATGCACCTTTATTCTCTCTCCCATCTTTCCATAAGTTTTGTAAAGGACTTTTAGCAAACAGTAAGATAGAACAAACTTCTATTTGTTAACTGTCTTTTATATGGCATGATTACATACATAAGTGACTGTGATTATATGATTAATTTTAGGGGTACCTCTGGTTTGTGTGGTACAAAAACTTACACTCTCCTTCTGTCCTTCTTCTCAAATATATTCCTACCTATTATTTAGCCAAACGATTATTTTCTTAAAATAATACTTTGTGATTGTGATGTTAATCTCCAAAACCATCAGTGATGTGCCAAATCCTGCAAGTAAGATTTTGTATTACTCAATAAAAAGCAGTGGAACACTTCCATAACTTGTTATACTGTTCTGGATCTCAAAATAACATGGAAGTAGAGAGCTTCTCTTCTACCAAAACCATTTGTTCCTATAGTAGTAATAAGAGCAATAAATTCCCAAGGCTAGGAGTTAACTTGACCTTAGTTTCTTCTTACTGAAAATATATTATGTATAATGCCAGTGTATGGAGGCCATAAGGAAATTAATCTTGTCGTTGGTCAGAAAAGGCCACATAAGTAACATGTAAGACAAGTGACTGTCTGTTATTAAGTATTTACCTGGTACAGTAAAACCAGTCAACTAAATCAAAATAAAAATAAAGCGTAAAGCCTGTGTCTATACTAGCTGTGCTGTAAAAATGTCAAGATGCTCCTCTACTACCAGAGTAATGTGTAAATTATCTAATTCAAGCCAAGTGACATTTTCCTTTTAATTCCTTCATTCAGCACTGTTGGAAGATGTGAATATTTGTCTTCAAGCATGTAGTAGCCTCCATGCCCTGTCTTCATCCCTACCAGATGACCTTTTACAAAGGTAATGGCACAGAATTATGTGTGTGATTTGAATTATACTGTTAATGGAAATGTTATGACTTTTTTTCTCCTTTTTGTTGATGTAGATGTGTTGATGTGTGTCGTGTTCAACTAGTACATAGTGGTGCTCGTGTAAGGCAAACTTTTGGAAAACTTCTGAAGTCAATTCCTTTAGATGTGGTGTTGAGGTAAGTTGTTCAGATTAACTTCAATATAGAGAATGGTTTGGTTTCTTCCCTGAAATTTATCTGAAAAATGCCAGGTGGATGTTACCATATTTTCCTAATTTAAAATCAAAAAACATAACAGGATGTCTTAATGTCTTACTGTGTTGCAGATTTAAGAACAGTAGATACTACACGAAGTAGTTAACGAACTTGATAAACAGTGCAATACTTCTTGCAGCAAATATGAATATTTCTAAGGTCCGTGTTATTTGGAGCTTCACCAATGCTATGCCCTGCAGTCTGTCTCAAAGACCTGAACTCTTAAAGCACTTTGTCTTATCACCAAAGAGTATACTTATTTCCAGTCATTATATAAGCATATATATATAGATCTTCTTTTTGCATAACTTTGCTTCTGATTTGTTCAATAACATGACTTGTTTTTCCCCTCTTCCTGCAGTAACCGTACCCACACAGAAATACAAGAAATTTCTTTGGCTATAAGAAGTCACATGAGCAAAGCTCCAAGTAACACATTCCATCCACAGGATTTCTCTGATGTCATTAGTTTTATTTTGTATGGAAGCTCTCATCGAACTGGGTAAGAACTTATTTTAAAACTAAATTCTTTGATGTTGAATTGATAGTGAAGAATTCCAAACTGTATCTAGTTTAAATTTTATAACTATTTTACATTGCTTTACTTTCAGTTCTTTACCTTTCTCTTTAAGTATTTATAAATACCCTCAATATACAACTCTGTAAATATTTGTGTTATGTACATGGCTGCTGAAAACAATCTTGTGGGAGATTTTGACAGCAATAGATAGGTGATCTGTGTACATTACAATCTTGTTACTATATGAACTTCGTTTATGTAGCGGTATTTTTTTTCAGGAAAGATAACTGGTTAGAAAGGCTGTTCTACAGCTGTCAAAGGCTAGACAAGCGAGATCAACCAACTATCCCTCGTAATCTATTGAAGACTGATGCTGTTCTTTGGCAATGGGCTGTCTGGGAGGCAGCTCAGTTCACTGTTCTTTCGAAGTTACGAACTCCTCTGGGTAGAGCCCAAGATACATTTCAAACAATTGAAGGTAATGTAAAGATTATAGCTTATTTTCATGGAATTTATTTTTATGTAAGAGATTGTGTCGCTAAAGAACTTCATGTCCGAGGCAAGAAGCGCAGTGGCTTTATTTTTTCAGTGATTATAGATTTTAGCATGTATTTGTCTGACACATCAAGAGATGCAACGCCATAATAGGAGTTCCATAACTACTATTAATTTTTGAGAGATTTTACTTTAAGTGTGTCACAAGATAGCAATTCTAAAGTGCATTTGGTAATTTTTTTCCATGTTTTGGTAAAAATACATAGGTATTATTAGGAGCCTTGCAGCCCATACATTAAACCCAGATCAAGATGTTAGCCAGTGGACTACTGCAGACAATGATGAAGGACACAGCAGCAACCAGCTTCGGCTTGTTCTCCTTCTACAGTATCTGGAGAATTTGGAAAAACTGATGTACAATGCATATGAAGGATGTGCTAATGCTCTCACTTCTCCACCCAAGGTTTGTCTGTCTTACAGTGCTGACGTTACTTGAAACAGCCTACTGAATGAACAGTGTTTTCAGGGTTGTCCAGGTCTTAACTGTGGAACTTTTTGGATGCTGCAGTTAAGCTCTGTTTCCTAGCATTTAATCTCATACTCTAATTAAAGGAGAAGAATAGCTTCTAATGCAAGTTGGAGACTCTTAATTTGTCCAGCTTTGTAATTTTATTCTGAGAAAGCATGTGTGAACAGGACTTATTTCTGGAGCATCAACTTGCATAGAGGTACAATAGTAAGCAATTCTGTAGTACCTCTAACTTGTAGGTTATAAGCAGTATAAAGAAACAATTATTTGAGACCAGATTGTCATGTGAAGTATTTATAAACAGCATAAATTTTTGTGTAGTTTTAGCTGCAAAACATTTTTCACTGTTGAAATCAGTTAATTACCAGACTTCAGTGTGACAGTAAAATATAATTTATAGTTAGTTCACTTCAAGATTTTTAGCTTGCTAATATTCCTGGCCAGTTGCATGCTGTGCAAGATTTCAGAACGCCTGTATCAAAAAATTCAAAATGCAGAACTTACCTGTTTCTTCACCCCTCGGTTGAAAAGTCAATTACAGCAGCAAAACCTGTTATGACTTTGGTGTTTATAAATATTAAGTACTT
The DNA here is from genome assembly GCA_011075105.1 of Heteronetta atricapilla. Lineage (NCBI taxonomy): Eukaryota > Metazoa > Chordata > Aves > Anseriformes > Anatidae > Heteronetta > Heteronetta atricapilla. Next base: position 8,782,912 of record CM021744.1, read on the forward strand.
AATGTAATTATTTTTAGTCATACACATGAACAGCATTGTAAAATTTGTTACATTTTTCCTGTTTTAAAAGGTTATCAGGACATTCTTTTATACTAATCGCCAGACATGCCAAGATTGGCTGACACGGATTAGACTTTCCATCATGAGAGTTGGATTGCTGGCTGGCCAGCCTGCTGTGACAGTCAGACATGGTTTTGATTTACTCACAGAAATGAAAACTAATAACAGTCTATCTCAGGTACCATCTCTTTCAAATTTTGTAGACTGTCGCTATATTATAAAAACTAAGCTGAGGTAATCAGTTAATCTCTTAAAAAACATCTGGTTTAAAATTTACACTAAAGCAATATTTTAAACTCATGCTTCTGTACTGACAGATTTCTGTGTTTAGCTGATAGTGTAGGTTGGAGATTAGGGTGTACTGTGTGCATTTGGTCACATACTTCACATGAATGAATGATAGAGTTCATTGAATGTGAATGGAGTGGTTCCTGTTTAAGCAGAAAGTTCTGCTTGATGCTCTTGTATTAGTGTGAGGAACCTTGTGGTAGTGTTTTTGACTTGCTCCTCTGGGCAGGATGGGGATGTATCATGAGGGAATTTTTCCTGTATGAAGTAAGCAGTAGATGAGTGCAGGGGAGGGATGAGGGAATAAAGTGGTTAAGTGTTTTTAAAAAGTTGAATAGTTCCTACAGTACATGACTTGATCTGCTTAAATACTTTAACAAGACTTGCTGTCAATTACCTTCCGGCTGCTTTATGAATTCTTGTATTTGTTTCTATATAGCAGTAGACCCACCTTACAGTGATTGCTAACTATTGACATGCAGGCTGGGAATTCATAGCACAAACTCTTCCCTGAGTATCTGTGCTTTTCCAAAAGCAGGGTAATGGATGGATACACAGAATACTTCATTATAAGCCTCTATAGTGAAGTACTGCCTTACCATTTCCAAGCGTTTAATATCACATATAACTCTTACTCCATATAAGATTTGTTAAAGATTTTTTGTATTTGTTTTAGGGAAATGAATTGGAAGTGACCATTATGATGCTGGTAGAAGCATTATGTGAACTTCACTGTCCTGAAGCTATTCAGGGTATAGCTGTCTGGTCTTCTGCTGTAGTTGGGAAGAGTCTTGCCTGGATCAATTCTGTAGCTCAACAAGCAGAAGGGCGGTAAGTCTTTCTTCCAGATATTTGGATGTTACAAATTTGAACTTTTTCTTACTCTTAATCATACTTCTGAATCTTTTAAATTGTGGTGTGAATCAATGCTGTCAATACAGTTTCCATGTCAGTGTTTTTCAGAGATGTCTAATGAATTCAGAGTTTATGAACATCATTTATACTCAAGTCCTCATAATTCCCATAAACTTCTTTCTTAGTTTCTTGCACGTAGCAATACTATTTTTCTTTTTTTTTCCATTGCAAAATATTGTTAAGGTATATATTGCTTGTTGAAATTCCTGGTGCATGGCAAGATCTGATTGACACGGTTTGCCAAGAGGGAGATGCTTTACACTTTTAGTTAGGTCTGTTTTGAAAAAGTGGCTTCTACATCTGTTAAAGTAGAATCTTTGGCTGCAGATACAAATAGGTGTGTCAGTGTTCAAGGCAGTGTACACCTAAATTGTGATGTTACTTCTTTAAAGCAATGTATACTGTCTCCTGTGTGAAATGAAAAAAGAACCCGTTTAATTATTTAGCAGCAACCTGCTAACACCTGAGGCTTTAGTATTTTTCTTGTCTTTGTAAGCTTTCTTTAAATCTTCATAAACTTTCTTAAAGTAAACTTTCTTAAAATAATGTGCAGGTTTGTAATAATACATGAGGAGTTGCTCAGAAATGTCAAATTTAAGATATCAATTGTTGTCCTAGACCCAATTTTACAACCCTCAATTAAGTAATATTTAACTCACGTTCGTTTGGGTAGAAGGTGTGATAGTCAAATTTAATGTGTGCATCTCCTTTAGCCTATATTTAGTTTGAAGTTGGCATTAAATCTGAATGGAAAAGCTTTTATCCTCTCTTAAAACCTGGAAATTCAACTCACAAAGTTGTATTCTATGCTAATCAAACTTTCTTTTGCTAAAGGTGACGCATTATTTTGGGTAAAGAAATGCTCAAAATATACTCAGTTTACCAGAGAAGAAAACTGATCCTGTCAAACGCTAACTAAAATATTAAATCACTTAAGGTTCGAAAAAGCAACTGTGGAATACCAGGAGCACCTGTGTGCCATGACAGGAGTGGATTGCTGCATAACAAGCTTTGACAAAACTGTTCTTAAGTTGGCCAATTCTAATAGTGTGAACAATGCCAGCCCAAAGCATTCCTTGAATGGTGAGTGTTTATTGGCTTATTTTGAAAAGTATGTGTGTAAAAGTAGAACATTCTTCAATATAGATGTAGTAATTATAGCATTGAATTCTTAAATCTAAAGAACTGCTTCTGTCTGCAGTTGAAGTTAACTACTTAACTCCATTGAAACATATCTGTTCGTGAGGCTTTGCAATACAGATGTCTAGCTGAATGAAATTAAAAGTAATAAGTAAAATATTTTGTATTTTTGTAGCTTAATTCCAAATCATTCAGATCATCATGATTTAAGACTTAGTATTTATGACATAATCTTATTGCTGTGCTATTTATTAAGGGTTTTTCAAACTGAGACTTTGCTTCAGTATTCTGTTTCATCTTTGAGAAGAGACATTCTTTGTTCCTAATTTAGTTCTTCTGTTTTCCTGTTCTGAAACTTTTTTGGGGCTATGGACTGAAGTTTTCCAAAACCTCCTTTGAAAATTTGCTATATATTTAAAAGATAAAAAACAACCATTCTTGCTCCACTTATATTTAACTGTGATGTAACATTAAGTAAAAGTGTATTGAGAAAAGATTTGGAAATTGCATTTAAATAATAAAGTTAATTTTTGTTACATACTTTAAAATGTTACGTACTCTCAAACATATATTTATACTTTTCCACAGGAGAAAGTCGAAAAACTGTTCTGACTAAGCCAAGTGACTCTTCACCTGAAGTTATAAATTACTTGGGTAACAAAGCATGTGAATGTTACATTTCCATTGCTGATTGGTCTGCTGTTCAGGAATGGCAAAATATGGTCCATGAAATGAAGAAAAGCACTAGTAATACCTCAATAAATCTGAAAGCAGATTTTAACTACATAAAGTAAGAATACAATCAATTTATTCAACCGTATCTTAGATTACTGAAATACTTAAGTTTTTGTGGCTTTTAGAAGTGATGTCATTGAAACAGAGTTATGATAAGAAAAAAATTGTATCCTTGGGAGGGAAAAATATGCTTATCTGTATGGCTTGTGATATTATGAATAGTTGCTGTGGCTTTCTGACTATTGAGGTTTTTTATTGTTCAAGAAAAACATCTCAATTGACAGTAGAAGTTAGCAAACTTAATCTACTTCTGCTGGCAGAAAACGAATCCCTTCATAAAACTTAATTTTTAAAAATAAGTGTCGTGTAGTTTTTGAAAGATAATACTTACAATTAAGTGTAAAAATATGTACAATATTGCAATATTTCTGCAATTTCAGCTTAATGTAGACTTAAGAGTTAAAATCATTACATTCTATCCAAAAACTAACTTTTCTATGCATAAAGAAAAAAGTTTGTCTTTAAAAGACTTGCATGGTTAGACTTTCCTTTTCTTCCTGAAGAGTAGAAGAGTAGTATATGTAGTATGATAACATGAAAAGCTGCTTAGCTGGAGAGGATATTCTTCCATTCATTTAGAGAAAAAATCTAACCATTTTGTGCAGTATTATTGCCTTTCATTTTGCAAAACCTGGATTTTTGCTTAGAATTGGTCACTTACGCTCTATTAAAACTTCAGGGTTTTCATTTGAGTCCTTATTTTTTGTTGTTTGAATGTAAGTTATTAAGCTTCTGGAATGAAGAAAGAAATGTGAAAATAAGCCTATAAACATTGAATTGCAGATCTCTGAGCAGCTTTGAGTCTGGAGAACTTGCTGAATGCACTGAACAACTAGAATTATTGCCAGGAGAAAATATCAACCTACTTGCAGGAGGATCCAAAGAAAAAATAGGTATATTACTTCAAATAAGAAATATTTTTTCACACGTATATGTATAAATGACAAACTGAAACTTTTGAATGCAGTTTGCTCTGTTCAGTGGACTGACCTGTAACCTTTATGAATCAAGCTTCAAAATGATTGGCAATGGTAATTCTAAATTACACATTGTTTTGTTTTTTTTTTTTAGATCTGTGTTTTCTGGAGTTAATGTGTTTTAAGTAACGTGTCATCAATGAATATGAATATATACACATAAAAACAGTTTATTTCCAAAGTTCCCTGCTTTCAAAAATGCATTTTTAAGCTGCAACATTTGGCAGTTCTGGTTGTTTCCAATTCTTTAATCTCTTTGTAGACATGAAGAAGCTCCTTCCTAATATGCTAAGTCCTGACCCAAGAGAACTTCAAAAAGCAGTCGAAGTACAACTTTTGAGAAGTTCAGTATGTCTGGCAACAGCTGTAAACCACATAGAACAGGAGCAAAAGTGGCAGTCAATATCTGAGTAGGTTAAAATGTGCTGGGCTATGAATGTAAGATACGGTAAAAAGCTGTTTTGGTAAACATAACTTTGTGAAAAACATGCTGCTTTGTACTTCATCTATGGTATTGTTTGTTTCTAGCTTAGGCTGAGGGACATAAATTGGTCTTTAACTTGGAGATTGTTAGCTCTTTGAGTTCTGCTTCTTGTCAGTTAAATATGAGTATCGTATTGTAACATGTGCATGATTTTGCAAGCTTTCCTCATTGTTCAAATTAAGATGTTGAATTTGCTTTTGTATTCAATATTTTTGGTATCACTTTCTCTTAAATAGTCTAATGAAAATAACTGCTCCAATAATTTCTATTTCAGAAATGTGATAAAGTACTTAAAGCAAACATCACGAATAGCTATTGGACCTTTAAGACTTTCCACACTCACTGTGTCTCAGTCTTTACCAGTGTTGAGCACTCTTCAGTTGTACTGTTCTTCTGCTTTAGAAAACACTGTATCCAACAGGCTGACATCAGAGGTATGCCTACGTGTTTAAAACCTAAATTTGAGTAACATTTTTAAAATTGAATAGTTATATAATGAAATTTTGAATATGGAATGTATAATCAGAGTCACTGAGGTTGGAAAAGACCTTCAAGATCAACAAGTCCCACCATTAAACCATGTCCCTTTGTGCCATGTCCACATGTCTCTTAAATATCTCCAGGGATGGGGACTCTTCCTCTTCCCTGGGCACCTGTTGTGATGCTTGACTATCCTTTCCATGAAGAATTTCTTCCTAATATCCGGTCTAAATCTCCCCAGAGCGACTTGGGACCCTTTCCTTTGACCCTTGTTAATCACAATGTAAAAAGGTCTCACTTAGTTTTCTAAAATCCTTGGACTTTTTTCAATTTACACTTGAGTTGGACTTATTTCTATAGCTATATCATTTCTTTCAGTTGCATTTGCAGTAAATCACAGCTATGTGATTTGTAAGAATGTTATGTTGTATTCAGAATAAATACATCAACCTCTTTAAAAAAACAGCTAACAAAACTTTAAATATTAAAAAGTTATTTCAATTAAAAACTCAATGTCTAAATTTAACCAGGATAAATGACCAATTTCTAATCACATTGTTCAGGAAACAATTGTGCTTTATGTTCAGCTATTCTTATTGTTGTCCTCTCAAAATCAAAATCTTCGTAGACCTGCGTAGTACATATTTGTGTTTTACTAGTTAATGATATAATTTGGCTACAAATACAGGTGATAAAGTTAACTTTTCACTAAAATGGCCTTTGGTTTTAACAAATGAAAATGCATTTTAATAAGTACTTCTTGTAACAACTATGCAACCTTTATGCTTCTTTCAGGACTGTCTTATACCTCTCTTCAATGATGCTTTGAGGTCGTGCAAACAGCATGATGTAAGGCCATGGATGCATGCACTGAGGTACACAGTGTACCAGAATCAATTGATGGAAAAACTTAAAGGTATTTAAGCTCTTATTTTAGTGTTACAAAAGGTAAATGCAGAATTTGAACTTAAAACTTCTGTTAAAAGCTGCATCTGCATCCTTTTGTATTATTTAGATTCCTTTTTAAATTAAAGGTTTGTAGGTATCTTGCGTTATGTCCAGGGGTTTCAATTACTACTGTTATGCAGACACAGTCTTTAAAAAGTTCTACATTGATTCTTCTAATCAAGCTTTGCTTGCTCATCTCTTCTGCTTTAAATGCTTCACTTTTGTATGCCTCAATATTATCAATGAGATTTTAAAAACAGTTGTGAAAGTGATTTATATGTGTAGTTTGTTAAAAGGTAACAGAAGGAAAATGTTGTATAGGTATATTAATTGAAAAGACTGCTTGTAGTCAAAGGGGAGTATTCTGTCCAGCAGCCAGTCTGTCGATAGATTTTTTTTTTTTTTTTTTTTTGTTTCAGAGGAGATAAATATTCTAGATAAAAATAGTAGATGAAATTTTTTAAAGAATTTTTAGGAAATACAGAAGGGTTGAACACTTTTTTTTAAACTGATAACTATGTACAGAGTATATTGGACAGAAACTATGCCCCAGGTACAACTATTGTTTGTTCAGTAATTTTGTTTAGAATGTCTTACTTTCTTCTTCAGAACCAACGGTCCCAATTAAAAGTCACCTAATGGAGCTGGGCTTAACAGCAGCAAAATTTGCACGGAAGCGAGGAAATATTGCCCTAGCTACACGATTGCTTGCTCAATGCAGTGAAGTTCAGCTAGGAAAAACCACCACCGCACAAGACTTAGTTCAGCACTTTAAAAAGTTGTCTTCACCGGGTCAGATAGATGAAAAATGGGGTCCTGAACTTGATATTGAGAAAACAAAATTGTTATACACAGCAGGTGAGTTTTTGCTAATTGTAGATCCTTGAGCTTCTTGTCCTCATAACCAGGCTAATTTCCCTGACCTTGAGTAAATCATAATAGGACAGTATCATTAGGAATTGCTTTCATCCTATAACTGTTGTCTCAATCTTAAGGTGTCTTTAAACCATCCTTTTTTACTTGCTATTTTTGACTTTAAAAGAGACTTTTTCACTGTAAAATATGTTGTTGCAAGCTGTATCTGAATATGCTGAATTTCAGACTTGTTTTTAATTAACACTACTGAAAATACATTTTTCATGATGTGCAGGTCAATCAACACATGCCATGGAAATGCTGAGTTCTTGTGCCATATCATTTTGCAAATCTGCCAAGGCTGAATATGCAGTTGCTAAATCTATTCTTACACTGGCTAAATGGATTCAAGCTGAATGGAAAGAAATCTCAGGACAGTTGAAACAAGTATATAGAGCTCGACAGCAGCAGAATCACACTGGTCTGTCTACCTTGTCTAAAAACATATATACTTTGATTGATCTCCCAGCTGTTAATACACTAGAAGAAGAATATCCCAGGATTGAAAGTGAATCTACAGGTAGAAGTGTTCTCCTACTTCATTGTTTTTTCATAAATAATTATTGATGGTTCCAGTGAGGGATAGCACCAGTTATATTGATAGAGTGAGCGATCTATCACTTATGTACTTATTTTACTAATATACATACAAACAATGTGCCTCTGTCTATAGGTAAGTCTCCACAATTTAAAAAATAATTTAAACAATTTAAAAATAAAAATAAATGAATAAATGATACTTATTTGTAATGAGAAGAAAATATGAGATGATATCTTCTGGTATTTTTGTTGTTTTGTGCCTGAACAAGAAACCAGAATTTGTGAGTAGAAGGAGGATATAAAATATTTTTATGATTGTCTCCTGTCAGATTCTACATTTGTTAAAGTTTGAATGAGAGGAGATCTTTTTAAGTTAAGAATTGGAACACCTACATTTTGAAAACCCTGATAAATGTGAGAAGTATTTACCTTAGGTATTTTAATTGTGATCTTTAATCTATACTTAATCTGAACATTTTTCTTGTTGCCATCAAGTGCACTCTAATTCCCAATTTTTGTCAGACTTTTCTTCAAATGTCAAGATAATTCTTTCTTTGTTTAAAAGTGGATTTAGCCTATAATTCAGTACCTTTTCTCCAGGGCCAGAATTTGTACAACTGTTATTAGATATTAAGTAGTTGGTGCTTTTTGATTTGATGAAGAAGAAAATGAAATATGCAAGTAAACATACACGCTGCCTTAGGTACTTCATAGAATTCTGCTTTCTGAAGCATAAACTTTGTTCCATTTGGAGGTCATGAATCTATTGCTTTCTGTGAAAGAGGAGGCAATTGCAGAGCACAGGCAGTGATTGTTAGCAAATGGAAAACGGGTGTTTTGCAGCCAGTGTCAGAACTGAAAAATAATTGTTTTGGAGAAAATGACGCTTTGGGAACTAGTATGACCAAAAAGAATTACGTACTTAAAATACTTCGCTATTATTTTGTAAGTTGAGGAAATTAGAAGTATGTTTTACATCATAAAATATGTTGTTCTGTTTGTTCTGTTACAGTAAATATTGGAGTTGGAGAACCTGACTTTATCTTGGGACAGCTGTATCACTTGTCTTCAGTACAGGCACCTGAAGTGGCCAAGTCTTGGGCAGCCCTGGCTAGTTGGGCTTATAGATGGGGCCGTAAAGTAGTTGATAATGCCAGGTAAATTCATCCTAACGTTAAATATATACAGCATAATTGATATTCCTTTTTAAGATAAAACCTAGCATTATATTTATTATTACAGTTTTCTGGTCAGAAGACACATACGAGCAGGGAACTATTAATATTCTCATGCCCTTTCTAAAAAAAAATATTTATGACTTCTAGGATGAGGATTTATCCTTAAAGAAGTTCTTTATATACAATGTTCATGGGCTCTGCAAATATGAATATACTGGGGATCAATAATTTGTTACATGTTACAGTCAGGGAGAAGGTGTTCGTCTGCTGCCCCGGGAAAAATCTGAGGTTCAGAGCTTGCTTCCAGACAACATTACAGAGGAAGATAGAGAGAAAATCTATGGGATTCTTGGTCAGGCAGTGTGTCGTCCAGCTGGGATTCAAGTGAGTGTAAATTTGGTTGCTTAAATGTTCAACTTTGCTGTGAAATTATTTTCCTCTAGTTGTCATTCATATTAACACTTGTAAATGCTTTGTAGTTAAAATTCAAATAAGTACACGAGTTCTCTAAGAAACCAGCTGTTAACTAAGTGGTAACTCATCTGTTCCAAGGACTATGGTAGAACAGTGACGTAATACAGTTGGGTGAGTTGCCCAAAGAAAAACGGATTTGCAACTAATACGTGCTTGTAGAAAAGGTTGGAAGACTTAGTCAAAAATCTGTTCTTTCTTTATTTGCATTTAGGATGAAGATATGACTCTACAAATCACTGAAAATGAAGACAATGAAGAAGATGATATGGTGGATGTTATATGGCGTCTGTTATTAACAAGTTGTCCCTGGCTTTCCGATCTTGATGAAAATGCAACAGAAAGGTTAATTAAAGTGTGGAGGAAAGTTGTAGACAGAATCTTCAGTCTCTATAAACTCTCCTGCAGTGCATATTTTACTTTCCTCAAACTCAATGCTGGTCAGGTTAGTGTCATGCTGATGAGTAAAGTTCAGTTGCAAACGCTTTTAAATGATTATGTGAACTATATACTTAGCTTAGAGAAGTATTTCTTTCTTTCAAGGTTCCACTTGATGAAGATGATCCTAGGCTGCATTTAAGAAATACTTCTGAACAAAGCACTGATGATGTTATCGTGATGGCAACCTTAAGACTACTGCGGCTGCTTGTAAAACATGCTGGAGAACTTAGACAGTATCTAGAGCATGGGCTAGAAACTACACCTACTGCTCCTTGGAGAGGTAGGTAACTGTTACTTAGCTGTTAAATTATTTTTTCATGCTTTCACTAAATATAAACAGGAAATATTTATTGCATTCTCATAAAATATTGATTTAAACTTCAGGGAGTGAAAGCATGTTTTCTAGTAAATAACTTTATTCATGGTGTTCTTCCAGTTTCTGGCATGCATTCTGATTGTAGAGTACTTAAACAGCGCTGATTCTCCACCTGTCTCGAGACATTGAAAGGAGAAAGAAAATGTAGTTTGTGAAGTATTACATTATTTTACCACTTTCAAATAATGTTGTTTCTCCCAGCTACAGTTCACAGAAAGATATGTGGCTGAAGCCAGATGTCTCAGAAGTAGTTGTCTGTCACTGCACTACTGGTTCAGATCGATCAGGAACTTTCCAACAGAAAGTTATTGAATCAAAGATTAGAAGGCAGAAGAGGAGGAGGCCTACTATTGCAAAATCAGGCGTTTATGTGAAACATCCGGTTATGTTAACTTCAGGAACTACTACTGTGACTCCCTTATTGTTTGAAAAATCATAAAACATGCAGTGTGTGAAATTGAATTTCTGGTGTTTGAAGGATTTATAAATTTCATCTGATGTCATGCTTGTTTGAGTTGAAGGAGAAAGCAAATAATTGTCCATGTTGTGAAAGACAATTATTTAAAGCCAGGAGCAGCTTTTATTTGGAAACTAGACATTTACATTCTCTTAATGCACGAGAAGCTTTTAAAAAGAAAAATAAAAAATGTATCATTTGAAGTGCACAGAAATGATTCGGTATGTTTTTTCTTGTTTATAAAGGTATTATTCCTCAGCTCTTCTCTCGCCTCAATCACCCAGAAGTTTACGTTCGTCAGAGTATTTGCAACCTACTCTGTCGAGTGGCACAAGATTCTCCTCATCTCATACTGTATCCAGCAATAGTGGGAACTATTTCACTTAGCAGTGAATCCCAGGCCTCAGGTAAGGAGGAAGAATCAAATGTTCAAAAATATTTTAGCCATATTTAATATACCAGATAAGGTGATATTATTTTTTTTTCAGTGACTTTGATACTTTATATCTTAAGAACTTCAGTATTTGGGGACCTCACTGGAGCCTTGTATTTTGATTTACCAGTTTGGCAAATAAGTTCTCAATTTTATTATTAATTATTGGCCAAGTAGATGATATAACATGGGGTTCTGGTACTAAATGAAGTATCACCTGATGTAGGTAATATTTTAATGCCCTTTATTTCCTTTTTTTTTCCCCAAATTTAGGGAACAAGCTTCCTTCTGCCATTCCTACTTTGCTAGGTAATATTCAAGGAGAAGAACTGTTGGGAGGTGAATGTGATGGAGGGAGCCCCCCAGCTTCCCAAGAAAGCAGTAAGGATGACCCAAAAGTTGGATTAAATGAAGATCAAGCTATGATGCAAGACTGTTACAGCAAAATTGTTGAGAAACTTTCTGCTGCAAATCCAACGATGGTATTGCAGGTAAATAAACCAAATGTATGTTACTTGTGCTCTTACTTCGAACCACAAAATACATGCTTTGTGTAACTTGTGTAGGGCTGGGAAAGCTTGGTGCATCCCAGGTGCTTTTTGGCTGTCATCTTAAGTTGTTCGTGTACAACGATAAGTCATAATACTAGTACTTCTTAAAAGTAACTGGATTTTTATTTTATACAGGTTCAGATGCTAGTGGCTGAGCTGCGCAGAGTTACAGTTCTGTGGGATGAACTTTGGTTGGGAGTTTTACTGCAACAGCACATGTATGTCCTCAGAAGGATTCAGCAACTGGAAGATGAAGTCAAGAGGGTCCAAAACAACAACACACTAAGGAAGTAGGTCTTTTTTGCATAATTCAAGTAAAAATAGTAACTAAAAATTGTTGTTTGTGAAGGATACCATCAAACTGATCAAGCGTTGCTCCTAAATTTTACTGTCCTAGCTGCTGCTTTGTAAGCTACTGACTTTATTCAAAAGCATTTTGAAGCTACGTACATCTAGTACTCCAATGAAACGAGAAGCAACAACAGAGTCTGTCTGTGAACCTGTTTTGGGATTTCATTAGTAATAATGTGTTAGAACCCAATGCGTATTGAGTTGTGGTTTGCAATCCTATAGTTCCCCATTTCCACAGTTTTTCTTAAGTCAGCTGAGATATGGACAAACATGTTGATGGGTGTGATCTGTTTGGATTTTACAGTAAATGCACATGGTTGGAGTAAACAGAACATCATAATTTGCTTTTGATTTTCAGTGTTGAGCAGGTCTTTATCTGGGTTCTGCTGTGAATGGATTAATGGAAGAGGGAAGCCATTCACTGGATGGTTGGCTAAGCTTAAAAACACCTCTTGAATTCTACAGTCAAGTCTGACATGGAATGGGAGAACAGGGCAATCAGTCATCCTCTTCCCCGTCTTTAGGGGTCCACCTTCAGGAATTAGTAGTTAAGAGCTTTTTTAATAATGATAATCAGTTGCTTAGGATGCTTTGAACTCCCTGGGCTTCTCCTTTCAGTCTCCAGTGGTTTAAAAAAAAACCTCAACATTTTCAGTTTGAAAAACAAAATATGACTCAGTGTAACAGTCATTTCATGTGGAAAGAAATACTGCTTTCCATTTTAATATGGTCATTCTTAAAGACCTCATTGTAGAGGGGTAAATTTTGTGACACGTCAGATGTCTCATTTGCACTCTATTTTAATGCTCTGCTTTTGCAGTAACTTGTTTTAATGGAGCTAAGAGGATTTTTATTTTTTTAATAGAGAGGAGAAGATAGCAATCATGCGTGAAAAGCATACAGCTTTAATGAAGCCCATTGTGTTTGCTTTGGAACACGTACGGAGCATCACTGCAGCTCCTGCGGAAACTCCTCATGAGAAATGGTTTCAGGATAACTATGGAGAAGCAATTGAAAATGCACTAGAGAAACTTAAGAATCCTTTGAATCCTGCTAAACCTGGAAGCAGCTGGCTCCCATTTAAAGAGGTATTATATACACAGATTAAGAGTATAACGTAGAGACTCTCCACACTCTTGCTGCAGCATGTGCTTGTATCTCTCCTTAGTATATTGCTATTGTCTTGGCATTTGAAAATTGCAGACTGAAGTTTTGTCTCCTCTGCAATCACCATAGGTATGCTTCACACTGAAGCACAGTGACTTTTAACTCTCTAACAGGTGCTACTGATGCCTTGACTGTCTGCCTTATTGCATTTCTCTAGCCAGTGTAATTATTTTACTTTTAAAAATTCTTCATCTTCTAGTGTCTGGGATCCTGGCAGAATAAAGGGCAGTTGGCTTTAGGGTTTTTGGTCAATTATGTGATCTTGGTTCTCTTCAGTTCCCTAATAAACTACCACAAATAGGTATTTGTGTTGTCCACATGGATATCCGTAGCCAACCTGGTGTGTTTAAAAAAAAAAAAAACAAAACAAAAAAACAATCAAAAACAAACAAAAAAAACTGATAAAAATTGTTTTATAAACAGGCTTCTTTTGTAGTTCTTTCTGCTTTGCAGGCATGCAGATACGTAAACAGGATGTTGTTGAAGGTTGCTCTCTTTGACCACAACTGAAATTCAGGAGCAATCCTCTTGAGGAGCTTGGTTTACTGTGACTTTGTTGTTTATCACTTGCTGATAAAAGGATGTTCTCTTAGATTTTGTCACCTTCATCCTAAGCTATAAATGGATTAATAGGGTGTCAAGGGTGAAAAGCAATTTAAGAAAATCTCCATACTTTCTGGAAGAGAAGGACCAATAAGGTGTTTTTTTTTTTATTATTTTAGTGTTAGCAGTTAAGGTGAGCCTCAACCTAAATCAAAAAATTTCTTTGTAATAGGTTATGCTAAGTTTGCAGCAAAGAGCACAGAAACGAGCTAGTTACATTTTACGGCTTGAAGAAATCAGTCCTTGGTTGGCTGCCATGATGAACACTGAAATAGCACTTCCTGGCGAAGTATCAACAAGAGACACGGTCACAATTCATAGTGTGGGCAGCACCATCACAATTCTGCCTACCAAAACCAAACCTAAAAAGCTGCTTTTCCTGGGTTCAGATGGGAAGAACTATCCTTACCTGTTCAAAGGTAAGAAATTGTTTTTCTTATACAAGTTACTGTTTCTCTTTATAAACTACACAGACTATATTAGAGTTGGAAAGATGCATGGTTGCATCTACCTGCATAATACAGAATAAACGTTTGGTCCATCTGCTCACTCTTCCCTTTGTTCTGCCTCATAAATATATTCAAGGATTTTTGCCTTCCAAAGCTGTAAGTCAGGGTTGTTTCAGATCTTGTTTTTTTAAGGGTTACATCAGTGTGTTCTCCTGCACACTGATTAAAGTATCTGGACACACTTTTCCAGAAGCTTAAGGTAGCACCCAGAAGAGAACGTTTGAGACTTCATGCCTTCCCTATGAGGGAAAGACCTATTCACTGTGTCATTGTGTACTGTTCACAGCTGTGATAAACTGATTCTAGTATGTAAATGCTATGTCAACATAGCATTTGGTTTAGGCTGAACAATTCACCCTTAATCTGCATAGTTTATAAAGCTATTCATAGTCTGAAATTAAATAAGATTTCAAAAATACTAGGTTTTGGGCTTCAAGAAAGGGATTTTTTTTGCCTAGAAACTAACTTTTAAATTAAATTAACACAGGTTTGGAAGACTTGCATTTAGATGAAAGAATTATGCAATTCTTATCAATTGTGAACACAATGTTTGCTACCATTAACCGTCAAGAGACACCGAGGTTCCACGCGAGGCACTACTCTGTGACGCCTCTGGGAACAAGATCTGGCTTGATCCAGTGGGTGGATGGAGCTACACCTTTGTTTGGTCTTTACAAGCGGTGGCAACAGCGGGAAGCTGCTTTACAAGCACAAAAGGTAATGGCAGTATTCTCTAACATCTAGGATAAATCAGAAGGGCAGCATTTATTCTCATTTGCTTTTGCAATTCTAAACAGCACAGTTTAGAAGATGTGGGGTATGTTCACAATTAAGCAGAATGGTTCTGTGTATTTGTATCTCTTGGGATTTTACCGGATGTCACAAATTGTGTATATATACATGCATATTTACTTATATGTATTACAGTATCTAATATGAATATAATTTTCTGTCATGATAATTCAAGGAGAACCGTTTTTGAACGAATAGTTAAAACTGGTTTAAACTGTTTTAATTTCATATCTCATTCTCTGCTCCTTTTCCATTTTTGTGTTGTTGTTATGGTAGTGTTTCCAAAATTGACCTTGGCAAGAGTAAAGTTAGGCCACAACATAGTGTTTATGGTATCTTGAGCTTTTATTTTTAACTATGGAACTTTATAATAATTCTGAGCCATAAAAGATGATGTTAGAGGATTTTATTTCATGTTATTTTCATGTGGAATGCTGGAAACTTCTCCATGGTAATGTGAGCTGTGAGATGTAAACTAACTTTTTTTTAACCTCTTTTAGGCTCAGGATTCTTATCAGACTCCTCAGAATCCTGGAATAGTGCCTAGGCCCAGTGAACTTTACTACAGTAAAATTGGACCCGCTTTAAAGGCAGTTGGGCTTAGTCTTGATGTGTCACGTCGGGACTGGCCCTTGAATGTCATGAGGGCTGTTCTAGAAGAACTGATGGAAGCAACACCCCCAAATCTCTTAGCTAAAGAGCTTTGGTCGTCATGTACTACACCGGATGAATGGTGGAGAGTTACACAGGTAAATTACAACATCTATCTGTTGCCTCTTAAAGGTTGTGTTTTGAATGGGATGAGGGGCAACGAAGGCCTGGGATGTGTTCAATCAATTGATGCTTCTGAGTTAGGTGAGCTAGCACTACTGAAGTTTCAAGTAACAGGAAATGTTGGTAGGAAGTGTTGTAGTTGTACCATCTGGAATAAAAAGTGGGTGTATACCTGATAGCTATTAAGCTAGGTTTATCAGTCTAAGAAATGAAAACTCTTGTAAGATATCATCAAATAGGATACAGCTTGGAAAAAATTGGTTTTGACTTGTCTTACACTTAAAATAATGTTTTAAGATGGTAGTCAGTCCAGTGTGTTGGCAGAGGATTCCCACAAATAATTTTTTCCTGAAACTCTCTTTAAAGTCATATGCAAGATCCACTGCAGTTATGTCCATGGTTGGCTACATCATTGGTCTTGGAGACAGACATCTGGATAATGTTCTTATAGATATGACTACAGGAGAAGTTGTCCACATAGATTATAATGTTTGCTTTGAAAAAGGTAATTCAAAAAAAATGCCTTATGTTATTCTAATAAAAGGTTTCCTTTCTTGGTAATTAAAAGATACAACTTAAAATTTTATCTTAAAGGGAAAAGCCTTAGGGTACCAGAGAAGGTTCCATTCCGGATGACACACAATATTGAAACAGCACTTGGAGTGACAGGAGTAGAAGGAGTTTTCAGGCTTTCTTGTGAACAGGTAAGCTCAAAAATTTGTATTAAAAAAAAAAAAAAAAAAAAAGAAAAAAGCTATCACTTGCAAATATTGTCTTAGATACCTTTATATATCAACAGCAGAATGCTTAATAGAAGCCTTGACATTCAGGTTGATTTACCCTTCTAGAATATGTAATTGGCCAAATATGCGCTTTCATCAAATATAAGTCATTTGATTAAGATGAACTTGGCAGAAAAGGTAATGGCGCAAAACTAGACTGTTCACTCTATATTCTTTTATGTAAATTCAGTGAATTACTACTACTAAGTAGCTAAAATTATTGGTAAATTTCTGATAATATTCAGGTTTACTAAAAGAATTCAGACGGAATGGAATTTAAGAAAATACTGATTCATGCCACATAAAGGGAACATTTTTTGAGCTATCTAATATAGTCTTAGCAAATGTGTTCCAGGGCTTTCTTTTTTCCCTAAAGGTGTTTTCAGTCTTGGTATTGTCTTTCTTATTCTTCTCTCGTCCTTGTTAAGTAGATAAGGTAGCTTTTCATAAGGATTGTAGCTATGACAATTTTCTATTTTGTGGCTTAGCCTTATAGATGTACTTTTTAAAAAAAGGTAGGGGGGAGGACAAAGGTGATGTGACATGAGCACGGTTATCTTCTTACTGTTTGACACCAAACGAATAAAGATTAAATGCCTTGATGGTTTTTTTTTTTTCAAGTGGCTGTTGCTTGAGTTTGTATGGGAGGCTAGAATGCAAACTTCAGTGTTAGTGATGTTAGTACAGGTTAGCTGTGTTTGTATGTACTGTGGTGTTCTTCCTGTGCTTGAGGTGTTTAGGAATAATTGATGGATTTCTGTAGCTATTCAAACATGATACTTTAAATGCAAAATTCCACTCCTCTGCAAGGATAACTCCAGATCAAAACGAGTCTGTTTAAAATACATGATACAGGTCCTTCATATCATGCGGCGTGGGAGAGAGACTTTGCTTACATTGCTTGAAGCTTTTGTTTATGATCCTCTGGTGGACTGGACAGCAGGAGGTGAAGCAGGATTTGCAGGAGCTGTCTATGGTGGTGGTGGCCAGCAGGCTGAAAACAAACAAAGCAAAAGAGAAATGGAAAGAGATATTACACGTAGTCTCTTCTCTTCAAGAGTGGCTGAGATAAAGGTGAGTTGATTACAATGTTTTTCCATTATGTAACTGAAGTAGCCCATGTGCTCATACTTGGTTTATTTACATCTGAGGGTGTTGAAACAGGCGGTCATTTGTTAGAAGTAATTGACAAAATTTATTGAGCTAAACAGCATTAGTTTTTTAGGGAAGTGCTTATATGGAACGTGACAAGTGCTGTCATATGTTTTCTCTTACTGTTTAAGTATAGTTCTATAAGTTCTGTATCTTTTGTGTAGGTTAACTGGTTTAAGAATAGAGATGAAATGCTGGCTGTACTTCCAAAATTGGACAGTAGTTTAGAAGAGTATCTGAACCTGCAAGAACAGTTGACAGATGTAGAAAAATTGCAAGGAAAACTACTGGAGGAGATAGAATTTCTTGAAGGTGCAGAAGGAGTGGATCATCCCTCTCACACACTTCAGCACAGGTACGTTTGAGCTAGGGATTCTGTTGGAAATCTCATATTAATATAGTTGTTAATTTTGTAAGCACTTGTAAGTTAAATGTTAAAAGTGTGTTTGAAAGAGATTAATAGCTGGATAAAAGCTATTGTTACAGTAAACAACTTGTTCCTTCTACGGGAAAAACTACTAAATCAATTTTCCTGATGAACATTACGTCCTAGACCTTATATTCCAGCAGTATAACCCCTGCCGTTCCACATTTGACTCACAAGGCAAGACAGAATGTGTTGAAAGCTGGCTACCATTGGATTAAATGCATAATGCATCTATTGATATATGCATCTATTGATACATAGTACAAGTTCTTGCATTTGTTTGTAATTCTTAACTTTATTCAAGTTTAGTTGAAATTGATCAATGATTTCAAAATTGCATGGATGTGTACATGCATGTGCAGCTGTTGTTTTGTAGGAACACAATTATTAACAACACTTAAATTTTATGTAATAGATGAGAACGTATTAATTTTCTTGTCAACAGGGAAGTGTAGTATTATTCAATATAGTTTTGTATTTAATACATCAAAGTGCTATTTTCTTGTAGTACTTGATTCTTTGGCTTCATTAATTCAGGTATTCTGAGCACACACAATTACAAACTCAACAAAGAGCTGTCCAGGAAGCAATTCAGGTGAAGCTGAATGAATTTGAGCAGTGGATAACACATTACCAAGCTGCTTTCAATAACCTAGAGGCAACACAACTTGCAAGTCTGCTTCAAGAAATCAGCACGCAAATGGACCTAGGTATAAAGTGGTGGTGGTTGGTTTTTTTTTTTTGTTGTCTTAGTGGTTTGAAAATAACTAGAGTTTAGTATCAGGAGACTTTGCCTTTAAATTAGAGGATACTCAAAGACCAGTATATATGAAATGAAAAAAATGGCTGCTTCAAAGAGTGATTTAGAGCACTTCAAGGTTTCTCTTCTTAGCTGCCTGAAGCAACTTGTCCATCTTACCCTAACTGTACATGAGGTTATTCACTTGTGTTGAGATCAAAATTACCAGTATGAATTCTTAATGCCTCCTTTACCACAGGTAAAAGACTGTTGTTTTCTTTAATGATGTTAATGCTTAGTATTTGTTTGCTGTAAAATGTGTATGTTTCAAAGATAAGTAAAACCTAATTTTTAAATGTCTTTCTTTAAAGGTCCTCCAAGTTATGTACCAGCAACAGCATTTCTGCAAAATGCAGGCCAGGCACATCTCATCAGTCAGTGTGAGCAATTAGAAGGGGAGGTTGGTGCTCTTCTCCAGCAGAGAAGATCTGTTCTACGTGGTTGTCTTGAACAATTGCACAATTATGCTACAGTGGCTCTTCAGTATCCAAAAGCTGTGTTTCAGAAGCACCGAATAGAGCAATGGAAAACTTGGATGGAAGAACTCATCTGTAACATGACAATAGAGCGTTGTCAGGATATCTTTAGGAAGTAAGTTGGCAGAATAACGGATTGTTTGAAGAACTTAATTGTCGAGCTACTTGAGGATTTCAATTTTCAAATTAAATGCTTTTGCAAGGATTAATCTAATTATAAAGCAAAACAAGATTAAGTTGTAATTCTGGAAGACTGAGGAAAAAGATGAAAAACTGCTTTAAAAATACTGTTCTGGAGTTTAATCTGTCTACTACAGAAAGAAAAACCCAGTGATATTGTCCTGTAATAAACAGGCTTTAGGGTAGTGGTATTCAGGGTTTTTAGAAACTTCAGTATTTAAAAATCACTTAAATCAACTAAAGATTTATTTTACTCTTACGTCAATATTTCAAGCATTTTTTTCCTTCTGAAGCCAAGGCCATTTCAGAATTATCACTGGTTAGCTTACAAGATCTAGATTGTGTTCAAGAAACATGTATCTTTCCTATTCCTTACCTTCTGTTCATTCTTTGTCCATATGACTACTGTTTGGCCTCTGCAAATAGTTTTGAAATAAGGTGCACACTGACTTTATGAAAGTGTCACTGGGGTAGCTGTCAACTGCTGTGGTATTTCAGATTTGATACGAAGTCAGTGATATAAATAACTGCTCAGATGTGGAGTATTTTTCTTCCCCATAGAGCAGAATGCAGCATGCTAGAGCTTGAGAAGGGCAAATTTTGTCATTGTATTTTTGCTTTACAGGTATGAAATGCAGTATGCTCCTCAGCCACCTCCAAGTATGTGCCAGTTCATAACTGCAACAGAAATGACTCTGCAGCGCTACGCAGCAGATATAAATAGTAGGCTTATCAGGCAGGTGGAGCGTTTGAAACAGGAAGCAGTTACTGTACCTGTCTGTGAAGAGCAGCTGAAAGAAATTGAACGTTGCATAAAAGTTTTCCTTCATGAAAATGGAGAGGAGGGTTCACTGAGCTTAGCAAGTGTTATCATCTCTGCTCTTTGTACGCTGACAAGGTGAGCTGCCTGTTTTGATTTTTTTTGTATGCATTCATGCTTGAGACCACGTAAAAGGAATATTCATAGCTATGTGGAGAATGCAGTATCGGACAGATCATCTAGCTGTCATAATCTGTCTAGGCGAAATCTGATGATGGAAGGTGCAGCATCTAGTGCTGGAGAGCAGCTGGTTGATTTGACTTCAAGAGACGGAGCCTGGTTCTTGGAGGAGCTCTGCAGCATGAGTGGGAATGTCACGTGCCTTGTTCAGTTGCTGAAGCAGTGTCATCTTGTGCCCCAGGACTTGGATATTCCTAACCCAATTGAAGCATCAGAAGCTGTTCATTTAGCTAATGGAGTATACATCTCACTTCAGGTGATGCTTATTTTTATGTAACATCTTCTTCCCTCATCTTCAATCTTCTAGGCCTTGTTGTAAGCCATTCTTAACAGTTTCTTCCTTATAAACAGCTAAATAATAGTTTACAATACTGCTGTGATATTTGGGAGGGGGCTTAGACTTGGTTGCTCTACTTTTCTGAGTTGACCAGCCATTTAATACTACTACCACTTACATTTTCATTGGTCGAAGGAAACTATTTTGATCTTTATATGGCAAGTTATAAAAACTGCTGCCAGGTAACCACAAGCAGGAGGTTAATAGCAGATTTGTGGACACGATGGCTTCATGTGTTGCTTTGATTCTTTTACTATGGTGGCTGAGAACAGCTTTCAAATTGTTTAATCTTTGCCCTTTCTATTTTGTGCTCTTGCCAAGCCTTACTTATTCTCACCTGAAACAAATAGTTTGAAGCAAATCCTGAAAACCTGCTTCACAGGCCCCTATCTCCAAGATTGGGAAGAAAAAATTCATTTTTAATCCTGAGTCTTAGAAATATTTTCCCTTTTAAACAACAACAAAAACAATGAGTGACAGCTTGAGTAAAATACCTGCTGAAGATTTAGGTTTTCTAAACTGTGGCTTATTTTCCGAAACATGCATGCCATTTCACTGTGTTGCAACTGAGATGCTTTACCCAGACGTTGTATCTAAGAGGTCCCCTTTGAGCTCTTGGAATAAGATGTGTCACTCACTAAGCAGCCAGTATAACTAATCTTTTTGGTGTCTTGGCTTGTTTTGGATACTGGGTCCTTTCTGTAGCTGCCTTTAGCTCTCTGATGTATTCTGCATGGAGAAGGTTGTTTTATGTCACTTAAGGTATTTTTTCTTACCTGCATTAATTACTGTGGCATGAGTAGGTCTCCATCTGGAAAGCTTTTTATTCTTTTGCCTTGCTTAGTCCAGACAGTTTAGCAAATTGTACATTTAGTAATTTAACTCACGTTTTCTTTTCTATGGTGCAACTGTATCATTTTATAAAATTGATTTGCAAAGTGTGGATGGCCTATGCACCACTAATCCTCTGCTGAGGATTGCTGTTAGGTATTGCTGCTGTTGCAGTTGAAGTAGTTGTTGCTGCATTGTGCAAATGTTAGACCTTTGCGCTAGTTTGGGTTCTCATGTGCTGTGGTTAAAATCTGCTGCTAAACCTAACTTTAGAGAGAACAATATTCCTGATTGTTTGGGGGGGAAAAAAAAGACCCTTGGCTGACCAGCATCATGTTAGATTGTAGATAATATCTACTGCAGGTGTAATACTGAATTTAGAAAGCTGTTGCATGAGATACTTTTTGAAGGGTGGAGATTTCTTATGTTTTCCTGCTGAATTTCCAACAGGAATTGAACTCAAACTTCCGGCAGATTATTTTTCCTGAAGCGCTTAGGTGCTTAATGAAAGGAGAGTATACTTTAGAAAGTATGCTCCATGAATTAGATAACCTTATTGAACAAACAACTGATGGAGTCCCGTTGCAAACACTGGTTGAATCTCTTCAAGCCTACTTAAGAAACGCAGCTATGGGATTAGAGGAAGAAACACATACTCATTACATTGATGTTGCAAGGTAAGTAACTTACTTCATTTAGTATGAGAGAGAATGAAGACAGTAGAATCATATTAGTTTGTCTGAATTTGATTGTTTGAAGTGCAGGCTTCTCTTGCCCAAAAATATCTTAAGCAAAGTGCAGTGTCTAAAATGTGTACATTTCCTCTGGGTGCATGTACATATATTTATCTACACATGTATGCATAGATTTTACAGCAAAACAGAGTTTATGGTAAGAGGAGCATTTACATCCCCTTAAAACAGACTTTTGAGTTGTTTGGTAGTTGACTTTTTCCATAATTGGTAGTTAGGATTTTGCATAAAGTCTTTATGGGATGCTAAAATTAGGAACTGGTCCCTTAGTTTGTGGGAGAAACCTGCAAAAAGGAGAGCTTGTAACTGTGACGCTATGCAACTGTGGCATTCTCCTCTCATCTGGAGCTTTGGTGAGCAGCTTTTGCATAGTGAATCAGTGACTTGATTTAAAAACAAAAGAAACAAAAGCCTATACATCTTATAATGTGGGACAGTACCTTTCTGGAAAAGTGCTTGCTGGTCAACTGAGCTGATTCAAAAGCTTCCTGCCGAGTAAAAGGAGTCGTCTTGCTGCTTCCTTTGGGCCATTTACAGTGGCTCCCTAAGTAGTATAATGAAGCTTGCTATACCAGTTGAAAACAATTTACTTTTTTCCCTCTTAAGTTAATTTTCTTCCTGCTTAACCTGTTGGCAAGTCTGCTTAGCTTGGTAGGTGAGGGTCAAAAGTGATATAACGGAGGGAGAGAATACATTTCAGGAGTGGCAAGCTGTTAAACTATCTGAGCGGTAACCGAAGATCTCATTCTCCATGCTTCTAGCCCATATGTCATTCTGTCAGTTACATATGTGTATGTTGTCAAAGTCAGTACTTGTTTTTTAAGGAAGTAAAGGTAATATTTGCATTATTTACTAGTCCTAACTTTTTTTACCATGCTCATAGGAAGTGCAGACTGTATCCTCTACCTTTAATTTGTCTTTATAGTTTAACACAATCCTGTATTACATAATATCCTTGACTATTCTCGTAAGTCCAGCATCAGAACTCATGTACAGAATCATACGGAAAAGGGGAGGATAAAGAGCCTGGGGAAAACTTCACCTTGTTCAAATTGGGCTTAATTCTAAAATCCTCTAGCTGTAGGAAAAATGAGTTTAAGAAAATCCTATTTCTGTTTATTTGTTGGAGGCTAAGTAAAAACATGTAATTTTTCACTCTTTCTTTCTTTAAAAAAAATATTTTAAGAGTACTTCATGCACAGTATGGTGAGCTGATTCAGCCAAGAAATGGTTCTGTTGATGAAACTCCCAAAATGTCGGCTGGTCAGATGCTTTTGGTAGCATTTGATGGAATGTTTGCTCAAGTGGAAACTGCATTTGGTTTATTGATTGAAAAGGTATGGATTTGTTCTTTTCTAAATACTTTTAAAGCCAGGAGTATGAGAGTTTTATAAAACAACATTTTTTTCTTTTACATTACTTAGCTAAACAAGATGGAAATACCTGTTGCTTGGCGTAAGATTGACATAATTAGGGAAGCCCGCAGCACTCAAGTTAACTTCTTTGATGATGACAACAATCGGCAAGTTCTAGAGGAAATTTTCTTTCTGAAGAGATTACAAACAATTAAAGAATTTTTCAGACTCTGTGGTACCTTTTCGAAAACACTGTCAGGTAAATGCATATTACCAATATGCAGCATCACTTTGTCTACTGTTCATCATATTTTCTTTTGAGGAGAACATAAAATGATAGTCAGTTTTATTGTAACTCCCCTTTCATATATGGCAAGTACCTAGAAGTTAAAAATAGATTCCTGTAACCTTGCTGGGTTTGTCTGATAATATTTTTCTAGATGCATCAAATGTTTATAACAAAAATGTTTCTTTTCCTTTAAAAGGAATCAGTTCACTTGAAGACCAGAATGCAGTAAATGGACCCGTTCAGATTGTCAATGTGAAAGCCCTTTACAGAAACTCTTGTTTTAGTGAAGACCAAATGGCCAAACCAATCAAGGCTTTTACAGCTGACTTTGTGAGACAGCTTTTAATTGGCCTTCCAAATCAAGCTTTGGGACTTACTTTGTGCAGTTTCATCAGTGCTTTGGGTGTAGATATCATTGCTCAGGTAGAAGCTAAAGACTTTGGAGCAGAAAGCAAAGTTTCTGTGGATGACCTGTGCAAGAAAGCTGTGGAGCACAATATCCAAATTGGCAAGTTCTCGCAGCTGGTTATGAACAGGGCAACAGTATTAGCTAGCTCATATGATACAGCGTGGAAGAAGCATGATCTAGTGCGCAGACTTGAAACGAGTATTTCATCTTGCAAGACCAGTCTTCAGAGAGTACAGTTGCATATTGCCATGTTCCAGGTAAGACTACACCATGTGTTTATTTCCAGATTGTACTTGTGGAAAATGAGCTTTAGTTACTGTGTCTAAGCACTACTGGAAATGTATATTTTGTTGAATAAGCTTTAGAGTATTTTTATGGACTTTATCACATATTTAGATTTTAGACTATTCTGTAAATACGTACAAGAACTGTTACAGCTAGTTTCTTTGGGAGACTTCCTGTCTTGTAAGATGCAAATGTGAAAATTCTCTGAGTGAATACACATTTTTTTCCATAACCATTGAGTCTTTTATTAGAGGAAAAGAAAAGAAGCAATACATTGGCTTTCATACTAGCAGTATTGTCCCATTCCCTCCTGCCTTTTTTTGTATAGAGTATGACTGTAGAGGAGGAGCTTGCTTAAAACTGGGGGTGTATGTGTTGCTGAATGTCATCTTGTACCTTTTCTTCTAAGTCTTAATGTGTGAGATCTCTCCTTGCTCCCCTGGTTGCTTTATTGAAAAACATAATTAGTAGCATGTTGTATCCTGAAGGCATTGTTCTGAGACTTTAGTTAAATACCATTGTGCACCTTGAACTTTATGCTGATTGTATTGTAGTTGTATTGTAGTACCAATGATCTTCATTTTATAGTGATTTGTAGATTAAGGTAAGAGGCTTTGTCCGAGTTGATTATTAAGCCATTTCATAGACTAGTAAGAAAATTTATCTGTTTTGGTTGTTATGCATCACAAGTAAATTGTTTCCAAATATTTATGATCAAAGAAACGTGAATAAACAAATCTTATTAAGTTAATGACTGACTAATGGTATAAGTGTCCAAGCAAACAAAACGTGGATCACAACTACTTATGTAATTTAGTACTCAATGTTTTAAAATTTTAAATGTTCCATCTTCTTTACACCTAATCTGTATAAGTAAGAGCATTTTAAAAAGTGTACCAGAGTACTAGAACTGCTGTTTGCTCGTTGCAATGTACTTTGCTTCACAATTATTGACAGTCAAGTGGTGGTCTTTTTTTCTTAAAGTGGCAGCATGAAGATCTCCTTATTAGTCGCCCTCAAGCCATTTCTGTTACTCCTCCACCTCGTTCTGCAATTTTAGCCAGCATGAAGAAGAAACTTCACACACTCAGTCAGATTGAAGCTTCAATCGCAACAGTCCAGGTACGGCTGCTTCTGGGGAGGTTTTTCAGTAGCATGTTGGAATGTGACTCTAACCACGTGCTTGCTGCAAGATTATCTGCCACCTCTGGATTCTCTTGCTCTCAAAGCACAAATCTGTGGTGTTTTCATAGATTTTGTTTTTCCAATCTAGTTTGTCATGCTCTGATTGTGTAGTGTTGCACTGATTATGTGTACTACTACGTTGTCTGGTTTTGCTGTCTCCTAATACACAATATTCTCTCTGGAATACCTATTTTATGAGCAAAACCCCTGATACATTAAAAAACCAGTTGATTCAGAAGGTTGATAGGCACCTTGTCTTTGAATGTCAGACTTAAATAATCCTTACTATTATTTTTGTTGCTATCAAGTATCAGAAGCTTCATTTGTAGGTCTGGGCAAATCGTTTACTGTTAAGATTCCTGTATGCTCTGGCTTGGCTCATCTTTTTAGACTTTTTGATATCAGCAACATAGGTCATTTAATTGTTTTTAAATATATGTATATGTATATATTGTTTAGTTTGTTGAATTCTAATTTTGTTTTTAGTTGTGAAGATCCTCTTTAATCATTTTTTTTTTAAGTTTATTTGTAAAACAATATAGGACTCCTTGAATTTTTATCTAATTTTTAGTCTAGAAACATGATTCCTCTAACTTGGTTTTGTGTGTTTTCTTTTCTGGCAGTGTAGAATCTAGAGAGGTGACTTAGTTTCCCTAACAATCAAATCCAGTTGTGATGTGTATTGAAAATAAACCTTTAAACATTATAGGCTAATATTTGTCATTAATGAATGCCTTTGTATTTTAAATATATGGGTTTGCAAATGTATCTGCTTGTGCTACATATTCATAGTTTCTTTTTAAGTTAGGCTTAATATGATATAGTGAATACATACTGATATATGCCTGTGGTTTTTTTCCTCCCCCATTGCAGGAGAAACTAGCAGCACTTGAAGCAAGTATTGAGCAGCGTTTAAAATGGGCAGGAGGTGCTAATCCTGCACTGGCACCAGTCTTGCAAGATTTTGATGCCACTATTGCTGAAAGAAGAAATCTTGTCCTGAAAGAAAGTCAAAGAGCAAGTCAGGTACTATATGTGTAGTACAGACTTGATAGGTGCATTCAATTTCTATTTCCTATTTGAGATTAACAGATTTATGTAGCAGATATTTTGCCTACTCAGCATTTAAAGAGCAGGCACAGATAACCAAATACTTCTGGGAATCCCACTTTAAAAGCAATGGGAATCAGCTAAGGGAGATCTGCCACAGGGCTAGATTACCCTGAATTGATACTGTTACTGTAAGAGTTGCTTTACTTCTACAGTTAAAATTCTCCCTCCTCAAGATGTGGAACAAATAGTTTGTGTAATATGCAGCTTAACTGGAATGTCTTCTTTCTCACTCTTGCTTTGATTTTCAGGTTACTTTCCTCTGCAGTAATATCATCCATTTTGAAAGCTTACGTACTAGAACAGCAGAAGCCTTAAATCTTGATGCTGCATTATTTGAACTTCTCAAACGCTGTCAACAAATGTGTTCATTTGCATCGCAGTTCAACAGCTCAGTCTCTGAACTGGAGCTTCGATTACTTCAAAGAGTGGTGAGTAAAAGTCAAAATATGTAGCTTTACAGAATTGCCATAATCAAGAGTTCTCAATTTTATCTTTCATTCTAAGTTAACATTATGCATACCTCCTAATGGGTTGTGGATTATGTAGCTATTCCATCAGCTGCTTAACACTTGACAGTGACACAGTAATTGAGTTTTATCTCTGAATAGAGATAAAGAAATATTTCTGTTTATTTTTAGGGCACTGGTCTTGAACATCCTATTGGCAGCTCTGAATGGCTTCACTCAGCTCACAAGCAGTTGACCCAGGAAATCTCTACACAGAGAACAGTACAGACAGAGAGAGAACAACAAATAGAAACAGTTTGTGAAACAATTCAGAATCTGGTGGATAGTATTAAAACTGTGCTTACAGGTCATAATAGACAACTTGGAGATGTCAAGCATCTACTGAAAGCTATGGCAAAGGTATGCCTGAAATTTTATTAAACTTACTGCTCAAAACTGTGCCAGTACAGTTGAAGAAAAATAGCACTTGTAACTGTGCTTTTTGAAGTATATAAAAACAGTGAAATGTGTTCATGCATGTGGAGTTGAAGACATGATTTTTAAAGTTTTTATTTCTGGAATTAGGTTAATCGGGTTCTGGTTAAATTAACCCCTTTTTCATCATCCGTTAGTTCAAAGATTTTTTTCATGCTTTTAAAATCCTCTTGGCTTTTCATCAGGAAAAATTTAATCATTTTCAAATTTGTTTTCTTGAAATGTAGCTACTGAAAGTTATGATAATTTGTAGTCAAATGGCAAACTGAGAGGCCGATAAGGCTAACAAATGTTCAGTTTCATTCTATTTGTCAAGATAGAGCAAGTATTTAATCTTTTTGCACGTCTTTGTTGCAGGATGAAGAAGCGGCTTTGGCAGATGGTGAAGATGTTCCCTATGAGAATAGTGTTAGGCAGTTCTTGGGCGAATATAAATCGTGGCAAGATAATATTCAGACAGTTTTGTTTACATTAGTTCAGGTTATGGGTCAAGTCCGCAGTCAGGAACACGTTGAAATGCTGCAGGAAATAACTCCCACCTTGAAAGAACTAAAAACACAGAGCCAAAGGTAAAGAAAGTCACCTTCTATCAGCTGAAGGCATTATTTAAATATATTTGTATATAGCAGAAACACAACAAGGAGTACGTAATCGGTGGCTGTCTTAAAATGCAGAAATCTTTTTGCTAAGTTTGACTTAACTTTCATTTTGAGTTTTCAGTAACTTTAGTTCCATGAATATTTATCAACTCCATTATGTTTTCTAGTGTCTACAATAATCTAGTGAGTTTTGCATCACCCTTAGTCACGGATACATCAAATGAATGCTCAAGCCCAACATCAGCTGCTACGTATCAACCAACGTTTGCTGCAGGTAATACTGAAGAAGTGCTAATACTAGGAATTCATATTAGACAGGGAATTAAGTTTTTATGAAGACTGCATTTCAAAATTTATTAGATTATATGATGAATGACATGAATTTTATAGGCTTATACGTACTGAACAACCATTTGGTCTTCATTTCATGAGATCTTCATTTTCTCTACAAAGCCCCGAATACACAGAACCTGTTGTCACGTATATAAACTGAACTATAATTCCTGTTGAAATTATTAAACTTCAGAATTAATCGTGAAACCCGACAAATGTATTCATGTCCAAAATAATTTCATTTCTTCACAGTTAAAAACATGAATAAACTTTCTCCAAAGTATGAATTTCTTCCTATTTAAAAACTTACTCTACTCTGAATATTTGGGCTAAACACAAGTTCCTGACTTCTATTAAGAGCAATAACTGCATTTTAGAACTGTATAAAACAATCAAGTTAGAGAGGTTAAGAGAGCCCATTAAAATGTACTTAATGAAAACGTTCTGCAATAGAATAAAACTTCTTGTTTAATTCTGTAAAGTGGAAGAAATTAGAAAATGTTAAGACTGAAGAGAGAAGTGGTGCACAGTTTAAACTACACATTTGAAGTGCATTTGTTTATGGTGAAGTACTGATAGCTGCATTTGGTACACATTTAATTGTGCTTTCTTTTATATAATATGTATGTTAAATGCCTTAAACACTCATAAACTTTCTTCACAGCTGTACGTAGCAATACGGGGCAGAAAACTCAGCCAGAGGTGATGTCACAGAACGCAAGAAAGCTAATTCAGAAAAATCTTGCCACGTCAGCAGATACTCCTCCGAGCACAGTCCCAGGAACTGGCAAAAGTGTTGCCTGTAGTCCCAAAAAGACAGCCAGGGACCCTAAAACAGGAAAAGGTAAATACAGTAGTACTGTGGGCAACAGCAGCAAAAACCCCTCAGTTGGCTTCTATACAGGAATGTAAAACTGAATTTTATTTTGTGCCTTTAGCCGTGCAGGAAAGGAATTCATATGCTGTTAGCGTGTGGAAGCGAGTCAAAGCCAAGTTAGAGGGCCGAGATGTGGATCCCAACAGGAGAATGTCTGTTGCTGAACAGGTTAGTTGGAAAGTAGCGGTCCTTGCTTTAAATATTTGAGAGTAAATGTGTGTATGCATGCTGAAGTATGCCTTAAAGACTGAAATCCTTTTGTGGTACTTTTAGAGATACGCTATTGAAATTCCAAAGCAAGTGAAGGTATGCTGTTCCCTTGTATTGCTGCATCTTTATCCAATATTTTTGTCTGGTATCAGATTTATATAAACAGATAAATCTGGTAATATGGCCTTTTGTACATGAGTTAAGACAGTATTTGTTACACAGCTGTCGAAATCCAGTGAGAATATTAGCTTTGTACAGCTGTGTGAAGGACAAGACTTAGCTGTTCACGGGCATAACACAGCCATGCTTCTCAGTGGACCTGTGAATTTGATAGTATTGTGACTTTTCAGTATAGGGGTTGGAATGAGATGACGTTTGATCTCTTTTTGCTCCTCCAGTACAAATTCTTATTTCTTATCTGGAATACAGAAAGTTATTTAAGTTTACAGTGACTATAGATTTTCTTACTGAAATTTTGTATTTGCAGGTGAAGAAATTTTACAGTAAATGTTAAGATTGCTTAAGCACTCCTTAAAAAAATTAGCATGTTTTAATTACTTTTTTGACCTTTTTAATAGGTTGACTTTGTGATTAAGGAAGCAACTAATCTAGATAACTTGGCTCAGCTGTATGAAGGTTGGACTGCCTGGGTATGAGTAGGGAGAAAGCAGATCAGTCTGGTTCAGCAAGGTCAGACATCCACCAGAATCAACTCGGCCTCAGGCATCCATAGCCGCACCACAGTCAGTGGTGATGCATACTGGGGCTTAATCTGAGGAAACCTAGGAAATCTCGGTGCACTGGGAAGTGAATCCTGCAGGATAGCTGCACTCAGGGATACGCTAAACACAATGGTCTGCAACCCCCAAGGTCAAGGGTGCACGTTCACCGCTTGAACAACACGGTTTGTCTTTCTGCTCTGGAAGAACTGCAAACGTGTTTGGGGGTTAGCTGCAGAAAGAAATCGGGATGCTACAAACCGCAGAGTGATTTGGAACTCAATTCCACCTGACCCTGTGAACAATTCAGGAAACACCGAACCCTGTTCAGAGAAAAACAGAAAAAATGGGGCCACGAAGAAATAACAGCAAGGAAGATTTGATGCATTCAGATTCTTGTTACTCTTGTTGCTTGGCAACAGTGCTGGTTGAGTTGACCAGTTAGTATGGAAAAAGGCTACAAAACGTAAACTTCAGAAATGGACTGAAAGCAAAGAGCTGTACATCAGAAATACGCTGCATTGGAAGAACTTCTGAGATAGAAGAAAAAGCCTTTGTTCTCTTCTCCCTTTCCTCTTTCCTTTCTTTCCTCCCTCCCAGCCTCTCCTTGCATACACCCCTCTTGGCTTATTCTTGTAGGTTAGGCGTACTTCCAATATACTTTTTATTTCAATCCTTCTACTTCACAGTTTAGTCAAATTAACAACTTAAATTTTGTTTGGTAAACAAATTTTCCAAAAGCATTGAAAATATGGAACATCAATGATTACTTATGAGTTGGATGGTCAAATGCAAAATGTAATTTTGGTTATTTTAAAGTCATTTCTGTGATTCTATTATGTACAGTTTCTCAAAATTGTCACTGTGCATTTAAAAGTAATGAATCCTACAGGCATTTGATTTAATGTGCACTTCCCTCTGCTTGCAGTGTACACTTTTTTGTAATTCAAATTGTCCCTCCAATCTCATTCTACTGTGATTGCTGTAGTTTCTTTCGTACGACGTAGCTAATCCAATGTAATCTTTACCTTTTTAAAAACCAGGATAGAGTATCTAGTAGAGTTTTACATTGTTGATGACAGATAAACAATAAAGTGATGTTCTGGTGGAGGTAGAGTGATACGCTTTTTACTTCACTTTCCTAATACTTTTAGTTCACACTTGTAAATTGTAGTGCTTCAGTTCACAGGGGTATATAATCCAAGAAATGAAGGACTCAAATTTCTTGTTCAACCAGATCTGTAAAGATTTCTGCAAAGTAATTTTGCTTTGCCACATTGCTTTTATAGATGGTTGTTCAATAATGCATCCATAGTGAATCTTCCAAGTTTTTTTTCAAATCAGTTCTGCACACAAAGTGTGATTATGATCAGAAAAGTCTCTCTAAAAATGGCATCTTCTTAGATCTATGTCCTGCTTGTCTGAGAGTTGTCTAAAATACTTCTTGTTTCCTTTTTTAAAGTGGGACACCTAGGAAAAGTCAACCTCTTTTTCTTACAGCAAATAAATCTAACAATTCAGTTACAACAACAGAATCATACAGGTGCTGATAGCTAAAGCAGAAATCCACACTGGCATTCTCAACCAAGATAAATTTGCATAGCTATGTATGAAAAGTGTTTCTCTTTTGTAAACTCTGTGAGTTCATTACACGCAGTTGCTGAAGAATGAGGTATGGGAAGATCCTTTATGCCATTTTAGTCACTTTTCAGAATAAAAGCACACTTTAAATACAGCATTTTTTCAGTCAAAATTTAAGTATTAGAGGATTTGAGCCAAGCTCACTACTGGCAACATATTCATTCACTTGAATGGATGTGCAGCAGTTCATCTGAGTAGAAAGTGTGGCTAGTTTCAGATAACATAAATTAACACCAGGCATAAGTAATAGAAGAACTTGTATTATTTTCATTATTTGCACTATGCTGACTAACTGCTCTGCCTCCTCAGTAGGTCTTAGGATTCAACTTCTACTCTGTTGCCAATTTTTTGTGGACATGCACTTTGAAGTGTAAGAATTTTCAACAGACATACGGGCCTTTTTTTTTGCATTCTGATTGCCTGAATAACTCTAGGGAGGTCACAGGCTTTATATTTAACAATACCCTTGCAAATGCATTCCACTGTCATTGCTTCCTGAACCCTCTGCCATGCTGAGTATTGCAAGAAAGAAGGTATTTGAATGTTGTGGTGAAGAACATTCAGATGCAGAACAAGACACTTTACACTGTTGGTCCTTTTTTACTTTTTCTTCAGTTAAAAATGACCTTATGAACAATCTGTTTGGAGTACCGGAATAACAAGAGTGTATTATACATGCTGTTTTATTTCTTGGAAGCTGGGGGAAAGGGAGGGGTAATGCACTCACCTGTGGCTCATGTATTATACCTCTGCTATCCAGAAATGAAACACTTGTGTGGAGATGGGTTCTTTACTGCGTAATTTAATAAAATTTTAAAAAACAAAATGTGTATTCATAATTTCCTTATGTCAAACTATTTGTGGTATTGAAAGTTATGGAGGAGAATAAAATACTTAATATAAAACAACTTCCAAATTAGACCAGCATTCTACAGAGACTTACTTGCTTAGCTGATGTTGAAGAGACACCTAGCATGCTCAGGAGTTGGTGGGACTGTCAGCATTTGTGAGCTGACATGTTCTTCTTGGTAAAGGGTGACAATATGGCAGACTGGTACAGACATGGTTAAACCAAAAATGTAGATTCTGTGCTTGCATGTTGCATATTAAATAAGACTGCATTAATTGCATGTCTTCTAAAAGGTAATATGTTCCTTATTGAGACAAAGTTGCTCATTTTTCTTTTCAGTTAAAAGAAAAAACAGGGTGAGAACCCTGTCTCCAATGAAAATGAGAAAATAACCTCTTAAGTTTTTGGAATGAAGTTTCTATAAAAGCATTGGTGATGCTTTGTGCCCACTTTACACAGTCTGGCTGCTCAGTGAGGCGAGCGTTGGACAGTGGGACAGGACCCCGTGCTCTGCTCTCTGCAGTGTGCTGGTGTAGCTCTGCTGTTTCGGGGTGGCACAGGCATCCAGCGAGGCTCGCTGCCCCACCTACCCCTCAGCCACAGAGAAGCATACAAGGAAATGGCATCTCTGGGGGTTCACTTGGATGGGAGAAAAGTCATAATGGGAGACCGATTCAGGCGCTGGCATTTGAAAGACTGGCTGGCATTTGGAAGATGATGAATCTGGCAGCGGCATTGGAGATGATGGAAGTTCCTGCTTTTTTCAGTGGTAAGTAGTTGTGTTTTTCAGCGAGAATCACATGGATGGATGAAACCAGGAGCTGGCTCATTATATCAAGTAGCTATGGAGGCTGAAAATGCTCCTAGGAAGGGTAAAGGCAATGTATTATGCTTTCTCCTTGGGACCATGTTTCCTCAAATACTTTCATCAATATCACCATTGGCATCACTTCCTTAAGAAATTAGCTTTTGTTTGAGCTTTGCTATGGTGCAATTACGGATTTTGAGAGTGGATTCCACCATTTCTTAGTGCAAAACAGTACACTAAGATATTCTTAGATTTTAATAACATGCAAATGAATTTGAAAGTTGTTCAAAACTATCATTTATCTGTTCTTCATATACAATCTTGAATGAGTCCAAAGAGAACCTTGGAAAAGATCAATTCAATATAGGCACATGTTAAAGTATCATGCTTGGCACCACCTGAGACGATAGCCTGCTCTCTGTCCTTCATTTTTTCCACTCCATGAAGCTGGGGAGAAAGGATGGAAAAGCACTGCAGTTTTTGTGCTGGAAATAATTAAAATGTGTGTTTTTTCCTCTCCTTTTGGCACTGCATTGCAGAGGCTATGATTAAGCTCCTAGCATGTGTGACTGAAACATTTAGGAAGCTGTGTCAGAAAAAAATATTTATATCCTAATGCTTTTAACCCATGTCTGTTCCCATGCTGCGCTGGCCTCCAGAGAAAAAAAAAAAAAAAAAAAAAAAAAAAAAAGCAAGTTAAGCAAGTTGCCAGACAGGTGGCAATTACCCCAGCTGGGTCGGGCAGCTGCGGCTGTCAGAGCCGGGCAGCCTTCCTGTGTGGTAATCCAGGAATCTCACAGGCGGGCATTGGGCTGCCTGACGGCCGCCGTGCTGCCGGCTCGTTGTGCTCTCCTGAGCTGGTGAAATGCCTGTGCCAGTAACTTTATGCCAAGGGCAGCGGGGTGGTGCAGGTCGGGCAGTGTGCCATTTCTGCAATGTGCCCTCCAGTTCCTTAGTCCCAAACCCATTCCCAAGCCCTGCGTGCCAAGGAGAGGAGCCACGCTACTCACAGGTAACTAAACTAGCAAGAGGACTAACAGGACCAGAGGGAACAGCCTCAAGTTGCCTCGGGCCGTGGGAGGTTCAGGTTGGAAATGAGGAGACATTTCTCTCAGAAAGATCAGTCAGGCGTTGGGATGGGTTGCCCAGGGAGGTGGTGGAGTCACCGTCCCTGGGGGCGTTCAAGGCAGAGTTGGACGTGGTGCCTGGGGACGTGGTTCAGTGGGTGACAGCGGTGGTACGGGGATGGTTGGACAGAGCTTGGAGGGCTTTTCCGACTGTAATGATTCTAGGATTTTTAGAAAACACCCAGCCTTCCGCTTATTTGCCTGTTAATAATGACGTTTCGGGCCCTGGAGGGCAGAGTTTTAAACTAAAAACACGCCTCGAGCTCTGACGCTCCCTCCGCTGCCTCGCCTCCGGCCGAGCTCCCTCAGAGCCCCGCCGCAGCCCCGAGCTCCTCAGCCCCCGCCTGCATCGAGCCCGGCCCCGCCCGCCGCCGCCGTCGCATTGCGACGGAGGGAAGGGAGAGGGCGCCCCCCCCGCGCGCTGATTGGGCGGCCGCCTCGCTTCAAACCCCACCGCCCAACCGGCTGCGGCGGGGGCGCGGCGGGAGCTCGGCGATTGGCCCGCGCGGCGTTTGAGCCGGCCAGTCAGGACGCGGAGAGGGGGCTGCGGCAGCTACAAAAGGCGGCGGGGGCGGTGTCGCGGTGGCGTAAGGCGGGCGGCACAAGATGGCGGAGGGCGACAACAACAGCGCCTACCAGCTGGTGAGCGCCCGCGGGGCTGCCGGGGCTGCAGCCGGGCTGCCGGGGTGATGTTTGTGATGGTTCTGGTGCTCGGGCGGAGCTGGTGGCAATACCCCGCCCTGCTCGGTGTGCCAGGTGTAGCGTTTGATGTTCACGGCTTTGTTTGGGCTCGTTCAGCCGTCCCCTCGGCTCGGGGGCTGAGGGAGGGGGCAGCGGCCGGGCCGTTGGTCAGGGAAGCGTGGGCGGGGGGAATACGTTTATGTCTGTAATCGTAACCGTGGCTGCCGGAGCAGCATTAAAAAACAAAAGTAGATGAAGAAGGGAAGCTTTCTCGTGCATTATTTATCAGCGTTTGTTGTTCCTCGCCTGGGAAGGGGTGAAGGAAACCTTCAGCAGCGCAGAGGTGGGAGGGAAGTTCGAATTTCTGCAGAAAAAGTCTGTGCTTTGGATGCAGGTACTCTAGAGGAGTGGATGCCCCATTCACAACAGTACTCCATGTTTATGGAAGCTTTGTTTAACGGGGGGAAAGAAAAACAACACCATGCCAGATCCTGTCTGTCAGAAGTGTTTAGGACAGGAGTGGTGTTGACACAA
Organism: Heteronetta atricapilla; assembly: GCA_011075105.1. Classification (NCBI taxonomy): domain Eukaryota; kingdom Metazoa; phylum Chordata; class Aves; order Anseriformes; family Anatidae; genus Heteronetta; species Heteronetta atricapilla. Next base: position 8,819,249 of record CM021744.1, read on the forward strand.
GCTGACTTGCTGTGGTGGGAGACAGCTTGTGGTAGTCTGACCGTGATCAATACTGTTCTTGCATCCCGGTATCCTTCCCATTAAGTTTTCTCTTGGTTGCAATAAATGCACACAGTTGGAGGTAACTAAGCCAAAACAGCTTGTCATAAACTGATTTCTGGAGAAAAGCAGCTTTTCATGTGAGGTTTTGTGTTTATAACATGAGGTAGATGTAATGACTGAAGGGTATTCAGCTGTCCGTGAGATAGTTTTTTGCTCTTTTTTTGCCGTGAACTGTGGTTTCCAAATAATTCTGATGGCATGACAAAAGTAAACTGTGCCTTGCAGTGGTAGCTGCACTCAGCTGTCTTTGTTTAGTGGTGTTGGGCCGCTCGTTTAAGATAAGAGTAGCACGTGGTTGAGAACTAAATCTGCTCTGCTATCTCTGCACAGCACATGTGCTGGTCTCAGTGACATTTAACCCCTTACTATGGGGGAATTCGGCTCCATTCATGTTTACAGGGATTTTGTAATCTGTGAGATCCATTGTCCCCCTGAGGGCAAACTATTACGCCATGCTAAACATGGCACACCTGAGGTGAACTGCTTAGCAAGCTGGAGCCAGAGCAGGCAGCGCCTATTTGCAAAAGGTGTGTGGGAAGGAATGTGGGAATAATATGGGAACAGGAGTTTAAAGGCTGCTGGTCACTGTTGTGGGCGGCTGGTAGGAAAACTTACTCTTGGCATACCAGATGCGATCAGCTGGGTGACCTTTCCATACCGTACTTCTGAGTGTTTTCAACCATCTTCAGATAACAAAAAGTTAGTGTTGGACATCTAGAAAACTGACTCCGTGTGTTAGGGTTATCTTTGAAAATACTGCAATGCAAGAGCTATTTAAAACATATGTTTTCTTGATGCTGACACTGAAAATTCGAGATGGGCTTTAAAACTTGACTTTCCACTAAACTGGGGGAAGAGAGTACCATGGAGGGAAGATTCAAGGAGAATGCCTTGATAAAATCTGTGAGGAGGTGCCATTTAGTCTGATACGATACGCTACCAGTTCACTACTGCAGTGTCACAACTTAGTGCACTATTAATAATTTAATTACTTGGATTTGTGACTGGGGTCTCCGTGACGTGTTATTCAGTTACTTTGTGTGGGAACTAATCTGATTCTGATTAGTAATAATGTTTTCTTCTTTTTGTGTAGGCTGCGGAAACTGCTAGCTTGGAAGAGCAGTTGCAAGGATGGGGAGAAGTGATTTTGCTGACTGATAAAATTCTTCGCTGGGAGAGGGCCTGGTTTCCTCTTGCGCTGATGAGTGTTGTTTCCTTTTCTTTCCTGTAAGTAGCTCATGGAGAGAGCATGAGCACTGCACTCTCATAGCTAGTAGCAAAACTGCTAAGACTACGAAGACATCTTAAAAAAATCTAATAGGAAGGTTCTTCAGGTTCTATTTCTGAATGTGTGTAAACTTTGAAAAGAAAAACCTAGAAGCATTGGGAACAGGAAGTAACCCAAGTTGTATCCTACCTTGGGTGACGGTGCTTTCTGCAAAAGCTGTTTGGCAGGCACAGTTGCTGTAGCTCTTTAGAATGCTCAGCTGTGTGCTGTTCACTCGTGTGTTTGTATTCTGCTTGTCAGATCTGGTCATCTTCTGGCCTTCTTCCCTAAGCCACCAGCAGTATCATTATGGTCATAAGGGAAAACTTGCTTCCATCGGGCAAACTTTCCTTACTGGCCATTCTGCATCTTTGCTGTGGTGCTTAGGGACAAGTTCAGTTGGTTTCGCACAGCTTGGTCCTGCTAGGTTCTCTTTGTCTTCCTTTCTCAAAGGAAAAAAAAAAGTGAGACTGAATTCAACATTGAGTCAAAGTGGGAGGATGTTACTTGTTTTTTGACTGGGGATACAAAACAGGCTTGCTGGAGGCCTGTGTACATGCCTTTGTGTGCCATGGTAGTAGTTAAGGTGGCTGCTACCTATCTTAAACAGGTGAGTGTCCGCACCAGCTGCGGAGTTGCAGCTGCGTGCTCTGTTGGACTAAGGGAAAGAGGGAACCTATAAATGTTGAATGAGGTGAGGTAGGAACAGTCTGTCTTCTGGCTAATACAAATCTTATGGCCCTCAAGAGGTGAGGCGGGTGGAAGTCAAATGAAACTGAAAAGTAATTTTAAAAAGTAATGTGACTGCAGGAAATGCCGTATGTTGAATAATACTTGGAGGAAATGGAACAGCTTCAAATTCTTAATTGGTGCTGTATTGAAGATGAACGTTCAGCACAGCAGCACTGTGCCGGATGTGTAGAAAGACTGGCCCTGCAGTGGTCTGTCTCTTTATTTCCTTACTGTTCAAGAAGTTCTGAGAAGTGCAAATAACTAATGCAGACCTCAGTTGAATGTTAAGAGACTTACAAGAAAAGCTAGTTCTTGTCTAGTACCCGTGCAGCTGCATTGAAGTCGTGGTAAACTTCACTTAGGAGCATAGCACTGTCCTCCTTGGAGGCTTATGACTCCTTGTCTGAAACAGGTTTGGTTAGCTGTTGCGGGTGAGGCAGTAAATGGCAGCCTGGAGTGGATCTGGACACCAATTTACTTAAGAACCAACAAGATGAGAGAGCTTTCACCCTGGCTAGTTGTTTCATGTGTTTCCTCACCCATCCCCATCCCAAACTGAATTTCTCAACTTCTGGGAGAGCAATACTTAAATCTCTTCAGTAGTAAGATGAGAAAATGTGGAAAAAAATTGAAGCTGGACAAGGGGGTAGGTCTACTATTTGAAGTCCCTAGCCAATCTGTTGAGGTGGCTGAATATGCTGAGTATTTATTATTGCTGTTGTTTTTTTTTTTTTTTTCCAGGATGATCTACTACTTGGATCCATCAGTTCTTTCAGGTGTCTCCTGTTTCGTTATGTTCCTCTGTTTGGCTGATTATCTTGTTCCTGCTCTTGCACCTAGAATCTTTGGCTCTAATAAATGGTGAGGAAAGCTCAAATTTAAATGGCGTGAGTGTAAAGGAATTATTAATTTTAGCAAAATGGATATCTGCCACTTCGCAAGTGTCAAATGATTCCTAGTCATTGCAATTGACAATCTCTACAGTATATGAAGTGAGAACTCGTGTAAGATGTCCTGCATTCTTTTTTTTTTTTTTTTTAAATGTAACTACCGCAACATGTCTTTATTGTTCCTGTTGAAGGGGCAGGGTGCATTCTTTGCTGTCCGTTAAGGATTCTAGTTCTGCTAAAAATATGAAGGGGATTGTATTCTGTATTTGGAAAAAGTAGTAGCTGTAAATATGAAGAAAGCCAAGGCTTATATAAAAACAGTATGCTGGAGGTGGACCATATTTGAACTAAATTTTGTGTTTAAAAACAAATTTTAGTGTACTTTGACTAGTGGATAAATGTTCTTGTCTAATAATGTACCAAAGTAATGCACATTGGTATTGAATAATTAAAGCAGTGCTCTCCTGTTTTGAATAGGGGTTGTTCTTTTGGAGTCGATATGAGAGACATTATAATGCTCAGTTAAAAGCAGGGTACAAAACTAAGTGGAGCAAATGTCAGGATAAGTATTGGACAACTTTTGTTTTTGTTGGGAAATAGTATAGGACATTTTTAATATATATAGATGAAAACTTGAATTCTTATTCCTGTTGCCTTTCTTTAAAAAAAAGGACTACAGAACAGCAGCAAAGATTTCATGAAATTTGCAGCAACCTGGTCAAGTCTCGTCGCCGAATTGTTGGCTGGTGGAAACGTCTCTTCACAGTAAAGGAAGAGAAGCCTAAAATGGTAATGACTTCTGGGAGCTGGTTTTAAATGATCTCTGCTTTGTTCAGTCCTAAGTGCTTTAGCAAGGAGCCTGTCTGAATAAACCAGTATTTTGAAGCAAAACCCAACAATTCTGCCTGTGGCTTAATGCCAGTCACACATGCTATTCAAACCCTGAGTGGCAGGATACCTGTCTTTAAACTTGCAGTACTGTTCAGTTAGGAGCATACCCCTGATGTTAAAATGAAGATAAATTATTTCTTGGGATAGGTTAGTTTTTAGAAACAGCTTGTTAACAGTGCATTAGAATAGGTGTGTTTTCAGCTGCACGCTAACTGCCTGGAAAATAAGACCTTAATAATCTGTCAGTTTAAGTACAGGAGCTACTAAGTATACTGATCAGAAAAAAGCTCCAGGTGCTGAGTGAAGTAGAAGTTTTAGCAATAGCGAGATGTGAGGGATATCTGGATAGAAAAGAGCTGCCTTACTGTAATTGCGATGGTCTGGAAATAAAAGGGAATGTACAGTCGTGGGTCTGTATAATCACAATCTTAACAAGGCTGCGTGTAGGTATTGCACGGGCTGACCCAGGGAACTTCAGCAGGTTTTAAACTTTGACATGTTGCTCAATGTTGAAAGGAAGGAGGAAAACTCCCAATAGATCTGTGGTAACTGTTCCCTTTTCTTGTTTCAGTACTTCATGACCATGCTTTGTTCCCTTGCTGTGGTTGCCTGGATTGGACAGCAAGTTCACAACCTCTTTCTGACCTATCTCATTGGTAAGTGTGTAGTGTACAAAGCAAAACTGGGTTTGTTAGCTTCCTAAAAGGGTATGAGGCTGGTGGAAGTAAGATGTGATTTGTGGGGGGATTTTGGGGGGGCTTGGGGTTTTATTTTTGTTTTCCAACAGTTATTGGGGCTTAAGGGAAATGAGGAATTGCAAGGTGACAGAAGCTTGTTAAAGGGTTAGTAAATTTCTGATTTTGTTTCTCCAGTGAGTTTCTTGCTGCTCTTTCCTGGACTAAACCAGCATGGGATCATTACGAAGTACATTGGAATGGCAAAAAGGGAGATAAACAAACTTCTCAAGCACAAGGAAAAGAAAAATGAATGAAGACTTGACTGCTGTTTGCTCTTGTAAGGGTTTCCTTGGAAAGAGTTTTGAGAATTAATGTATACATAAGATAATAGAAGTTGTAGTGCTCACTGGCTTGCTTTTTTTTTTTTTTTATTGGCTCCCTGATGAAGTGAAAATGTCACTCCAGCAGCTGCTCTGGGTTTGTTTCTTTTGCTGTCCAGGTTAAAGTTCTGCAGCCTGCAGCTATCTCATAGGAAGGATCCTGGCCTTTCCCATGGGGAGCCTTAGTCTCTTCAGCAAACTGAGAGGCCCCTTCAGTAAATGCCCCATCCCAATTGTAATGTGCAACAGTGTTCTCGTAACCTGTAGCTTCACTGGTTGATGTCTTGTAGTTACAAGTATGGAAGTTCTGAAAGCTTACACTTCTTGGAAGCCTGTTACTACTGAGCCCTGTGGAAGGGACACAATTAGCTGGGTAAGAATGATCGTAGCTGAGGGGGTGTACCCACGTCTGGGGCAGAAGGTGAACTAGTTGTCTGATGGAATCTGTCTGCTTTTTTGGCTCCATAGACCAGATCGTCTGCTAGATTGGGGTCTGGATATATAAACTGTAGTTATGTAGCTGTAGTGTGAGCCTTGATTTATTGCACTGAGACTGTAGATAATGAGGTAAGGTGTGTGTTACCTGAACAGCTGATTGTTCCGAAACTGCTGTCATGGAGCCATGTAGCACGTTTGGTTTTATGAATGTTGTCTGTACACAAAATTACCCTGAATATCAGAAGCTTGTTGTAAATAAGCCTGTGTGAGTTGTTTGTGCTTTTCTATGACCTCTCTTCTTTTTTAAAAACCAAACTTTTTTTCTTTGACAAGCTAAAACCTGTGTTAATGCATTTTAAAAGTTTACTGTTTTACAATGAACTCTTGGTGTATTGTAACTGTTGAATAGGCAAATACAGACTAAGAAGAAACTTCTTTCACACTTGTTCTTTGTGACCATACAAAAATCCAGTGCATGCATCTCAAGAACGGGAGGAGGAAGTGGTGTTTGTGTCATGTGGCAGTCCCATGCATGGCTGGGTCTTGAAATACCTCACAGAGATCTGCACAGCTCGTCCTGCCCTGGCAGTGTGGGGACAGCTCCTGCTGGGGAGGGGGAGGGTTGTGAGGCTGTAATGCCACCTGTGGTTAATTAACACTGGTGGAAAGCCCCTGGGGCTGTGGACAGACAGGCTCAGTAAGTTAAACTTGGAGTAGATCTAATCTGTGGAGATGTTTATTTGGGAAATGCTGTGCTTAGCTGGCACAAACCATTACTGGAAGAAATGGGGTATATGAAAAGGCAACTGGGGGCTGGGGCCGAGTGCTGGGAGCTCTGCTGGCACCTCTGTCCCTGGCTCAGAGGGTGTGAGCTTTCTGTTCCAGCCCATTTTGGGTTTAAAATTCAGCAGGAGGGATGCCTCGAGGTGCAGCCCGCAGGTAACTTGTCACCAGTGCAGCAGCTGCACCGTGCGTGGCCCTGCTGGAGCTTGGGTGGAAGCACAACACACGAGGGATTTCTAGGCCGTGTTGCTGCCGGCAAGCAGCACACCTACGCCTTGCCCCTGCCGCTGCCCTCCCGGCGGTGCGCTAGCGGTGAGGCTGCACGGGAGCCCCCCGGCTGCCTGCCGCCCTCACCCAACGCCGACCGCCGCCTCTTTTGACCCCTCAGGACCGCCGTAGCGGGAGCGTCGCGGTCGCCATGGGAACGCGGGCAGCCACGTCACCCCGGAAGCGTCACCCGCTCCTTCCGACCAATGGGGAGGGGCCGAACCCCGCGCGCCGCGGCCTCCCCCTCGGGTCTCGTGCGCTCTCGCGAGATCTCTCCGGGCGGCTCTCACCACCCCGCGGCCGCGGCTTTCCCATAAGCCCGCGCGGCGCGGCCGGCCCCTTCCTTTTCCGCCATCTTGCGGCGCCGGTGAGTTGGGCACCGCTGCCGCCCCCGGTCGCCATCCGCCGCCCGCCGCCGCCATCCGCGCCCCAACGCCGCCTCCGCCCGCCCCGCCGGGACCTGGGGGCTGCCCCCGACCCTCCTGGGCCACTTTGAGCCGCCGCTGCTCCCACCCGGCCCTCTGCGGAGCCCGCGGGGAGTGGGGGGGGGGGTGCGGGAGGGCGCTGAGGGAGGCGGCGGCAGCAGCGGGGCCGTGAGGGGAGGCCCGGGGCGTGCGGCGGGCGGCCTCGCTCGGCCGTTGGGGCTGCCCGGCTCCGTGGTGAAGCCGTGAGTGCTGCGGGAGCTGGCCCGTGGGGAGCGGTCCCGGGGCTCGGCGGCGGCCCGGAGTGCTGCGGCAGCGCTGGCTCGGTTAGGGGGTGGTACAGTGGGCATGGCACGTCTCGTGGGGCTTGTCTTCGTCCGTGGAGTGCTGGAGTTGATCGCCACGCTCCTGGGTGGAAGAGCAGTGTGTTCCTGTCGTCATGTAACTCCTCTGGTGATGAGCAGGCTAACCAGCATCTAGCATCTAATGCCATGCATGTGCTGGTCCTTGAGTGGGGCTAGCACTGCGTAACTGGGTTCTAAAACCCCAAATGCTCACCTGGGAGAGATGTCACACGGATGACAAGGTGTCTTTGTGCTGGTCTTCGCAGTTGTCTTCATATCTTCACGTGTGCTTATTGATAAAGTCCAAGTTCAAACAACACTGTGTCAGATTTCCCAAGTTACAATAGATGTGGATTCTCTTGTGCACACCTGAGTACGTGTTTTGTCTTGCTTTTTTGCTTCAGGTTTTTTGCTTTTGAGGTTTAGTGCAACTTATTTTTTTTGTCAGTCTTAGGTGTTTTAGATCTAAAATCGGTTTTTAAAGGGCCTGCTTCTCTCAGTGTGGCCCTGGTGGAAATCTGGTGCACGTAACTGTCTCTCTCCTTCCCCCCCAGGCACCATGGTGCGCATGAACGTACTGGCCGATGCTCTCAAAAGCATCAACAATGCAGAGAAACGTGGGAAACGTCAAGTTCTCATCAGACCGTGCTCCAAAGTAATTGTCCGGTTTTTAACTGTGATGATGAAACATGGTGAGTGTAGACCCCGCAGCGCTGATGTTGCTTTCATTCATGGTTTGTGGCTGGTTTGCTTTAGTGAAGGAGATATTCGGGTAAAGCTTGAGCATCTTGTGGAATTGATTTGGTTCTGTTCAGACTTTCACAGTGCTTTAGTTGTAATTGTTGTTCTAAAATGATTATAAATTCTGTATGTAGGCATCTTTGTGGGTGAATGTGCTGTTAATGGATTTGGGGGGATAAGTTTATTGATTACTTCTTGTATACTATTATAGTACTCTTTATAAAGAAATTCCAAATATTAGAACTACCACAAGTGTCCTTGTCTAGGACAAGTCCTGGAGAAGAAACAAACAGCCAACCTCCCTCTCCACTGTTTCAGATGGGTTACACCTTTACAGAATGTAATTAAAGACAGCAATTGATACTTGGGTGCAGCTGAGCCATATCAGAGGCACACGTAAAGTGACTTAAAGCATAATTGCTAAAGACTGGGAATTCTGCGGATGCTGTAGCGTTAGGGTGGTTTTTTGACTTAAGTCGAGATGCTTGAAGGGAGTTAAGCAGGCTGTACTGTATCTAGTTACCATGTTTTGATTTGTCCGTTTTCCGATCTTTTGTAGGTTACATTGGTGAATTTGAGATAATTGACGATCACAGAGCTGGGAAGATTGTTGTCAATCTCACAGGCAGACTCAACAAGGTAGGATTCGTTTTCCTGAGTTCAGTTCTCTGGGGGGATGTTTAAATGAGGCTTTTCTGTTTGTCTGCTCCAATTCTGAATGAATTACTTGTGAGAAGAGGGTGTTTAATTAAGTCCATGTAAATGAGAGTAATATGGGTGTTACCAGTAGTTATCAGATGCTAAACTTCAGATTCATAATAGTACAGTTTGCTCATTACATTTTTGTTAAACACACCGTATAATAAGCCACATCTTAAAGGAAGTCAGCTTTTAGGTACTGTGTGTTTCTCTTAAGGACTTTCTTGTTTTCTAGTGATTTCTCTGTCTATTTGACACCTAAATTACCTAGGAGAGGTTTGTCATAGAGAGCAACTGAGTTGCTTTCCAACTGATGTTTAGTACCTGTAGATGGTGAGAGACAAGCCCTCCTGCTGCTGTCAGATGGGCATTGCTTGTGGTTGAGAGAAAGGTAAATGTTTTATTAATTAGTGCTTTGCAAATTCCTGGGGTGTATGAGGTATTTGGCTTTTTTTTAATGCATTTGACTTAAGATGCTGAGTAGTTTTCTACTTCTGTGGTGACATGCCATGCACCATTGTTTCCAGTCATTTGAATGAGAGGTGGTTTTTAAGTAAAGAAAGCTAAAATTAATTTGCAAAAACATGTTGGGGTCTGTCCCCATGATGAACAAATAATGCAGCTGAAAATTGCCTCAGTGTAGTGGCAGAGAATTCTGACAGAACGTTCTCCCCAGTTAACTAGAATTATGTGTCTGTCATAAAAATAATCTCTGTCAGATTTGAGAATAGTGTTTCTTGAACTCTTTCTGGATGATTTTGTAGCAGATCTTGCGGGGTGCAGCTGTATGTGATGTTTCTCTCAACAGCTGCAATAAGAGAACAGTTGTTTGGTTCAGGAAAATGTCCATCACTGCAGTAAGGTGTCCTGTTTTGCTCTTGGAAGTTAAGAAAATTGGAGCCAGTGAGGTAACTGGAGGTGGTAGTCATGGTCAATAAGTCATACAATTAACTTGGCGATGCTGGTGGCTTTGTGTGTGTTACTTTCTCCCTGTTTAAAACCTAGATTTTTGTTGTTGTTTTTTTGCTAACTCCTTATGATGATTAGAAGTAGTCTGTCCTTGAATAATCTCAGCTTTTTGATGATGTATGACTACTTAATGCTTTATAGCATGCTTTTGTGCTCTCCCAAGTCTAGTCATTAAATTGTTCAGCAGCAGCAGCGATGTATGTCACCCTGTTCAGGCAAGGGGAAGGAGGCGAGGCTAAGGAAATAAAAGCTGAACGACGACTGTGTGAGTCGTGGTTTCGCTGAGAGAAATCTATTTCGTACTATGGTGATGATACATGCTTTTGGTACTCTTAATATTTTGCTGCCAAAATATTTTAATGCAGTTGTTTAATTCTTTCATATAATGAGTTAGAATGATAGGTGTACAAATGCGCTTTATACAGTTCTCCAGTTTGTAATGGAATTCTGTTTTATAGTGTGGTGTAATCAGTCCCAGATTTGATGTTCAGCTGAAGGATTTGGAAAAGTGGCAGAACAACCTACTGCCTTCGCGTCAGTTTGGGTGAGTATGGAGAGGAGGTGAATCTGTGGCTGGCATACATGAAACTGATTTTTTTTTTTTAATTACACTTTGATACTGTCAGAGTCCCGTGATGCTTTTCATTTCTCATTAGTCTGTAAGTAGGTACGAGCCTAAAAATTCAACTTCCATACAAATACTCATTTTAACCAGTTCTAAAGGGATACTATGAAGCAAGAACAATTTTTTGTTTTGGTACATCCTGGTTTCACCATTTCTATAGTTTACCAAGAAAATAAGATCTTTCTCGTGCTCATTTTAATTTTATGAATGGCCCTTTAGAGGTGGGAGGGAGTAATGGAAGTCAGTAGATGACTGGGTTGCAGTAGGTTGCAATGCTTTACGCTTCCTGGTTGTACAAGTTGAATTAGATATTAAGTGATGCAAGACTCAGTGCATTTTGAACCTCCAAAACATAGATGTTACAGTATGTCTTTCCCTCCCCAAACTCACTAAGTCAGGAGTAACAAATTGCAGTGGCTCAGCTACTCTGTCCTGTCAAAGGCAGGATTAACAGTTCCTTGTCATTTCTCTTAAAGCTCCAGTGATAAGCTGCTTAGTTGAGCTGTACCTATATAGCTTACTAGTGCATGTTGTCATATGGAGACTTTTCAAGAGTATTTATAGAGTGGTAGGACAGGAGGTTTTCAAACACGAAGATGTTTGAAGTATGCTGATAATCCAAATGATGGCATTAGAAATGACTCAGGCTGCTTTAGTTGTCAGTCCGGGTCCAGATACTCATCTGCATCAGGCTGAGCAGCGATCAAAACAGTGAGTGACAAAGCACTCGGAGCTGAGCTGTCTGGCACCATGGCAACTCTACCTGCTCCCAGGAAAAATGTCTGCGTGAAGCAGAAGCAGACTATGTCTGAGAACTGTTACTTGCTATTGCCAGAACAGCTAACCTGACTTCTGGTAGGAATGTGTGAGTAAACCTCACCGGAGAACAGAAGGCTGCGGATGTGCTTTGTGTGTTTCAGAGTTGTGAGAGGAGTTTCTTTTTCATTGATAACATGATTTTAGCTAGGTTAGGCCCTTTCTGAAAGAATAAGATCTTACTATTGTAATACAAAAATGAAGTTAGTGCCATCAGCTCTTCATGAGCACAGAACAAGACTGACAATAAACTGAATGTTTGTTCTTTCTTAATAGGTACATAGTTCTGACAACCTCAGCTGGCATCATGGACCACGAGGAGGCTAGGCGAAAACACACAGGAGGCAAAATCCTGGGATTCTTTTTCTAAAACTTGTAAAAGAGGTTACTAATAAATTGTTCAAATGGACTCTGGTCTTTCCAGTTGGTATTTTAAAGACTTGTAATGCTGTCTGCAATAGTGCTTGTAACAGAAAGCTCTTCTAACAGTGATTAAGCTCTTCCTGTACCTCAATGACACGTGGTTTCCACACATTCCCGGTTACAACTTTAATTTCGGTTAATGATACAACATACTTCTAATAGTTACCACGTTTTTTGGATGACAGTTACAGGTAGCTATACAGAATATCCTCAGTAGGGAAATTGTGTTAAACTGCCCTTTGCTACCTGCTGGTGGGATCACCTCGTAGATTCGTGGGCCACTACAGTTAGAAAAGTGCAACTCCATAGCTTCACTTTTTGGCCAAGTAATAGAAGATGCAGGAAATAGTGTTCTGGCAAGGCTTGTGGTTTAAGGTTATTTTAGAAGTTAGGAGATGTGGGGTTGTGGAGTAGTTAGATGACTGATGTTTGACTTTAGGTCACAGAATTTTAAATCATAGAGTGTTCAGTAGTTGAGGTGTAAATTGTTCTTTTTCCTTTGCGTTTCTGGTTTGATAATCCAGTGAAACATCAGAGTTTGGGCAGGGCAGTTGCTGTGCGTCTGCTTTGCATAATTGCAAAGAACTGGAATTTCTGTAAGTCACTTGTCATAGTGAGGAAAAAAGTGTGTTTCGTATGGAATGAGTTGTTAGGCTTTGTTTCAAGCATGTGATGTGTGTCAGTGTGTTGTGCTCGATACAGAAATACCAGCAAACTTCCTTCAAAGCAGCATGCAGGGCAGATGACTACTGCTGAAGAGCTCTTACAGATGGTAGAGAATGGGAATCAGGCTTCTGGGGTGGTCGCGCTGTTCAACACCAGTTGGAAATCTGCCTTATTTTGCTTTTTTTGGAGTATTTGTTAGGAATGCTCATACAGAAATGTAGCAAACCTGTTTCAACAGCTTAAAACAACTTGAATTTGTGGTTCTTGCTAGAAACCATTGGAAACTTTCCTTCTTTGTGGTAAGTTCTGGTCAGGAGTACAATTGCTTGGGTAGATATGCCTTGAAGGCAATGCTTCCTCACAAAGATTTCAGAAAGGGTTGGGATGGAAGCAACTGCTTTTAGGCACAACCCTTTAAACTCCAGTTACAACTATGTAACCTATTTGAAATTAGTCTGTTAGGTTTTTTGTTTGTTTGTTTTTACAGAGAAGAGGAGGATGTGATGGCTGGCTGATGAACAAAACAGTCTTAACTCTTTCCAGGCAAGCATACGGTCTTGCCTAATATGGGTCTTTGAGGAACAAGAGGCTAGCAACTGAGCTGCACAACCATGCTTACAGTAATAGCGTGGTGTACACTAGTGTCCTGTAGTAGAGACTTGAAACTGACCTAAGGTGCAGGGGGAAATGATTAAAAAGGCTGGTTTTCCTGCTTTGTCTGTCACATTCAGCTAAAGGTCACAAAGTCTGAATTGCAGATAGCATCAGAACATGCAGATGTGAACGGTATGGTTCTCAGTTTAACTATAGACAAATTCGCTTAGCTGAAGCTATTACAGAGTTGTTACAAAGTAAAAAAAAAAAAAAACATTTCTTGGTCCTTTTTATTGCCAAATCAATCTATTTTGGTACTATTTGTTGTCTCGACGCCCACAGTGGATGTAATTCTGCAGTATTGACTGCACATACAAGCTGAGCTGTTAACACTTCTTGCTCAAAGTAACCCTGAAAATCTTACCCAGACTCCTCTGTTCATTTTAATAAAATTTTGATTTGTATCAGACCCGAACAGAACAAATGTTCCTGACCCCTGATGGAAGAAGATCAGAGTTGCATCAAGCAGGCTTCCTTTGGCTAGGGCTTCAGGTTCCTTGAAGGACACACTAGGAGGTGTCCTGCCCATGGCAAAGCAGTTGGAAACAGGTGATATTTAATGTCCCTCCCAACCCAAACCCTTCTATGATGGTTCTGTGATTCCCAGACATTCATGTTTTAAACCAATTAGTGACAACACATGAGTTTTTCTGAACAACTTGACCTGTGTACGTGCTTTGCTACTGCATGAGTGCACTCACTGTTAGGACCCCAGCATTGAGACTTCTGAAGCAAGAGTGTTTCTAATATCCTCAGCTGACCAATCTGTGTTAACTTCTTCCACAGGCCAGCCCAGCACCTATTTTTTAGAACTAGAAAGTGGAAATGCAAGCTCCAATGTGAACAGAAAGACTTGCAGGGAAGCATGCAGCAGCAGATGCACCTTTTCCGCAGTGTACCTAATGAAGGTAATTACATTACATGCTGAGTTGCCACATGTGGAAGCTAATGCGGCTGGTCCGAGTTCATACGATGATCTCTGAGTACATCACCTGCAGCTCTGGTGAGAGATCTCTGCCTCTGGGTGGTGACTGCTGGCTGGGGTCCAGGAAGTTTCTCAAGTGGGGTTCAGGAGCTAGTGTAAGAAGTATGACATGCCCTGGAATGCAGCTGCTTTACATGGGTCAGCAGAAATTCTCATTTTCAGACGTTTAAAACCTGCAAGTGGTATCTTTTTAAGCCTCAGTGATGTTTTCTGAGCTGAGGCCACATGCCTTAGGAAAGCAATGTTTGTAGGTAAAAGTTAATTGTCCTTTGGGGTAACAAAAGGGTTAAGAGGTGACAGGAAGAATGGCACAAACCCAGAAGTTCAGTACAGTTGCAACTGGCAGTGAAAGCAAAGCATTAATTTGAGGGAAGGTGTTTGGTACCTACGGAGCAGAAGGGGGTGCTGATGGAGAAGACCCTGGTGGGACAGATCCAGTTGACTTGGGGAAAACTGGGAGGGTGAGTAACAGCTGGAGAAAGTGCATATGCTGCAAACCCCTTACTTAACAGCTTTACTTCTGGTGCTGCCCTGGCTATCTGGAAGCAGTTGTTTCACTTCCATAACCTCTCAAGATGTAGAGAGAGGTCCTAGCCTTTTGGCTAGAGATCTGCTTCTACTTGCTAAGCCCAAACTCAACGCCAAGCTTCGTGTGAGCAGGACAGCAGGGAGCCTCCTTGCCCAGCTGTTGTGGCACGGGAGAGGTTGCTGCTATGTTACGGCAGCATGTGGCAACATTGTGCTGCCTGCCTGCGGTCCCTCCGTACCTGCTCTTCTTGGCTGACTACAAGGTAAGTAAGCATCAGCAACCACACATGATATGGGGTCAGAACTCGGTCTGAGTTTGGAAAACTGTTTACTAAGGGATGTAGTCGGGAGAGGGTTGGTGATCCATCAACCATACAGCCCAGCCACACTCATGCTCTCAGATACACAATCCTGTTTCCTCATGCTGATAGCTGTTTCCTGTTCTTGTGCTGTTTAAGAACAGGATAAAGCATGTTTGAACATCCTGCTGTGCCTTAAGAGAAATAATCTATTGTTGCAGTGGGAAGTTGTCAACAGATGGCAGCATCTGACTTTGTATCACTGGAGACTTCGAAGGCAATCTGACCTGTGAGGAGTCCTAAGACGGCTTTGATGTTGCTGCCGGCCTCTGCTCTTTGTACGGAGCTAAATATCCAGGCCTGTGTTCTGGTTCACAGAGAAATTTCTTCTTTTTGATACAACAGAGCCTAATTTGAGATAATGTGAGAGATGAGAATAAACATGGACCTTCAAAATCCTGCACCAGGGTAAACCCCCGTGTTGCACCAGGGTAAACCCTTGTATGTGTCATATCACATTTGTGATATGACATCAAGCTCAACCCGTCTAGCACCAGTTTCAGCTGGGTTCTGATGCTTCAGCAGGGCTGACTCCTGGGTGTGCCAGTTCTGAAGCAGGGAAATGGGTGTCCTTCGTTATCTGCCGCACGTTCCAGCTGCAGTTTCGCTAAGGATGGGGGAAAGAAAACTGCAGGCCAGAAATGTGCGCCACATAAAATTAGGAAAAATAATACTTATGTTGTTAAGATAATTGTTACGCCTTCTAAAACCTGAGTTGGGAAGTCCAGAAGAGACACTCAGTTACCTTCTCTGTCTTTGTGTAACAAAGGTCCCAGACCTCATTCCTGTTGAATTTCACCCCATTTGGTGCTGTCCAGGTGTGAGCACGAACAGACAGATAATGTAGTGGTGCAGCCACCTTCACAAGCAGACCAAAGCTACAAGAATTACTCCCAGAGAGCATCAAGCAAGTTTATGAAAGTCTTGTACGTGCTGGTGACAAGATTCAGTCTAGCAAGGTAATCAAAGATTGCTTTCTGTAACGGATTAGCTGTAGCTGACCGTGCTGCAATGGTGTTGTGTGTCCTTCAGCCCTGCTTCTGCTCCTTGATGCGCTGGTTGTGGCTGCTTAAGACAAACCTCCAGGGACATGTATTTTGTTCTTGGGCTGCCACCGGGACAACAGTCACTGCATGGTTGTAGTTGATCAGATTTTAGTGCCATGCAACAGCATAATGCAGGGCGCTTGAGATCAGCAACCACCACTTGGGTTTTTATAGTGACATAAAATGCTGCTAAAGCCGATGCTGAATGCTCTATAAAGCAACTGGGCTTGGTGCGTATTGTAATGAAATAGGTAGTGTATTCTACCTGTTCTGGGCTGCTTGATGACTTTTCTTGTGAGTTTGGATGTAGGCATATAAAAATGAGTAAACTGAAGGAAGTTTTTACTCTTCAAGTTCATTAAAAGCAAATATAATTACCTGGTGCCCAGCACAATACTCTTTTTCATGCACAATATTTATTTTCATGCTCAACTTTCAGATATATCTGGCTACCCAATAGCTGATCAGAAATGAGGCCGTGTGTCCAGGACTGCTAACAAAATATTACATATGGAGCGACTTTGTTCTTCGTAAGTGTTCAGGCCTCCCTAGCAGCTCGCTGTTCTGTAGCTCCTATGGCTCATGGAGGCATCCCAGCACCCTGCAGGGGCAATGAAATATTCAGGCTTGGATTTATGGAGTGTCACTGGCCCCATTTGACAGTCCCATTGTGCATCCTCACCCCCCACATCCTGCATCTGCACTAAGACGCCACAAACTTGGTGACAGTGTAATGGCTCTGGAAGAGTTTTGGGCTTCTTCCCCTGGGGAGATGTTGATCCAGCAAGAAAGGCATGTGAAAATGCCTTGGTTTGAAAACAACAGATTAAAGGGATGATCTCAGAGATGCACTGGAATTGAAAGGTCAGGATTCAAGTACCGAGTCTAGCTTGGCTATGTTTTAACAACTGTTAAGTGTGCTCATGCTGCACTTTTCATTGCATTTGCACTCCTTCTGTATCGGCTGCTTTTGGACAGGGCTCCCTAGCAGGGTATGTGTACTGAGCAATCCAGCCTGAGCTTGGTCTGCCAGGGAGGTGCTTCTCTTCACAGCTTGGGGGTAGTATTGTGTTGGGGCAAGCCATGAGTCCCATTGGTTATAACCAGGAGTTGATTTCTTTCAAATTCCATTTGTTTTATTTGTTATTCCAGCTCTGTAATCATATTGTGCTACCCCTTCTACAGAAAATGCTGTTTCTCCAGAAGCTTGCACTCCTCTGCCTGTGATCTCTAGATGTCCCTCTTGCCCCAACACAAGAAAATACGAAAAAGGCAGGGCTAGCAAAACACTTGGTAAGTGATCTTGGATAGAACCATGTGTGTGCAACATCTGCCTGTCTTCTCCACAGCTAGATTAGAGTGGGATTTGTCTGTTCTGTTGTGGGGAAGAAACATAGTGTAGCCATTCTTGTTTTCCACTGTTACACAGAGATTGTGTTTTCAGCTGGACCAGGCTGTGAGCAGGAAGGAGCAAGGATTATGTCTGGGAGCAGCAGGAGAAAAGCAGTGAACAAATGAGTTTAGAATAAAAGCTGCTGCTGAAATCCACCTCTGGTTGACTACCCTGGTCTTACTAACTATATGGAGCCTAACCTAATATTTTGGTCCATTGTTTCATGCAGTATGAATCTGTTTTAAAAAGCAAAGTCCAGGAAAATCAATGAGAATTTTTGGGTTTAATACCTTTATAAATCAAGCCTTTAATAATAAGAAAAAAATAGCATTTTCCCCATAAGTTTTTCATTCTTTTCTCCCTACGCCTCTGCAGTTCCCATGGCTGCTTGTCTCACTTGCAGCAACATGCCCAGCTACATTCTTGCCTAACAGGATCCTCAATATACAATCCACAAGTTTGTTTGAGCAGGTAATTAGTGCTGGCCCTCCTTCAGTCCTTGGGACTCACTCCGTAGGGCTTCAACATCAGGCCCTGAGTTGAGCATCTGCAGCCCTCAGTTTTGAAGCCATTTTTACTTCATTTGGGCAGGCTGCAGAACCAGGAGCTGTGTTTGTGCAGAGGCTGGTGCTTGCTCTGGTGTGGATGGGCAGGTGGAAGATTTCTGGCTTGGTTCTATTATAAAAATGAAGAAATAATTATAGTTTAGTCTGGACAGAGGGAATTTCTGAGTTGCAATGGAGTTTCTGAGTGCAACGCTTGTGTTTGTGAAGCATTGTCAGGTGAAAGATGAGATGGTTCTAGTAGGACCACTAAAGTCATCTGCTACCTGCAAGGCAGACTGTCTTGGGAGGAAAGCAAAAATCAGGAGACCCTATTATCAGCTCTGAAACACTTTTGAGTGATGTTCAGTCCTTGTCAGCATCCTTTGAAGAGTGGAGAAGTAACCCTGCAAGGTAATCACTAAGCAGCCTCCTGGTGTCAGGGAGCTGGTGGCAGCAGTATGGAGAACGTATCAGTGCTTGGATGTAAATGACCCCGAGCCTATCTTCCTGGTGGGCACCCACACTTGGTGGGAGAACCCAACTTGCAAATCAGCAAAAGGAGAGCCCAGTGCTGGTAGGTAGAGGCTCAAAAATAGAAAGATACCGTGATGGCAGGTGATACTCCCTCATAGCTGAAATAAAAAGCATTAAACTGTACAAAAGAGTGCTTTAATTGCTAACTCTTTCCTGTCTGCTTAAATCACTAAAAATAAAGGTCTCCTCTTTAGTGATGAGCAGTTCCAGGCAGAGCAGACGTGATGGGGGAAACATGTTTGGAATAAATACTGATGTGAATGACACTTATTAGCTACAGTGTGGCATATTTATTTCTCTGTAGTTAGCATAATAGCACAGCTTGAAATGAGAAGGGTTCTTCACTCGTGTCTGTGTGTGCATGCATAAAAATAACAATGGATCGTTACGGGCAGAATGCGGATGATTTTTCTGTCTCTGCAATTAGCACCAATGGATGGCATCACATGGGAGATCCGAGCGAGTGGCCGCGGCGCGGCTGTGCTTTGAGAAAATATTTTTTTTGGATAATAAAAAAGTCTTACAATGAGTTAGATGCTCCAAGTAGAGATTGGTGATGACGATATGGCTGGCTGCTTGAGTGTGCCCATTGCCCGTGTTTCTGCTGATGGGAAGCTGCTCATCTCCGGCTCCCTGCCTTGCTTTTTTCTGCTGGGTTCTTTCAGGTGCCCCTGTCCCAGTGCTCAGCAGCCAGGAGCGGTGCTGGGGCCCCATAGGGAGGCACTTGTTGCTCACGTGCCCGGAGCCTGCTGAGTCCTGCTGGCTGTGCTGGCATCTGGCAGCCCCACTGCTGAGCTGCCCCTTCTGATTTTGCAGGGTTTTGGCCTGATTCCTGAGATTAATCTTAAAAGTATTGCCCGGTTCAATGAGGGCTTCCTACTATACTTGCCATTTGTTTTCAGGTTTCTGGAGCAGAGCTTATCCCTGCCACAGCCAGGCATCTCACCGTGCCCACACCGGTGTGGGGCATCGGGTCCCATTGCAACAGCTTCTGGACAAATCTGTACAAGGGGCTCCATGGGTACCCGTCTTCCAGTTGCTTTTCTGCAGTGGCACTAGGATGTCTGCTCTCTTCTGCATGTGATTTAATGGGAACATGCAGAAATGGAAAATCTTGGACCTCTAGTGCCCTGTTCAAACTTTGAGTGAAATTGGCTAGGGGATTGCAGATTTGCTTGGGGATGGGAAGACAACAGGCTGGACAGACAAAGGGAATGTTTGAGCTCTGTTTCCTTAAGAAAAGTCATGAAGTATTTCAAAAGAGAGGAGCCAAGATCTCAGGTTGTCTGTGAATGCTGAGTACTGTGTCAGGAGCTGTCTTGGAAGTCTTTTTGTTGAGGGAAATAATTATAGTGTGGCAAATGTATTTACTTGCCAGTTATTTGCCTGCCTTATTTGTACTGTATTCTTCCATTGCTGAAATATAAGATGAAAAACCTGAAGACATATGCCTGGGAGTAACAGACTTTCCATTCTTCCAAAGTTCACTTGATTGAGTGCATAGTTTAGAAATACTATAAAAGTGCCAGGCCATGGCTTGAAATATCTCATTACCAGGTGTCAGGCTGCTTATAACTTTTATTCAGAGATTGTTTAGAGTTTTTTTCCTTTCCTTTTTTTTTCCCCTGTTGGTTTTCTAATGAAAATGCCAAACGGGGGAAAACTATTACCAAAAAAACCCGCTGCTTTGATGAAAACAAAAATGCTGAGCCAGCAGTGGCTTTCAATAGTTCTTGCTCTATTTCATGGTTCTGACCATATATTATTTCACAAGCCCATGGGATGGTGCATGGTACGAGGAGGTCTTGTATGGGCATGACGCTGCCGTTTTTCAGCATGCTGTGAGATAAGCAGGTAATTTATATTGATGCAGGGATCCAACAAGTAGGCAGGGAATAAAAACCCAGATGCTTGGGTTACAGCAGTGATTTGGCTGAAGTAGACAAGTCTCCCCTGTAGTGCCTGGGCAGCGTGGCCAGCTGAGGGGACATGGACCTCGATGGACCTGCTGGCAGCCTGTGGCAACGTGGGGATGCTTTTAATGCTTTTTCCTTCCCTTACAGGGTCATCTGCTTTGCTAGCTTTGGGTGCTAGCCCACTAAGTGACGTAAGAGGACTTGTATCATTGCCAGGTCCTATGTAATAGGTGCATAGGACAGCAAGGCTGCTGTGGATGTGCAATAAGTGGCTGAAGAAGCAGCTGAGAACTGGTGGTCCAAACCGTGAGTAGGCAGCAACAGCGTTGGGAAGAAAACATGGGGAGGTCTAACACAGAGTGCGGCTGGGGAGGGCTTGGCTCCTTCTGCTTGAAAGGATGGAAGTGCTTCTCATGAGGACCTTATTTATGGCTGGAGACTCATGTAACATCTTCTGAGACCTTGTGTCAGGGGGAAGAGGATGCTCTAGAAGGACAGTATTGTCCACCCCCAACTTGTGCTGATTCTGGGTGACATCAAGATCCTTCTTCAGTCCTGGACCTCAGCAATGCTTCCCCACTGCCTGGCCACCTCCCAGCACCGGCAGCAACAGAGATGGCTTGAGGATCTATCTCCGTGTCACGTTGGAGCACATGCTGCTGCTGGGAACCCTGCATTCCTATTGCTGCCTCTCAGCAAGATGTGCCCTGCTGCAGGAAGATCCCTGCCTCCAGGGGAACACAGACAGAGGTGCTCAGAGCCACCTCAGTGCCACCGCAGGAGGTGACAGTGCCCCGGAGCAGCCTGTGTTTGTGGAATGTTTCTATGGTCCTCTCCTATCCAGGCCTGCCAAAGGCTACAGTCCCCTCCCTGCAGCAGTGCTGGAGCTTTCCACAGCAGGGAAAGGGAGACTTGGAGGTGTGGCTACCAATTTCCAAATAACAAAATGCTTAAAGCTGTACAGAAAGCATCTTGCATGGAAAATCAGAGTAGGAGAAACAGCGCTTACCATCAACATAATTCAGCTGAAATCTTTTTCTTAAAGATAATCATCTCTGACTCCAGCAGTAAAAATAAAGGACAAAAGCTGGAAAAAGCCAGAAAGCACAGTTGTGGGAGTGAATCTTGGTGAAATGAACATTAAAAACACAATGAAAGGCATGGAATTGCCTTAAGTAAAAACAGAGCCATCTGCCTGGAACAACAACTGAGATTATATGGGAAGCACATGGGGGTGTGGGGAATGGGGTTGAGGCAGGACTGGTATAGGGTCATGCCAGTGCTCACCATTCCTCAGTCACGAAGGAAGGGAGGATGAAAACCTCTGTGTACGCCTGAGAAGGACTCAGATTTCAGGTGTCCCTTGCAGTCTAGGAGATGTCCAGGTCCTTGCTTTTAGCTGATCTGAAGGATAAAGTAATTTACGGTCAGTTTTGAGGATAATGTCTGATCTTGGCCGCTGCCTGCTCCTGCCTGCTGAAATTTGTCCCTGAACCAGTGACCTTTAATAGGCAATATGTGCTGAATTCACCTTTCTCAGTGAATCTCGCTGAAGCTCACATTTAAAGGTCTGTGCAAGTCAGTTGTGATCCAAAGCTCAAACAACTGAAGGGAAGATTTCCACTGGCACAGATCCAAATACCGCCAGGCTGTGATGGCTCCGAGAGGCAATACTGCCTGATAAATCCAACTGGAAGCCGTCCATGGAGTTCATTATTGTTTCTGCTGTATTGGTAGCATGGCCTCATGCAAAGCGGAGTCACAAAATTGGCACCAAATGTTGTTTCTCACTTCAGGCTTTAAGAAGTACATTAAGATTGTACATTTAAAAATAGGTATTATTTTTTAAGTGCTTCAGGTGATGCCTGGCCTTTTATCAAAGGAGGCCAATGTATAGCATGAATACCTATGTCTTGTGGTTCCTTCAGGATGACCCTGATGGATTTGTTACATTAGTTGTCATGAAAATCAAACTGCTTGATAAACTGTGTGCAATTTCCCACAACACCAAGGGAGCACCTGGGGCCCTTTCGTTTCTCATAGACAACGACACACAAGGGCTCATACAGCTTTCCTGTTTGCTGATGACTACTCTCTTCCAGAGCTGGTGTGGTATTTTTAGATGCAAAGAAGTGTCTCCTAACTATATGCTGATCACATTTTCAATGCTTCAGCTGATATTAAAATGTTTAAAGAACAGTCTGAATTCACATACTTTTGTTTGTTGCCTTTTGTATCCTGTGTGTAGCTTTTCATGTGACTGTGCCTATTTTCTACCAAAATCATTGTCTGGGAGATGGCATGCAACAAAGGATATTTTTATCAGGGAAGATCTTTTGAGTTACTCTTGACCACAGCTATCTAAAATACAGGCTCATGCACATATATTCTCTCTGCAGGCAGAGAACAGAGGCAGGAATAGACCTTATAGCCATGCTTCTCAAATTTTATTAGTCAAAGGGCTGCCTGACCTTCAGGAAAAAACATATCTGGGAACTGTCATGCCTGATGTTGCCACCCTGGTGTTCATTTATGGTCAAATAACTTCTTTATAAGATATATATTTTTATTAGTTTTGTTTGCCCTTTCATTTACACACTTGCCTGGATGGGAATGGGTTCCGTAAATCTCGTCTTTGTGGGTCACTGTCTGGTGCCTCAGACAGCACTCTCAGGCCCTAGACCACACCGAATGCTCTTCTGCCACCTTTGTGTCCTCTGCTCCATCACTCTTATGAAGTGTCTGACAAGCTGAGGAAAATGGTCACTTTTCTGCAAATGGTGCAGTGAAATTAGTCTCTTCTGTAGCAAAATGATGCTGTATACTCAGACCAGCCTGAGACTGAAAAAGCTTTCTTCTCAAATTCAGCTTATCGCTGAAGAAACTTACTATGCACTTATATGAACAAGAAACAAAACTGTGAAACAAAACACCTACAACAAGCACAAGTGTGTGCTGTAGCTTTTCCTGGTTTACTGGATACTAGCGAGGACACCAGCTCAGAGTAGTGTCCATGCTGGTGGGGTTAATCCTTTTGTATAGTATGGGAATGACAGGGAGGACATGGGAATACTTGTGTACTGGTGAGGCGTATCTAGATCTGTGTCTGCTCTGGCCTGTGATGCTTGTGCTGGGTGGCAGCTGGGGCAGACCAAGGTAATAGTGGGGTTTGGGGGATTCCTGTGTAGGAGCTGGTACTTCCAAAGCCAGGCCTTTCAGAGGCCAAGCACCACCCACGTTCGTTTTTTTCCACAGACAAGGACTGCTGCCCTCCTGGCCCTCCTCAGCCTTGTGCAGAGGGACCAGACTGGCGGTATTGGGCTGCTTTTGCATATTTGGGGTTCTCCCTCTTTGCTAAGCTGCAGTCCTGGCGCCCTCTCCTCACCTTTTGGGTTTTCAGAGAGGCACCAGATGCATGTGCTTCCCCAAATGGCACTCAGAAGTGGGTGCAAAGTCTGTCTGTGTTTCTTTTTATTTCCAAAAGCAGTTGGTTGTCATTTTTGGTAACATGATGAGCACGGGAAGGGAACGAGCCCTTGTGGTATATACAGCACAAGTGCCAGCAAACAGTGCATTGATACCCTATGCTCTTGCAGTTCTACTTCCAAAAGCACCCCAGGGTCCCATTTCTCCCTCTTTTGACTCAGCAATCACCACCAGACTTGGACTTTCATGATTTTGTGCCTTCAGAAAGACGTTTACATAGAAGCCGAGCTGCCACCGCGTTAAGAGCTCTGTAAGAGCCACACTGCCACTACTGAAACAGCCATGTGCTTTTCTCCTCACACACTGGGCCATCAGTGAGAAGCCGTTAACCAGCTGGAGGAAGATGCATTTCTGGAGGGTATTTTGAAGGAATTAAATATCCCAGTGTTTGGAAGTAAATAGATGAGGGCTTCCACCAGCCCCAGCGGCGTGACTGGGCCGTGCTGAGGAGGGCGCCACCGCTGAGGGTCACCACCGAACATGGCTGCCGGCCCTGTCCCGCTGCGAGCAGCCCTCAGCTGTGCTGCCTTGGGCCTGATCCCTTCGGGCGGGCTGGTGAAGATGACGTGGAAGGCAGCTGCTGGCTGTTACCATCTCTAGCTGTGAGGATGGGTGAGTGAGGGGTTATTCTCCCTGTGGGGCTGCGATGGCTGTGTGAGGGAGGGGCACGTAATGGTGGTAGGGCGTGGGTGTGACAGGAGGTGTGCTGGGGTGTCCCGGTGCTGCTTCTGAGGGGTTCTGGTGGGGTGTTTGTGGGCTCGGCCTTTTGTGTGTTCCCTGTGTACAGCCATGAGTGCTGCTTTGCCCCAAAACTTCTAGCTCTAAGCAGGAGCAGCAAAACTGGCTGCCCTGCAGGGAAGTAATGGTTCTGGTCTGGGTCTTGGCACGGCCCCTGCCTTCCTTCAGCTACTGGAGTCAGCCTGGTGAGGCAAAAGGTAAGGGTTTGAAAGAAAATAATCTTGCAAAAGGTCTTGTTCTGTGCTGCTTTCCTTCTCCTTGGTCCTTGTCTTCTTTGAATTCAGCTTTGTATTTTGATCTTTGAGGACTAATGCAAAGCTCTACTATAGTTCAGGGTTTGCATTTAACATATTTCTATATGCAACTTTTTTAGGGCTGAATTAAACCCAGGGGAGACAAAATTGGGAACAGACAGAAGAGTAAATGTAAGTGTATGCGTAGGATGGAATTAAGGCGATGCAGGCAGACACACAGAAAATAAAATATGGGAAAGGAGACGGAGAGCCTGGTCTCTCTTTGTTGTAGTATCAAGCATACTGTGACTAATGGAGATAATTTTTTTCCTATCAATACCATAATAGAAGAATAAAACTAATTGTCATCTGCCGCCTGCTGTTTGTAAAGCAGCTTCTCTTAAATAGTTCCTACGTATTGAGTTCAGCTGTCAAAAGGAGCTGCTTTTTTCATGGTCTGCAAAATGCATTTCAGTATGAACACAGCTCAAAGCAAAGGTCACCCCATCAAAAATGTTTTCCCTCAGTAGTGAGTATAATGGCAAAAAAAGGCATTTTGCAGTCTATTCTCACCATTTTGCTTGATATTTCTTAAATGGTAGACATCTGGAGATTAAATTCCCTTTGATGGGCAGAGTTTGAGGGTGAATGTTTTGTAGTGTATGCGGGGCTCCCCGCCTCCTCTCCTCCATGCCGCGTTATGGGCTCTGTAATCGCTACTTATGGCAGGTAGTATGAACCATAAAAAGAGCAGGAGGCAGAAGAAAATTACCTATTGTTTTTCGGATTGGCTATTATTCCTTAGCATATTAGAATGTGTTCCTGTGTGTGTTAGTGTTTTAATGGTAGTTTGGTTCCTTAATGCTTAAATTAGTCTCCCTGTCAGTGTTTCTATTTACTTGACACATTCCAAGTATGAAAAGGCTCTGGGAACCAGCCTACAGAGCAGGGGAAACAAAAGCAACAAAAGTAAATATCACTACAGACAATAGGCAGAGGTCACACAGCAGAGAGGAGAAGGGTTCTTGCTAACATGCTTCTGCAGAAGGGTCGGGGTAAGGCAGTTTGAAGTTATAATTAAGGCTGTGTGCATGCAGAGCTGCTGGCTCAGTGCATGTACTCCCAGATCTGCTTGTAATGTAAACTGGTGGAGTAAGAAATAGGTCTGTCTTCTGTCTGGCACCTGAAAGCAGGTTTCATCTTAAAAGGTGTAGCTTGCACGTTCCACACAAATTTTTACACCACCTTTGCTAGTGCTTTGAAGTTGCAGAGGGGAAGTTTAGGGAAGGTTTTGTGTCCCAGGTGGAAATGTTTGGTGCTGCTGCGCTGCCTGGACTAACCCATGGTGATCCTTCTCCAAAGGACTGTGTGCAGGCAATGAAAACAAGGGCTCTGCATCAGATCTTTTCAAATGGTGTCAAATGGTTATTCAGCTATGGTGAAGGGAAGTTCAGGGTTGTTAAGAACAAAACCTCAGCTTTTCTCTTTCCCCTACAAGGAGGAAAGTCACTTTCAAGGAGACATTCCTTACAATTTCATCTGTAGTTTGATTGTGTGCATTTGATTTAGGCCTCGCTCTGCTTATGTGCACAGTGTAGAGATGTGCACATTTTCATAATAATGAAAAGCACACAAAAATGGCATTAAGCCTTGAATTTTAAGACCTGCTGTTAAAGGTAGTCCTCAGAAGTTCACATTGTAATGGTGGCTGGTGATCAAGTTGCCCTGGAAGACTCATCCATGGCTGTAGGCCACCTTTGGCAAACAGGACTTCCAGCTGGAAGGCTCTGAGGACATTTGAGTGTCAATCTGCAGGGACAACC
Source organism: Heteronetta atricapilla (assembly GCA_011075105.1). Lineage (NCBI taxonomy): Eukaryota > Metazoa > Chordata > Aves > Anseriformes > Anatidae > Heteronetta > Heteronetta atricapilla. The sequence goes on from CM021744.1 coordinate 8,845,621, forward strand.
GTGGCCTGCCTTCACGATGGAAGTAGTGTGGCCTCACAGTAGGTGCCTGTTGGTGACATGGGCAGAGTCTGTCTTGACTTTGTGTGCAAAGAGGGTGTAGCAACAGTTAGGAGATGTTAAATGTCCGGCTTCAGAGGGGGCTGTGGGTGCACACTGAACCCAGGGTGTCTGGATCGCTGAGCCTGGGATGTTAGTGTCGGATCTAAAGAAACCAATCTGTCAGTGAGCAGCAGTAATGGATGGAAATTTGTTGGACCAGCTTCTCAGATAGCAAGAGGCAGCAGGAATAAAGCAGATCACACTTTACCTGCAGGGAGGTACAATCCAGTAAACCCCAGACAAGTTTTGTGGTGATAGTTGTTTTTTTATCAGCCACCTGCCAGAACAGACAACTTCAGTTATATCCAGGCCTTATTCTTAAATGTTAGATTTCTCTCTCTCTCTTTTTTTATTTTTTAAAGAGAAACTGTAATACCAAATGTTTTAATTCCAGGTCTGTTTTGAATGCAGCAGAACCTGTGTCGACAGGGATGGGCTTCAAAGGCCTGGGCTGAATTAACTAGGCTGGAATTAGGCAGGCAGTGCTTTGCAAGGGGGTTTCAGTCAGGTGAAAACACTCAAGCCTGGTCTCTACTTGCTTCTGTGCTCTTGTGAAGTCCAGAGAGCTCCTTTGTTTTAAGTTGTAATGGGGGTGAAGGAGTCCCTACTTGGTTTCTGGGCCCCTCTGTTGGTGACAGTGCCACGAGGTGGCAGTGGCCACAAAATAATGTCCGGCCAGAAACACGAAGTGCAGGGACTGCATTTGTCCCGCTCTTTGCTCTTGGTGCTCCAATGTCTGGGTAAGTGCCCATACATCCAGCCCCTACATGCCAGCTGAAGCGCTGCTCTAGCTCACGCTTGACTATCTACTTGACCATTGACTTTCAAGTAGACCCACATTTCCATTTCTCCATTCCTGTGGCATCTGAACACCTCAGTAAAGTCAGGGTGAGGGGTGACTGAATCCTTGGTGAATAGGGCACTGCTTTACTCTGTGCACACACGGGCACTGTCTCTGCAGGGCTGCATCTTCCCTGTGGCAGTATCTTGGGCATTTTGGGTAGTGATGGTTCTATCTCTCTTCGGCTGGCATTTTTAATTCTATGTGTGGGCTACCTGCAGTGGAGAGCAGGAATTGCAGCATGAGTAAAAATTAAATCCATCAGATGATGATGGCTTTGCTGTCTTCTCATAAGGCTGTGTGTCTGAAGGGACAGAAGTTTTCCTACGGTTCAGTGGGACAGGCTTCTAGAAATGTCTGACCTAAAGCCTTTGTAGTAAACCAAGGGATGTGTCCAGTAATCTTGGTGCTGCGTGTCTACAGGAACTTGTAACACCACACAGAGCTGGCACACTGGGTGGCTTTAAGTAACATGGCTAGGAAAGATGGGATAGCTTTTGTGTTCTGCAGTCTAGGTACTGGATAGTCTGAGGGCTGGCCAGGAGAATGGAAAGGGGTAAGAATTGCCTCTATTTTTTTTCTGCTGATAAATCAAGTGCTACAGCACAAAACTTAATAAAGCACCATGGCATTTTGGGCAGAATACTGCACATAAGTGAAAGGTGCCACCTACCTACCTGTGATGAAAAGCCCAGCTCTCCACCATCAGGCTCTTGCTGTCACCTCACTGGGGCTGGTAGATAATCATAGGCCTCAGACTTCTTAAGTCAAAACACATAAAAAAAACATCTCAGGTTCTCTGTAAAATGGATTTGCTTCACCCATCGGGGTAATGTGAGGATACACTTGTTGATATTCTTGGGGTCCTTGTGTATTTTTGGGAGAGTGCTATGAAAGGCTTGAATGGGAAATTCTTTCTGTCAGAGCATACCCGTAATTAAACCAGTCTGTTTATTCATGACTTCAGGCAGGATTATTATTGTTTTTCTAGCACTGATCTAACAGATTGTGCAATGTGGTCTGCCACACATCTGCTGCTCTGTGCAGGCTGGGCAGGATGGACACCTGGTGGCAGTGGAGGGAGAGTACTGGAGTGGCAACGGTGGCCTCGCTGGGAATTGCCTTTGAAGATAAAAGCCCTGCATGGCTATTTGTGAAACACTGCTTTTCTTTTTTTTTTTGAAGCAGCAGCGTGGGTAGGTTTGTCATCAAACAGGGAATGTTACAAAAGCAAATAACTGCAAGCTGGCCAAGTGCTGAAAGGGGCTCCATCAGTCGTGACAGGTGAACTCACGTGGCACTGATGCTTGCAGCCTTGCTGCTGCATTGCACGCTGCTGGTTGCCTTTGGGAGCAACGTTTGCACCGTGCACCTTACGTGTGTGTTGCTCCTCCTCCTTGTACGAAGCTGTGTTTCCATCACGTTGCCTGGTGGGTGCGACAGGACAACTGCACGTGTAGTCACGTGTGAGGACTGACTGGGTCTGCTCCCCTGAGACTGGTGGGATCGGGGTGGAGGCAGGGGAAATGTCCCCTTGTAGGCAGTGTTTAGTAGGAAGGGGAAGCAACATGTTGGAGCAGGGTGGATGTCTGAGCCACGCTTCTGCCAGTGTGGGCACTTGAGTCTTTACAATACATAAATCTCAGAAAATGTGTGTGCTTTTCTTGTTGTGCCAAAGCCAGAAAGCCCTGACCCAGCTGGAGGAAAATAACAATTTGAACAGAGATCTCATCAAGCAAGATGTTCCGGCTCGTTAGAAAACAACCTACTGTATGCTTGAAAGGCGCCTGCAGTGCATAAAAAGAAATGGCTCACGCTTGCACTGGAAATCTAAAGTAGAATAGGCAGATACTGACCTCATCTCTCCGCGCTGGAAAATGACTGCCACTTCACTTGGTGTTCTCGCTGTCTTAAGGTGGTTACGGGGGAGTCGGCAATGTGGAGGCAAGTGCAGATGGGGTTCAGGTGCTTAGCAGGTTGCAGCAAAGCCTCTTGGTTGGAGACATGTATAATGAATGGAAGGCAGGTGAACGAGCAGTGTTGTCTGGCTGCTTAGCTGCCCCCTTCTAGGTGTCTGGAAAGCTTGGGAGGGAAGAATTCAAAGAGAACTGTTTGCTGAGCCTCTCACTGAAGGCACGCTGCTGCTGCTACTCACCCTACAGGTTTCTGGGCTGGTGCCCCACGCGTTTGGCTGGGAAGCATGGTCACAGTGCAGAGTGTTGAGGAAAACCAAGCCCGATTTGTGACACTGCTCTGGGATGATCTGCGGCCTGGCGATAGATGGTGCAGATGGCTGTCTCAGTTTGTTCTCTGCACGTGCCAGTTCAGAGCTCTGGGCTCTGTGGTTGCAGAGCTGGAGGGACCTCATCAGGCAGCCTTGCAGGTGAGCAGTGCCCGGCTGGGAGCGTAGAGCCTCTCAGCAACAGGCTGTCTCCTCTTAGAGGTCTTTCAACTAGAATATGATGAAATAAACAGGTTCTGTTTCTGAATGTGAAGTGAACAGCTCAAAACTCCCTAGGAGAGGGGAAAAACTGGAGTGCTTTGCAGTGCAGTGGAGCTGTTGGATACCTGCACCAAGGCTCCCTGGCTGGGGATGGAAACTGCTGCTCTGGGAGTTAGCTGAGAGCTCAGGAGCTCTGAGCCTGGCATGGTCTGGAGGTCCCTGGGTTTCCACAGGCCCTGCCAGGAGAGCCAGAGCCAAGCCCTGGCTTGGGAAGGATCTCCTTGGCTTCATGCTCCTGGTTCCCAGCAGGACAGATGTAAGCCAAGGGCCTTTAGCCCTGCGGCAGGCTGTGTGGGAGGGGACCACTGCAATATGTCTGCCTGGCACGCGCGGGTCTGCAGGGACAGATGAAGCAGATTGAAGTATATCACCCTGCAGTGCTATACTTCCCGGTGGGGAAGTCTGCCACTTCCCCAGGGAAGCTATTCCAATGGTTTAATTACTCTCACTGCTGGGAAACAAGCTTTTATTTCAAAGCTTAAATGTATTTGACTTCAGTTTCTGCTCATTGGGTCCTATTTTGGTGAGGATTACTCCTGGCTATCTTTTCTGTGTGCAAGTACCTGTGAGCATCAATTGAGTTGTCCCTTTGTATTGCTCAGACACATTAAATTCCTTAAGTCTGTCTCAGCAGGAATTGTTCTCCAGCTCCTGGTTTTCTTTTGGCTTTTGTTTAAACTTGTTTTGTTTCTGTGTCTTCTCATTCTCTGAAAGTTGACTCTTTGGTCTGGATGCAATTCTAGAGACTTCTCAGGTCTTCATACAAAATCGAGGTCGCCCTCATGCTGTCCAACACTTCAGCTGTGTAAGACCGGCATCAGCATTGAGGAGAGCTAAGTGAGAATTATTTTCCATGATCATTGCTTTCTCCTCTGTATCATTGTTTCCATCTTGTAGATCCAGCCGTGTCTTTTCGGTTCCCAAACGTGTGACTGTGCAGCAACCGAGTGCAGCACATGCTCGCTGCTGCAGCCGGTGCAGCTGGGGCTGTGGGAGCTGGGGCTCCGTGAGACTCGTGGGTATCAGCACAGCCTGCCAAGCTGCCGCGTTCTGCCAGGGCAGTTGTCTGCGTGTAACTAGCGCTCATGGAAATGAGAGAGATCTCCTTTCGACCCCATTTCAAAACAGTTTGCTTGCAACTTAATTGACGTTTGTCGACGTTAGAAAATTTCTAACCAGCTTTCTCCAGGCTTGGCTGGGTTTCAGCAGGGTGGAGAAAGAGGAACTGCTCCGACTCCCTTTGCTGGGATTCTGCTGCGTGTCCAGAGAAGGATGGGGATGTGGAGGGGATGTGGGTCTGGTGCCCACCGTGGAGGCGTTAGGGTACCACTGAGGTGTATGGGCTTTCACAGGCAGTTGCAGAGAGAAGCTGGTGACTGTGATTCAAAGCAACCATCTGCTGTGGGCAGGCTGTGCTGCTGTCCAGAAGAGCCATCTCTGTTTATGATGAATATTTCCTTCTCTGAACTCTGTTATTTGGCTACTTACCACAAGAATTGACGAACCCTTGAAAATTCAAAGTGGGTAATGTTACGGGGAGTCAGTGTTTAATTAAAGATTAATTTAATGTGTCTGCTCCCCTGTGCAGTGACCCCTGTGAACAAAATCTGGGAGGGCTGCAGAAGGGCAGATATCACCTGTGAGACCTGTTCTGCACATCAGAACAGTCCATGTCTGACAGTACCAAGCAGTGCTGGGGTGAATAACAGCTCTTTCTTGCCACCCGTGCCACGTCTCTGCTGTCTGTGCATGGCTGAGTCGCACTAAAGCTGATGGGATTTCCATGAAGTGCTTGGGCATGTGTTTAGTTTCTAATTTATCAGATTTAGGAGGGACTGAAATATGTGCTAAACGCTTTGGTGAATGGAGATCTCTTTGTTAGGGAAAAAAAAAGGCACAGAAATCAGAAACAGAATGCAGGATATATAGAGAGATATTTTAAACAGGGTTTATATTTTTCTATTTAAATGCAAATATTTCTCCTCATCCTGTTTGAGGATAAATAAGGCCATTGCTCCTCGTGGCTATGCTGGTTTCCTAACTTGAATCTGCTGGTATAATGGGCAGTCAGATTAAAAAAAATAGAGAAAATGTGAGGCAGTTGGGTGGAGATGGGATGTTAAACATTGCGGAGAGCCTGGAAACTTTGTGTCAGCCCAGGGCTTGTAAAGGGAAGCCATCGCTTGGCAGAGACAGCTTAATAGGCCTGTAAAATCTGGCACCATCAAAACCACGATATGGGTTTTATCAAAGCATGGCAGGGGAGCCTTGAGAACTGACAGCTGTATTATCTGTCTTCAGATCGTTCTGAGAGCAACATCAGGAGCAGGCTGGAAACAGTTCAGAAAATAATTTCATATTGAGGGTTTGCTGGGGGCAGAAACGTATAGGGAAAATTGAAATGAAAGAATTAATAACAGTATCAATAACCTTACCACAGTAGCTATCAGATGTGACATGAAAATTACTTGAAAGTTGTCATCTACTGTGCGTTTTATTCCCATCAGGAAGGTTTGAGGGATGAGAGGAGAATCCAAACAAGGCAATTAAGACTGGAGCATGTTATGGAAAGGAGGAATGGCTGCTGTCTAGAACTTTTCAATGCGTTTTTCCCTGCCAGGTGCAGGGGCTGGGCCAAATTCTGATACAGTGGAGCAAATACCAGAGTGCACAGGTTTGTGGAGTGGCAGCAGGGACTGCAGTCTCGGCTGTTGTGCACAGGGCAGTCTGTGCAAGATGCTGATCGTTGCAGCAAAAGGCACAATGCAGCTCTTCCTAGAAGCATATCCTAGAGACAGAAGACTCCAGCTAGGGTTTCATACCACCAAAACCTGTGAGTTTTTGAGCAGGATTCAAATTCACTGAAGTCATTGCAAAGATTTCCAGTACTTTTTCTGGGCTGTGGACCAATCCTGTTTAGTCCAGTTAGTGTGGGTGTAGGGGATGGCAGACACATCCTAGTATTTTTTTTTCCCCTCCCTGTGTATGTTGACTCTGAGCCACTTGTACAGATTTCTTTTTCTCCAGGACGGGCTGACTTGCAGCCAGGAGTTCTGTGTATTTGTCCCAGGCTCTGGGACTCTAGGCCTGAACTGGAATTATCTGCAGCTACTGGAGAAGAGAGCCCAGCACGTAGGTTAAACCACTTACAAATGATGCCACAGCTGAGGCAGCCAAGCTCTGTTTCTAAAAGTGACTTAGTTACTTAAGAAGTGAAACTGCGCTGAAAAAGTTCTCCTTCCTGAGGTCCAAGTGCTTTCCAGACATTACCTAACTCACCAGGCTGGGATGGGACAGACTATCGTGATCCCATTTGCCAGTTGCAGGTCATTAACGTGCAGAGAAGGAACTTATTTTCAGACTTTCCCAGAGACAGCAAGTTTCTGTCGCAGTTAACATCCAAACTTACCCTACAAATCATCCAGAACTGGCGTTGTTCTTTTCACCTATAATTAGCTATATTTTTGCTGCATAGCTGGTCAAACCTGCACTGCTTCCGAGGTAAGAAAGAAGTGAGGTTTGCCGTCTCCATTTTCTAAGCTGGCACTTGTTTTTCTGAGAGCTTCAGAAAACTGATCAGACAAACCAGTGAAGAAGAGAATCACTTGGGTGGAAGCACAGCTAGTTGCACCCAGTTACACAGGGCTAAGAGCCCAGTGGCTGTACAGAGGAGTGGTAGGAGTTAAGTTAGTTAATACTTTCTTGTTTGCTGTCACTGCAGCCTGGTGTCTCCTTCCTCTTGGAGACAGATATAAATGGAGAGGTGTATGCTTCTGGGTGGAGCCCAGATGCTGAGGAGCAGGCTCTGTTTCTGCTGGAAGAGACACACCGAGGGCTGCCAAGCAGCTGGGAGCTGGTGGAGAAGCAGTTTGATAGCTGGAGGGAGGTCGGCAGCTGCTGTGCAGCTCAGTTCCTTGCTTGATTAGTGGCAGGGCCGTGCTCTGCTCCGTCCTGTGCTTGGTCCCAACCAGGAAGCCCCTTCCCCTCTGCCCAGAAACCCCCCAGCCCCACGAAGATGGCACTCGAGTGGCGATGCAGGCAGACTGGTGCCTGAAGCCACATGAGATCCGTGCTGCTGGACAGCTGGGGTTGCTTGTGCAGTAGGAATGTGCTGCTCTAAAGCAGAATGGGTTAGAGATGGACTTTCTTCACATCCACTCCCACTTGTGTAATTTTCTCCTTCCCTTTGGCACAGGAGGAGAAAATGTCTTCCAAGGGAAAAATGTTGTTGTAGTCACTGGTCATGGTGTGGGCTGGGTCTGCCTGCCAAAATAACCTATGAGCACCCAAAGCAAGAAAAGACCCTTGTAATTCTATGGCTTTTCTCCCTTTCAGCAGTCCATTTTCTTCTGCAATGTGCCGTTGATTTGGCTGGGAGTTATTCAGAGGTAGCTTCCAAAGATCAAAGTCAGATCTAGTCCTTACAGCATTCCCAGCTCTGCCGTTCAGTTGATGCAGATATTAATGAGGTGCATTTTATATGGCCTGACATTCATGTCTCGTGTTTACTCTAACGAGATTGTTCTGCTGTCCCTCTTGTTTTAATAAGCAACAGAGACTCCGAGATCGTGTCCTACAAAGATATTTTTCCACCTTAGGATTAGCAGGAGCAAAGCTAGGAATGATAATTTTAACAGGCATAAAACATCAGGATCTTGTCTGATGCCTTCAAAGCAGTGCATTCTTCTCTGCTTCACTTGCTCTGTATTATCACAGGTTTCAAGCTAACACACACATTTCTTGCCCTTTTATCTCTCTAATTGTTTTCACAAGTTCATTAATGATTTTGCAAAAGCTGTAGTGAAACTAAATGACATGCTCATAAACCTTTAAAGGAGAGTATACCAGGCCGCTGATGGGAAAAGTCTCATTAGTCTTTTCAAATCACTCCCAGCAGGTTTTTCTGCAGATTCAAACTTGTTAGGCACATAAATATGCTCCTCTAATTCAATCGGCTGTGCTGATGGTGTGACAACTGGAATTTACTCTGCTTTTAAGCAGCCACTGAGAGCGTTTTTCTAGAGCAGCTGCTCTGAGAGCCAGACCCAGGCTGAATTCTGAGGGTTTATTGCAATTTATGGAGTATCTTGGACTACTGGTGCTGTCTGTGCTTTGTTTCTAACGTAGCCCTGTGGCAGCGCATCAGATAATCACTGGGTTGCTCTGAGCTGGGAATGCTGAGGTGACGATGGCATGGGAACCAAAGCCAAGGCTGAAGGTGCTTTGGGAGTTCTGTTGGGTCGAGGATTGAGTTCTGTAGGATTAATGTGAAGGTGGTAAGAGAGCTCCTGAGTGGTCTCCACAAAGATGGGTTCTGATGTGTGCGTGGCCAAGGGGCTGAGAGAGGAGCTGGGTGTGGATGAAGGCGGCCACAGCATCTGTGGGAAGGTGTGTCCCATGTCCCCTGAGAGATGGTTCAAACCTTGGCGAACCGTGCCCTGGCCCCAAGGAGAGAAGGACAATGACCTTTCTGACTAGTATTCTTCAGCAGCGCTTTGGGCATGAACAAGTTTCAGTGCAGCAAGAGGTAGGGGAAGGCAAGGAGGGCTGGCCTCAGCATGAAGCAGGGCAGGGAGGAAGAGGAGGAGGAGGGGTTGAGGTGGGCGTCCAGGTGCAGAGGAGCCATGGGGAACTGAGACCAGAAGGCTGAGTGCTTCTGCCAAGTGCAGGGGATGTCCCAAACCACTAGAGCAGCACGTATCCCCCCACAACCCCATCTCAAATATGTTCTTCCTATGCCGAGATAAAGAATGAAAATGATTTTCCAAGTCTTGAGCGTGCTTTGAACTAATTCAGATGAGGATATTTGTACTTCACAAACCTTAATTGAAGTATTTGATTTCCCTTTTGTATGTGGAGTTAATTTATGTGGCACGATTAAAAGATCTTTTATTTGTACAATAGGACCTTAGGACTGGAGAAGGCGATTAAAACACCCGAACAGCCTCTTCTGAAATCTTAACTTTGCTGAAAGCATAACAATCCTTTGACGTGATATTATAGCCGAGTGGTTTTGAAAATAAGCTAATTGTATGGATGCATTCTAGGTGAACGCTTTTCTATGCAAGCTCTATTTTATGCCTGACAGTGGAGATCTTGGAAGCTGTAATTGGACTAGACAGGGGATCTTAACATGGGTTTTGGATCGCACTGCTCAGAGTTGCCTGAATGAAGCTGAACTGTTTTGGAGTGTCACTTCAAAGGGGTACAAAAGCCCTTCGGGCTGTGTTTGTGGTGGTGTCACTCTCTGTAAAGCCACCCGGCACCAAGCTGGCATTATCACCTGAGAAAGTGAGTAGGCCTCAGTGACATGGAGGAAGAACGAAATTCTTTCTCCAAGCAAGCAAAAAAAAAAAAAAAAGGCAACCGAGCTGCATCTGGCCTGGCTTGCATTGCTGCACATAGCTGCGAGCACAACTGTTAGATTCTTGTCTTGGACCACCTCTCTTGGAAGAGGGACTTTCTGTAACTATTCTCAAGGCCTCACTATTTCTGAGAGCTCACAGAAGCTGTAAATAGCTGCTTTGGGTGGTTAGAACTGACAGCAGTTGTAACCTGCACTGCGTGTATCGCAGCTGGGTGCAGCCACCAGTTCTGGCTAGCCCAGGAGACCAGGCATGTCTGCTGATGTGTCACTCTGACTCTGCTGAGAAAAGCAAAGCCCTTGCTGGGGCTAACTGCTCAGCTGAAGTGTCCTGGGCCGGGTGGTGCAGGCCTGCAGGTGTAGGATGCTCCTGACCATGGCATGGGCAGGCTGCGCCCCTAAACTGCGTCTCCTGCAGGGCAGGGGAGCGGAGAGCTTGGCAGGCTTCTCCTCTGCAGGGCTGCTGTCTGCAGCAGGAGTCAGGTAAGCTGCTTTCCTGAGCTGCGGGGCTGCATGCAGTGTCTGCACCGTGTTGAGTCCCCTCCTCTGCACATCTCACCCCGGCTGGGAGCTCTGCCCTCGGGGTCAGGCTGATGCCCGTAGCTATCCTCAGGGCACATCGTGCCATGCAGCCTGGGAACACCGACGATGCTGCTTTGTACTGGAGCCCAATCTCTCTGACATTCCTCTATCAATTATTAATTTCCTCTGATCCTTTTGCTGCAGTGCATTAGACAGTTGAAGCCAAAATGTAAAAGAGCAGAAAAATGCCCCATGGGCCGTGAGAGCAACAGACAAGCGGAGAACAGACCAGACCTGGAGTGACTGGTGCCCTGGGCAGAGCGTCCTGACGGAGCAGCTGCCTTTGGGGTTACAAGGCATGGGCATGGCACGGAGTGAGCAGGGAGGGAGGTGAGGGTTTTCCTGGGATCAGAGATGGAGAATTCAGTATTTTTTATGGAAAGGGACATCACAGGAAAGTGCTGGTTTCCACAAGACTCCTCACATGAGTTTCATTGGGGACCATCTGAAATGGCAGAAATAGGATTCTAAACTTCCATTTTAGAACGTTTTACAAATCTACGTAGTTCTATAGCAAACAATTCCGGATAACATATGAAACTCCTCCATCTGTTGTTTGTTTGCTTGTTTTTGCATGTAAAATTGTAGAAATCTTGACCTTGCTTCTTGGGATTAACTGGAGAAGGACCAAGTCTCAATTTTGTTCCCCACCCTAGGACAAAAAAAAAATCCACATATCTATCGGGCTGTCCTTATCTGAACGCCACAGTTGAGTCACTTATCACTTTGGCTATTTTAGCCATTTTTTTAAGCATCTAAGTCCCATCCATTGTTCTCCATTTCTACAGCAGAGCAGTTTTCTCCCCTCATGGTGCAGCCGTACTGCTGCTTCCCTGTGTGCACAGCGCTCTGACATCTCCACATAGGAGGTGCGGTTCAGTGCAAAGTCCTTCGTTACACATGAGAAAATAATTTGCAATTAAGTTATTGGATGAATTCCTCTTTTGTTCTGTCTGAAAATGGCCTGTGAGCAGATTGCTAAATTCTCAAACGATTCATTACAACAAATTGTTTGTTGAGTTTCTTGCCTAACTAATTCCTGGTCTGACTAGAACAAACAGTTCACAAGGCATGGCTGGAATTGGTAATTGCTGCGTTCTTTGAGTGGATGGTGCTCGGAGGGAGGCTGGCCGTTCTCTCTGGACTGCAAGCAGAGGAAGATGTGGTGGAAAACTTGCTGTTGATCTGTGCTTTAATTCTGAGATGTCTGGTTCAGGTCTGAGTGCTCATTTTCTTGAGGGGTCGAGCCCAAGAAGTTGAGGACAGATGGTTAAATCTCATTTTATGGCGGATATTTGTCAGGGGGAGGCCTCTGTGTGAGGTAAGGCTGTGTGCTGGGGCTTGGGGAGGGCAGCGTTAGCCCCTCTAAAAGATCTCTTTAAAACTCCCAAATAATGTGAGTGGGAGGAAATCAGAGGAGCAAAACTACGGACAACCCTTTGGCTGAGGAGGAAAAGGGAGCAAGCCAAGTGCTGTGCCACCAGGACCTGAGGTACGAGGCAGCCCGAGGACAGGAAGGGGGCACCGGGGCCGGCCCCATACCTTGTGTCTGGTGGTGCTGGTGGGGGCTGAGCCCATGACTGCCAAATCGCCACCGGCCTGGCCAGCTGGTCAGTGGTACAGGGGCTGGATGATGGACACGAGCATAGCAGCAAACATCACCGACCATGCCAAAGCTGGAAGGGCTGGGCTCGGTGCTGTGCCGCTGGCAGCCCTTGCTGTCACTGCTGCGGTCCCACCGCCGAGCACCTCGTGGGCAGCTGTCAGACACTGCCAGCTGCGTGCCTCTGCTCGCGGTACTTGGAGACCGTGCGGGATGAAAAAAAATGCCAGTTCTTGCTTTATTGCATTCTGTTGGTTTCTGGCTGTGGTGGTTTTGTTGCCTGACCTGGTGTAAAGGCGGGCTGGAGCATTTTCTCCACTGTGCTCTGTATCTCGCTTTCACACCATTCTTCCTCTCATTAGGAAGAGCTGTTTGTGGCCCTGCTAACACAAAAGTGGGCACCAGCTAATGAAGGTGGGACTGGTGCTGATTTTCTTGTCTCTGGTCTGACTGTCCCCTGTTAAAACCGACCTGGTCACATACACAGCAGCGTTCACTCTCTCCACATTTTGGCCATCCTGAATGAGTGCGGCTCCCAGACCAACTGCACTGGCATCAGCGGTTGGTTCATTCTGTGCTAATAAAAAAAAAAAAAAAAAAAAAAAAAAAAAAAAAAAAGCGCAAAATATAAAAAATCCCCGGGTTTTTTAAAAACACCCCGGCATCCCAGTGCCTTCCAGCCTGTCCCCAGGGCTGACCGCTGCTCACTGATCCGCTTCGTGTCTGGGGGATGCTCGCCAAATGTGGAGCGAGCCAGGAACGGCAGTCAGTGAAACCCAGAAGATTTCTCGCTCCTAAGACGCCTTTAGCTGGGTGGCAGCTCCCGTCTCCGCTGCCTGGCCTGGGAAGCACTGCGGTGGCCGTCGGTAGGTGGCAGCGTTGGACCCCGCTGGGCCCGAGCAGCCCCGGCGGTGATGGAGCAGGGCCTGGGCTTCCCGCAGGGCGGATGCGGGGGAAGCGGCGGGCAGCCCGCAGCCCCCGGCTTGCTGCTTGCTGGGCAGCCCGGGGGAGCAGCGCGGTGGTGCTCGGGGCTGGCCTTCCCGGTGGGAGGAAGGGGCAGTCCTCCCCGGGTGCCTCAGCACCTCTGCTCGGGGACAGGGCGGAGCAGGCGGGCACGTTAGCTCCGCAGGCATCTTCCTCCGTCCAAAGCCACCTGTGGAAGCGCCCGGCTGGGGTGTGGCTTCTGGTTGTGATTTCTGGGGAGGTCACCGTGGTATTTCCAAGGGGCAGGGAACGTGGAGGCGCTGGGCAGCGCGGTGTGCACGGCAGCGGTGTGCTTTTCGGGGTGAGCCTGGCTTGTGGCAGCAACTCCCACGTGTCCAAACTGCGGCGTGGGCCGATGAAGGATGGCTTGTGCTGCCCTTCTGGTGAGGGAGCCGCAGCTCCTAGGGGCTGGTTCCTGGAAAACTAACCAGTGTTGTTGTAAGATGAGAATTCGTGGTTTAAGAGTTATCATGGGAGCAGCTCCAGGAATCCCTCTGCTGCGCAGTCACCATCCGGCACGGGCTTCTGCCCTCCAGGCAGCGCTTTTCTTCCCGCTGCTGGGGCAGGTACCGAGCTCGACGTGGTGCTCAGCTGCCCACGCGCTGTAACGCTGTCAGGGACAGTCAGTACTTCGGGGATTTGTGATTGTTGACTTCCACTGACATCTGGAGCAATCTCCCTGGCCGATGTGAGATACTCTGTGCAAGAGAACCTACAAGAGACTGCTGCATTTAAAGTATCGGAGTAGTGCGACACAGCAGTGGTGTGCGCTGATTTATGGGGAAGACAGCAGCGCACCATAGCATATTCTGTAAACACAAACAAATGATAGCACAAACAAATGATGCTACCTCCAGCTGTAAATTTCCTTTACAGCTTAACTGTCCAAATTAATAAATGCAGGAATAATGGATTCATTCAAACAATTGGTTCTATCACAAGCTACTCGCCTGGTCAGATGGGAACACACTTGGTGGCCTTGGGAAGGATCCAGGATGTCAGTGGATGCTGATGTGGGGCAAAACAACACGTATGTCAGGGTATGGCCTGATGCCCTCGAGTCTACTGGAGGGGGTTAGTCCTGGGCAGGTGGAGAAATCCTTGATTTGTGTGTTGCAGCCCCCTGCAGGGGTGTACAGCACCCTCTTGGAGCTCTCTCTGCATCTGACAGGAAAGGCTTGCTTGCCATTGCTGGGTCCTACTCCTTGACTTCTTTTCTAGTGTTTATCAGGCATGAAACTGGTGACTGCTACACTGCAGTGACCAAACGTCTCTCCTATTGGAGACTTGTTCAATTCTATTGTTTTCTTGAAATCTGGAGGGTGGGAACAGGAAGAACTGCTCTCTGTTCCTTTGTACGGATTCCCCAAAAGGAGGTAACACAAATACCCTCGTTTTTATAAAGAGCATTAATTCTTACTTGCAGTGGGGCTGACAGACCAGTGAGGCTGATGGGAGGCAGCGCCATGTGTCTCTTATCACATCTCGTAGGAAGTTGGATGCAGCCAGCTGGCAAACACCAGCAGCTCTCCTGAGTTCATAGCTCACCCTGTTTGTGTTGACATTTCTGGCACGCAAAGGTAAAGAGTTATCCCAGCTACAACAACCCATGGGGGCTCACTCTGCATTTTTCTTCATTTGCCTGAAATTAGAATCTCGCTAAGCAGGAGCAGCTCATGTGCCAGCATTTCCCGGTGTTGCCGTTGGCTGGGAGAGCTGCACGATGCTGCGGGAGGTGGCACCTGTCACCATCTGGTCCCACGCCAGTGGCCGCCCCGCTTACATCTGCTTCTCCTCCCTCTGAAACCTTGCCGTTGTTTTAACCCAGCTGCCCCCAAACCCAGCAGGGAGCTGGTGAGAGGTGCTACAACCCCCGAAGAGCAGTGGGTTGTCAGTTGGGGTTAGTTTTATTACTGATTTGATAATAACAGGGAGAAACTTCACCTGAAGTCCTCCCTGAGCAAGCGAGATGTTGCTGATGGGCACAGGCTGCAGTAAAAACACGCTCAGCTCCAATGGAGGAGCTGGTTTTTACAGGGGGTGCCTTTGGACTATCAGAGCCCACTTCAGCTTCAGAAGCATCCACACAGAGCCCTCGACTTGAGCATTATTATTGAAGTCTTTGGGCCTGAATCTCTTCCCATGCCAGTCTTACCCCGGGGTGACACTAGAATTATTTTCCTCTTGATTCTTTTGCATCAGTGTGAGATAAAATCTCGTTCCAATGTGAACCTAGAATGTACAGCAAAGCAAAACACAAAAGGAGGAGAAACAAGCCCAAACTGGTAGACCTTTTGCAATACAAAATGGGTTTGGGAAACTTTACATATATTGTAGTGGTCTTTGGACACAGGGTGCAATGGCAGGCCGCTTTGTTGTGGCACATGAAACCTTGCTAAAAATACACAGCACATATTGGGTTGGTATTTTAAATAATGAGAAAAGAACCAGTGCTGAGGTCTGAAGAACGTTTTTGTCAGTTGAAATAGATGCCAGGAGAAAAACTGCTATTTTATTAATCTAAATGTACTGAATATATTTCTGATGAAATATTTTGTCCTTTGAATAGCTGCTGTAGTTTATGTGGAATATGTCAGGTAGTTGTGTCATTATCTGGTGCTCTTTAATAGATTCAATTGGAGTCTTATTTATGGGTCAAATAATAAGATCCTTTTTCTTGCTGATAAGATGATGCCCATACCCTGAGAAGAGCAGTGGTGGCATGCTCTGCCAGTTCACATTTTCCAGTTGCTGAGGGATATCTGTGATTTATGCAGACAGAAAAATAAATACAAGGGAATGTTTTCTTATGGTGTTTTTCCTTTTTTTTTTTTTTTTTTTAGTTTAATACAATTTGTCGAACAGAGGTTACACCTGTGGAAGGGAAACGTGGTGTGGATCATTGCTAAGAGGAGGTGATGCACGGTGATCAGACATCCTTCTGTGCCAGCTCCAGGTCAGGATTTAACAAGTCTCAGGAAGAAACGGGCTGGGTGATTTATTGTGAAGAAATGGAGCCTTTTGTCTGAAGGACTCTTCGAGTCCCGAGCTGGGCAGTGAGTGAAGGTGACTGAAATCTGAGTGGTTTCTGCATCAAATTCATTTGCAGGTTGATGTAAAGTCTTAGTACAACAGGAATAAAAAATCACGCCTATTGCCCATGCCACTGTTGGAATGTCAAATGTGGTCTGTCTTCACAGAAAGATTTAAGTTGTTTTAAAATTAGTTTTGGATTTGTTTTTGCTTGACATTAATTGTAGTCTAATTTATCAAGACTAATCACCTGATCTCTTTACCTCCTTTCTGTGTGTTTTTTTTTTTTTTTTTTTTTTTTAAATAAAAAAGGGGGGGGGGAGAAGGCCAACGAAAACTTCATCTACCTTGGTAGAGAATTTGGCTTAAAATCTTTAGTGACTTGATGACCTTGCATAACCAGAAGGCCAGAAGATGAGAGCCACCAGTTCTGTGTGGAGTAGCCACCAAAGCTGCTATGGGGTGAGTAGGGTACATCAGGGCAGGCACTGACTGTATCTGCATGCCACGCGTGCTGACCTGCACAAGCAGAAGAATTAACGAGGGGCAGATCTGCAAGTAACGCGCTCACTGGTGGCCCATACAGGGAGCTGTGCTTACGTGCCGCTGGAAAAATGCCTCAAGAAGCCTTCTTTCTCTCTGCCTTGAAAAGCAAACAAACAGATTTTCCCCATCCTTAAGAGCTGACAAGTGGCCTTCGCAGAGAAGAGAGGAAATTAAAAATTAAAGGAGCCCCAAATGAGTTCACTCTTTTGCCAGCATCCTATGTTTCCTTAGGCTTTGCTCCAGCGCTTACATCGTCTGCACTGTTAATAACAGTGCTTTGCCTTGGAAGTCAGTTACTTTTATATTCTCCTTCTTTTTAAAAATGTGACCTTTTGGCTTTTGACCTTTCATAATCACTATTAATTAGTTCAATGGGAAAAAAATAACAGAAAGGGCAGAAATCATAATCTGCTCTGTCTGACTTCAGCCTTTGACCCCAGTACCTTCCCTTTGAGAAGTGCCTCCCGCCTTCCCTGGGGATGCAGCCTCCTGCCTGGAGGACAGCTGCCGGCAGCACGTGGCTCTTTGTGTGTGCATGCACCGCAGCCTGCAGAGGCAAACAGCCTTCTTGTTTCTCATCAGCCGTGGTGTCCTGCCCTTCCTGCAGGCTTTTTGACCTGCTATTTGCATTCGGTAGCCGCAGTTATCCTCTGGTTCAACCTCTTGGGCCCAGGAGGCCTGGCTGTCACGCCTCACCTGGAGCTTCACCCTTCATCCCAGGCCTGCAGTGCAGCCTCGGTGGGCAAAACCTCAGACGTGGGCAGTGCAAGATGGTGGTCCTGTGACAGAGCTGGCCCTAAACCACCTTGTGTTGTCTTGTATGTCTCGCAGTTTTAGAGCAAAGATACTTTCAAGCTCCAGATAATTGAGAGATAAAGAAGGTTGAAAAAACAGCCTCCCATGGAGCTGTGCTCTGTGACTGCACCTGTCCTGAAGCTCCCGGGTATCCCCCTTCAGAAATACCTTGTATTATAATGTGGGCTGAAGTGAACAAATACTGAAGAGAGAGATGGAGGCCACAGGATTTCTTTTCTCCCAGTTTAGCCACGTATACTGTGAAAGCATCTTCCTCAACGCCCGAAAGCTCTGCTCACCTCTGCCTTGCTGGCTGGCTGCACTCACACTGCCTGTTTCTCCTTCCAGGATGACAGCCAGGAAATTATTACAGCGCAATTTAAAGACAATAAAAATATAAGATGAGCAGATGGCAGGTCGCGTCTCCTCTCCATGAACGGCCTATGTCACTGTGGCACTACTTCAGCGCATGCTGAGCCGCACTCGCAAAGTCCAAACAAGAGCTGTCACCGGCGGAGATGTCTGTCAGAGCACCGTCCCAGCAGCACAGACCTTACGACTGTGACAAAGAATCTGGGCATTGGCGAGGAGCTTTAGCAACAATGAGCTTTAAATACCTGCTGCTAAGATAATCACAATAATCTGTCTGCCAGCTTTTTCCTAATGTGCATTTTCTAATTCATTGTGGGAGGCAAAATCCTTTGACGGGTGGAATGAAGATGTGGTGCTGTGACTGTAATTTAAATTGTTAAACAACTGGAAAGAGCAGCTATCAACCAGAAATCCTACCCAAAAAGAACAGCAGCCTTCACAGATTAATTTTTAAAAAAACAACAACTAGAATTTGAGATAGAAAGGGATCCTTGATTCTTTGCAAGGGATCCTCAGTTCTGTGCAAGGGATTAAAAAAGCGCCCATCCCAGGTTCAGGATTTGCTGGTTCTGTTCCCCTTCTGATCTTTCTGAGTCTACCCTTGGAGTATGGGTTCTTACACTTTCTCTCTCCGTTCCCTCTCCATGCGCTGCTGTAGTTTGAGGGGACAGGATGCTGAAATAGCCGGTATGGTCACTCCGATGTCCCGAACAGGATGTTCTCAAGCAAGTTATTTCTCTTCCATTGAAATGGGAAAAACAAACAAAGGTCTGTCATGTATTGGTCCTTGCTGCAGCAGCTGTGCTTATCCCCTTATCCTTTCAGCATGAATTCCGAGAAGGCTCTGTTCCTATGCACAGCACTTTGCGGGAGAAGGCTGTGTGTTTCCTGTTCATCACCAACACAACTTGATGCATGGGGACACACCGTCCTGTAGAAAGTGTGATTTTTTTTTTTTTACTATTAGTAGAACAAAAACTGAAGAGGGATCTGGGATATGATGGTCAGCTAGTAATATGATAGGAATGTATCTCCTCAAAAAAACAAAAGAGGGAAGGGCTCTGTCTGAAGGAGCCACTCAGCTGTAACAGCAGGGCCAGCAGGTAACTAACACGCACTGAAAGAAGCACAGCTACTCAGAAATAACTTCTTATGCAAATTATTTTCAATTAGTGGAGGTGATTGTTTTTCTTTCTTTCACATCCACAGCCTCATTTATTTCTTTCCCCTTCTGAGGTGAGGGAGGGTGAGAAGGGAGCAAGAAGCAAACATTCAGCAGATTTTCAACCTGCTGCCCAGCAAAGGGCGGCAGCTCAAGACCTTGGTCCCTGTCCTGTGAGTCCACCTCACGCAGATTTGGATAGTGCATGGACAAACACCTTGCCTTTGTTCCCCCGTAGGTGGAATCTGTTGTATTGTCCCCCTGTTCCCATGTGACTATGTCCACATCCTGCAGAGGCTGCGTTTGGCACCTCTGTTGGCAAAGCCCTCCCAGAGATGGATGCTGCTGGGGCTGGGAACTGCAGCTCCTGCTCGCCTCTGGAAATGGCCCTTCCAAGGACGTTTTCAAGAGGCTTGCATTGCTGCTTGCTGTTCAAGCTGAGCAATAAATAGCATTTGAATATCTGCAGCTGCTTTTGGCACCTTTCACTAGTGCAGAAATTCCCCTTGTGATCTGTGAAAAAATAATCACCAAAAATCCTTTATTTTCTAAGAAATGTTTCTCAGCAAAATGTCACCTTTCATATAGGCTGGCTGAACTTCGCCAGTTGTGCCGTTTATTCAGCAGGGAGCATTCTAGTTTGCACTTTGCATTTCTAAGAATTGAATTTGTTAAATGGAGCACTTTCCACTGACAGAGCAGGAGTCCTGCTAGGGTTTTTTTGCAGCTCGAAGCCATTTTTACTTGTATCATGGAGCTTCTGAGCCCTGTTGAATCTGGCTCAGTGTTTCTCAGGGGACGGAGGAAGGATTGCTAATAGCTTTCCAACCCACTTTAGTCTCTCTCTTCATAATGCGAACGCTCAGCAAAACAGACTCAAGCAAGGTCCTTGTCCTGGATGACTTTTTGCTAAATAAGTTAGCAATGCTCTAGTTAGCAAAATCTCTTAACCCCTGTGGATGCGGTGCAAACTTACTGGTACGGTGCGGCAAAGATAACCTAAGACAAGCCAGGAGAGGAGCAGTGCACTTGTCGCGGTTAAGCCTTGATGCAGCCAGTACCCAACACGCGTACTCAGATGTGCCAGGGAGATAAACTAATATTTCAACCTGAATCAGGAAAATTTGTTATTTCCTCACAGAATCTGAAAGAGATCCCTCATTTTCCCTCTCACAGACAGACAGAGTTTGCTGTTCTTCAAAGAGTAAGTTGATTTTGCCTTTCTAGAAGACCATTTGTTTCTTCTACCTGAAATTTATTTCTAGGTGCATTTTCCACAGCAATCTTATCTCCTGAAAATATATCTCCAAACTTTTGTTTTTCTTTTAAGCCTTCTCCCATGGAAGCTGTACACTGTGAGGCCATGCCAAAGGGAGTAGGTACTCATAAGAACTCATTGCAAATTCTTGCAGACTTGACTTTTTTTAATGCTTTTTCTTATTCCTGTCATACAGTGAAATGAACCGTTAGATGACAGATACTGGACTCTGACAGACATCTCATCTTGTATTGAGGCTAGTGACAGTCTGAAAGAAATTGCTCGTCTGAGTCAACAGCCAGCTCCTCCAATTGTGTTTGTCTGCAGTGCTAATTTCATTTCTTTGCTCAGTTTTCCTGGAATCTGAGCACACACTGACCTGATAAATAACTGAAGCCAGCAATAAAGATAAAGAAAAATTCTACACTCCAGAGGTCAAGTTAGCCTCCAAATCTTATTTGCCCTAATGGAGAACAAATTCAACACTACCAAAAGTCAAATGAATGTTTAGTCACCTGAGAAAATACCATTATAAGCTGAAATGAGCTCTCATTATTTTTTTCCATTTTATTTCTTTAATTTCTCCTTGGCTTCTGCTACAAAACTAAAAATAAGGACATCAGTCAGAGGGTACTTCAGAGGCACCCTCAAGGAAGGTGCAAGGTTCTAAGGTAAATTAGAGCTGGTGGCTTTTAAAATGGATGAAATCACTTAAGTTAGGCCTTCAGGATGCATATTTTCATTTACTTGATTTATTCCTATTATTTAAGTTCTAATGTGAAGTGACACAGACACTATGGAGCCAGGCTGAGGAGGATCTTTATAGCGAGCTGTCAGGGCAGAAAATCCCATTGTGAAGGGACCTGTTCCTCAGGGCTGTGTGTGAGTGTGCAGCAGCAGAAAGCCAAGCGAATGATTTAAAAAGAAAAAAGAGAAAAGATGGTCAGGCGGTGGATTAGGCAGGGAAGTTAGCCGTGGTGCTCTTAGGCACCAAGGCGGTACACAGCCTGGTGCAGAGGGCTGCAGAACTGGGCCGAGGGCAGAATCCGACCTCTTTCTGCCAGTGAGGTGGTGACCTCTCTCTGGAGGTGAGGAGGAGCCCTCAGCCTCTCATCCGGCTCTTTACACGTGAGCTGCTCCCTTCCTTCTCCACCCAGCCTCTGACTTTCATCCTGCTTACACCTCTGCCTTCTCACATTGAGTATGTGCATATAAAGGCTGGTTATTGTCTGATGCATCATTTCTGATAGCCAAACTGCTTTGTTTTGGAGCCCAAAAGGTAGTTAGTAGATATATATGTGTATCGTTGTTAGTCTCATCAGATTACATTCCCGTATCATGAGCATCCTAAAACAAGGATAAGGTGTCTTGGCAATAGCAAGTGTTTGAAAGATGTTTGGCCTTCTTGAGAAGTGATAGAAACAGCGGGGCCAAATACCGCTTTAATAGCATGACCAAGACTTCCTGGTGCAATTTAATCTTGGAAATTCCATAAACCAAATGTATTCTGCAAATCGCTGAAGGAGAGTAAAGAGTTGTGGAGGTAGATATTATCATGGACTGGGGAAGAGTGGCTAGCCATTTATGTATCCTGCGGTGTCCCTGTAAAATCTCAGCACTGTCTTACCTCAGCTGATGTCTGTTTTGTTACTTTTGGCATACGAGTCTTAATTGTTATGGGAACTTCTCTACTTTGTCTAAGTGCAGTTGTGGAGTTCATTAAGGGTATCCGTACAGCTTGGCTGTATGTACAAAAGATGAAACCTTTTCTGTTCTGTGGAGGTCAATTATTTATTACAGAAATCTCTTTGCCATGAAACTTCAGCTGATGTGTGCACCTGACGGCCAAAGTAATTGAGTGATTGACTTGCATATTAACGTGGTGCCTTGGAAAAGGATGGGCACATCAGTAACGTCTGTGAGTTTCTGTGCTACAAAAACATATGTATATTATAAGATCGTGTGGGGGTTTTATAATAAATCACTTTGGACCAGCTTACTGAAGGATGCCTTCCTGTATTTCGTGGCTTTTATTTGGTTCTGCTCCTGTTGTGATGGGAATTCACTTGGTGCAAGTTTCCTGTAAATTTCAAATGCAAAGCCCCCAGCAACTCCTTGCCCCTATTTCAACAAAATCAAAATATTTTCAGAAGAAAATTCAGATTTTTGTCAAAATTATTTTCTTTACAGAAAATATTGCAGAGAGATACCATGGACCATTTCCATATTAACATGAGCTGCCAGCAATGTTGTATTTTTAGTGATGGGTGTCTCCCTCTCATTGGCCAGGTTTCCAGCTTGTGTACAGCTCCCCTGGTGCTGGGACATCTCTCTTCTCATGGAGCTGCAGGATTTGTGTGTCAGTGATTCATCTGGGAGATGGCAGCCCTGCAGCAGAGCCTGGTTGAACAGGAGATGGAGAACGGGAGGTATGCAGCTCATAGTCACCATGGGCACAGTCCCAGGCGTTTTACAATCAGATGTGTCAGTATTTTTTTGGAGTGAAATCTTCTTGAATTTTCCTTTTACTGCATATTCTGTACTCATTCTATTTCAAATGGAAACAAATATCAATACGTCATACATCCTGTTTTTTCACCAGCAGCATACAGAAGTCAGTGGGAGTATTGTTTTTTTCTTCTTTCCCCCATCAAGGGGTCAAAGCCAGCTCCATGAAAGCATGTTACTTTCTAGCAAAAATATCCAGTTCTGGGGACACAAAGGACAATTATTCTCTGGAGGAGACAGGTTTGATGATTCGCAGTTGTAATGGCATGCCTAATATGGGGCAAAAATTGGCCAACTGTTTGTAGGAGCCCACACAATATAAAGGATGTAAATAGAGTATATATTGTTTGGCCGTAGGAAGAGGAGTGGTACTGCTGACATAGAAGCAACAAAGTGGGGGAATCTGAAAGCTAATATGATATCGTAGGCACTCTTCCATATAGCAATAGAAGGGATAGTACTAAAAGGGCTGCTTCTCAGATTTTACTAAGATGGTGTCTATGAAGATAACATTTTGGCTTATAGTAAAATATTTCATTTTCCTCAGTTCTTTAAAATCTTTTTAAATAACACCTCTGTGCTTACATTTTGTGGTTGCAAACATATTTTAGGTCACTAAGTTAAACAGCTTAAAAAAAAAGAGGAGAAAAGAAAAAAGCTAACAATGAATTTAAGGTGTTGCTGGTAGTTGGGTGCAATAACTCATTTGGTTAACAAGTTGCTTCTGAACAAAAATTACTGGTACCGTGTATGACAATTCTGGCTACTGAAAATATGTTCATTTAGGTTGGAAAAGACCTCTGAGATCATCAGAGCACTGCCAAGTCAACCACTAAACCATGTCCCTGAGCACCACAGCTACATGTCTTTTAATACCTCCAGGGATGGTGACTCATCCCTTGCCAGCCTGTTCCGATGCTTCACAACCCTTTCAGTGAAGGGTCTAAACTTCATCTTAGATTGAGCACGTGTACTTCCAATAGGGTGTATAGATATATATAAAAATATATGTTCTGCACTAATAGGCAGTGGAAAAGGCAACCCAGCAAGTAAAAATTGCTTC
Organism: Heteronetta atricapilla; assembly: GCA_011075105.1. Classification (NCBI taxonomy): domain Eukaryota; kingdom Metazoa; phylum Chordata; class Aves; order Anseriformes; family Anatidae; genus Heteronetta; species Heteronetta atricapilla. The sequence continues at coordinate 8,869,334 of CM021744.1, forward strand.
CCTGAAAATTTCTGTTGCTGTATCTGCAATGGCAAGGAATATTTTGAGCTGAAAGCTCAGAGCTTGCCTTTGCTGCTTTAAGTTAAAGTGTATAGAATGGAGTAGAAAATGTCATTACTTCTATGTTTAAGTGAGTGAAAATGTGCAAATCATGGGCTATGCAGCAGTTTTAACTCTCCTGAGGACCAAATGGATCTGTACAAGCTTTGCTGTAACTTATTTGCTGATGAAGCCAAATTTCATGAAACGAAATAGCTTGCAGAACTTAGTTGTTTATTTAAACTTCTCAGAAGGATCTAACTACCTGCCCTTCCTGTGATGGCACGTTTACAATAAGCAATTCAGTGGAAAGGTTGTTCAAAGTAAAACTTCTTGGTGGGGAGAATTATGGATTTAATATGTTCAACACCATTAATTGTACCTGGTATTTACTTAATGTTTCACACGGTCGAATTATCATCCTAACTGATTTACGCAACAGTCAAGATCTTTTATACGTCCTAAACATGGGGAATAGAAGCAGAATGGTAAAATGATATGCCTCACATCACCTAGGAAGACAGTGGCAGTGTAAAAGGTGAGTCCTATAATCTCCAGAAACACCTAGGGGCTCATTCCTCCTCTGTTTTACTGTTCGTGGACACTTGTCTGGCTGAAGTTTAGTGAGGTAATTTTTCATGAAAAGATGAATTCAATCTGTGTCTGATGGAGCAGAATATGGGTAAGGACCAATCAAAAATTACTTTTGAAATAATCAGAAATGTTTGATTTGGCTGAGAAGATCAATACCCAACAGAGACACAGAGCTCCAAATAGCCACTAACACTTTAAGTTTTCTCTATGGCCATCTTGTGAATAGTCTACACTCTTGGATACATTAAACAGCAGCTGTGAGTAATGAACAAACTTGTAAAAATTAATCTGTTTTTTGGAGGGGCAGTTAATGAGCTGAAAAATGGCTAATTTTATTGAACAAGTCATTTAATGAACAGTTTGACTCAGGAGTGTGGTGCCTCTGTTGCATCTCACAGCTAGATGCGTCAGATATAAATTGCCTCCTGTATATTTTAGTGGTACGGCGGGTTTCTGGCCTTTCTAAAAGGATGTGAACACTTAGATAATGACAGCAAGCAGAATGGAAGCAGGGGTGTTAAAGCTGTCCTGAGGAACTTTGCTGTGGCCAAGATACAGCAAGAATAAAAAGGGGATTGGGCTCGTAATTGAACTAGGCAAGAACATCCAGAAGGGTGGTGTTGACAAATTTTGGAAGGGCATTACTATGTCATCCATCAAATTACGGAGTAAACGTTATTAGTGGCTGGAATGAAGTGTTTTTGTCATGAGAAAATTATCGCCTTGTCCCTGCTGCAGGGATGTTGCAGCCTTTCTCTGATGGATCTGAAGTTGCCTGGTGTCCTGCAGCAGGGCCAGCCAGAGGCTTCATCCATTCTGGCAGTTCTCACACATCTTTTAAATACTGTAGTGCTTCCCAGCAGAGATGAGGTGAAGATGTGTGGCAGAGTATGATGGAGAGGTTGCTGGTGTATTCTGTGGCAGGATGTTAATTGTTAGGTTTTTCTGATGTGTCTCGACTGGTCTCTAGATGCTTGTCTGGGCTGGCTGATCCCACCTGGTAATTCCTACAGTCGTCAGCCTTTCTTTGCTTAAAACTAGTCCAGACTGACAGAAAACTGAGTTTTCTATATATTTGCTGATACCTGTAGTGGTGTCTGGAAGGAAATGGCTGACCATAAACCGTCCATCCAAACCAGGGAGTGCAAAGCTGGGAAACACCTTGCCAAGGAAGACCCTTCCCAGCACCTGCAGTGTACGAAAGGGGGTATGGTGTGGCTGTCCTTTAGCCAAGGGAAATACTTGGGTGTAAGTTAGTAAACAGGATTAACAAAAGATTGTTTCATTGATGAAAAGCATGTGGCATTTGTGGACCGTTCAGAGAATTGGGTGCCAAGAAGAAAACAAGCAAAGCCAGTGCTTTTAGCCTTGAGTGGAGATGCAGCCCTTAGAGCTGGGAAAGGATACGTTAAAGAGTAGAAAACAGATCAGTAAGTGGTTCTCGGAGAGGAATGTTTGGTGCCTGTTAAATGGTCAACCTGCAGGGAGCTAGAGAAGGAAAAGCTGTGTGAGGAAGGATGAGAAAAGCTGTTACAGAAAAAGGGATTTAGTTGTTAAAAGCAGGGCCATACCAGATTCAATTTTTTTTATATATTAAAAAAAAAAAAGAAAAAACCACCTTACTCTGAGTGAATAAAGCATCAATTTTCCTACATTTTAAATGAGATCTAAAAAAGAACTCAGTAATAGCATTGGTTGCCATGGCATTTAAAGGTACAGCTCCGCAGATGCTTCAAATAACAGGCAATGCTTTTATCTGCCTATGTGACCGACCAATTTTCATCTGCGGGAATTATTCATTTAGTTTGCTTTAATTATTCTATATTGGCAGTATCATGAAAAGGCCTGATCCTGCCATCTTAATACAGACAGCTCCTTCTGGCTCCAGAGGAAAAAAGGCTAGATGGAAGCTGAACTGGCCAGGAGATGTGAATGGGAATGCTGCATCTCTTGGCTTGCAGAGACGTACACAGAAGCTCTGCTGATGGTACAGGGGTCTGTTTAAATGGGTCTCAGGGTAGAAGCAGGTAGAGAAACATCTGGAAAATCCTGTGTCTTCTTAACACTGATGTTGTCCCACCTCTGTTCTAGAGGGACTGTTGAGGTTGGAAGATGTGGTTTTGGTTCCTTCCAGATTTTGTTGTCCTTTCAGCTGGACCAGTAATGTCCCCAACTAGTGATGGTTATAGACTAAATAAAAAGGTTACTGGGACCTGCAGTTGGATTCCCAGCCCCATACCACACACCTTGGTCTGACTTTTGAAATGGCAGCAGCCCAAAGTTCAGCCTGGCCTTTGGTGGTACCTGCTGGGCAGTTGCTGCTGCTGATAGCAACAGCACTCAGGCTCAAATCCCTCTGCCCGTGCAGAGCCTGGAACTTGTTTCAGATCTTGGCACATATGCAGAGCTTCTTGATCCTGTGTCTTACTACCCTTGTATCTCCCTGGCTTAGCTCCCTCTGTCCTCTTGTGTTTTGGCCAGGAGCACAGCCATCAGTCCTGGCATTGCATCCCTAAACACAAGTACCTCCTTTCTGTATGTGACTGTACCTAAACACAGGAGAGGAAAAACTGATGATGTGATACGATGCAGCCCTGTGTAGGTTTACCGTGGCCGTCATTTGAAACAGGTGATCAATAAATACATTTATCGTGTTTTCTCTCCAAATACTAGTCTGTCCAAATATTAGCTGTCACATAATCTGCAATGAAACAGCATTCAGAGTCTCAAGATTGTTTTCAGTACCCTCTTTATGCTTCATTTTAGAAATTCCCCCCCGTTCCCCCCCCCCCAGTTTTCCCCTTAGAAGCGTGAGTCAGGAGCCCTGTGTTATTAACAGCACTCCTGGTTGCACATACCGTTCATTTCCTCTGGATTACATTAATTGCCTGACAGCTAAAAGGGATCTGGGTTTTTCAGTCTTCAGCACTGGACTGCAAGAAATATTTACCAGCTACAGCAGATTTATAAAGATGCCACTGAGATGCCTTGAGACTAACAATCAGAAAACACAGTGGCAAAACAACACTATTTTTCAAGGTTAAATGCTCAGAATGCTAAAAAGGAATTGCGCATAATAAAACCAACCAAAGACTTGGATTCGGCCCATTTTTTCCTCCACTTGTCTCACATAAAAGGAAGATGCTGGTGGTTAAAAAATGATGGCGCAGCATCACACAGCAATTAGAAATTTAAGAAGGGAGATTTAATTTTAATTTGGTTTTGGTTTTGTAGTTCAAATACCCGTTAGTGTCAACCCCCTACCTATATTGCACAGTCATTTTCTTTTCATGCATGCCTTGCTCCATGTCTTTATAAGACTCGCTTAGCTGAGAATGGCTGCCTGATACTATATAAAGAGCAGCTAACGTGAAGGAGGGGTTGTCCAGGCTGATGTAAGCAGTCTGGAGCTTGTGCATATCATGCATGACTTTGAACAAGACACTTAGCCTTACCTGCACCTTGTCTCCCAAGTATAAAGACCAGGTAATTCTGACTCCCTGAGGCCAGGAGGATAACTGCCTTCGGGGGAGCTCAGGTCGATGGCGGCTAGACCAGGAAAGTAGTGAAGAGGAAAGACCCTTGAGATGTGTACCTAAAGGGAAGACAGTGATAGAAAAATTGCAAGCCTAACAAATGCACCAACTTTGCAGCTTTGTTTCAATGACAAAATTAATAGGCCTGATTCTCATTCAGCCACAGGTACTACTGCATAAAAAGACCTGTCTCGAGGCCCTGCATGTCTTTCACTGCCTTGAAACAGTGACTGAGGTTCCTAAATATGATATGAAGATATTCCTTAAAGTGACTTCAGGTCTGCAAGTTAAGAAAAAACAAAAAGGACACTCAGTCTTCAGGAAAGAGATCTTTACTGGTTTCAGTATAATTTAGAACTAAAAATACTTTGTTCTACGTACAAACCCAACAGAATTAAGCCATTGAAAATCGGTCTGCAAAGGCAGCAATAACCATTCTTAAATTATAGTCAGTGAGAAGAGGTGCTGCAAAATATTACTAATTCTCACCCAAATGACCTTGGAAGCACTGGGTTTATTCCATTTCCAGAGAAATGCTGTACACCTACATGTTTATAAGTGCTTTTCATTCGAAGGGAAAGGAATTGCTCCCAGGAGGTGATGCTTGCAGCAGCATGCCTGCTCTGGGATCCGTTTTACAGCTCTGAGAGCCAGGGAGGAGGTGACCACCTTCCAAGCTTAGTGGGTGTTTTAAGTAACAGAGTTCCCCGGCATCCCAGCTGTGCTGGCCTAGGCTTGGAGGCCATCAGAAAGGACTGGTAGCGGCAGGGAAAAGCTAGAAGTGGTCGAACTTCTCTTCTTGTCAGTGCCTCGCCTTGAACCTGAGAGCAGCTGCCAAGCTAGTCAAGCAAACCAGCTTCCTGGGGGTAGCCAGAACTGCCTCCAGAGGCAGCTCAGAGTTCCTCAGCGGTGAGGAAATCGCTGACCCCTTTGCTGTCCTCTGAGCTCCATCTGCGTAGCACCACAAGCCTGTGCTGGGAGGGGGGTTTGAATCCCACTTTATCAGGGAAAAAGGGCTGAGAAAAGTTCCATAATGGTATAGCCATCCATTAATAACAATTGAGACCTTATTGACAGGCAGTGCTTCACTTCCAAACCTTCCTTGAGACTGTAATTTCCCTTAGGAGTTGACTTAAATTTAGTCCATTTGTCCACAGTTTGCGAGGCACTATTCCTGCGACGGGACAAGGGCTGGAGGTGAGCAGCAAATCCCACCGCTGTCGCAGGAGGCCGAGACACCTTTGTTGGGGTGACCTGTTACTTGGCAGCTCGGTGAAATTGTTTCGCACTGGGTGGGTGACCCAGGTGCTGCCAGCAGACCAGAAAGCTGAGCCGGCAGCAAGCTGCAGACTGCCGGCACTTCAGCAGTGGGGTGCCTGGCGCCAGCAGGGTTTGGCACAGGTCAGCCCTAGCGCTGTGCTGAACGCATTGCACGGGGCACAGCGTCTGGTGGCAGGGAGTTTCTCACTCCAGTTAACATCCATGTTATCTACTTTCGGTACAAGTGAGGTGTTTCTGGGGAGGGCTGAGGTATGTAACCTGATTTAGGGAAGTGCGGTATTATGAAGTGGAAACATCTGTAGGGGCTTGAGAGTTTGGATTGAACCGCTATGCACACTGCTGAAAGTATTCAATTTCAGTTTCTCAATCCATTTCCAAAGTGAGATAAGAAAATGAAATAAAACCACTGCTACACAGACAAACATTTCAACAATGTAATATGGTCTTAACTAATCTGGTAAAAATGCGTATCTTGAATTTCCTGTATTCTTTCTGGGGACCCTTTTGTGGATGATGCCTAAACATAGGCTTTAAAATCTTCAGCTCTTGTAGACTTAGCAGCAAATGGAAATGCTTGTACTGAGATGTTATCTTTGTGAGTGGTTAAACAAGCTGAATGTTTTTATATGTATAAGCTATTTTTAAATGGGATCAATATTTTATAAACACTTGCACAGAGCAGGGATTTGTTTCACAAATGGATATTTGGTATTTCTCAGTTATTTTATATACTTCACCCTCTTTGCCAACATGGCATTAAAAGAGCTGTTTTATTTTCTCAGCCCCTGGAGTACTGGATTGCAGATTTTATTTTGTGTGGTTTTATCATATTGTGGCTCCAGATTTATTCTTCCACAATGAATATGGAAATAAGATTTTCAGTTGTCTATGAACTAGAACTTTACAGCCATTATTATTTCTTGTTTTCCTCCCTCTGCCCTTCAAGTTGGAAGGAAGCCTTTTACATTGGAAATATTTCTTTCTCTCTTGGCCTTCAATGTCCCTCAAAGCCTGAAGTTGGCTGCTGTAATCCTGCTTTATCCTTTTTTTAACCCCTAAAAAGAATTACTTGTGAATCTGCAGTATTCATTTTGGTTTTGTTTTCAATTTCAACTTCCATTGCTTTATGATTCAACTCAAACTGTTATCACATGTTCTCTTTCAGGGAAAGGCTTTGGGGGGCTTATATTTCTTAATCCTATCTCCAAGTAACAAAATACTTTGAACACTTGGATTGGAGAATGTGTGTCCGTGTAGGCTGACCTGCCTGAGAAATGCTTCCTTCAGGCTTTACCTTACCTGTTCATAGCATCCATTGTGATTGCAGAAGGACTACACCCAGTGGTCTTCAGTTCCAGATGCTCAAATCATCTCTGGATTGAAGATTCCTGGGCAGTGGTCAAGGGAATGGAACCAGTGCTTTTATAGGCACATTTCAAATTTGTATATTTTACTCATAATTTCTCACTAAAACAAATTCCTTCCCAGGTCAGCAGGGAGCAGGAATGGTATTTGTGTTTGCAGAGACTTCTCACGGGGACTTTCTTTTTGGTCTTTTTTTGCTCCGTTGTTCTATTAAACTCAGATAAGCTAGCTTGGTTATGACCTGTGTATGGGGGGAGGATGGGGAGGAAAGGGTATATAACTGCAGCACAGTTAATCAAAATCCTCCAAGGCTTGGATTGAACACATCTCTGACTTTAAAGTATCCTCCTTTTTCATCCTGCATATAAACAGCAGCAGTATAGAGTCTGAACCACTAAAAAGATGTGCTCTTTTGCAGGTCTGAGTAGTCTCAGCAACAAAAACCTGCGCTGGCCCCGGTCCGTGAATCCACACTACAGCATGCTGACTCCGTGGGAGGAATGAAAGGGAAATCATTAAAAGTGGGGGAGATGCCCAATGTATCGGATGTGTTGCAGCAATGAGGGAAGGGAGCAGTAAGGTCCATGATGAGCTGGGAAGACTTCCACAAGCAAAAAGTACTGCTTATTTATCTGGTGTATTCCCTCTACTTTAAGAAAATATAGGAAAGGTAGGAGATTAACTTACCTCCCTCTGTGAGAGTAACAATGCTCCAGGGAGAAGAGACTTAGTCTCTCGAGCAGCACTGAGATATGAGGGCTGGTTCTCTTCTTCCCATTAGGAAGAAGAAATCATTCTTCCCACTACTGCAAACCAAATGAGTATCTCACTGAATGCATTTGAAGCAAACAGCTAATAAAATCTAAAATAAATGAGATTACTGAATCAAATCATAGAATGCAAAATATTTGTGTAATTGTGTAATTCAAAGCTGTTGCAATATTAATGAATATTATAATACAATGATTAAACACAGGATTCATTTTGGTTTTGCAAACGCGCCTAAGTCTTTAATCTAGCAGGGTATTTCAACATAGGTAAATTTTGTTAAACCTTTCTGTGAGAGCATTTTATTTAAAAAGCACAACTATAAACCCCTCACTGTTCAAAGTCCTCCTCATCACTCATTGTTTCCCTGAGTCTGCTGCTTCCCATTGTTTCTGGGTCACCTACTGAAGATAAAATGAGACTGTGCAGCTAAGAAGCCACACTGAGCAGTGAGAAGCCAAGGATATAGTTCAGCACAGCTGAAGTCCAATTGCCTAAAGCACCCTCTTATTTAGATCCTGCCTTTGCTTTTCCTGTAGTCTGGTCTAGCCTCTTGTATAAAGTGTTTTTCTCTGAATAATCTCGCTGATCACAGTGAACTGTTTAAGGATCAAGGTCCTACTTAATAGCAGTAAGTGTGGCAGAAAGTAGCCCCAGGAGAAACACAGAAAAATCTTAACTGCATCCTCATTTATGTTAACTCCTATTTACTTAAGTTTGGTTTATACATCCCAAAGTGCCAAATGTAAGCTAAGCAATACTTTTTTTTTTTTTTTTTTTTTTTCCTTCTGTGACTTTTTGGATCATCTTGTCTTCAACAGCTTACAAAATAATGTTCCAACACCTTTGTGTTTCTTTTGATCTGCAGGAAAGGTGCAGAACTTCAGTCCAGGCTGAACAAAATTGATTACTCCTATTTTCTACTGTCTGGTAACTAATCTTGGCTCCTTGGAGCCTTGCTTTAAGTTGTTCTACAGAGCTTTTGTGTTGCTGTAAATCACTGCTGTTGTCAAGATGGAGAAGTTTTGAGCTTTAATACATCCATAATGCTCGGTACTACAAGGTTGTTGGCTTGTCTCTGGACTCTGTTTTGCTTGATCCTGGCCAGAAAAGAGGCAGATTCTTGACTGTAGCCTTTGTTAGCACTGTGCAGGTTTGTGGTTTATATCCTGTGACTGGGGGCAAGGCTAAGAGATTGCCCAGCCCTACTGTATACCCTTGGTATTCTTTATGTTTGGATCTGCCCACGGTTAAGCCACAGGGAGCTGTGTAGGCAGTCAGGATGCTCTGATGAACAGCTAGGGGCTCCTGTCCTAGGCAAGCCAGGGAGTTTTGCTGTTTGGTGTCCCACGTGCATCTGCCTGCTGCCTCCTCTCCAGGGAGCTGTGCTGTGCCTGGCTCTGCGGTGGACAGCTCTGCCTCCTCCTACCCATTACACTCCTCTGTCCCAACATTGCTTGCTCCCCCTTTCTTTATCCCCCTGCGATGCACAAAGGCTCGCCGCACCAGTGTCAGTTCACAGAACAAGTACCCATCAGGTCTTGTTTAGCTCTGCAGTCACCAAGCTGTAGGAACAAGGCATTTTCCACTCTAGGGGTGAATGGACTGTAATATTTACAGCCTCAAGAGAGTTTTCTTTCTCAAAAAGCTATTCCACCGGTTGAAGCATCTCGCCTGGTTACTGAAAACTCTGTGAAGGGGGAGTAGATGTGTTATGTCTAGAAATAGGTATACATTTGTGCTGCAAGGGGAATTAATCATTTGAACAATTTACCTTGGATTTTGCTGGATTCATTGTCACATGAAGTCTTTAAATCAAAACTGGATGCCTTTTCTAAAAATAAGATCAACTCAGAAGTTATGTGTCTGGTGAAGGACTTCCTGGGCAAAATTATGTCTTATGCAAGTTGGGAAAAACAGTGACCCTTCTAGGCCGTTTTAACACCAAAAGTCATATGAATCAATGCTGCAAAGGTGGGTGAATCTCTCCTACCCTTTGATGTTCCCTTAGGGCTGCCCAGCAATGAAGTGCACGGTGTTTTAATGCTTGCATCAGATGTCTCCATGTTTTTTATTCCACATACTCAAATCCATCCTACACCACAGAACTGCTCTAACTCAGCTCCTGTATGTGTTTCTACACTTAAGAAAACAGGATTGGTTGTCCTTTTTATGCACTATTCCTCCAAAAGTACTAGGTATCACAGGGGTGACAAATACCACCCCATTATCCTGTTTGACTTCATAACAATATAATCATTCTGGCATCTCAAAAAGTTGTGTGCACCTGTATTCAAGTTATGCTAAATCATAGCAGTGCAAATAACACTCTCAGTGCTTTGAGGTAGAGAATAAAAACCTTCCTATAGCATATGTAATAGGTTCTGGGAGCACTTTGTCACATATAATCAGTTGATTTCAGTACCAGCAGGAAATATGATAGGATCCATTCTTTGCAGAGTGATGAAGGAATCTGGGAGTGACTTGATTCACAAAACAAACTGCTGAGCCATTAGTACATTTAAGCTCTACGTGGACCTTCTTCTCCACTTCTTTTCTGAAGCTGTTATTTCCTTTCACACACATACAGGCTTTTGTGCACCTGTTTGTAAATACAGACCGAGGTTTGGATTTGTGGCCTCGCCATGGCAGCATGAGCATAAGGTTCCTTGAGAGGCAGTGAATGCCATCAACATGTTAACACCTCTTATGAGAAGAGCAGTAAGAAAAGGAATTGGGGGGGGGGAGAGGGAGAGAGAATCCAGGTAGTTCTTTCTTGCAAAAGGAAAAACTCAGCATCACTTCAACCCAGGTGTTGTATTCAGTTTCCTTTTGCTCAGTTTACAGTATTGTCTTGGTGTATCTGACAATTGCTACCAGCAGATGAGGAAAACATCAGGAACAGGCCAGCATTGATCCTGGGTTGTGTAGGGAGAATACAGGGCGATCCTGGCCGTGGCAAAGGTTGTTACTCTGGATTAATGGCATAACTTGTGTCAGATTTTAGCACCAGCCATGTAGCTTTGTGCATGTGTGTGTTTAAGAAAGGTCTGGATTTGTGTGTAAGGACTGTCCAAGGGCTTGCTGGGTGGGTCTGGCTGCACAGCACTATTTCATTTCCCTGTCCTGCCACTCAAGGTGGTGCCTAATGATGATTTTCTAAAATGACATCTTTTTATTTTTCAAACTCAGTTTTTCAGTAGAAATTGCCCAGGTCAATGTCTTCAAACCTGTAAATGAATTGCAGGTGCAGATGGGGCTAATTGGACCTTTCTGACAGTGCAATTTTAGCCCTTTGAGCCTTCAAAAAGCCGTGGATCCAAATTATGATCTACAAAGTCACAAATTTAAAGTCTCTCTGAAAGTCAGGCATTTACCAAGTATAGTTGAGCTCCCCCTGAAGCCATTAAACCGACGAGAGGTGATGAGCACTGCTGGAAATTAGGCTATGAAAATTTAAATGTCTTAACCATGGGAATTACAGAGACCTCTGCAACAGGTAACCTATCTTCCAGCTCAGCAGCTGCCTTCTCCATGCACAAATGCTAAATTTGTCTTCTCTTTTGCCATGGTCTATGTTATCATTGCTGAAATATGCCTTGGCATCCTATTTAGCTGATATATTGTCGGTACATAGGTGTGATCTCCACTGCTGGAGCACTGGGCATACACCACAGCTGTGAAAGTGCTCTTTTTGTGCTCGCCACTTCTGGCGGTGAAACAGAGCCCAGCTGTGCAGTGTGAAGGGGCTGTCGGGTGGGTGGAGCAGGAATGCGGTGAGGGAGAAATAGTGTGAACGTTCACATCCCGCCCTTCCCTTACAGGTATTATGCTGGGCTCTCATGTAGGCTCTAATGTATCCCCTTGCCTGATACTAGCTTGGAGCCACATTACCTACACACACAGAGACTTTGCATCAGCCCAGAATTTACATTTTCTCAATATCTGAAAAGCAAGCGCTATAAGGACAAATGCAATTTCACTGTAAACACAGCCCAGCTGTAATGTTAAATGGGAATAGATTACCTCCAGAATGAATTGCGTTGTGCTGCTCTGTCGAGGTATTAAACCATGTGATGAACATTTCAGAACTGAAGTCTTGCCACTGATTAGCCACGGTGCACATGCATCACGCGCTCTACCCTGTCAGCAAAGCTGCTGGAGGGCTCTGGGGACTGCCAGCCGCTCCCTCCTGGAGTACAGATCTATCGCCTGAAATTACTCACCTTAATGCTTATTGCTTAAATTGCTTAGATTTACATATAACTCTGCATTTGAGTGTGCAGTTTTGAGGTGACCTCTGATGCTCAGATAAAAATCCTAATTTTCTTTTTCTTCCCCAAAGTATGAGTGCCCAGGGCTTTCTGAAAATGGGGTTTTTAATGTTTCCCAAACCTGAAAACATCTAAGCATAGGTCTCTTTGCAAAATATGGGCTCTCTTCGAGCTCTCTGTATATTCATGTTAAAATGACTAATTAGTGTTTCTTTTATCCCAAGCTTCCTAACAAGATTAGCAGCAGCATGACTCTGCTAACTATTATGAGGGTGGTGGAATTCCTTCCTGCACGTGTTTCATCAAAACCAGAATATCCTACAAGAGCCAGCAGGTTCGGGCGACAGATGAAGAGCTCAGTGATAAGGACGAGCAATGACAGCCAACCATCTCTTGACAACTGCGTGAAGAAGCAGTGACATCCATTCCTCTTTCTGGGTAAGAAGGAAGACCAAATGTCAGCAACTACTTGCATGACTGCGGTGCTCCCTGCAAAAGAAGTAGGACTTCCAGGTGGTGAGGCACTGCTCAGTGGACACTGAAGGTGGCTGCTTCAGCAACTGAAGTGAGTGCTTGAAACTCCTGCTGCCACAGGAGAGAAAAATCAACCTGTTCGCTGCAAAATTGCTCCCTTGCAGTGGTCTAGCTTTTCTCCCATGGAAGTATTTTGATTTTATTGAGAGCACAGTGAGACCCAGCTTTACAAACCCTCAGTCTACCTCCTCAGCCAGCATTTTCCTAATAGTATAAGTAATCATTTTTGTAACCACCAAAATCTAGCTGTGGGAATCATGACCCCATTTGAGAGTATTTCATTTTGTGAAGCAGAAGCTGTGCCTTTCTACACAGCAACATTAATTCCTGTAAAAAACCTCTCCCTCAAAGTTGTATCACCTCTGCTCAGACTGTGGGCTGTATTGTACAGCTGGATTTGCTGCAAGCATTTATGTGATCGTTCCCTCATTGCCCAGGCTGCAGCCTGAAGGGTGTCTTTGTCATCCGCTCTCTCATTTGGCATGAAAACTTCTTCCTCTCAGTTCCCCAGTGAGATATTTACCAGTGTAACTCTGGCCACAGGAAGGCAGAATTAATCTTTCCCCTCGATGTCACACTAGGGTATCACACAAAACTGGGGGGTGAAAGGCAGCAGAGAGCCTCCAGAGACCTTCTAGCTGAAGGTGCCATGCTGAGGAAGGATCAAGTCAGCCCACACAGCTCCCAGGACATCTCACAGTCTAACTATTCTTAACAATTGCAGTGCAGTGCTTTATGTACATCCAAAGGCAGCATCTCAGTTCCTTATTAACTTAAGATAATGTTTTTCTTCCAGAAAAAGTTTTTGTTGCTAATAAAGCACTTTTTAAAAATTGTTCTTCCTTCCTGCTTTCTCACTCACAAAGGTGGAGAATAACCTAGAATTTGTTATCTTTGTGTTATAACTTTCAATGTATAGAAAGAGAACCATTGGCTACCCCATTGGCTTTCTGTTTGGTGAACTCCTTCAGCTACCTATTAGTGCTCTTTTTTTTTCCTTTCCTTTTCTTATTTTGAACTTTGAGTTTCCCCCCAAAGTTCAAAAGCTCAATGAAACATAATTTCTCCCGGTTACTGGTCCCCGATTATTTAAACTAAAACTTTTTTCTTTTCACTTTAGGATTGTTCAGACTATAAATATAAAGGGGAAATGTAAAACTTTGCTCATCAAAATCTGTCTGAGTTGATGTGAATTGCTTGACAAGCAAGTTTAGAGCAGTTCATCTCTCCATGCTCCTGCTAAGTTTCAGACACTGCAAGGAAGTTACCTAAAGCAAGAGGTGTTTTTTTTTTTAGTCAATTTGCTAATTTCTTGCAGTCTTCATCTGCAGGCAATACCATCTGCAAGAGTAATGTCTTCTTCAGCACCACTATTCATCCACAACTCTAAGCTAGGCATTCGTTACAAAAACTGTTTTGTTCTTTCATGTGATCAATACCCACTCTTTCTGAAATGACAGTTTAAAAGAGGAGAACTACATCCCAGGTCTGGTAAGGGCATGATTTTAACATGCTGGGTATCATATTTTCATTTTCTATGACAGTATTTCTTGAGCATCCTCATTTGCAGTGTAATCCTAAGAGATGGGCTGGTGTGCTACAAACGCCCCACTTTCTATTTAGTGAGGGCACCCTAGGGGCTCCAGTCCCTTTGACTGACAGTGATAGATTATGGGTACTTCGTGCACTACATCCCCCCCGGTTGGCTGGATGCACCACAGAGTAGTTAGAGGATTCTTTGCTGGAGAGAGAAACAATTATAAAGCATTTTAGAACAGTGAACTGAATGTTTTTCATAGCTGGCAGCTCTTATTTGTGACAAGTAGTAATTGCCTCAGCTGAAAAACAAACAAACAAAACCAGCAACAAAACAAACAAAATAATTTTCCAAAAAGAAAAAAGAAGGTATTTTGACAGGGAATTTGGTACCCTCAGATTTGCAAGTTGGATTCTGTAGGCCCTGGATAACTTCACGAGACTGAACATCTAGGGTGCTGGGAGGGATGGGCTAGGGCTGTGAAAGGCTTTGTTCCGTGGTGGTTTGCCAGATCTAAAGAGAGCTACAGCTATATGCTGACCAGTTGGGTACTGAAAGCATTCTTATTTTTATTTTAAATAATTATTTTGATTTTTGGAAGAAAGTTTCTCAGCTCTCTGATCTTAACGTTGTCCTGGATGTTTCCAAAAAGCAGGTCAAAACTGAGGCCTGCAGAGACAAAGAGAAGGAAGCCCAAAGCTCTCGCCAAATTTCTCACTAACCCAAAGCTCGGCTGCAGAAGAGATCAGTATCTGTGGAACCTACTCAGCTGGTAAAGGCAACGTAAGTGGTAAAGAGAGACTCAATGCGCCCTGTGCCTGGCTGGATTCCTCTTACAGGATTTCTCTTACACCACCATTGTGCAAGAAAAATCCAGGGCCGTATCCTGAAGACTAGCTCTCATCTGGTGGGAGGAACTGCAGTTAAAAAGAAAAAAAAAATCAGCCAGGAGCAGAGCTATCAGATCCTTCTGGACAGCAAATACCATGCAGTCCTGACACCCACTTCTAAGCAGTGCTGATGCAGCATACACCCAGTTAATGCACAAGAGGGGCCTTTTACCTAGCATGTTTAGATATAATTGCATGCTATATGGTAATGTATGGATCCCTAGGCTAGAGAAGGTACAATTCAGAGAAACTCCTCCTGAAATAGAAAGAACTAGGCACTAGCACAGTGCATTAGCTTCCAAGCATGTGGTTTTTGTTAGAGAAATTTATGAGCTTTGTGGAGCTAATGGATACTTATCAGTCACTGACCTGCAAATATATGTTGGAATTCAAAAGACTTGGCTTCATACACATTTTTCCCTATGATCTTTTTATTTTTTCATCTACAATTTTCCTTAAGCAACTTACAAGACAAAATGTCATGGCCTTTGAATTTGGACTCTACAGAACAACCTTTTCTGTGGATTATTTCTCAGTTGGATAGGTTCTGTGAATTCTGTTTAAATCTAATACTTTTTTAAGACTGTCCTAGCAAGTACTTTAATAGAAAATTTTCCCAATGAATTGCTTAACAAAACTTGCAGCCAACAACAGGAAAAAAAGGAGATTGCGGGATGGAGGTAAACTTTCTCTGCTTCCTTGACATTTTTCCTATTTTAGTGGGAGGACAAAATTTACCAAGAGATTAAGATTAATGTGTTGTAAATAGTATCTGTGTAACTAGTAAAGGTCTCTTCCTTTATTCTAAGGACTATTTATTTTTGTGCAGAGAATGTTATATGTATCCCAGTTAAAATGGCCAATACACTTCTTATGTTTCTTTGTTGTACGGCAAGTGTGGTTCCACATAACCTTTGACAGGAAGAAGGATCCTCCAACTCCTTGGCACAGAGGACAGAAAAGAACTCCCAGGATGGTCCTGAAAACATGAGGCTGGTCAAGGAGTGCCTCTGCTTCGTGGCTGGGAAGCCTGCTTATCTAGGCGTCATCGCTCTGACTCCTTCCAGCCTCCACTGTGCCTCTTCCTGTGCAGGGGCTTTAATGCAAAGCTGCAGTGGGGACGAAGAGAAGGGAAAGATCAGCAGTGATTGCGAGCTGGCTTTGGCAGCTGGGTTGATAGTATCTAAGAAGTGACTGGCACAATATAAGCACCCAGTGAGGCGCTTGGCTGGGCTTTTTTATTTAGACAGTGAATTATTCTCTGCAGAGGTCCTGCATCCTATCATGTTGTATGACATTCTGGGCAGTATTTCAAGACAAATAAATAAATAGAAACAGTAATAATTCCCTTGTTCTTTTTTCCCAGCTGCAGGATTTTGAGAACCCTCAGTACACATTTCTTCCAGGACTTTGTTTGAAAGTGCCTATAATGGGGAGAAGAAAAACAAGAGATTGACTCTAGAAAAAAAAAAAAGGACAGTTAAGCTCTCCATTAGACTGTGCACAGGCAGAGCCCAAAGCACCCTGATTTCACATTAGTATTAGCAAACCCATAATAGAAAAAAAGTTTTCTGGAAACTAAGACCCTTTGGGCTCTTTTGAAAGAAGTCAGCGTGCTTTAACTAACATTTTATGTGCTTTCTTGGGCAGAAGTCTCTCATCATTGTTTTCTGCTGATACTTTGGAGATTTGCTGGATCGCTGTGTTCCATTGTGTAATTAACTGCATCTGAAAAAGCCATTTTATTGATAGTCTATAGGGGCTATTCTTGGAAGAGAAATGAGTAACATATTTGAAGAAAATGTATTATTTACCCTTCTCTCCACATGACTGTATGAGGGGTCACACAGGGACACCTGACTTTGGGTTCCAAAGCTATCGAGGTATATTTTCATTAGACATCTTGTGCCGAAGCCAAAGCAGAGCTATGCTTACTCGTATCAGCTGAGGATTCAGCCATTTAAGTGAGCATAAGAAATGACTTTAAATCTCAGGCTGTCACAGCACCAAAACCTGATCAAAACTGGTTGGGAATAATGCTCTCTCATGGTTTTGTCTCAGGCTACACAAATCTGGGCACTGCAGTCTTGATCAAAATAAACACCCCATCATGCTGAGTCGGATTTTCAGAGGCAAGTGGACCCAAAAAAAGCAAAATGCTCTGCTGAAGGGAAGATAAATGTAAGGGCCTGAAGGGGCTGAAACATTTATTATATTTTGCTTTGTTTTCTTTGAGAAAAAATTCTGTTAAAAATGAGAAGTGTTCTAATGAAAAGTTCCCCACTGGACCAGCACATGATTTATTATTCCTAAGCATGCTTAATGCCTCCCTAAATGTAGGCAGGTGATGGCTTCAGCTATTAGGATGCAAAAGTTGAAGCCTGGAAATCAATTTTTGGAAAAGCTTCCTTCAGTTCGATAGCAAAAGTCAGACTGAGGGGGGCCTGTGTGTCCGAGCACTGTGCGGGGGCTCAGTACCACGTGTGCTTTTGCTAAGAAATTAAGTGGGAGAAAACATGCTCAAGAGAAATCAGCACAGAGGGAATGGAGAGAGGATTACCCAGCAGCAGAGATGGAACTTGTCCCAGGCCCGTGGTGACTTGAATTAGGTTTTACTGCTGGCTAATTCCTGACCTCTGAGTATGGTGGTAGTGCAAAAAGAAGGCAGTAACTAGCTGTCTTTGGAACCACCTGCCCAGAGAAGAGACTATGAAATTCTTCATGAACTAGGTGTTACGTGTGGATATCATAGACCTGCTTTATGTACTGCACTAGTGTTTCTATGCTACGTTGGTTGCTGTTGGGAGTGGGGAAGGTAACTCACTGAACATTGCAGAGTTTTTTTTTTTCAACTTCCCAGGTTTTGGGAGGGAGGCCTGAGCCTGTGATTTGCTAGCAATCTTTTTAAATGCAGCCTTTTGGCAGTCAGTCAGGCCCTGGCAGAAGGCTTGCAGTTGCTTATCAAAAAAGTCTCATTTAGGCATGTCAAGCCTAACTACATTTTTCTTTGTTGTTTGGCCTTGATTTTGAATTTTTTCCAAGTCATATTTTTCAGCCTCTGGCTAGCAATGACTCTTGGGTAAGTTATTTGATTACCAGTTAAATATAGTATCTGATACAGAATATGTGCATTTGATTTATACCTGATCTAAATGTCAATCACATTTGTTTCTTGATGTTTCCTTGTTAGGGCTTGTTTCTGCCACTGTATGACTTGGTGTGTGTGTCAGAGCCAATACAAATGATATATCCAGAATCATAAAAACATAAATGCACAAGTGCTGATGCAGGCTGATGCTTGGCTCTCTTGTTCTGTAAAAGGAGCGTTTCCTTGGAAAGATGGCGCTAAGCTTTGGCACCCCTTTTTTGCCTCTCTGTTTCTCCTGCTGCAGGTGGAAGAACATGCCTGTATCTATGCTGGATCTGGTCCTCAATCAGGCAGTCATGCCTCGTTTTTGGAGAGAGTTCAACGTGATCAGAGGAAGGCTGTCTGCTTCACCTGCCTGCATAATCCATCTCTAGCTGGTCAAAGAGAGAAGGTAATGTGCTGACAAATGCCACTTTTTTAGAGCACATTATAAGGTGAAACCTAAAATAAATTTGCTATTGTTTTCATCTACCCTGGGGCATAGCTCTATGCCTGGAATATGTATCAAGAACAATTCCTCTGTTTACAATTTAAAAATGAGCTGTAGAGTACTTACTGCAAGTGCCAGTTTCCTGGGAAAAAGGTTTGCAACGACCATCTATTATCTTGCTGCAAAAAAAAGTGAATTTTTAACCACATATGAAATTAAGCAATTCTTTTCTGGCAATTGGAGTTTGGTTTTGGTGATAAGAAGTGTTGGTTTGTGATTTAATAGGTCATTACGTACTTTGCATATGATCACAGAATAATAAAGAGCTGTTGGCAAGGTGGATAATAGCTAGGTCTGAGGGGCATGAAAAAGGTAAAGCAATAGGCACAAACACGCACTTTATATTCATAGAAAATGGATCCTAGCCAAGAAATGCAATATAAACTGATATGAGAGAAGATTTTTATTAGATGCCTCTAATTTGGGGGATGGCTAAATATCTGCATTCACAAATCTAGTTGCCTGTCTTGTTTATAAGACATGCTTTGGACATGTTACATGGAAGAATCCCTTTCTGAAGAGTTAATTCTGTGTCTCATGGAGCCAGACTATCCTCTGAATGACCACACTAGCTTTTAGGGCCTAATTAATCAAAAATCATCGATGCTTTATTGTTTTTGTGCTGCCCCATTAAAAATCTCTGCAGTTGCTGGGAGCTCTACTGACTTCTGGGGCACAAGGTGAACCCTCGGATCCCTTTGGGCCTGATATCTGCAATTCTCAGCTGTACTGTGAACACTGGTGGTCACGGGTTTCAGGAGCTGAGAGCCTTGAGATGGTGTAATTCCTCATCCCTTTCCTTCTTGTGATACCTTACTCGGCTCTTGTCAAACAAATAATGGCCTCTTGTATCCTTTTATATTTTCCCAGCCATTCTTGCTTTCCTCTGTGCAATGTCATATTCTGTGCAGTAGTCATATTATTGCAGCACATTGTATTGCATCATATTTGTCACAGATTTATCATATTGTTTTTGATTATGCCTAGATGTTCTGTGCAGAGCTCAGGGCTTGCTTAGCAGTGTGTAAGAAAGGACGTGAGAAATCAAAATTCAAAGACAGTAGCAACATTCCTGGGCAAGGAGGATGGCTGGGCCGTGGTGCTCATCACCAGCTCTTGAGCTCCCCATTTGTTTCTGCTGTGCCTCCATGCCTTTAACATGGTGCAGTTTTGAAAATATGAGAATACAACTGTGCAGTTCTGACCTTACATCGAGGTTGGGCAGAGGCAGCCAGTGCCTGTTGCAGACTGTTGGCTGAATCACGAGGACTGGCTGGGAGTATCTGTACTTTTCCTTCTCAGGAAGGTTCACAGAGAAAATGTCTTTGCTTATTTTAGGGAGGTGAGGAGATGGGGGGAGGAGTGAGATGGCTGCAGAAAGTGCCAGTGGATGTTTGTTCCCTCTGAAATACGAAGAAACAGAGAGCTCCTCCCTGTGTCTCAGGAGTCTTCCCCATTTCGGATGCATTAGCGTTAAGAACTAGATGTGCTTGGGGAGGAGAGATTAAAATTGCGAAGTGTTTTCCTTTCCTATGAGCAGAATTGACAGAAAGATGACAAAATGCTTGTGGGAATGATTAAAGAGTGTGAATGTTCTCATTTATGTCATGTCATATATTACTAATTTGTACATATCTGTGATTTGGTTTTGTACCAATCCGGCAAATTTCAAGAAAGAATCTGCCAGGAATCAATGGAAAAAAAACACCCCTGTATATTATTTAGAAATTAATAATAAGTATTTGCTATGTTTTATCTGGATTTTAATGACATCTGTAAAGAGTGATGGCTATCAGGAATGGAAACAGGCAGCGAGGAGAGGTAGGATGGCTCCTGGCAGGACTCCGCACCCTTGGGCCCTCCTCTGTGCCTCCACCTGGAAAGTACAGAACTGCCACTTGCCAGCTTCGCAGAGGACCGTGAGCATCCAGGAATATTGCTCTGTGAAGAGCTGCAAGATGCAGCCTTTTATAAAGGCAATGTATGAATTACATGTAAGCATTCATTCCCTTGCAAGAGCAAGGCTCTCCTCACTGGTCCTTTGGCTGCTCACTTTTCAATGTGTCAGAAACTGATACTTTCATTTTCCACTATTACTCTTTTCTCCGTTGCCACTGCTCTGGAAGTAAGAGAACCTCACCTTAAACTTCAGCTTTTTTATTTCAGTTTTACCCCATTAATTGTCAGCACTTCAATAGGTGACCTTAACTATCCTCTAATTCCCTCAGCTGTGATTCTGTTGCTTTTCCTGTATGGAGTTATTTAAAGTTCCACTAACTCTGCCGGTTTCTGAGATGTGATGGCAAAACTAAAAATCCTTCCTAAAAGAGTGAGGAAAAAAGCTATTCTGGCCTGCTGACCTGTCTTTTTGGAGCCATTCAGGTGCCTAAGTCCTGTTGATTCCTGTCTTTGAAATTGGGGCTTTAATTACTCGGCAGCTCATAGATATGCTAATTTAATTGTCATTCAGCCTGGTTATACAAATTCAGGTTTTTCAGTCTTCCCTTGCAAAGTAGCACCTCCAGCTCCTTAATGACTTCTGTTACTGATTTTATCTCCTTGCATGGCAACCTGAATTTTTTGGCAAGGTTGCTGCCTTGCAAGGTTTTCAGTCTGTGTGTCAGGAACATGGCATGGCCGAGAATAGACTGGGAAATATGGTTCTTGCTAGTCTGCTTCTATAGACAGAAAATTAAATTCGATGAGAAGAAACGCTCACTCTCCAGCAGAACTTGGTTCATGTCATAGAAAAGTGAGGAAAAAAGAAAATGGCTGTGAGGGACAGTAATGAGGAAGTTAACACGAATGTGACATGGAAGCTCAAGAGAAACGGCATGCAGATGGGGAGCACTACAGCAAATACTTTGCTGTTTTCCTATCTGAATCAATTGATGTGATCTGAGAAATGTGCTGTCTCTAATCTGTGCGCTCCCCTTTCTTGGAGACCCTTTGACAACGCATCTCATCTGGTGAATGCCATTGGATTTGCATACCGTGAGGCTCGGGCTTCAGGCTACTGATGCATTTACAGTTTGCAGGGAGGCTGAAGCACTGCGTGTTAGAGAACAATTCCTGGCATGATCAGCATTTATTTCAAAAGGGGAGATTTGCCTTCATGACCAGCCAGGTTTAGCCTCACAGAAAAAATGTACTGCAGGGCATCTTGTCCTGGGGCTCCTGACTGCTGGCCCTTCTTTCTTCCTTCATGACAGCAAGGAGAAATCTCTTCGATAACCCAGGGGAAGGGCTGGCAAGGGCCCAGGGGGGCTGCGAACACCAGCAGGGTAGAGCAGCGTGGAAGTAACCCAGCTTGTGTAAGGAAAACAGGTGGAGAAGAAATCCTAGTCTTAGAGGATAGGGAGTAGATGACTTAATTTACTTGGTGTGACTCTTCTCTGACTTGGAGTAACACAGGAGTTCTCAGCCAGAGGACCTGACCTGTTTAAAATTAGTGTAAGGGAAAGGAGATTTAGGGGCAGGATCTGTGAATTTTAGCTTTGTTGTTTTGGAAGAAAAAGTGATGTAAAGAGAATGCAAGCAATTAGGGCATATGCTGTGTTTGTTTGCCCTCGGAAGCCTGCGGTAGGTGTGCCAGTGCGCTGTTGTTCAGCAATTAACAATAAAGGCAGACAGCGATTAACCACATGTCTTTTGCGAGTGGTAATGCAAGTTATTTGTATTTAACCTTCATGATTCATGAAGCACTTCCATTCTGGGAACAAGGGAGAACAGGAGAGAAAATCTTAGAGCCTGATATTACCGTGTGAAAAATGATCATATTTTATTTGTCAGTAATGGAAACGGAAAGCTTTTCCATTATTAGCAATAAATAAATAAAAATCATATATTTCCATACATACATAAATATGTATATATCTATATCTATACATATGCGGGCTTATATGTATGTATTGAGTGACAATAGACTTTTATTTCTGTGGATTTTAGGCTTCATTTATTTTTAGGACCTCAGAACAGATATGTACTGAAACCAGTGGAAGAATTCTCATTGGTATCAATAGTTCTTGTATTTGAAATTTGAATTACTAGTGAAAACACCATTGTTAGAGTTACAGACTTTGGATATTTTTACCACCTCCCCCACCCCCCCCAATAATTTTTAAAGATATTAAAACTATTTAGGAAAATTGGCCTTCATAGGATTTAGTTTGCAAAGGAATGTGATGGGACAGCCAGACTGATGTGATTAAGCCTGTTCTGATGGCACATACTTTTCAAGGATATTTGAATTGAAGGACAGACTTCATGAAGAATTGTCATTAGAACAGGTATAGAGCTTGCTCTTTTTTATTTTTATTTTTTCTTTTAAATATACCAGCTACAGGATATTTTAGAAAACCAAAGAATACTTGTGTCATTCTGTGTTAACGAGTAGGTAACTACTGCACCAGGATTACATATACTGTAAGGTCACTTTTTCTTTTTCCCTAGATCAGATTTCTGTCACAGACCTTGTATTTGGTAGAATGAGGTTTAGCAACCAGTTTGTCTCATTATAAGTAAAACATTTTGGAAAGTTTTCCATTGACTGTGGTATAAATTTGAGTTTAACTGTAATGAACTGGCTCCAAAATGTGTACTGGAATATTGACTTTTGTGAATTAATAGGATATTGTTTTCAGGTTTTTATGGATTAATACTTAGCTACAAGCTGTTCAGCATTTGGATAGAGAATATCCTAGTAGTAAAATGCAATTTTGTTTTGGAAACAGATGGAATCACTGGATTGGTGGACAGACTTTTAAATGGTAGCTAGGGAGAGGCAGAAAGTGCCTTTATTTGTTGTTCTTTCAATACAAGTCAATGATATTGCCACTTTAAAAGAAACCCAGTGTTTTTTTTTTTTTTTTTTTTTTTTTAAATTGTGTGTTGTGCTTTTTTTTTTTTTTTTTTTTATAAAAAATAATTTTTTTGGAAAATTAAAAAAAAACCATTTTTTTTTTTTTTTTTTTTTTTTTTGAAATCTGAGCTTTGAGAGTAATTATTTTTATTTGTGTCTAGAACCTTAATTTTAGGGAAAAAAAAAAAAACAATTTTAATGAGGTATTTTGGAAGGAAAACAGTAATCTCTTAGAATAAAAGGAAATCATTTAAATTGTGTCCCCAGTTACAAAAATGTATCAGCTTGGAATCAAAAGCTTATTTAATACTATGTGCAAACATGAAATCTGCTTTCTTCCTGCTGTCCTTGTATCCGCTGGGAGCTCTAAAATTTGCCAATAGGAACTTTTTCAAAGGTGAGTTTTCTCCGGGGAATTTTATTTCAAATCCACCTAATGAGTGTGTCATGGAGTGTTTCAGACATTCCACAGTGAGCCGAATAAAGGGCACGATATTGTAAAAGGAGCTGAAGGACAAGAGAAGTGATTTGAGCTGAAGACTGTCAGACTTGTCAGAACATTTGGTCGGGGGCAGCACAGCAGTGGGCTAAGCATGTCGCTGAAGCAGACTGGCAGAAACAAGAATGCACTCTGAAATTTGTGCTCACCCTGGGAAGTCCACTGTGCTTCCGTGTTACTTTTAGACTAAGTGCAATGATGTCAGTTGGCATCAGTGGGAATGCTATTTTGGGTTGTACTGGTCCAAAAGGGTCTGAGCTACAGTGTTTTGGAGAAAACAGCAAAGCCACTGTGCTTTGCTGTTCTTTACTTGACTGTAATTATTCAGCTATGGTAATGTTCATTCTGATTTCAAATGTAATGCTGGGGTAACCTGTTTTGTAGGAATTAATCCTCAGTTATTCAATTGAGGGCAACATCAACGCCACAGTCTCCACTACTAAGCAGAAAAACGCAACAAATAGCTATTGGCATACCTTCAAGAAATACGTTCGATCAGTTATTGTGCCCGTGCCATGAAAAGACCTGTAGCAGAACATTCCTGGAGGGAATGGGTTGCATGTGAAATGTAAATCAAATTCAGTATCGTTGGACTTGTTAGCACAGCCTTTAGTGCTGCTTGATAAATAGGCAGCATGTGGAGCCTTGACATCTGGCTGTTTGGGCGCTAATGAAGTATGCCATCAGCTCGGTCAGTGTTTTAACTGGAAGGCGTTAAGGAAAGATGTGCAAGAGGGGATGAACAGTTGGTCTGTATGTACTTCAGGAAACCTGGGAAAACCTTGAGTGTCCTCAGCTTGGAAGCACTCTTTGCTGGATCTCAAGGATAAGAGTACAGAGACGAATAAGCCTTGTCTCCGCTCGTGAAGCTACAAACGCATCATGCACTGGTATCCAGGTGTGTTGTTTCACGGCTCTGGAAGAAGCAGAGCTCAGCACAGCCCCCGGAGCAGAGCGTGCGGCTGAGCTGTGGGGAAGGATTCAGTCTGCAGTCATGGGATTGCCCATGAGATGCTTCTTGTTCAGAACAGAAATATTTAATCAGGTCTATCTCCTGTAACTGTCATGTAGAGAAAACAAGTCTCCAAATTGGATTTGTGTGATCGATGGGCAGGAAAGACCTTTTTATCCACCTTAGTGGAGCTGACTTACAAAACTAGGGTCTGGTGACAGCAGAATGCCTGTTTTCTGGCAGGACTGTCTGTGTGCTGTCTGGGGATACAAGCTGTTCTGGAACCATACGCTGACGAGCTGTAAATTTTAGCCACAATCCATACATTCATGTCAAAAGAAAAACAGCTGTTGAGTTCAGACAGAATACAATTCTGATTCAGCAAATTCAAAGGAAGCATTTTCACCAATTTCTGAAGACAGGTATCATTTCCCACTAGTCAGATACGTAGATATGTCTTGATACCTTAAGGTATGTTTTAGAATTTATTCAAGTGCATCAGTGAAGTAGGAATCTGGCCTTTAAGAAACACATACAGGGCCACAGCTGGGAGCATGGTGCAGAGACCTGACACAACCTGAAATAGGTTCAAGGTCTGAGCACGAAAATCTGTAGGATCTATTAGGAGGAGATCCCATCTGAATCCAGGCATGAGAGAGAAACAGGTTATGGACACCAAATGACAAGGACAGCAGCATCAACCTCTGCTGACGAGCTCATGTCTGCCTGTTCTGTGAAACTGTCTTTAGAGCAATACTCTATCAATTCATGAAGCTGTTAAAAACGAAAACAACACCAAAACAGAGATTGGGATCTACAGCACCAATTCCTTACTTCTGGAAATGGAGCTTTTCAATAATACCATCCTCTGTCATGCCTGGTCAAACTAATTAACACTACCACACTTTATTAACATAATTTATCTCTTGCCCTAGGTGAACTGTATTTATGCTTCAGTTAGTCAAATATTACTGTTCTGTGTTTGAAGGAATTACATTATTCAGTGATGTTTATGTTCCACAACATCAGGTTGTAATTAAACGAGTTCCTGGGAAGTCGGGTATTCCCTAATTCAGAAAGTCTCTTTTGGGACACGTGTTGTTTCACAGGTATGTTGCAATATATCACAGTCCACAGGCTGGACTTGGGCACATCCTTTTCTGAGTTGTATCTGAAGCCCTCCACAAGCCAAGCATTTATCTGTAAGCTTTAAGCATGTGAACAGCCTATTTAACTCAATGCACATGTTGACATCATTTAATTGAATCGGGGTTTGGAGGCCAAATTTATTCCAGCTGGAGATCTGGCAGGGAAAGGGTAATATTCTGTGAAGAAAGAAGGAAGGTAGTTCTAGAGCTTGAAAACATTAAAGAGAATGTCAGTAGAAAAAAAAATGTACTCAGTTTAAAAGATATTAATGGCTTCCATGAAGTATGCCTCTGATGTAGCTGCCGTTGTGCTAATGGGCGCAGCATCCACCGTCAGTCACATCAATTGGAGGAAGCAGTTTAATGTCCTTTGGGGAGCAGGACAGCCTGAGACGATGCAAAACATTGTGCAGAACGGACTGATGGTTTTTCCTGGTGATTGCCTGCAAATTGTTGCTGTCTGCTTGGTTAAGGTGTGGATGACAGATCACAAAGCAACCAGAAGATAAGAGAGAGAAACCAGAGAAGCACGGATCTGTCATAGCATGACCTGATAGAGGCTCAGACAGATCCTGGATGCAGAAGGCTGGAGGTGAAGCAAGTTGGCAAGGGAGATAAGGCAGTCCCCTGCCTTCCAGACCCACCTGGCTGCATTTACAGTACTGAGCTGAGCAGGCTGAAGGCCAGTCTGGCTGCCTGTCCATGCTACTTGCCTGTGTTTGAGGCTAGCTTTAGGCAGCCTTAGAAGAAATGTCGGAGGGGCTTGGTCTTGAACGTACACTCAGAAAGGACATTGCACATGCTCCTTATCTGTACAGCCTGCCTGGACAGATAAGATGGGTTCTTTTCTACCAGGAACTTGATTTTACCTTCTTTGAGGGCAGCTGAGATTTGCAGACATCTGGAACTTGGCCTGAATTCAAGTGGTTTATGTGCAAAGTCCTGGGAGTACCTGGGCTCAGGTAGTGCAGGCACAGAGGTGCTGCAGGACCATTGCGCTGAGCGACCAGGGCAGCTCCCAGGGCAGGGGGCCTGGAGAAGGCAGCAGGGAGTGGGGGGGACAGCTGGGGGGAGGGGGAAGAGCAGACACCTTGCCTCCACCTGGGGCACTTCCCAACAGCACACCCGAAGCAGCAGCTGGTGCCAATGGCACCCAACCACAATGCCACAAACGGGGCACAAGTGCAGTTGTGGTGTGATTTTACTCAGGGTGATTTAAAGAATTTCACAGCTAAGTTTAAAGTACCATGAAGTAGAGGGATGCATGGGAAATGGCACCAGGCTTTTTTTTTTTTTTTTAAGACATGGCTTATATATATACAATTTTCAAGCAGGTTCCTAAAAGATATCTGTCATGTACATTCAGTCTTGTAAATAGATAAATAGATCCAAAGGAATTTTATTAAGATTTTTGTGTAAATCTCTTCTATTATGTCCCCCAGTTTGACTTTGGTGGTTTATAAGAACAAGGTAAAAAGGAGATTTTATTCACTCTGAATATGTGAAATGCAAATTTCCTTGGGTGGTGGTTCAAACATTTTTGGATTTAACTGGAAGGGAACAATGACTTGCATCCATTGATAAAGTACACCTTACCTCTGTATTATTAACAAGTGCATTCAGGTGAATCAGACTGCATCTGCCACTGAGAATAGAGATGGTTGTTTGGAGGACAGGGCAGGATTGTGCTCCCAGCATGTTGTGTTTATGGTTCCAAAACCAACGTACAAATTGGAGATTTGTCCCAGGTCAGGGTCTCCTTGACAGCATGTGCACTGTTGCATATCAAGTGCTCCTGCATAAAAATACAGTTGGATGACAAAAAATAAATAGTGGTGATCTAGGGTAAAAGGCAGGTCCTGATGTCTCACACGTTCTAGGAATACGCCTCTCACACTGCCAGCTCAAAATTCAGGGCAAAAAACAAAGCCACAATCAAGCTGACAAAATGATGGGTAAGGTGCAAACTGGCAGAGCTTTTGGTAAAAGAATATGAATTATTTTGAAATGAAGAAACATGACTGGAAAGGTAACTGAATAGCATGTTGAATTTGCTGATTTTTTTCTGCTGTTAAAATAAGAAAAATCCATGACATGGAGCTGTTCATTAGTGTAACTGTGATTTTACTGCTGTTGGATAATTTCTTTCAACAGTGGGGGAAAAAGAAATAAATATGCCAAAGATGGAACATCTATTAACAAAGTAGTCAGCTGGGGCAAGCAGAAACTTATGTAATATGCTATGAGCATGATGAGATCCAGAAAAGGTGTAAGGACTGAAGAAAACGGTAAGTGTGCATGGCACAGAAAGCAGTCATTCTGTGGGAAAAAAAGCCATATAGTGAAAGTAAAGCTTTAGCAATTTATGTAGTAAAGGAATAGCAATTAATTTAAGCTGGAATAAGCATTTTTTCCATATATATATATATATATTTATATATATTTGAGGCTGTTTGCGTATTAGGTCTACCAAGTCCTATCAGTTGTTGTCTCATACCTGGTATCAGATTACTTCTTGAAATTTAATGTCAAAGCAGAGGTAGCACAGGAAGTGTAGAGTAAGCACTGCCACTGCTGGTGTAAAGTTTATGTACTACACTGGCAAATTAAACAAGAATAGCAGAAATAAAAAATACCATAATACATAAGGAAATGCATCGAGAATCTGTATTTGACTGCATTGTCAGATCCTCTATGTTTATAACCTTGCAGTCCACTGGAAAGATACAGGCATGTACACACTATATTACTGCCAGAATATTTTCATAATGAAGTTGGATTATTCTTGTTCCACTGATTTTCACTTCATTAAAATCTACTCTGTTCTCTTTTGAAATACCTAGCCAGGCAATACTTCTAAATGGGACTGTGAGGAGAGAGGCAGTCTCTGGGCTTGTTTGGGTATTGAATACACTTCCCATGGGTAAATGTCGTCTTACTAAGGTAGTGGCCTTGGAGCCAGGAGACGTGTTCTCAGCTCTCCCCAGTTTTGCTACCAAGTGTTGGGCAGGTCCTGCTCTGGAAAATAGAGGCACTAAACTTTCTTTTTTTCCTCTTGTTTGCTGAGTCAAATCAGATCCTATAGGCTATTGTCTTGAATATTGCATGTGATTATAAGGTATCAGCACAATGGATTTCATCCTTATTCTGTCTGGAAGGTGTTGCCTTGTACTATGTATTATAATAATACCATAAGTTAGAAATTCACCATAGTCATAGAAAACAGCAGGAAAACTCATCAATTAAATCATACATTCTTTTTTAAGAAATGACCCAAATATCTGTAACTCTTGACTAGCCCATCGGCACCAACACCACTGTCAGGCTCTGCTTAATATTTCTGCCAAAGGTTTGAGTTGTGGTCATCCAAAAAACCTTTGGTAGGCAGCCCAGCAATTTGTCCTGCCCCATGGGTGGCAGTGGCATCTCCCCAGACCAGCACATCAGGGGGGAAGTGAATGTGGTTCTCACTGGAAGCATAATAGCAAGTGACTTTTGGTGGCATTGTCCTGGAAGAAAAATAGGGTTTTCATAAAAAGAAAGCCTAATATATGTCTCTGAGATTTCTCTCTGAAAATCTAAGACCTGTACCTGTAACAGGGTAAGATTCTGTAGTTCAGAAGAGCTTCTTTCTCCCTCTCTGCCAAAATAAAAATGAGAGAGAGAGAAAGCAGGATTGCAGCTGAAAGGAAATAGGTTTTTGGAAGCTCCAAAGTAGGACACAGAAATGAAGTTTTCCTCTGCTTCCCTCCCCTCCTCTCCTCTTCCCCCAGAAGTATCTCTCTGCAGCCTAGCCAGGTGGGTGAACCACAGCAGAATTTAACAGGTTCAAGACAAGCTGAGTGAAAGTGTTGGGTAACCCTGCCAAATTTATTGCTTTATTCATTATTTATGCAGACAGCAGATGCAATATAGATTTAGGGACTGACTGCAGTAAATAAGAGGCTGACAGGGCCCACCCAGATGCATTAAACACTTCAGCATTTCATTGCCATTGCACCAATATGCAAGCTTTAGGTCCTAACCGCAGTGGTAAATGCTCTGATACCGGTATTAAAAGTAGTACTGCCCAAACCACAAGTTTTGGCTGCCAGCAGCAGAGCTGAGCCCTGATGGTGTCCTTGTCATGAGGTAAATGTATACAGCACAGACACGTGCTTGCTCTCTCCAGGCTCTGTATGGTGGGGCTGTGTAAGAAACTCCTGTGTCACAAGTTGGGTGTCTGTCCCACCAAGCTTCACCTGGGGCAAATAAGACACAGTGCTGAGACGTCAGTGGTTGTGGAGCCTTACTGGCTGGTTGCTAAGTAGAATTTGATCCCACACCTGTAGGGCCTCGTTAGGCTGGAGGAGGAGGTGACGAGAGCAGTGCTCTCACCTGGGCCATGGCTTTGAGAGGTGAGGAGGAAAGCTGTCCTGAGGAAACATGGAGCTTTCTAGGCCTGGGGTGTGATCGCAGGGCTTTGTCCTCTGAGGTATGGCAGTGCAGGCTGTGACCAGCACCGGTGAGTGACCTGGGGGCTGCTGCAGTCAGTGCTTTGTGGTGGGGAAGAGAGGAGCCGGGAGGGGAAAGGGCTCGTGTGGTTGTGAGGGAGCGGTGTGGCGCAAGATGGTGGGGGAAGGCGATGTTCCTCTTGGTTACTCCTACTCGCTCCTTCAGGTGAAGACTTAGGCTTTCTGGAAGGTTGGAGCCTCATTTAGTTCTTTATTTATGTAATTATTTTTGGAGGATGGATGGTTGCTTGTGTGAGCACATTTTCAGGTGCAGTTAAGCATTAGCCTCTCCCTGGCTTGGCCTGAACAGGCACCACAGGGTAACGGTGCTGGGCCTTGAGTCCTGGTGGTGGCGGCTGCTCTAGGGACACCCTGCTGGGCTGGCGGCCCCCTGGCTGTGTGTGGAGCCCTGGCCCAGGGGGTGTTGTGTTGCCTTGGCTTTGTTGCTTTTGCAATGAGGAGTTCAAACCGTGGTAGTGTATGGTATGAGAGGAAATGTTACAGCTTGGAGGAGGAGGACTGCTATACGTGGTGCTCCTGTGAGCAAAGGGCAACCAAGGAGAAAACAAGGAGAAAAGGGTCTCTCTTTCTCTCTCTCTCTCTCTCTCTCTTTCTCTCTCTTTCTTTTTCTCTCTCTCTTTTTTTTTTTTTTTTTTTTTTTTTTTTTTTATGATGCAGCTAATGCATTTTTGCCAGTTGGTGTTGATGTATTTCACATGTCTGTCTTGGCCAAAACAGAGCTTTAATAGTAGACACTCTAAATGCCTGAAGGTTGCTGTGCTTATATAGAGCTGTTGCTGAGTTTTCCGTGGTGATGCAGCCTCTTGGCAGAATGTAAGATCTGACTATGGGTATAGGAAATTTATCACGTTTAGGTCCCTGTCTGCCCTCATGGATGGTATCGCCTGGCTCCTTGGTGCGTACAAGTGAGCAGCTCGGCCTTGGTGTAAAGCCCCATGGCAGTGAGAGAGATGCTCCTTGGGGTGCTGTGGCAGGACAGGAGGTGTCCTGCCCCAGAGGACAACCCTGCTGGCCTCCTTCCCTGTGTGTATTCAGTAAGTACCTGTGGTACTTAACAGCAGTAGGGCCATTAACCCTAATGTTCTGGCTACTCTCCAGCCTGCCTAATTGCATTTTGCCCTTTCACCAATATATTCCTGATGAAAATTCAGGTGTAGAAAGTCTTCCTCTCCTAAACAGTGTTTAGTGCTGGGGATGAAATCCCCTTTATTTAGGGACCCGAAACTGGATTTAGGGACATAACAGAAAATGGCTCTTTCAAAGCACGTGCCCAGAGTCCTCCTGAACAGCCCCAGGCTGCAGAATGTGGTTCTCTTACCCTTCTGCAAATTTCTCAGATTCCTTTATTAATAACAAACCCCTTAAAAATCTGTTTAAGCTTATCGTTTGCAGCAAAAAAAAATACTTCACGCAAAAAGGAAACAGATGGTCCTGAATGTTGAAGATATGTTTGAAATGTATTTTCAGCCCACTGTCTGGAACTTGTCTCAAGTTGTAAAGGAATCGAAGTTTAATTACACGCTCTGCAATGCTAACAGTGTAACCAGGGGATTCTCTCATACTGGCTTTGTTGCATATCTGTATGATTAATTATTTTATGCTATTTGCATCCTTCTTAGAGGAAAATATTTATGCATTTGTTAGAAGGAAAATAACTCTGGGGTTGGGGGCTTCCCCTCTGGGACTAGATTGTTCCTATGTTTGAGTTGAGGAGTTCTGCTGTTAAACTGGAGCAGACAAGATTTGCACTATCTGGGCTGACCTGGCAGCCTACCAGTAGATGGTTCCTACCAACTTCACACTTAAGTTTTGGAGCAGAAGCTGGGTGGTGGTGCAAAGAGGCTCAGCCTGCAGCTTTTCCTGTGTGCTGTATGCTGCAGGACCAGCTCTGGTAGCCTGTGGTGTCTGAGCAGTTCTCATTTCTCTGAACTTTAAGCTGTATTTGGGAAAGTGCAGGCTTTAAGCAGAAGGAATGGTTATGGTTTTTCTTCCATAGGGACACCTCAGGAGGTTAATTCAGTCTGTGTTACTCAGACTCCTCGGTTCCTGCCGGCACATCATCTGGTTTTCAGAGGCATTGTCCTGATTCCAGCTGAAACCCAATATGGTCCTTCTTTTTTTTTTTTTTTTTTTTTTTAAAAAAAAAAAAAAGAACAACAACAACAACAAAAAAGCACAACACAAAACAACCATACACACACAAACCCGTGCAGCTGTTGTCATCTTGACCTTGGGGACATCATCTATGGGGGACCTTAGCCTATTTCTTAAAACAATAATATTAAAAAGGTTGTCACCACATTATTTTGGTCAGGAGACAACTCATGAATCAAACTCTTTTTTTCTGATATGTTAAAGGATTGCAACCAACTGGCAAGTGGGTTGTGTGTGACGCTGCTGCTCCTTACGGCCAGGCTGCTGTGTGCTCACACCGAGTGTTTGGTTACCTGGGGCCGGTGATGCTTTTCTGCCAGGTTGTAGGCAGCCTTTGTAGTGGTACAACAGCAGAGGGTGAATAACAGGCATCTGTATGAAGCTTTAAATGTATAATTTAAGGAATTACAGAGTGCTGAATTTATATTTGCAAAACATTAGTGACTGGTAGTCAAACACCTATAACTAAAAAAGGCTGTAGATTAATGGGTTCTACTTTAGAAATTAATGACTTATATGTAGGATTTTTATGTAATGTATTTTTGTAGAAATCTTATTTTTGCCTCAAATCTAGGACTTGTTTTTTCGCACTTCCTCCCCTCATCCTTTCACAGGAAAAGTTGGAAAAGCTATAAAAAGTGGGGGTCTATGGAGGAGGCATGCTTGGCTTCTTTCTTCTAAAGTTATGGAGAAAGAAAAGATCAAGCAAGGTTTCTGATCAAATTTTTCGACCAGCTTTGCTTCTTTAACTGAAAAATAATGAAAAGTGAACACTATTTTAAGAAGTATCAAAATGAAATCTTTTTCCTACGTTCAGAATTTTCTCCCCTAAAGAGGTGACAAATTTCTAACCCTGAGAACATTAGAGGTCCCCCAGCTTCCCAAGGGCCCTTCTTGCCTACTCTTTCCCTTGCTGCCAAAAGTCGAGCCAGCTTTACCCAGCATCGTACCCGGGTGAATTGGTGAAAAGATTTCTCAAGGCTGCTCTCTTATAAGAGGCAGTATTGCTGGATTTTTGTGTTTGTTTTGTGTTTGTTTCCTGCTTGTTTGTTTTTGCTTAGGACATAGAAATGCAAAATAAGCTAACGTATCCTGTTTTATCCTCAAGTAAAAGAAAATCCAAACAAACTGGATGGCTTTAAGTTTCTGCCTTGCTGAGACCTTGAACTGCTCTTACACATCTGCCCTTGGCTCACTGGGCTGCGCCTGTGGGCAGAGCGGGGGCGTGCTTGGGATGGGGGTCTGGTAGGTTCACTGGTGCCACACTCCCACTGTGGACTGGCTTTGCAGTTTGGCTTTTTGAGGGTTTTTAGGTTCTGCTGGAGGACCATGAAGCATTTTGCATCCTTAGTTATTCCAGCTGCCTCAGGGCAGGGAGAGGATTGGTGACACCAACAGGGGGGTTTGGCTGGAGCCCTTGGCATGGTCTCCATGGTTAATGTGTTCCTTTTCCAGGGCTCATCCATCAGCCCAGCCCACCAGTGTGGAGGTGCGCAGCCTCCAGCCCTGCTTCTTCCCTGGGCACCGGGTTGCTCGCCTGAATATTCAGCTTTCTGCGCACCTTGGTGCGGTGCTTTAACCTGCCTGCTAACTGTGACTCACAGTTGGAGCTGACAGATAACAAGTACTCGTGGAAAAACTCACCATCTGTCTCCCCCAAGGAAGCTCAGGATCCTGGAGCGGGAGCTTGGGGATGTCTGAGCCACAGCCGAGTGCCTGCCCGGGCAAATAAAGGCACTGGAGGCGGTGTGTCGGTGCCAGAATTTGAGTTAAATCGGGTTTGACTGAGTCTGAAACGATACCGTCATCTGATGCCTGGTTTTCCACTTGCCTATTTCTTCATCAGAGAACACTTTTTGTAAGAAAGTACTAAACTAGAAATCCCTGCAACTCGCTTCAATAGGATTCAGAAAGTGTGTGTGTATATGTGTATATATATTAAGGAAAGTGCAAAATTTACAGGAAATAATTCTTATTCCTTCCAGTTTATCTGTAACAGCTAGTCACAGATGCAGAGCAACAGTAATTTCTAAAGTCCCAGGCCTGAAATTGGGGCCAAAGGTGCCTGGTACAGTTCAGAGGCAGGGGATGCCCTGGGGACAATGGAATACCTTCTTGTGGAGGAGGAGTAGACTCCTTGCCTGGTGGGTTTTAAACTCCAGTGGGTTTTAAGTGTGAGCTTCGAAGGACATTTCCTTCAAGGTTCAAAGTTAAGCAATGATAAGTAATTGTATTACAGCTGTCAGCAATGTAAGTCTACAGCAAGCTGCAGTGTGAAGCCTCAGCCAGCTTTTTAGCTCTTAACAATATTTCAGTGTGCTTATTGTTCCAAAAGATGTATTTTCTTCCCTCTCCCAATCAATGTCTAACCTGAAAACACTCCTTGGACCTCCTCTGATGTAGAGTAACGCACCAGGAATGGTATTTTATGAAAATACAGAAAATAAACCAATAACACTTTCTAATCACAAAATATGCTGCATTTGCTTTACATGTCACCTATCCCTTGCTGGTGGTATTTGTGCTTGTGTTTGGATGTGTGAGCTAGGAGTGCACGTGGCAGTTCCCCTACTGACCGTGCTGCAGACAGTTTCTTCCTGAACATACAGCTTATTGTTCTCCAGATGTAATTAGAACAAGTGTTATGACAGTTGGTAGGATTACAGCACTTTGATAAATGACTTGTTCTTAGAAGAGGAGGTTTGTGAAAACAAGACCATTCATCTCATTTCTTGTTCATTTCCTCTGCCCAGCTTTCTTCTTGAACATGTACATGTGGAATTAGATGTGTCCTCAAGGAGAGATTAGGGTGTTTCCCACAGCCTGTGGCTGTGTCCTGCTGAGTTCCAGCCCTGTACTTGAGCATATCAGCTCTTCTCCTCAGTTGGGTGTCAGTTACCAACTTGATGAGAGTGCTATCATCAGCTCCTGCTTGTCTCCGATAAAGGTATGGAGGAGGACAGGTTTCGGTACAGACCCCTGCAGTACCCGGCTTGACAGGGGGCTTCCAGGTGCTCAGTAACTCCTACCCCCTAAGCCCAACCATCCAACTGGCTTCTTATCCATCTAGTTGCTTTCCAGACTGGCATCCAGACTGCACCTTGAGTTGTGTACAAGGCTGTGGGAGATGGTGTTGAAAAGGAGAACTTGTGAAAGTCAAGGTAAATGACATCCAGTGCTCTCCTGTTATCCACAGCTCCAGTCATTCTTCCAGAGCAGGCAGTTGGGTTAGCTAGGCACAATTTGCCTCATCCACAGTGAGTGGTTCCAGTTGCTGCCTTCAAGCCTGGTCCAAGAGGAGCTGTTTCATGATGTTTTCATCAACCAAGGCAAAGCTGACCGTCCCCAGACTCTCTTCTTGACCTTTGCTGAAGATGGGTGCTACGCTTGTTTTTCTCTGGTCATTGGGATCTCCCTCAGTCATGACAACATCTGTAAGGTGACAAGAGTGGCCTGGTTGTGACATCAACCTATTTTCTTGGCACTCGTGATGAACCTGATCAAGGAAATAGGTTTTGTCTTTAAGCACAAAGTCACCTTCCACGAGGTTTTGATGACCAATTCTGAACGGTTAACGTAGATACTTCTGGCTATGCAGAAGCTTTAGTGCGGTTGCAAGGTCATTGGGATACAGCTGGTTTTCCACGTTGGTTGGAGCTGAGCAGGAGGGCTTCCCTGTGAAGTTCTGCACATGAGTTGATCATTTATCTATTTTCTGAGTAATTTGTGTGTCAGAACTCAAGACAGTAGCTTTCCAGAGGCTTGAACAATGGTCACTATCCATTCTACTTTACAGCATATTTTTTAATCTGAAATTGGGTTTTAGGCTTTCCTCTGTTGAGCTGTGTGACTGATCTTAAAAGCTTCTTGATGTATTACCCAGGCCTATTAGATTCTGCTAGACCTCTCCATCACCAAGAATTGATTTCCCCCTCTACCCCTCCTTAATGCTTGAACTCAGAAGCCCTTAGGGCTTCTGGCTTAATTAAAAATTAAATTTACAGATCATTTCTCAAATCATCTCTTAAGCAGCCAGTAATAATGATCACTTCTGAGTGTTGTGTGTCACTGTCATTTTAACGTGCCCTGTTGTAAATAGCAATGTGTCCCCTCTGTGAACCCTGTGCGGAGCAAGCTGCCCTGATGCTCTCTGGTTGTTTATAAGATGAACATTGGTGTGCTTTGACTCCGGGGGGGTCTATACCAATCTCCATCCTCGGTCTGGCTGAACGTGCTGCTCAGACCTGCTCATGCCACTGTTTCCTTGTCCTGTGTTTAGGAACACTTCTTTTGTTTTGAAAATTATTTTCATCTTGCCCCGTTGTTTCCCCTGTTATTTTTCTTGTACTCGCTCAGATACTTGGCTTCTTAAAATTCTTGTCTTTCCAGTTGAAAGGAAATTCATGTTTTATGAAGGGAGTTGGAAAAGCTGCCAATCCAAACTGGTACAAAAGGTTCTTGCTGTGATGCTTCGTGGTAAACACGGCGCTGCAAGTCTGTCAGGTACTTCAGTGTTACGGGTAGCTGAGTTCATTGCAAACAGGTCACCCAACACCAAGCTCCCTCTTATGAGAGTTCTTTATAAGCCAATCCACTAATGGCTTTGTTTGTAAGTCTTTATTGCATAATTTGCCTGCATTTAGTTAATCTGTGAGGAATCTGCCAAGAGCTTTCTCTGGTTATTTGCTATTTGTGCTATGCAATTGATCGCATAAAGCATTTGCTCTATCTGCCTTTTTCCTTTAGTTTGTATGTTTTGAAATAGAGAATTAACATTAATGAGTGGTGAATGCTTTTGCTGATGCACAAGCCTCTTTGTCCTCATGCAACATAGGTATTTGTATGAAGCTGCTTCCAGGCATTTGAGCAATAGCACACGAGTTGTTTCTGCTCCACTGTAGGCTCGCCTAAATGAGATATTTGGGGGCTGGATCTTCGTGTTTGCTTTTTCACTAGATAAGTGTTTTTCCCTTTGTATATTTACTTATCTTCTCAATTTCATGTTCTGTTTATTTTTATTTATTTTTTTCTATCTTTTCTAATCTTTTCCATCCATCATTCTAAAAGGCACGTCCCTTAGTATTGGAGTTTACTCATGACTTTTGTGCTAAGCATGTCTTTACCTATCCCAACCTCAGTAATGCTACTTGGAGCTGGAAGAGGCTTGTGTCTGTGGTTCTTGATTTACCCAACTCAGCTGTCTGTGTTCCTGCAGCATTTTAGGAAGCTGTCTGTGCTGGGTCATGCCTTTTGAGCTGGAGTCAGTGGATGTGTCCAACGGCATCAGCCCCAGTTAGGGCCACGTTGTTGGCCTTATCCGTGGCTCAAGTGTGCTGCTCTGCCTTCTGCCTCCAAGTACTGCTCTGTTCTATTTCCAGCTAGGTTTTTATTCCTTAAACTCTTCAAAGAAGGGTTGATTGGAAGGCTGTCCTCGGGAGGATTTAGCCTAGAGAGGTTTCCAGATTGGCTGCACCAATGTTGAATTTGAATGGGGATAAGCATTTAACAGCTCTGCAAGTGGTCTCTGAGCTGAAGCCCTGCAGTGATGGTGAAGAACAAGTTCAAGAAAGAAAATCCCTTTTTACTAGAGTTGTGTATTAGGTTACAAATTGTTTGAATTACTCCAGCAAAAGCCCCTTGTACTCCAGGAAGCATCACTGAAGGAAAAACTAGCAACAGTGCCCCAGCTGAGCTGCCGAACCATCAACCAGAGCTCCTGAATGGATGCTGCCTGCTTGTGCCTGCGTGAAACAGCTGTACGGCTGGTGGCGTCAAAGGAGAGGCGATCCTCCAGGTTCTGGGGTGTGGTGGTAGGGGGACAGTTAATGCTCTCTGGGGTATTTCATAACAGTTGTTGGGCACAGTCAGAGCAGCTTTAAAGCAGCGGCTTGCATCTGTTGGGATTTACAGAACTCTAAAACATTCCAATTGGAAGTTTGGGCTCCTTCCTGAAACAAGGGGGTCTTTGACTACCCCCTGGAAACAACCCAGGGACACTTTGTGCTGACCATGGTTGTTCTGAGCAATCCACAGCTCCTGATCATGGTGCTGCTGGGGCTGAGGGGATGTGGTGGGGCCCTAGGTAAGGGCTGTCCTGCAGCTGAAGCTCCTCTGCCAGATGATCCTGAAGGGACAGCAGCTGAGAAGGGATGGAGTAGCACAAGGACAAAGAAAAATGTTTGTGGTTCCTCTCCGATATTCTATTGCACTACAGAGCAGCATCTCAGCGCGCAGCCCCTGCAGTGGTGTGGGGTTTAACTAAGAGACAGGGTGTCATTAATCTTCTGTTAGTGATTAGTTTTTTTTTTCTTTTTTAATTTCCTTTCTGGATGTGCAGGATAAACTCCGTTAGCGCTTCCAGCCTCAGCAGTGCAGCAGTACTTGTCTAACGGCGTGCCGTGGCTGTACATGTGTCAGACTCCTGATGAGCACACGGGCAGATGACCTCGGGGCTTTCTCGCAGCTCGCGCTGTTGTAACAGATAGACTCAGAGTTGGAGGCATCTCTTGCATCATTGGTTTACTTTTCCCTCTTCTCTCCCTTTTCCCTCACTCACGAATGTGAGCGCATGAAAAGTAATCTCCCCTGATCCCAGCAAACTCCAGGGGGTCATGAATTAATAGCAAAGGTTATTGGGGTGGCAACTTATTTGATGCAGTGTTGTTTGAACTTCCTCGTTTGATGTTGGCATGCATGAAGGTAGGAGAGCAGTGTCCCTGCAGCTGCCCTCACCTGAGGCAGGCTGAACATGTCCACAAGCTCTGGTTTTTATTCTTTATTTTTCTCGGGTGGCTCAGGCCAGCGCTGCCCATGGATTGCCTTCACTGACCCCTCCAGCATATTGCCAAGGATGGATCCGTATCACACGGCTGCTGTTTGCAGCAGTGCTCACCAACCCCGCCACATTGCGCTTAGTGCAAGTTGGAGGAAAAGCCCTGCTGTGGGCAGTCTGTCTGCCCCCAGCCTGGAGGGGCAAGGGCCCCTGCTGGACTTGTCTGCGTAGCCTTAAATAACAGCCCGGCTATCGGTGCTCTCTGAATGTGTGTTATTTCCTAGAGTGCTGGTGTGTGGCAGAACAGCCCAGAAACATCTGATTGCCTGCAGAAGAGAGAAACTGTAGATTGTAAGTGCTCTGGAACTATCTGAAAGTAAATCTGGTCGGTGTAACTGCGGAAGATTATTGAATGCATCTAGAAATGATACCTTTGAGGCTCCCGTGTTTCTTTGACCAAACATTTCTTGGGTGTCCTAGGCCTGGTTCAGCCCTGAGGGCGCTTGTATACAGCTAAAGTGCCATCAGTTCAAAATTGCATTGCACCTGAGATGTCCTCCCCCTTGCTCTGCCTTGTAAGATCCTAGTTTCACCTCGATAGGTGTGAACTGACTGAAATGTTGTGATTTGGCAACAAAACTCCAAAGCGAGGCAAGTTTCCCTGGGAAGATGTCCCATTTCCCCCAGGACTGATGGTCGGGCAGCCCTGCTGTCAGCAAGCTCTGCTCAGGTGGGTGGAGGCGCTTTGCAGGGAAGCAGGAAAGAAGC
Organism: Heteronetta atricapilla; assembly: GCA_011075105.1. Classification (NCBI taxonomy): domain Eukaryota; kingdom Metazoa; phylum Chordata; class Aves; order Anseriformes; family Anatidae; genus Heteronetta; species Heteronetta atricapilla. The sequence goes on from CM021744.1 coordinate 8,909,458, forward strand.
TGGTAGTGTGAAACAACAAAAATGTGAAGAAATGAACATGTGTGTGTGCACAGTTAACAAACAGAACTAAACTGTTTTTTATTATTGTCTTCTGCCTTCTAATGTGTGTGCTGTCAGTCCATGTGCCACCAGTCCCGCTTGGAAACCCAGTTCGGACTGTTATATTTGTGTAAACATTTTTTGATGTAGCTGTTTAGGAGGAAAACATTGAAGTAGCCTCTGTAACGCGCTGCAGGGCTCTGTGTCCAGTGCTCCTCGGCTCAGCTGGAGCAAGATAAGCGCCGCCGCCCCTTCACGCTGTCCGGCAGAGCTCAGGCAATCATCCTGTGGGACTGCGTTGCCAGCAGCAGCTTGTGCCCATCCCCCTGAGCCTTGCATCTCTCATGCAAGCTTTTCTTCCTACTGACTTTAAGTAAATTAACTTCTACTCTTTTTCCTTCATCCCTTGGAGAGGAGAAAAAAAAAAAGAGGTAAGAAAGGATAAGAACTAGCTTAGAAACTGTCACACGTGTGAATGCAATTCCTAAGCAGAGTTTTTCTTGCTGTTCTGCCTGCTCTACTAGCATCGTGCTCCCAACAGCCCGGCTGCATATGGGGCGGTCCTCCCTCCGCTGAGAAGAGGGTCAGGTCCTACCTGAAACTGCAGGGGGGTCCTGTCCGTTCCCTGTGCCTGCAGGGAGGTGCAGCCGAATCCTGATGCAGCAGGTTGGGGAGGTGTCTCTAGTTTGCTCTGTTTTTATTGAATGCCACTGGTGGCTTGGTTATTGCTCAGCCACAGCGATGTTGCTGCTTGATTTATACGGCTTCTATCCTCCTTGCTCCTCTGCAGCTTGAGTGCAGCCGTTCCAAAAGCCATCTGCAGCTCGTGCCTTTATTTCTTGGGTTTCTAGGCTGGCAGATGGCATGGACAAAAAAGAGCCTTCCTCTGTCTAAATTAAGCAATAACACATCAACTTCCAATCACATTCTTCTTATCACCTCGTGATCACACTTTCCTGAAATCCCTGCTTCTAGAGCTAAGCATGATAGATGCTTCTCAGCCTTACGGTTTGCATCTGCAAGAAGTCTCCGTGCCATGAGCCCTGAAGCAGTATTTCAAGCAACTGCACACCTGTCCTTGCCTCCCACCTCCTGGTTTGCAGCAGCTCTGCTCAGCCAGCTATTTGTTGCTGCTAAAATAACACACAGGCAGATTGCTGCCTGGGGCAGGGGCTGGAGCCAACGTGCTGCCGTTTGGTCTAAGTTCGGGGACCGCTGCAGTTCTGAAATCTCATTTTAGAGGTATTTTATCTTGTCACAATAAAAAGAAATAACCTGACTCTGTTCAGTTAGGGATTTCTTTTCTTTTGACCCACTGGTTTATTACTGTTTCCTTGTTTGGCCTAATTAAAGCGCTGTGTGTAGCAGCTTGTTAGTCTGAGCTCTGTCCCTGCATCTCTCCGGGTCGTGCATCTTCGCCGATCACTTTAGCAGCAAGAGTGGCCCTGGGCGAATAATTTGTAGCAAATCACTTGACTGACTGCACATCGCCTCCTTTCTTGGTTTATGAATTGTCTGTGGCAGAATTGTTATTTTCCCAAGCTTGTTACTTGTAATGATTTCCCAGCTAATTCCTGCAAATATTTTTTAGGCTGGGGTTTCTTACTCAAGGTTCCTTGTGACTTGGTGTTCCCCAGCCAAGCTGCTGGAATTCGCGGAAGACGCTTCTGTTTCTTGGTTGAATGAGGGCAGTCAACTTCAGCGTTAATATTTAACAATCACATTCTTGGGTTTTCTAGGTGCTTTAGTCTTTCTACTTTGCTAAATGCTTACATGTGGAAGTTGGGCAAAAATAATATAAATTAATCACAGGAAAATGTCTCTCTTATCGCTGGCTATTTTGTGTTGTATACTTTTTTGTGATGTTCCCTTAGTTCCCACCTGTCCCCAGCTACTTCTGCCTGCCTTCATCAACTTGGGCTGCTCCATGGCCCCTGGTGAGACAGCATCTTGCTCCTAGAGGAGGCGTTTCCCCTGCAGGAAGGAATTACGTCACCGGTGAAGACGAAGTGCTTCGTTCGCTCTGTGCGGTGCTCTAATGGGAAAACATGCTGGCTATTTTCTGCTCTTTCCTCAAAAGTTGATATGTTGGGAAATTGTAAGCAAGTAGTGACAGGCGACTCATTTATTTTTATCAGCTTAGCAACAAAGGCTGCCCTTTGCCACCACGTTGGTGTATGGTAGTGTGTTGGCTGACATTGAAACTCATCAGGATTTTTAATATATCTTACCGATACAGCATCATGGCTGTGCAACTGCATTCCTCTTTTTTTTCCTTCTAAAATGATTTCATTTCTAGCTTCTTTCCATTACTTCCTTAATCTTCTATATCTATAGGTATGTGTACACTGCTTTCCTAAGGTACTTCTGCTAGCCTCAGGGTAGCAGTTTTGAGGCTCATCGGATCATTACTGCCTTCCACCTCCTTTTACAGCCCAAAGTGGGAGGGGGAATGGGAGAGGAAGAGTGATAAGTTTTTTAATTTTTATTTATTTTCTGGAAGATGCGATGTGCCGTTGCCAGAAATGGCTGGGAGTGATGTGCCAGCAAGCTGCTGGATGTGTCAGTTAGCAAATGCTGTCAAAGTTAGGAAACGCCTGGAGCAGTGACAACACCGAGCCCTGTGCCATCCTGCCCAGGCTGGTGTGATCCCAGCTAGCCTGAGCAGTGCTGTGGGAAGCAGCGAGCTCAGCGTGGGCATGCCCTGTGTCATCGCCCACCTTCAGGGGAGACTGGAGCTCTGCTGGTGGAGGGATGCCTGGGAAGAGATCCAGCTCTTCTCTTAGAGGGGCTGGAGAAGCGTGTGTTTGTTTTTAATTACATTTCACATGCATCCCCCACATAACTTGCTGCTCCCATAGCATAAGTGAAGATCATTCTCTTGACCTGCTGCTGCTGTCACCTAACACTGGGGTGACCTGGGGGCAGCAGGACCTGCCAGGACCACCTGATGGTCAGTCCGGAGCTTGCTGGGTGTTTGACCAGTGGTGACACCGTGATGGAGGTGCTTCCCACAGCTCTTCTGGCTGCTGGAGGTGGGTAGCACACTATCCACCCAGAACAAGCCGCTTGTTTCCTTGTTCAGGCTGATAAGGCAGCAGTTACTCCTCCAGATGGGTTTTGCTCTGCTGGTGGCTGCACTGAGCTGTGCTGAATCTGGTCCAAAGTTTCTGGATGTCCTTTGAGATGTCCCTTGAACTGGAAGAGGTAACTTGCTGCCCTGCCTCCTGATGCTGCATAGCACGTCGTGTGGCCAAAGCTCTGCTTGTCTCGGGTCTGACAAGATCACTTGTTAGAGTTTCTTGTCGCTGCCTGGCAGCTGCTTATGGCTGTAATATGGAAAAATCCAGGGATCTTGCATCACTTTGTGCTTGTCTCTGTGTGAACAAGCACAGCAGCGGCCTTGGAGGGTATTGGTTGTGTGTTTTCCTTGCACACCACTTTTCAGTGAAGAGGATAAGGAAACAGTGCTGTGGCCTTTGATGTTCACACAGTTAAAAGCTGCTGGATCCCTTACTTATCTTCAGCAAAGGTGCTGGAAACTTTCTTTCCCTAAATGTTACCAACGCTTACATCAAAACCTGTTTTTATAGCATATTTCTAGACCCTTTAGCTTCAACAAAGCATTGAATAGTTCATGGATGGCGCCACTGCAATTATCTGTCCTCCATGCATTCCTCTTAGCTTTCCGATGCAAACCCCGTGTTAACCATACATCATTATTAGGCTGACTCCATAACACTAATTGACATGGAATGAAATTCAGAGCAGGAAACAGACAGGCTTTAGCATTCCCTATGAACAGACTGCAAATTAGTGTTACTGCTGTAAAGGTTAACTGAAATTGAAAACTGTTCTCTTACTACCATGCAAGCTGAATGTTTCCTTTTTGAGGGAAATAGCAATGATTGGTGCCTAAATAGTAGAGGGGATTCAAAGAGAAAGGAGAGCACCTCACCTTGAGGAAATCTCGTAGCAATGCATCACTGCTGTACGGTGACGTGCCCAGAGAAGCTGTGGCTGTCCCATCCCTGGAAGTGTTCAAGGCCAGGCTGGATGGGGCTGTGGGCAGCCTGGGCTGCTGGGAGGTGCCCCTGCCCTGGCAGGGAGTCGGAACTGGGTGGTCTTTAAGGTGCCTGCCAGCCCAAACCCTTCTGTGGTTCTGTGACTTTCGACTCGCTGTGCTGCTTGGATCAGATTAGCCCCCTGTCCTGCTGATGGGGATTTCCTTATTTCAGCACAGCCTGCATACGTGGTGTCTGCCCAAAAAGGTACACGAGGCTAGACATGCCATGTGTCTGCAGTCAGATCAGTCTGGGAAGGTACTTCTATTTCTTAATTTTAAGCCAAAGATTTGTATAACTGAAAGAAAAATATGGAATGGGTTTTGACTTTACAATCTTTCTAAAGGTCCTTCTCCCTTTTTCTGATACTCCTCTTGTGTTAGGCATTTCTTGTAAACACAAGAAGCACTTGTTAAACACTTGTGTTCCCTGAGAATACTAAATTTTGGGTTAGGATTAAGAAGTACTGAATGTTTGGTACTGAAAGCAGACCACAGCAGAATCATCTGCATTATTCAGACTTTCTCATGTGATAATGTGGCAATCTTTGATTATACTACTATGATTATACTACCTATGATTATACTACTAGAATTATTTGAAACTGTTTTTCCCTTAGTAGCAGTCTACAACAATCCCCCCCAAATCAACTAAAAGATTAGCAATAAGTATGAGCCAATAAAATAGCTATTCCAGGACAAAGAAGTTCATTAGCTTACGTACCTTAGATTTTTCTTGCAGAAGCGTTAACAATGAGGAAATTCCACCTGCACTTGCTTGTTTTAAATGCACCACGGGATTTTCCCAAAGCACATCTATCCTCTTGCCCCTGCGCTTCCCAGTGGCCGCAGCAGCGAGCGCCTCGTCCCCACGCAGCGCGCTGCCACGTTCCAGCTGCAAGGTGAATTCCCCCGTGGCACGAGGTGCTTCTGATGACAAATGCAAGGAGCCAGTAAGACCCGATAATATATTGCTTATTAGGATGCATGAAGATGCTGGAGGATGTCCGGCCACACTTTTTTGCTTACGAGGATGTTCAGACAGAGCAGTGGAAAAGCTGAGTGGACATTTCATTAATGACTATGTACTTGTGAGAGCAGACTTAGGAAAGCAGAGAAGTGCTGTGCAAATGGTTCATTAATTTTGCTATAAATGAACCATAGGGTAGAAAACTGACTATTGGTGACTAAAATGATTTGACCAGGAGAAACATGCGCGCAAAAAACCCTTTTCACCTTATATGAGAAAGGTACATGCACTGGAAAGAGCAGCAGAAATGCTGCCACTCCCCAGGAACCTTTATTTTTTTCTTTCTGCAGTCTCCTAGCTTGCCCATCAGTTGATGCAATGTAGCAGGAGCCCTTCAGAGGTTTGACCCCACTTGGTGAAATGAACCAAATCTGCTTTGCTCACTGATGAATTACACTGCTGCAGAAAGAAGGTATGAGTCCTGGAGCAATGGGAAGTCCTGCTTTTTTTCCTCCTTTCTGCGGAAAGTGGTACATGGAAGTCAAAGCATGGTGTGAATTCCTTTCAGGTTAAATTCCTGTTTCTGTCATGTTCTTTAGTAGGAATTTTTCTAAGGTATTGAGCCCAACATGAATGTGGCCAAATTCTATCATCATTTAACTCGACAGTAAAATACCTTTTTGTTTATGACTTTAAATTCAAAGTTAATTCTGCATCACCTGCAGAAAACATAAGAAATGTGTTGTCTGCTTCCCAGCCCACTAGGTAGATGTCATGTCTGAGAATGCTCTCACGATAGCAATTTCAAGCTCAGAAATGTGTACAAAATAATGTGTAGCCTCTTTTTCTGCCAGCAAAAAAGCAAATAGAGTATGTTTCACTTCATTTTTTTCATTTTTGTCTTCCTTAATATGCATATCATCACACCAATTAAATAATTTCTCAGTTAAAAAAAAATAATTTATAGATAGCTTCTCCTAAGCTAAAGCATTTTCTGTGTGCAAGTGCCTATCTGTGCTGTAATCAGCTTGACTCTGAAGAGCTGTATTTCATCTAATATGATTTCATCCTATGGCTTGCTATCGACAAGCTGCGTTGTGTGCTGTGTCCCTGCAATTAGGCTACCAGGAAATGTGAAAATATAAATATTCAGTGATGAATTTAGGACTGACTTGTTCCAAAATACCGATACTGAATTTCAAAACTGTGAAATGAACGGTTCCAAGGGTCTACCACTTCCCTAACACCCAGAACATATGTTTTGGTTTAATCCTGAATATCTCTTTTTATTGTCAGCAGCTCCGTGGTGTGGGAAGCACCGGCTGGGTGAGCACCTAGCGCTTGTGGGGGAGCCTTGTCCTGGCGACAGTGCCCTAACAGCAGGATTTTAATGTCTCTGAAATTCCCCCAGACACCTGCACCTTTCTGAAGGCCTAATCCTGACCTGTTTTCAGCTGAGAAGAAAGGAGGGTTTAGTGGCCTTTGTAAATAACTTCATTTGTATTGTGATTGCTTTTAGAAACCCTAGTTACGGACAAAACCCGACTGTGATGCTCTGGGAACAGCACAGAGCCAGCAGTGCCCCAGGAAGCCCCCAGTCTCGCAGCCCTCGCCCTGGGCTACTGCAGTTTGGGCACAGAAACAATATTGAATGCCTTTGGCGCTGATAATAATAATATAATGTATTCTAGTTTGGGTGCAGCTTTGCACTGAGAGACATTTTTAACCGAGGGTGAAATCTGTTGTCCTTCAGAAGATGGTTTTGTTTACGTCAATCAGTGCTAAAATATTCATTAAAGGCATCAGAACTGCTTTTGTATTATGCAAAGAAACTTTGTATTTAGTGTTGTCGGTATGCATTTGGCATATGAATGCATAATGTTCTTAATACTCAGACACTGTAAATAGTTGCTTTAAAAAGGATCCCAATGACTTTCTAAAATGTATATTTGATTTAAAATAGTAAGCTGAGGATTATACCAGCCCTCTGGATAATTTTCATATGAAAGACTCTGGACAAAATCTTTTCTCCCAGGGCTTTTCAGAGGGACTAAATTAATTAAAATAGAAAATGTGAGATGTAACAAACAAAATAACAAACAACAAAACAAAAACAGCTCCCCCCACCTTTCACCAGGTGTTCTCTGTCATTGCTTTCTTATACGAAGGACCTCCCTGCTGGGCTGGTTCTCCCTCTGTGTGCTCAGAAGGAAAGCCCCACGCTGCAGTCTCCCAGTACGGTCATGTCATGCTGGTGGCATTAGTCAAATTTTCCACTGAAGCAAATGCAAAATGTTCTGCAAATTTCACAGAAATGGTTTATAATCCTCAGCCGAAGAAGCTGGGGAATTCTAAATTAAAATTGGCTTTGGACATGCGTGTCAGTAAATGAGATTGTGCTGGTGCCTCTAACCCTGTGCTTGCGTCCTCCTGGCAGTAGCTGTTTCTTTGAGCCTTTATAGCAAGAAATACCTCATCAGATTACAGCAGATTATTATTATTATTTTAGTGGACTATCATGGAGTTTCAAGAAATTTGCATCAGTTTTCTTGTCAGGACATAAAAGCAAGATTCAGGAATCAATACAAACTACTTGGGCATAGGTAGAGATGACTCTGCTTTCTTTAACAAAACTACAGCCCAGTATGGAGTAACCACGTGTAACTGCATCCTGATGATCTGCTTTGGTTTGTTGTACAGAAGAGAAGAGCAATGCTTTTGCAACTTAGAACGGTATTGAACAATTTCTGAAAGAGGACTAAAGAAGAGGACTTGATATCACTTAATAAGGCAATTTTAAATCAAAATATTGTTTTTCCCTTGGAATTACTCCCTTCCAGTTCTCTGATTTGAGCCTTTTTATTCCTCTAATAGAGATTTAGCTGCTAATAGGATTCTTGAGGTGAAACAGTGGTAAATTTCTATCTATTTTTATTCATCAAGTAGCCTGAGCACATCCTTCTGCTTTTTGTCATCTTCTGCATAGCTCCGTGCAGCTGAGTGCGTTCCTATTCCCCCAACTGCTGTAACTCAGTGTGATGACTTTAAATAATGGGAAGAAATAAAAAATGATGGAGTTAAGCATATTCAAGTGGAAATAATGTGAAAAATATTATTCAGAGTAGATACAGATCTTAGTTTTAATTTCACCTGTCCATTGCTACATTAAAAACATTCCTTTTATGGCCCAGATCAACAAAATGTCAAACTCCTGACGGGAAATGAGAATAGTTAGTGCTGGTCCTGTCCATATATCACACTAAACAAAATACCCCTTAATGCATCTGTTATGTGAGGATGTTTAAATGTACTTGACAGCATTTAGTTTTCATTGCTCCAGAGTGAAGTTAGAGCTCTGGGCAGTCAGGGAGGATGAGGTGTAAGTAGGCAGTAGCAGAAGGCGGCTGGTGGCCCCTCCTGCAGTGACGCGCGTGCTGTAGGTGTTCCTGGGGGAAGGAAAGTTGATTGCTCGCTGCCAGCCTGCGTGTACCTTCCCTACATGGGTCATTGAGGCACCTTGAGTGCATACGGGGTTTATTCTGTCTTTTTGCAGGTAGACAAGTAGGGCATAAACTGCTGCAGCAGCTTGGTGATGAGTGTCGATGCACCTTCTTCATCTTCCACATGTGTGTACTGTATCCACTCTGTATACTGCATCTACTCTCTGTGCTGTTTCATGGTCGGTTTGCTGCATGGTAAGCTGTGTTTTGAGATGTACTTGCCCGTGGCTGCGGAGTGTGTACACACGTGTGCTGCCGCACACAGCCAGACCTCAACCTAAAGAGGCAGAGATGGCAGAAAATGAGCCTCTGGGCAAGGGGTACTGCGTGCTCTGCAAGTGCTGCTTCATGTGAAAAGTGTGGCCGTGCCAGGTTAGAGGATTTTTTGTTTAACACCTGCATAAATCACAGGACAAGGATGAATAGCTGTGATTTATGTTTCGCATTGCTGTACTCCTGATGTTTCCTGCTGGAGAGGAGTGGCCAAAGCAGGTGATCCATCCAAAGAGGAATTGTGTGCTGCCTGCTGGACCGAGGCCAGGAGCAGCCCTTACCACACCACCTGTTGAAACTGCATGCAAGTGGTGATGGGCTGATTAACTGCGAGGGATGCTGCTCTTCCTGCTCCTCCAAGGAGTTGCTCTGTGACTGAAGGAAATCGTGGCTTGATCTGTAAGACCATTACAAAATAAGTTTTCTTTTCGTGCTGCCTGGGATGGCCCTTTTACTGGAGCCTTAACCTAAAGAAGTGCTGCTGCTAAGCAGGCTCCTTAACCTGCATCGTCTGCACTCACTGCCTGACCCTGCCTTTCCAGCACAGAGTGACTCTTTGGAAAAAATATCTCCTGCTAACAAGATGTGTGCTGGTATTCTGGAAATTTCTGCTGTAACCCTTCCTTACACCATTTGCTAAAGTGAAGAGGCTTATAATCCCATGGCAGCACCAATGTTTAACACTTAACCAGAGCTGTCTTAAGGCTTTTTGCATGAACGCAATGCTGTGCGTTGCTGTTCTCACCATGTATGTACAGCTTCTGACAGATTTTTGGAGTGGAAGTGAAGTGACATCCGTGTCTTTGGTGGACGTGCAAAGAGAGGAATTAGTTACATGTTTTTCCAGGTTCTTTGTTTCCCAAGCTCTGCTTTTTGAACATTCAGGTGAATTCGTGTCTCTTTGAACATCCTTTTCCTTAGATTTCAGAGCACTGCTGTGCTGGTTCTTCTTTATCTTCCTGCTCCATCAGAGCTCTGTGATGAAGCAGCAGCACCTTCTGTGACAGCTGCTTACGTTGTCAAAGGAAACTTGTTCTGTTGTGCCTCAGCAGAAGGTTCCTGCACTGCACAATCCCCGGTCTGCGCTTTTTTAATCAGCTCTCAAAGTTCCTGGGGTGTCTTGGCCAACATCAGTGTTATTTACAGCCTGCCTGCCTCAAGAGCAGGAGATAAAATACTCCTTTACACCCAACAGTTGTATGTCTAAACAGAGCTGAAGGTGTAATGAGCTTGATACTTTATAACAGGAGAAATGGGTTTCTTCTGCTCCTGATCTGAGTTTCTCGTATGCCCCAACAGACTATGAACATTGCCTCAGTTGAAAACTAGGCCGAGAAAAGAGGTAGGAAAAGACTCTGGTGCCTGTTTCTTCTTCCTGGGGCTCAAAGCTGCTGACCTGCAACCCCGTAGTTGTCCTGAGACCAGGAATGTTGAAGGACCCTCAGAAAGGGAGGGGAACCGAGTCGGGACTGCCTCCCATCGCACAGCATCCCCGCAGGCTGCTTGGCTGTGCCCTGTGCACCTGGCACTTCTAGTGGCAGAAGAGCAGAGCTTCCCACTGAGTGGAAGTTCCTTATGATGTAGATGTGAAAGTATTAAATAAAGGCTTCAGACTTAGGGGAAAAAAAAAAAACACAAAGGAAGCTGGTAGAAGGAAAGGATTGCCAGTCTGTCTAGGATTTCTGCTAGAATAAGCAAGGAAATTGTTAATTGGTGTTTTGGGAGAGGTAATAAAACTTCAACAACCAAAATTAAGTACTTATCTCTTTGGCAACAGAAACGGAGGGCTACAGTGGTTATATTGGGAAATAATGTCCATCTTCTCCAAATTCAAGTGGCTTCTGAGTGCAGGAACGCTTGCTAGCTCCAGTACCTAAGTTTCCAGCAGGTATTTTGCACTTGTTAAATCCCCTTCCTTAACTGAAGGGCTGAGGTAAATTACAGCAATAAAGCACACGTATGTTATGTTCGGGAGAAGCCTAAACATTTTATTTTTTTAAATAGGTGAATGGAATTTACATCTGAACGTATAAAATTCACCAAGCTTTACCAAAAGCTCTAAAAAAAAAAAAAATGCACATCCCTCCGGCTGTAGCTCAGCTGTGCTTCTCTTCAGCCTGGGTGTCTGCTTCCCCCCCTCAGGGTGAGTTTAATAGGGACATCCCCCTGCCATTGGTGGCCTTTAGGTTGTACAGTTACATACACAGTAATAAGCTGGGACCTTTGCTTAAGTTTTGGGTTCAGAAATTACGGCTTTGAATCAGTTCTGTAGTGCCGGTCCCTCGTTAACATGTACGCTATGTTGCTGGCTTGGAGCATATCGCTGCTTCCAAGTCTTAGGCCTCCCAGGCTGTGATGTGGTGCTTGAGATTTTTGGCTGTTCAGCTGCAGCACCTTGTGACAGAGCTCTCTCCTTCCGAGGAGGTGCAGCTGTGGGCCAGGCGTTTGGCCCGAGGTAGCAAAGCTCCTGTGGGACAGCGCCGACCGCGTGCTTTTGGGGCAGAGGGGGTGGTTGGGCCGCACGATGCGGCAGCACCAAGTCGGTGGAGCTGCACGTCCCTGAGGGCAGCGGAGCTGGTGAGGGGCCAGCAGGTGAACACCCACGTCCTGTACCCCCACCACGCTCTGCTGCAGGCAATGCTGTGTTCCCTGCAGTGCTCCGGGAAGGAGCCTTCAGCTAAAGGGTCAGGCGTGAGACACTAGGGGAGATGAAGATACTCAATCCCCCACTCCCCAGGCGATCTCAGTGTTGCCAAGTATTCTACTTCTTATGAAAACGAATATTTCCCAAGCTGGAGACCAGGAGTGAGGTGCTTTTCTGGAATCACACCTTTTTCCTGCATGTTTTCAGTTAGCAGTTCTGTAAACATTTTACTGCTATGTTAATGCAGACCAAAGCCTAAAGAGCTGATGTCAAAAGCTTCTCACCAAGCGGACTTTTCCTGGTATTGGTGTTCTGGGGAGCTACGGAAACATGCCCTCTGCAGGGCTCTGTAAGGGAGGATAAGCTTTATTGAGCAAGACACAGGGTTTTCCCACCCGTGTTCCCAGCTGGCGTGTGCATGCTCTGTGCAGGGCGCAGCCTGCTAGTGAGCTCTGATCTGCTGGTTTGCTGCCTTCTGTCGTGGAGGGAGCTGCGCTTCTGGAGAGCTAGGGTTATACAGAAATAGCGTGCTTTAGGTGTCTGCAGTCAGAAAGACGTGATAGACCATGCTGTGATTATTGCTAAGGCACCGGCTTGGAAGCTGGAGTACTTTTTGCTCCAGACAAAAATATTCAGCCGGAGGATTTCCTGTGGCTGCAGTGATGGATGCTGCAGGGGGAAAAATACCCTTCCAGCTCCTTCTCCGGTTACTTCGAAGAGGAGGGTGGAGAAAGAAACCTGAAAATGCTCCTAGAAGAGAGGTTTGAAGGACAGCTATTCTTTAATAGAAAAGCGGAGCGTAAATCATAGGAGGATGACAACCTGCCACCATCATTCCCCGCCGGATCCTCGTCCAGCAGAAGGGCTGTTGCAGTCAGCTGGCTGTCTCTGCAACATGTTCGGTGGAACTGTTTTCTGTGTAAAGTGAAAATGGGACGCTGTAATGTGGAGACGTTCTGGCAGACAGGACATCAGGAAATGCATATGATGCTCTTGTAATGATGTTTTCTAGTGGCTGCAGCTTTTGTCAAATGAGCACAGAAATCCATCAGTGGTAATATTCCACAGAAGCTTAAATGCGGCCAAATGGCTGGGCAGTGGAACACAGGACACATGGGCTGAATTGGCTTTAGCTTTGAGCTGAGCGTTCCGTTTATCTGCTTTGGCAGAAGACGATGAATTTCTGATACTCCTTATCTTTTTATGATAGCTTTTCCTAGGCCATCCTTACTTTGCTTTTACGAGCCCTAGGATGACTGCGAGGAACTGTTTGCTTCAAATGGCTCCTCTGTTGTTTGGTGCTGCTTTGGGCTCTGGCTTTGCGCGAGCGCTGCTGTGCCCGTTCCCAGCCCCTTCGCATCCCCAGCACTGGGTTTTGTTCTCGTTAGGCAAGATGTGCCTGATACACGCTGCAGGCTGGATGAGTCCTTCTCGTGTCTCCTACTGCCATGTGTCTAATGGCACATAAGCAGTATGCAGCTTGTTATCTCAACAGAGAGCCAGAGCCTTGCTGTGGTCAGTGGAGCCACGGTAATTGATATTAGCTGAGTCTGCAGCATCATTACAAGTTTTTGGCTTGCTTAGTGCACTTCCTGAAAACTGAGCTTCTGGGTCTGTGGGGGGTCGGTGTGTTTGGGGGGGTGGGATAAGGTCGGGTGGGGGTGGTTGGAGCAGTTGGGTCAGCACAAGGTGCTTCTCATCAGTTTGTATCTCTGGCCTCACTTCTTTAACTGCCACTGTAACCTGGCACCAACTCTGCTGGCCTTGCAGGGAGATGAACAGAGTGAAATTGCAATGCTGGGCTGCTCGAAGATAGGAAGCAAGAGCTGTGCTCGTGCCCTGAAGGTCTCTCCAGCTACCATCCATTCACCAAGGCAACCCGTGGTGGTCCCCTACAAGGAGTACATTTCTGCCTTTTCACTGCAAAAACATTTAGCACGATCTTTATATGGCAGCTGTCTCTTATGGAGTTGTTGTTATTATTATGGAATAGTGAGGTTCTCTTGCATTGATTTATCTGACTGCTCTAATTGGTCTGATTTACGATCTGGTTATTTTACTCTACTACTAGATCCCGAATTAATTAACACTGCAGCAGTGCTGGCTCATTAGCAATATTCCTTTGGCTCATCCCACGCAGAAGTGCATCATTAACCTCGGACGTGGATTTCTTTGTTGCTGTGACATCATTTGCTTGTCCTGCTCTCTCGGTGACTCAGTGCTGCTCCTTGACGCCCAAAGAGCCGCCTTAGCTGTCTCGCTGCATGCTCTCCTCATGGATTCCTGTGTGCTCTGTTTTGCTTGTTGGCTGGGCAGTGTGATGTGCTGTTGTGTCTTCCCTGAGCCTTGTGCCTTTGCTGCTTGTATGCAAGGCAGTACTCGGGGTGTCACTGCAGGAGTCGTTTGATTTATTTGCATGCGAGAGAGGTGCATCTCATTGCGTTCTCCTGCTTTGGCAATAACTAGGTATCAATATATCAGTTGTCAGGTCAAGCCTTCCAAATAACATCTGGCTGAGCTGCTGTTTTTTTTGTTTGTTTGTTTTGTTTTTGTTTTTATTTCTTAATAAAGCAATTCTTCCTCATATCATCCTGCAAAGTGCTATTACTCAGAGATTGTGGTTTTTTCGTGTTATGGCTCTGAGTCTCATTTCGAAACAAACCTCTAAGCCTCAGTTGTGATGGGATTGTCTGTCAGAGCCGGTGTTTATCAAACACTGCCTTGCTCCTCTGCAAAGTGTTCATCTACGCGGTGCGTTATGGCTTTGTGCAGTGTTACAGCGCTGCCACCTCTGAGGCTTTGAGAGCCGAGTGGCTGCGTGCTCATCACCCGAGGCAGCCGCAAGTCACCTGCTGGACACTAGATATCACCCAAAGATGTATCTTCAGAATGTATCTTTTTAGATGGCTCTGACATTTCTGCCTGTGTTAGGTTACCTGAAGTGCATGAGCAGAAGATGTAGTGGAATTTCACCATCCTGTTTTTGTTTGTAATTGCGTTGGGGTCCCACAGGTCCCCTCCTCTTCATCCCCTATTCGTGACCAGTCCTGGAAGCGTGGAATGATTTGTGTGGTTACACTGACATCGGACAGAGGGCAGCTTTACCCACCCTCCTGCCTGCTTCTGGTCGTAGCAGGTGAAGTCCTCAGCTCGGAGGTTGATGCCACGTAGGTGCTGTTGGTCTCGGTGTGCAGGCACCGTAGTGCCAGTGTCCTGCTCGTGTGGCGTCTCCTTTAGGGATGCTGCTGAGAAGCAGCACCTAGGAATATAATGCTCGTTTATGGCACTGCAAAAGTGCAGCTAAGCTCCGTGATAAACACTTCAGCTCTCTGGGTAGAGGTCAAAAAGGAGGCTTTTCAAAGCCAGCTGTTCAACACCAATTAAAGTCATTAGCTAAAACTCACTAATTCTAGCTCCTGTTCGTATTTAAGGTGCGGATGTAGATGATACAGGCATGACAAATTACAGGAATAGAAACACCTGAAAGGCACGTAAAGCAAAGGAAGAGTTGAATTTTGTTGGTTTTCAGTAGGATGCAAGCGTGACTTAGCTAAGGACTGTGACTGGACGGGAAATGTTCAAACTTTGAATTGGGATCACAACTCTCAGTTTCAGTGTATTTCTCTCAGAGATTATCTGTTTTTCCAAGTGAAACTGGAGGTACCCCTTTACTCACCTAATTCATCACATGATACACGAGATCGAAGACTTCTCAGATTAATTCTTGCCTGGACCAAGTCACCTGCCATAGAGAATAGGAGCCAAATGAAGTGCATAGTTATTTCTCTGTTGTTGTTGTAGTCCTGGCTGCTCATCCTTGAGTAGCCCAGAGCTTTAAGCAGCCTTTTTCCCTGTCATGCAATCAGACATGCATGAAGGGCTGGGAAACGTCCTTCAGACGTGGCTGCTTAGGTGTTTGTATCACTTGGCCACCATCCTGCAGCCCTTCCCAAAACCTCCAGCCAAGTCCCGCCTATGGATCTGGGATGGGCTGGCGAGCTTTAGACTGGGACGTTGCCAATGTTTTAGAGTTCACCACGTGTCAGATAAGAGTCAAAAGGAAAGCGTTTAAATTCCCCCAAATACATGTGACCTTGTCATCACGTTGTCATCTTCTTGACATCTGTTTCACCGATGTCTCTTATGTTTCAAGTCTCAGAATTTCCAAAGGACGGATTTTGCTCTTTCTCATCAGTTCTCTGCCTTGCACTGGAGACTTTTCCAGCACAAGGACACGGTGGCTTGTGGTGGCATCCTGTGGAGAGAGGTCTGAACCTCTGTGAGTGGCTGTCAACAGGATTTGCTGAGCACAGTTGTGTAATCCAGTGTTCTTCAACTGGACTTCCAGTAAGGCAAAAATGATGCAGCAGCCTCCCTGGAGGAGGGGTGGGTGTAATCAAACATTTTTACAGTGGTACAACAGCCAATGAGATATGCCAAGAGCATTGTTCCATATCATAGTCAGCATCCAGTAAGAAAGATGGGCCTCAGACACTGAGAATAAAAAGTTGCAGACCAAAACTAGGCACGTTTTCTTTGCTGCAAGAAGTGGGAGGTCCTCTCAGTGATGCTGCAGATGCTCGTATGGGCAACAGATACAGGGGACGGGGCAGAGGTCAGCATTTTGGTCATGGTGCTAATCAGATTTGCCCTATCAGATCTCCCTGGTAGCTGGGGTCCCTTTGCCTGTGTATTTTGTAAACCTCAGAATAGCATTTCCCCACGACTACCAAACCAATGAAGAGGTCAGCCTTTCCGCAGACTGGAAGATATTATCGGGAGTAGAAGCAATTTAAAGCTTTTTGAAGCCTAGATCCTGGTTATTCCTTCTAAACCTTCCATTTAGGATTATTTGAATTGATGTATGTTTCTTTCTGAGAAGTTTCTTGCTACAGGCACTGTATTGACGTTGCCAGTGTCTGCAGCTTCTGCAACAAAGCAGGCTCCTTGAGCAGAGGCTTTGACAGGAAGAAGTCTCAGCCCCTTCACAAGCCAGGCAGGGTCAGGAGCTGAAGCCAGATCTCATGAGTGCGTTAACATTTCTTTTAATCACAAACCCTCTTTTCTTTCCATGACTCAGTAATACAGCCAAAATCACCAATTTCACTGAAGTTTAACCAGTTCTTTTTATCAAGACTGGAACTGCATGTAGCGTTGTCGTTCCAGAATGCACTGAGGAGCTACAAGAAGCCTGAAGGGAAAACAGATGTAAGAAAGTAATTCTTGATGTTAGAGATTCCAGCTTCGTGCACATGAAGAAAGTGTCTCTTAGATTTTGTTTTTCTGTAAGGGAACACGTGTGGGTATATATAATAAATGGAGAGAAGGATGTTAATGAGCCTTTAAAAAACAAAAACCAAACAAAACAAAGCAGATGCCCCACATGATGCAGCGTATGTGGTAGTCTGTAAGCAGTTAGTGATAATTGTCTCTCAAAGTATTTCCTGGACTAGGATGGCAGATAATTTGGAAACAAATCATTTAATGGGAAGAAATAAAGGATATGACATCCAAAAGTGAAATTAATTCTGCAGAGCTTTAACTGAAGCGGAGGAAATTCTTGGGAATGTCTCCAGGTCAGTACAAGTCAAGTCAGATTTTGATTTAGCAATACCAAAATCTCAACCTGCCCTCCTGCCAATTAGTTAATTGCAGCTATCCAATACTACTGCTATGGGAAGGTGGACGTGCATTGCCCTCCTCTGTGAGGGCTCCAGTTGTGAGTCTCTTGGAGCAGTGATTACAGCTGCCCCGGGAGCTGAAGGGATCATGACACTCACTGGTATGCACTTGAATTGTACCATTGTTGGGTCTTATGATGAGAAGCACGGCAAAACCTCTGCTTAACTAGAATTAGTTTCTTTACACGACATGAATGGTGAGGATCTGTAAGAAGGCTTAGACAGAAACTATTTTTGTTTAAATCATTTCTCACTTCCTGCATTATTCAAGACTTCGGGCCTTTTGCAAAGCCCCTCCAGCATCCCCTGCCACAAAGACCCATCTGTGACCTGAGACTTTTGTCCTTCCCATGTTACAGATAAAACTGTAATGTAAACAGATGAAAAATCAAAATAAAAAATTTCTCCTCTTGTTAAGGAATCCTGAGGTTGGAGAGAGTGTGGATTTGCTTGGAGTTTTACTGCTCTATTAGGAGGACACTAAGACTTGCATGAATCTTGGAAGCTCACCTTTTAGACAAAGCTGAATTCAACTTTATACCAAAGTTACATCTGGCAAATGCAATCTGAAATTAGATTTCTTTTTCTCATTTTTTTTTTCTTCAGGAAGGAGAAATATCATGCTTTGCCCACTAAAATTGCTCATCTTGGGGTCCTTTGTTAACCTTAGAATTTTCAACGTGTCTATAAAGCTACTTAAGCTCTTCACCTTGGCTGTGTAAGAGGGTCAGCATGTTGTTCCTAGCAGACGTGGGTCTCCATATATTGCCATAGCAGAATGTATCAGGTGGTTTTCTGATGGGATCAAAGCAAGCAGGAATTTCTCAGAGGTGCTCTGGGGAAAGGGAGACCCTGTGTGGTGCAGGACAATGGCACCAGAGCTAGTTGCCAGACCTAATATGCTCGTCATCGTGTCCTTAGGACAGAAAGCCTTGGGTAATCATGTTGGATAGGTGGGTAGCATAAAGATACTGGGTTTATTTAATGTCAATGATGGGGTTTATTTAATTGTGGCACTGATGTAGAGGTCACCCAAAACATGTGCAGTGCCAGTGAAGCCAGTGTGGGGGAAATGCAAAGGACTCTGAACCTTTTCCTTCTCTTACTCCCCAGTGCCCGTCCCTGGGCACCGTGGGCAGCCACAGATTGAAGCAGGGAAGTGATGCGTGCTCGTGAATGCTGTGAGAGCCTTTCTGAACATCGCTGTTTTCTGACAAAGCATGTTCTCACACTGTCCTTTGATGACCAGAATTGCTTTGCTCAGTGCTTAACCCTGACCATCTGTGATCTGAAACCCTGTGGGGTGAAGAGGATCGGAAACATCACTATAAAAACCAATGTTAAAAGACGTGCTTTTAAAAAGTACACAAAAAGTAGCAGGAACTCTTGAATCATTTCCTACCAAAGGAGGACTGAACCCTCTTGACTTCACCATGAGTCACCGCGTCCCAGCCACACGCTGGTTAGGAGAAGGGGAGGACCGACCCCAGAGCCATGGCTTTGAGTTCAAGATGATCAACAGGCGAGTTCAACCGTTTTGTGAAAGTCTTCTGGAGATGACTCAGCTCTGCCTTAATCCTGCGTCCTGTGAGCTAAAGCATGCGATTTGGAGAGAGTGCAAGTGGAGGTATCTGCCACAGGCCCCTCAGGCTTTTACTGCAGGTGGAAACTGCCAGCACCTTGTTAAGCAATGCAGTCTGTAGGCATGATGAGCCATTTCCCATTATTTTGAAGTAAAGAATAAGGAAAAGAAAGTAATTTTTACAATGAAAATTAGTCTATTTTGCCTTTTATAATTTCAGATTGTAATATTTTTGCATTCTTTTCGCACAGGACCTGTCATTCCTCCATCAGAATGTGAATGCACAGAGTTCCTAGAAACACGACCGAGGTGCGCCTCTGGGCCAGCTCTGCGGGACTTCTGTGATGGGTAAGTGCAGAGCGGCGATCGCTGGGGCACATGCCTTAGAGGTGGGGCTGAATGGTTGCTGATTGCAAAGAGGGGCAGGTCGTTAGCAGGGACTTTGTGAGCTAAGGACTGGGAGGAGGCTCCTCCTGCCGCCAAGAGGTGTCACAAATACCGAGGTTGCTCTGAGCTGCTGCTGAGTCCCCTTGCGCTATCGGGAATGGTAGCACAATGTGCAGCATGGGGCATTGTCAGATAGCAAATGAGATAAAAGATTTTTTGAATATGTTGGGACATGAGTAAACATTGAACAAGTAAATGGTGCCTTGAAGGAAAAGATAATAATCTGAATGGAGGAACAGAGTTGCCAAAGGCTCTGCTAAGGCCTGAAGTCTGGAAGACAGCTGGAAAAGGATTGAACAGTATTTCTCTCTGCAGTTGTATGTGCAGAGCACCTCTGGAAAGCCAGCCAGCCAGGGGTGCTGTTTCAGAGGGCGATAGCCTCAATGCACTTCACATACTTACTTGGTGGTGGTTGGGTAACACGGAGGACGGTCTGGGTCGGTGTACTGAAGATGTCTCAGTACTGCTCTGTTAACGTGGCGTATTTCAGAGAGGCAGACTTTAACAGAAGGATCTGGAAGATATTTGCAGCAGAACTGGTGAGTGACAGGTTGAAGGGTCCAGCTGGAAACTTTGGCAGAGCTTGCCGAGTATGTGATAAAACAGATCAGGACTGGCAAGGAACAAAACAGCCTGAGATTATCTGTTGGAAGATCTCGAATTAACCTGTGACTGGTGGATTCACACGGAGCACAAGCTGCCCGTTCACTGTCTCCTGATGGGTGGGTGACCTGGCATGCTGGTGGCGCAGGTGTGCGAGCGGCTCAGGGGTCCCACGGAGAGGAGCTGATGCCCAGGGTCCTGCAGTACTCAGTCAGAGCCCTGCAGAAACCGCTGCCTCTTTGAGCACCGGTGTGGCACGTGGGGATGATGGCAGCCTGAGTTGCACAGGATTATCCTTCAGATAAATATTATTGTTGCAGCAGAAGACAAATGAACTAACAACCTGAAAGCAAACAGAACATTTACTGGTTTTAAATTGAAAATTGATGCATGATCCCATGTATTATCACTCACAGCCCTGAAAGGGAAGACAAACAGGGTGCAAGCTGAACACCCTTGGCTTTTTGGTGGTCAGCTAAAGGAATGAGTTAGGGGTAAATAAATGGAAAAGATCTCGCTGTGCTAGCAGATGGGGAAAGCGCTCATTATTGTGTTAAGCATATTCAAGTCTTTGGTGTTTTTAAATTCGGGAGTCGGTTCACTGAAAGGTCAGGGACTGCATCAATGAGGAGGAGTTTTGAGGATGTCTCCGAGCAATGAGAACCTCTGCACAGAGTACGCCTAGAGCTGCGAAAGACCTCCTGCCCAAAGCCATGTTTTGAGAACATTTCCCTTCCACTAAGGCAGGAATTGAAAGATGAGCAGGATTTCTACTCTTGGTGTCAGATGCTGATGTTCCCTTTGTTTTTTCTTGGTTATAGCAGGGGTGAAAAATTGAATATATAGGTAGTGCTGAAAGAGAGAAACTAAAAGTGAAAAATACCCGCTGCTGCTGGGAAATCTGAGCTGCCGGTTTGAGGGGAAGCAAAGCAGCAAGGAGTGCTGTGGGCAAGGTTGGTGGTCTCCCTTGCCCTGTGCTCAGTGCTGTTCTATCTGCAGCAAAGCACCAGGATCGCTGTGGGAATCTCCTCTGTACAGAGATGACAGCTTGAGAGCTTCCCCGTGGTTCTCTGGGGCGTATGCTTCACGAGCTGTGGTGTGTAAGAGGTTTGCAGGGAGCTTTTAGGGTCAGCAGCATTGTTTGTTCTTGCTGTGTTAGGGCATTAAGAGCTGGGCATGTGGCACAGGAGAAAGTAACGCCCTAGCAAGTGTCCTAACCTCCTGCAGAACGAACACGACGTGCAGGGCTGTTTGTTAGAGGAATGAACTGTAGCTTGTACCTGGCTGCCCTCTCAAATCTCGCTGAGCGGTGTGTGCAAGCATCCATCCAGCAGCGCCTTTTAAAGTGGTTGAAAATAAACATGGCAATATATAATGCAGACCAGAGCAGACTGAGGCAGTGAACTCTGGAGGAGTGAACAGTCAGCTCCAGAAAATAAGGATGCTGCGGCACATGATGTTCTCTTGATGTTCTCTGGTTCTCTTTTTTTTTTCTTTCTCCTTCAGTAATGATGGCAAAGGTTCAGTTATTTATATCCTTGCTAGTACGTACTGGCAGGTAATCTGAGATATTGCCCACTCTTACTAAGATATTTAAAATCTCAGCAAAATATTTTGTTCTTTCTGTCTTTGAAAGGAGCAAGGAGAGAATGAGCTTGAGCATGCAAATGAGAATCCACATTAGTGATGTGGATTAGCCAGTTTGCTGTGGATGAGAGCTACTCGTTGCCATTCACCAAAAATACATGGCATTGTGTCACGCTGATGGCTGGAGTGTCAGGAAGGCTATCAGAGGGAGGATTGCATTTAAAAAAAAATATTATTTGTTTCTTTGCTTGTTTGTTTTGGCACAGCTCAATGGGAAATAATGTTTGGTCCCAGAAACAGGTTTTCAGGATCTCCTAGGAGGCATCGCGAATGCTCAGGTATTCAGGTACACACCACAGAGAATAAATGGGGAATTGATACACGTGGATACGCCATGGGTCTGAGTAATCATTCTCCCAAACTCTCCAGGGAATGCCGCTAGTCTGAGCACTGTAGGAGGAGAGCTAGGATTTATTTGGTGAAGATTCACTTACCATAAATAAATAAAAATAAATAAGTAGGCTAAATGAGTAATGAATAGTTCAGCCAGCTCTAATGCTAAATAAACAGACTGAATTGTAATGAATATATCGGAACCCATTTGAACCGGAGCTAGAAATCCAAGGAGAAATAACTGGCACTTAAATTAATGCTCAATATAAAATATAAATATATGATATAAAATATAGATCTTTTTTTTCCTCCTGAGATTTTAAAGATTCATCTGCGCTCTGTGTTAGGAAGGCTTGAGGTACGTACGCTGCTCAGTGCCGTGCAGTGACATACATCACGGAAGAGTTGTAAAATTCCTTGATGTATGCTTTTGGACAGTAACTATATTTGTAGTGGCTCTCATGGAGGGTGGTATTTATACTGGTAGGAGAGTGCTTTAAATTCATGCAGCCATCTCCATATAAAGCATTTTTATAGGATTTTCCACACTATGGGGGGTTGCACGACTTTAATTATGCAACTCAAGCCGAATCGGTAAAACTTCTATGTGAAGATAAGCCCTTTAGCAAGGTAGACTCCTGCTCTTGAACTTAAAAGAAAATCATTTTCTTCATGTGAGTTCCCCCGAGAACAGCAGGAAAAATCAATAGCTGCTCCGGCACGCAGGAGGGGCTGCTCTTTGCAGGCAGCCCAGGGGTATTGTGGTGCACGTGCTGCCTTGTGCTCCGATCCCGGTGTAGCTGAGGTCACCTACGCCCGGGTGGCACGAGGCTGCCTGGGGGCCAGAGTCCTAATCAGACACTTGTGGCCACTTGAGTCCACTTAGCAAATTCAGTAGGGCTGCAAACAGCGGTGGGAGTCAGAGACTGAAGAGCAGCTCGAGTGAAACTGCCTGATCAAGGCAAAGAAAACTCAGCGTGCAAACGGAGCTGCTGAGAAGGGGCAAGATTATTTTCTTTGGAAAAACCATGGCTGCTCTTTTAGTGAGGGCAAAACACCTGGGGAGTGGGATGGGACCAGCTTTGGGCCTTCATGGAGTCAGTCTTGGTTGACGGGCTGGGGACATCCTGCTCCAGGCATGGCTGGGAGCTGGCAGGCAGTGCTGCTGCATTGCTCGCTCAGGCTTCGTTGAGCAACATATGCTGAGGCCCATGTGGGGTTAGAAGCGTTTTGGATACCAAGTGGCAGCTAGGAATTGATACCAATGTCCCAGTGGTGAGCAGGGGCATGTCAGTGGGCAGGTTGAAAACTGCACGTCTCTATGGGTATGGGGTGACAGCATTGTGGCATCGATAGGGAAAGGAGTCAGAGGAGATAAAATTCACTGGTTCACTTTTTTTTCTTAAAAAAAAAAAAAAAAAAAAAAAGAGAAATGCTTTCCCTTTGGGTTGTCTCCATCACTAAGTTCTGCAAAGCAGCTTTTAAGGGCAGAACACATCTGTATTCTGACTGCACTACAAAACACATGGAATATAAGAACTTAGAAGAAACTAATAAGGTGTGTAGTCCCCCAATGTGAGCTGAAATGAAAAAATGAGAGCTCTTTGCTTTATTATAATAGCGTGGAGCAGAGTGAAATAATGGCTCTGCATATGAAATAGTTAGGAGGATAATCAACCCAAACCTCCTATGATCCTACAGTAGAGGCACCAACACTGGAGGCAGGCAGTGGAGTTAATAAATTAAGGTGCAACTAAAATAGATTCATGGTCATTTAACAACGTGTCAGGGCTCCTAGAAAAATGAGTATAATGTGTTTAAGTCTAATGTAAAAATAACTTTAAACAGAAAAGAATGAAGGAAGGGGAAAATGGGAGATTTATTGCAGCAAACAGCTGAGGTCAATTTGCTTTCACAGCAGATGAGAAGAAAACAGCACACGTATGCCAGGAGCTGGCTGTAGCACTTCCTCCTTCCTTCTGTAGGAAGCAAAATAGGTTGAGAAAGTAGCTGAATGCTCTTCTGGTGAGTTGTTCAAGTGCCTAGGAAAGGCCAAGTGGGATGTCTCATCTTGAATTTTCCTGGAGCAGTCGTTTTCCGCAGAAGTCAATAGCCTCATTTCATGAGAACCAGCCTCTGATCACCAGCTCAGGGACTTGGCTGCCCAGCAAATATTCACATGGGGTTTTTGTTTTGTTTTGGAGGGAGGGTTGGTAGAATTAACTTGAGCCATTGATATTTTATTTTCTGTTCCCCCTGCATTGTTGTCAGCTTGGGAGACATCGCTGTCTGCTGGGTTTCCTATCTAGGGATGGCAGTCATCAATCCAGCTTGGGCAGAGTAGATTCAGCCAGCAATTCCCTGGCCCCTGGGAATCCATCTGTGTCTGCAGCCTTTGGCTACATATTGTAAGAAAAATCTGTGTAGTTACTTAAGTATATAGTTTTAAGCTCTGCCCTACAGAGAAGCGGGGGGATTCAGAGGCATCTGTGCAGGTGCTCAGGTTGGTTTTACGTCAGCCAAGGAAACAGCTGGCTGCGTGCTGGGGATGCTTTGATGGGTGTTTGCCGGCAGAACATAAAGACTAGTTTTGCTGAACAGGCAGTTATGGAGTAGACCCTGTCTGATGGACAGAGTCCAAGCACAAAGCTTTGTACTGCAGAGCTTCGTTGTAGGACACCGAGTTGCTCCTGCAGTGCTGAAGCTGCCTCTGTGCCAGTGCCTCTTCCCAGCCTTCACACCCCTGGGCAGCCCCCAGCTGCCATCTGGCAGCACTGGCAGAGGTATAATCATTGCACCTCACCTCAGGTGGGTGAGGGCCTTTAGGAATTAAATATTGTTTGGTTTTGCACAGTGGTCTCCCTCCAAAGGACTCTGAAACGAGTGAACTAGAAGAGGGTGTGGGGTTTGCAGGCAGGACCCTTGCTATTGCAATCCCCTGCCTCCGTTTCCCTCCGTGCTCCATGTGGGGCTGCATTGGCTCTGCTGGCTTTTCTGGTAAAAAATCCTGGGAATAATTCTATTTCTCACAGCAGTATTACTTTCACAGGAGCAGAGGAAGCATGCGTGTGCTCAAACAGGCTCTCTAAGGGCTGCATTTTAAAAGAGATCTAAGTGTATGCTTAAAAACCTTTCCTTTCTTCCTGGGATTAAAATAGAGACATTAATTCCAATGTTTAATGGCTTTACTGCGATGGTGCTTACATCCCTCCCATGTTCATTTTTTGTGACTTGTTTAGCACTTATTGTCAGTGCTGTTCCCTGAAACAGCATGCTCTAAGTGAGCAGGCTCCTGGATGACATGGATGATTTATAAATACTTTATACAGTCAGAACATATTTATGCTGGGCAGCCGTTTATTTGGCTATTTCCAGAGACTGTCTGAGCCACTAACAGTTACATTATAGAGACAAATGGAACCGAGTTTCTGCTCAAAAAAGGCTGCTTTTGGCCATTACCCTAACAAACCTACTACTGCCAGATAAAAAATAGATAGGAAGCTTAAGCTTAAAAGATACTTTGGAAAAATAAAAACTCTGAGCTTGCCCCCTTTGAAGTTGATATAAAACTCCCCTGATGTCAACGCTGCAGGTGTGAGGCTTGAGAGAATTATAAAGCTAAGAAATATTTATGGTCTTTGCTTTATGAATCAAGTGTTTGATTTAAAGGTTGCACATCTTTACTTTAAAAATCTCTGGCTGAAATCTCTTATTGGAGGCAGTAAGCTATCCTAGGCTATTAAGTCTTATAGCTATGCCTAAAAATAAATGTCAAAGAAACAGACGTAGGGAAATGTAAGCCTTGATCCTGCTTTAAGATCTCGGCTGGATCCCTGCAGGCTGAGATCCACTGGTGTAGATCTGACAGCAGGGTCAGTCTTGCTGGGAAACTGCAGCAAAGAAATGTCCAGGTCATGTTTTCAGTAGCACTGGAAATTTGCTTCATGCAACTGAGTTTAACTGGGCAGCAGGAAAGCCCTGCCTAGCCAGCTGTGTTGGCTTCAGTTTGAAAATGACAGCCACTGTAGCTATCTCTTGCACAACTCATCCCGTCTGCAGCCCTTAGGCCTCGCTGCAGCAGGACTTCATTGGGATGCAGGACGGGTTTGCAGAGCCCTTTTCCCTCCTGCTCCCTCCTTCCTGAAGCTGCTGCAGTTTCCCAGCAGCTCTGCTGGCTTTGCTTGTTTGTTTGCCTTCCGTCATCCTCCTTGTTCTCCATACTTGGAGGTCACTACGCGACCGGCAGATCTGCCCAATTTATTCCTGTGTATGACAAAAGAGAGCCGGGTCAGGCAACGAGCCGTGAACTTCTCTTTCTATTTCGCTGCGGTTGTACGGCAGTGATCTGCACGCTGCCAGTCACCCACCATATTGATGAGATTAGCTGGTAATTAAAAACCCAGCCAAGCCAGGCAGGGGAAGATGACTCAATTAGCAGAATGTCACTGAATCTAATTTACTTTGCTTATCACAGATTTATTCTCTAATGAATTAGAAAAGAAGAGCAGGACACCTTCAGAGGGAGATCTGGGGGCTTAAAAGCTTAAATACTTTCTAACCCCTTTATGCTCCTGGTTTGGTTTGCAGGGAGTGTGCGGATATTGCCAACTGCACCGAAAGGCTGGCCTCCCAGTAAATGTACCGTAAGATAGTGCATGAGCAGGAATCCTGCTGTCAGCTGTTTCCTGAGAAAGGCACTGTTAAGGTTAGACCTTCCCTTGCTTATAAACCTTCGTGTGCTTTCAGGTTGAGAGCAAGCAGGGGCTTTGGATGGCATTTTATTGGCGTTGTGCTGGGTGAGCGTTCGATGTAAATGATGGTGGAACTGCCACTGAATGTGATACTTGGCAAAGGAAAGCATGAGGGATTTCCTGGCTCCAAAAGCATGTCAGAAATAGACATTTTCAGCTGTAATGAGTATTTTAAGGTATTTCTCAGTGTTTTTCTCATTTCAGCTGTGATGTTCTGATGATTAACAATTAGAATAACGTATTTTACCAAAGCCCTTTGGAAATAGTTTAAGAGACTATTGGACAGATGTACAGCTGAATTTATATGTAAAGTGGAGGCTATAAACCATTATCTCTCCTGCTCTCTTCATAGTAGATGGCGTAGCATATTATGGGTGATTTAAGTGAGGATATTACCAGGCCTTGAGCTCTTAATCTGATCTGCATGACAAAACCCACATGGCTTTATGGGGTCTTACCGATCTCAGTGGGGCTGTACAGGGGTCTGTACGCAGCAGGCACACAACAGGATCAGGACTACGGGCTGTGGGGTGGTTACTCCTGTTAGAGCTTGTGTGTCATGGATCGATACCTGTGCTTTAAAGGCTGGTACGACGTTTTCTGTTTGGGCAAGGAGGCTATAACTGGAGCAAAACATCTAGTTCTGACAACTTTGCTCAAATAATAATAAATATAATAGAAAATACGAAGCTTTTAAAAGCTTCCAAAGCTATTTGAGGATCTCTCGAGAGAGACTTAATCTACACTGGCATCTCTAACAGTCCAGAGAGCAGTTTTGGAAATGATAATGAGAAGTATGTTTTTTTGTAAGCATGTATGTGTGTGTTGCTTGCAGAAGGGAGAAGGGTTCATAATGAGAATGAATAGGATGGGAACTCATCTCTATTTCTGTCCTGAATCCATTACCAAGGCATGAGAAATGTCAGTTCAGCAAGGCTGAAACTGCCCCTAAAATTCAGTACTTCCCCTAAATGCCTAACAGCTTCAGAGGAGAAGTTTAGACATAGATTGCTGTGCACAGATGGACACAAGCGTTTTGAAGCTCTGAATGTTACACTTTAAATGTTCTTTCCTGCTATTTCAAACCATGCTCCCTTATTTCTTGCCCCAATAGTTCTCTGTATCACAGAAAGCAGTTTGTTGAGCAATGTGTAGTCATCAGAGCACTTCTACCATATCTCAATTGCAGCTAGCTGGTTGGTTTCCAGAGATGCAGCCATTGCCAAATGTACCTCTCTAAACTGGAGAGAGAAAAACTCACTAAGGTATTCTCATTAAGCTAATAATGACAAGGAAGTTCAGATCCTCGCCTCTGAGTCACTGGAACTACAGAGCCAGGAGATACTGTGTCATGTTCAAATGCTGTCAGCAGCTCGTGCTAAGTGAGTGTTTTGTATGCATGCATTTGCTGAGATCATGATTCTGAGGCTTCTATAAACTAACTATAAAAATTATGACTGGCTGTAGTATTGACACTAATTTACTCTAATATTACTAATTCCATTCTAGCTCAGCTGTTAATGTGGTATTGCAATTTCTTGCAAATTTGGAGAAAAGATTGAAAGCCACAGATAACTTCAGCATGTCTGTGTTGTTGCAGCAGTGGAGTTGGTGTGTTGAGTAGCAGGTGTTAATGCAAAAGGGGCAGGAGTGAACAGAAGTGGTGAAGAAAGCTGGGGAGCTCCTCAAGGATCCAAGGATGAGAGGCTTTCCCTTGATGCTGTGAAAGAAAGGGAACAAGAGGAGAGAAGCTGGAGGATCTGATCAGCAAAGCTTACAGTGGAAGAGCTGAAGCTGAGCTGCAGAGGTTAGGAAGCCTGGAGGTGTGGGTGCTGGATGCTGTCGGTGATGAACAAAATGCTGTAGCAGTGCGCAGGAAGCAGAGAGGGTGTGTGGGGATATGCAAGCGACTGAAAGCGTATCAGTTAACAATGAAAGAGGCAAGGTAAAGACAGGGGCGTTAGAGGAGCTGGTTCTGCTACACACTGTAAATCTCAGAGATGGGAAAGATCAAAGAGGAGTGGATCGTGGGATTAAGACTTGAAGGAGAGTCCCCCCAGGCCCTGGCTGTACGAGTCAGTTCAGGTATCGCTGCTGGGCTCGCAGGCAGTGCCATGGAAAAGGAGCGTTCAAATGGCTCCTAAGCCCTGTGGTGCAGCATCCCTCTTCCCCACAGGACCTCAAAGTGCTTCATAAAATCAGACATGTTGGGAAAAGATCTCTGTCAAAGCAAATATTTATTTTAAGTGCTCTTACTGGAAAACATAAGGGATGAAAGGGACTTAAACCTCTCAGGCTCACATGTAAACCAGTAACAGTGTCTGTGCTGATGTTTTAGAGTATCTTTTTTTATAGTGCTATCATCCATGCGTGGCTCTTGCTTAGCTCCTCAGGGGGTTCTGTCCCTTGTCACTCCCCTCTCTGTAGTGAGACAGCTGTGGTCCATTTACCTGGAGAGGATTTGGAGGCAGTGGGAATGCAATAGGGAGAGGGGAAATGAGGTGTTCTCTCAGCAAACAGATACCGAGTGCCAAAACCAGGAGATTAACTAGTACAGGCACCAAGAAGCTGTAACATGAAAACATTGCTGCCCAAGCAGCGAAAACACAGCCTGGATTGCACTTATGGAAGTGTCCTGTGCCGTGGAGGAGAACCAGAGCCCTGAGAAGAGAGACTTGCAGGAGGCAGGAGAGGGAGCTGGGGCTCCAGAAGGCCTTGTCCCTGCTTTCCGTCTGCTCTTGCATGCCCGGCCCCAAGTGTGGGGCTGCTACACATGGTTTTCCCCTTATGCTAAGGCATGGGGGATCCAGCACAGGCTTAGTCTTTTGAGGAAGTTGGTGGGGGGTGCAGAAAACTTTTATCAGCCCTTGAGAGTTAATGTGGGTGTTGAGCGGAGTAAGATTATGAATGCCTTAATAGTCTCTGTGTCTGTTCACCAGCTAACGTTTCTGTCTGACCCAGCCTGTCAAGGCCTTCTACAGATGAATACCAATGACCTGGGCCTTCATTATCCCATCATTACACAAATCCTGCTGTTAATTTATGTATAGGAAAGAAGTAGCAGCTACATAAGGCTCCATCAGCTGCATAATTACTGCATATATTATGAAACAGCAGCAAACTCAGTCTGTGAATATAAACCATCTCTGCTCATTAGAAACCTGCAAGAATTAATTAAGTGGGGCCTGATGCTGTCACCTGCAGAAGGGAGGTATTGTGGCGCTGTGGCCAGGCCCAGACCGCTGTAGGGCTGGGTGCCATTTTCCTTCCCTCTCTTTTAGCAGTGTTAGAGTTCTTGGAATGCAGGTCCAGATTAAACCTTTAGAACAACTGAAATGAATCCATAGTTCAAATAGAAAATGAAAGGGTTTAGGAATTTTCCATGAGTGACGTTTATATTCCAAGATCAATTTGCTAGCGCAGTCCTTATAACTTCCCAGGTTTCTGTTTGTTTATGTACCAGAAAAATGTGCTCTGCTAGACCGACTGTAGCGATTAGTTAAATTACTCATACATCCATTATTAGCAAGAAAAAACAAAACAAAAAACCACCAAAAACCTCTGTTCCACTTTGAGCCTGTGTTTGTTTAGTGCCACCTGTTAATAACTTTCTGCTTGAATGATGGCCACTAATTTTGTTTATGGCTCTTGAATGTCAATCGGGCACATATTTTTGAAACCAAATTCAGACCGGTAGATTTGGGTGCCTATGGATGTGTGTTTTCATGACTGCTTTTCAAGAGGAGTGGAGTGGTAACGGGCTTTACCCGATGTATGATGTGAGTAATACAGAGGGTTTGGTAGCTCTATCGGTGTTAATTAAATGGGGAGGCTTATTTACCTTCCCAGCTGGTGTTGGTTTACATACAGGTAAAGGAAATCACAAAAATTGATGCAATTCCTGCAGCTTTCAGATGGTCAGAGAGAACAGGTATACACGGATGGCATCCATTAGAGTGGGCTGGCTTTGGAGGAGAGGTGGCTGCCATGCAGGATGGATTTCCAAGTCCAAGGAAGAGGGAAGGTGCTTGCTTTCAAAAAGGACTGATATGTGCCTTGAGATTGCAAAGGTATGGTGAGAAAATGTCATACTTCCCAAAAGTTGTGTATGCATCATGTTAGGTGGAGGGAACAGGTAACCAGGCTGTGGAATGGGGAAGCAGCTGGAGAAGGGAAGACAGACAAGCAGGGCAAAAAAAAAAAAAAAAGGCAGGTAATTAAATCGTGCTTCCACGCTCTGGGGATGGGGTTCTCTGTGCATCTAAACATGGGCTTGCATGGAAAATAAACACTGGGAAAAACAGCTACTTGGTGTTAACCAGCCCTACTCTGTCAGCCGGGGTGGGGATTGCTGTGACTGTTGTTCCTAACTTCAGGTGAGCGAGGGGGCTGTGGTTAGCAGTCAGACATCTCCATGCTGATAACACTGATCACACGCTTAATGCTGAATTTCTAGCAGAACATAGCAATCGCAAATCTCCTTTGAGTCAATTCTGGCATGAAAGGAGGAAAAGCTGCATTTCCCAGGAAGGAGTCTGCTTCCTCTATTCCAGATGACTGAGTTCTTTTGAGTTTATTGCTACTTTTTAAAGCAAACTGTATGTTTTCAACATTTTTTTTTTTTTAATACTCCTTTGGAAATTGAAATATTGCTTTTCTTCTGCTATTTTGTTTGTAGAATCACATGAAGAATATTTATTTACACATGTACTATGGGTACATTACTATGCCGTTTTTATTTTCCCTTGGGAAAGGCCATGTTTGCTGCCCTGCTTTTGGATGCTGTGGGAGCCATGGTGTCACCTCTTCGAGAGAGCCTCAGAGATGTGCTCCAGCAAGGCTTGAAATAACTTGCTTCTGAAGCTGTCTAAAAGGATGTAAGGCAATCAAGTCCATCAGGCAGGGGCATTTTAGCTGGGTAGTTCTTCCACCGAATAAATTAGATATAGAGTGCCCTCACTGAATGAGATATTTAAAACTGATAAAATCAAATGTACTGAAACAGATTAGATGTACATAAAACTATAGTTTATTGACCTTTCTTGTAAACCCTTGTTTTTCAGGGAGTGCATTTACTAAAGTAAAAGGTTGAGGGTGTTGGTCCACAGTTATTTCTGTTTCTGTCTCGTGTTCTTTTTGGCTATGACAGACAGTCTTCAACTCTGATTTTAATTTGAAGGTCTGTTGTCTTCATGAATTCTCATCCGAGTGATGTACTTTGGTTTTGTCTACTGGAAGTTCCCATTAATAGTTAGGTCAAACTGTGTGATGCCAGCATGCCTTTCTCAGGGGTAAGTTTTACAGAAGCTGTCAACTTAATAAGATAGCAATAAATTTCATTTAATATAAATCAGGACTTTCACAACAGTGTCTTTAAGTGGTTCATTTTGTCTGACAAACTGAAAGGTCTTGTGTTGTGTTGGCTTGCCTTGGTGAGATATTTCAAACGCCTGATATAATGAGGCCTTTTTCTCGTGTCTTAGGCTTCTCCGGCATAAATGCGGTGCTTCATTAGCAATTCCCTGCAAATGCTTCTGGTAAAGAGTGATTACTTTTCTTTACAAGTGTTGTCACTTCTCCTGTGGCTTAATTTGGGTTGCTGTGTAGAAGACATGGGGGGCATGGGAAGAAATTCATATAAAAATTTTGACTCATTCTCTGTAATCTCACCCCAGTGTTTTGCTAGCTCTGATGTATTCGGCATTTTAAAGGGTATGTCAACACAGTAAATTTTATACTGCCAATAAAACCTGTTGGTGAGCTCACTGAGAAATTTCTAGACCTTGGAAGGCAATTAATGTTTGAAATATGTAGTAATCTGTTTATTGCAACGTTTTACACATCTGCAAAATTAGGTTAGCAGTCAGTAGCTAGCTGTAAACTGTAAGGCTGCAAGATAAACCTGAAATAGTAAATAGTGTGTATTACACTGTATGATCAGTTTAATAGGCTAATTTTCAAAGCGGTGTTAGATAGAAAATTCATACTATTTCCAAGTTACTCTTGAAATATAAATAGTGGAGATATGTAGCTTGGTGAATGGATCTCTGGCACATGGTAATTATGCTGATTCTAATGATAGTTAAACTCTAGTTTCAGCTAAATGCTAATAAGTGAGGGGCAGCAGCCTTAATTAAATCTGCAGACTATGTTAGGCTGTTGTTCAGGCTTCCTTGCCATGTCAAGAAATCTCTCAGTTGCCACCTAGCTAAGCAATACCCTGGGTCTCTCAGGACCACCTGTGTCCAGAGGGCTACCAGGTGATGCTGGAAGAGGGGCTGTCATTGCTGCTCCTGTGACTCAGAGTTTCAGTGGGGGCATGTTGTGTAGCCAGTGCCTTGGAAGGCAATTCAATCATCTGGTAAGATGAGCATGCCACGTCAAGAGGCAGACCCTAAGAAATCTGTGGCAGTGGTTCATCTGCAGGACCACCCGACCCTGTTTGGTCAGGCTGCACCATGGCTGTGCATGTGAACACCACCAGGGCTTTCGTGCTTTGCATTTACGAGCCCTTTTTTCTGCTGCAGATATTTCTTCCTCCGTGTATCTCCATTTTCAAGATGCTTGAAGCCCTTTGGCTTTGGGGTGAGTTGTTATATCTCTAAGATAAGCACTCTGGTGGATGAATTATTCTCAAAAAGAGCTTAGATACTGCTATTGGTGAGACAAGGCTGTAATGGAATGCCTTTGTAGGTTTTTAATGTTCTCAAATTCAATTCTAGATTGTATTAGAGGGTATGTTGCCTTTTTGTAGCGAGTTTGTTGGAGCTGCACGCATCTCACATCTCTGCCAAACTGAACTTGAACGCTCGTTCCCTCGTAGCACTGAGCCTCTTCAGCTCCTGAGCATCAGGCTCACTTACTGCAGTTCTAAGAGTCAAAATGTTGAAGTGGCTGGGGAGGACTTTTTAAGGATCTCTTCACATCATGAACCACAGTTTAATGAATTCCTTTGCAAGATGCATAATGAAGAGCTTGCAGGTTTCTATCAGTAGCTAAGTAAATCTGTCATTATCACCTCTGTGCAAGGTACAAACTGAAGACAAGGAAGGCTGATCTGGTGCAGGTACGTTGGCTGATAATGGAATACAGATCTCATATGCACCTCTTGCAAATTGCAGTTAAGTTACTCAGATTCTTACAGACTAAATTCAAAGTTTCAGCCCAGCAAAGATGAAAATACGTGACCTGGTTCTCTGCTCGTGCACATCAAGTTACACCAGACTATTCTAGACTTCTGTCCGTGGAAGGAAGAAGAATCAGTGAACACAGAAAGAAGAGTTAGCCAAAGAGCTGGCTTTGCTCATTGCAAAAGTCAGTCATGAACAATCGGTGCCATTCAGGGCTGCAGCAGCCAATTGGCGGAAGAAATCTTTTTTCTTTTTGTCTCATTGACACTAGAACACCCTTTTCTTGATATTCTTGTCTAGCTAATGGCTAGTTAGTAACAACCCTTTCTTCCTGAGGAAGCTCACAGGGAGGCCAACCTAAGGCCAACCTTGAATTTGCTGAAATGAAGGCACTATTATATGGGTTTAGTCCAGGACACAGCATAGAAATAATGATTTCCTGATACTGATGGACAGGGGGCAGAAATCTAGGACCTTTCTTTGCCCTTCAGCAAACACAACCATGAAAAAACAGATACTGCTCTTCTATCTAAAAGGGAAAGAAAGGGCCCAACGATAAGTAATAAAGTATTAGGAGAGACAAACCTAAAAAACACCTTTGTCTCTCAACCGCTGAAGTCACACTAAGGAGTCGTTCCTTTTTCTGTCTTGTTCACTCTTTATATTCAAAGTTCAAATAAATACGTAGCTTTATTTCGTACCACCACACTCCTGCCACTGATTTGATTGAGGTCTTCTACTATACATGATTGAAGCAAGGCATAGGTGCTATCAATCTGTAAAGGAAATTTGAAGAGACTTTTTGTCACTTCTAGTTGGCAAAGAAACTGATCTAGCCTCATTGATAACGTCTTCAAATCACCCAAATTTCTGGCATTAATGATGGAAACAGCAGTTTGGTTGGAATTGAGTGAAAGAAGAATGGATATAGGGGGAGTTCAGCTCTGGTGTTCTTTACACCTAAACTTTTAGAGAAGTTCTGAAAGAAACAGATGAGAAGCAAGCAGACCAAACCCATTAGAAGTAAGACAAAAGGGAAGTTGGTGTAGGTCAGAGGTCTGATGTTTACCTGATGTGTTTTGGTTACAGTCATTGATTTGATTAACTGATGGTTTCTGCATCCAGGCAGTGCAGGGGATTCCTGGCCCTCGGTGAGCTGTGGTGCAACTGAGGGAGACCAGGAGATACGCAGGCAAAGCTTGCAGGGACATGGTGGAGCCATCCGACCTTCAGTCCAGCGAGACTGCGAGGCAGGAGGAAAGGCTCCAGGTAGGAGAGCATCTTCTGGGAGGGGGAGAAACTGGTCATGAGGGAGAAATCATCCACCAGCTAGGGGATCTTCCCACCAGGAGGAATGCCCCCACTGGTACAGGCAGACTGGCTGTAGTGCTGGGAGGGTTTGATTATTAGAAATTGATAACCACATCGACTACTAGTCTCATGGTGAGTTAATATTAAGTGCAGCCTGTTAAACAAGAGGCTAAAAGACAGGACTGTTGTGGCTCTGGGGGGAACTGCTGGGAAAGTAAAATCCTACATGGGACTTCAGCTTCTGTTCATTTACTTATAGAAAAATAAAATTAGAAGACATGGATAAATATGACTTCATGAGAGTTAAAATAGGTTTTATACAAAAAGAAGTTATGTCTTAGAAATGAGAATTTTCTAAGAAGATCATGTATATTAGTGTTATCCAGCTGATGTTCTTCGTTGGTCGGATGCTAACAGCTAAGCTTTCAATAAGGGAAAGCACTTTGGTTAAAGGACAGCAAGCAAGTGAAAAAAATGACTGTTTTTACACTGGAAGGAAGCTACTGATAGGCTTTCTGTGGATTTTAGGTAGAACCTGTGCCATTCAACGCATTCATAAATGGTCTGGAAAAGAGGATTAATTAATAGCGAGATGATAAAATTTACTGAAATGGAATATTCAAGGTGGTAAAAACTAAAATGGACTGCAGAATACACATGATAAAAAGTGACTGAATGGCAGCGCAGAACCAAAGGTTTGGTATTAATAAATGCAAAGTAATATATATGGGGAAAAAATAACCTTATGTATTCATACACCTTGATGGGGTCTAGATTAGCTATTTCCACTGAGGAAGGTGCTCTGAAAGTCATTGTGAATGTTTCTCTGAAAGCATCAGCTTATTCTAGCAGCAGTCAAAAAAGTAAATTGACTCTTGTGAATTATTAGGAAAGGAAGTGAGAACAATCCACAAAACATTGTTACTGTATAAAGCTGTGCTCATCTCTCTGATTTGGTACGCTATTAAAGTCCTCATCTCAGAAAGGATATAAGTAGGACTAGCGCGGAGACAGGCGTGAATATTATTATATAGCTTCTGCGTGAGAAGGCTACAAGCCTTCATCTTGGAAAAATAGATCACTGAGGAGAAGATCAAATAGGGCTCTCTAAAATCAGCAGTGGTGTGGACTGGGTGAATTAGGTATGATTTTTTTCTAATTGTTTTTCAATAAATGAAAAGCAAGAATAGAAATAGGCAATATATTTCAAATACAAAATAAAAAAGGAAATCTCTTGTGCCACTTACACATAAGATGTGGAAATCAGTCATGGGAAATGTGTTCAAAGCTAAAAGTGGTTTAGCGAGAAATTGGGCAGGTTTCTGAAGGGTTGATGTGTAGCTAATCAGCATGCTGGTGCGATGCTCTGCCAGTGTCTAAGAGCTCCTGAAATCGGGAACTGCCAGAGGTGGTGGGATCGTAGGGGAGGGAGTGCTCCATGGCTGTTTTCTGTTCCTCATTGCATAAATATGTAAGGTATCGCCGTCAGAGGCAGGGTAGTGAGCTGATCAGTACGAATATTCTTGTATTGAAATAGGTGAGCAAGAAAGACGGTATTTTTGGATTGTGATCAAGTTTATCTGCCTTACTCCAATCAGAAATCTTGCCTGCCACTTGCATGTGGAGGATCAGAGTGCTCAAGGGCAATAAGCTTAGGATGTTTGGCCCACTGGGAGGTGCTTGCAGTGTCTGAAGCCTGAGTGCAAGTTCCCAGTGACTTGTAAGGACAACATCACTATCAGTTGACCCATTCAGGCCATGTTCTTTCAGAATTTTTCAGAAGAAATCCAAGCATGCCTGGACATAGTTAAGGCCCTTGAAGGCTCTTGCAACTTTATTGTTGACTGGGGGGTGCTTCAGCTGGGACTGCGCATGAAACCACCCTGAACACAAACAGGGCAAAGAGCTTGAAAGCTACTATGGCATCATCCTTACTCTTTGCATGGCACCAACTCCTGTGTTGCTTTTTAATTTTTTTTTTTTTGCTTTTCTCCCTTCCTCAAGCCTTGCAAAGATTTTCCCTCTGTCTTAAATGACTTGCCAAGCACTTGTCCCAGTTCTGGCAATCACATACAAAGAGAGATGAATACATCATAAAATGTATACGGCTTGAAGAGAGTTTTATGTCTGTTAAAGACATCAGCTTGCCTTCCCCACAGTAAAACAGTTTGCGATCTGTGGATGAAAAAAACCCAGAGCTGTATAGAACAATGAACGTACTAAAACCCTCTGGGATAAGTCCTACAGTGTTAGGCAGGCCTGAGATAATTATCGTTTTCCAGCAGAGGAACGAGGCAGCAAGCTGCGTAGAGTTCTGAGTTTTATCTGTTCCCTTTCTATCAGCAGAGGAAGAACTTTCATGCTCAGTTGGTATGAAAAAATGTAATGAAACTCTACAGCAAGTAACTTGCAAGCGGAATAACTCATTAGGACTTCTATCCTCCAATTATGTCCCAATTTGCTTACCCCATCAGGTGGCAGTTAAATCCCCCTTTATTTTGTATTTCCATCTATCGTTCCAGCAATGGCTTTGATACCTTTGAGGTTAATCTTGGCTGGTGTCACGGTACTAAGTGTGGCTTAGGCTGTGGACTGGAGCATGGAGCTACCTTTGGGACATGCTGACCTGGCCACAGCTGTGTTGGGTTCAGAGATTACCACTACCCACAGTGTGTCCTCTCCTTTTCCCCTGAGGTTTGCTGCTCTCTTCAGCTCTGCAAGTATAACTTCCATGTCTAAATGGAGTAGTCACAGAATCACGGAAAGGCTGAGGTTGGAAGGCACGTCTAGGGTCTGCCCAGTCCAAGCCCCTGATCAAAACAGGGTCAGCTACAGAGAGTTGCCCAGGGCCATGTTTGGGTTAGAATATCTGCAAGCATGGAGACTCCACAATCTCTCTGAAAAACACGTTGCAGTGTTTGATCATCCTCACAGAACAATTACCTCCTCCACCATTGGCAATGGTCTGCTGTGGATGACTCAGGCCCTGCCAGGATGCTGTTGGCCTTCTTTGCTGCAAAGGTATGTTGCTGGCTCACACAGAGCTTGGTGTCCACCAGCACCCAGCTCCTTTCCTGCAGAGGCACTAAACCTCTGAGCTTTTGTTTTGTCAGAGGAATATGGGTAAACGGGAACATTCTTAATAGTTGGTTTTGTTGGTAAAACACAGGTCCTTTGGGCAGAACTGAAAAGAACGGATCCCAGTGATAGCTACGTGCATGGCTTTGAGAGGACCCCGAGAGCAGGGGTGGAGGGGAGGAAGATGGCTGGGCCGAGAGGTCAGTTTAACCCTGCTGAGCAGCAGCCAGGACAACCCAGCTGAATGCAGCCTTTGTTTCCGTGAATGGTGAAAGGCACAAATAGATCCTGTCTGAGCAAAGTCTGCACAGACTTTTTGGGGGTAGGAAGGAATAGTGTTGTCTGAGGCTTGTGGTGGCTAGAGATGAAGGCATTTTTCACTTGCACAGACAGGTCCAGGACTAGCAAGATTAGAGGACTGGGTGCAGAGGAACACAAGCCAGCTCCGTGCATTGGCTTTGTTAGCAGTGGGGTGGTTGCAGTGCACCTGAGCTGTGATGTCCCAAACGCTGCTCCCCTCTTCTAGCTGACTCCCTGTGGGTTTGCCAGCGAAGTTCCTCACATCTTGGGAGCCTCTACAGCACTGTGGTGAACGGATGGGCATGTGTCACAGATGAAAGTGTCTTGCTTAGCCTGGTGTTGGCAAGCCGTGGAACAGTGTTGAGCAAGCGCATATGGCTATAAGGCATAGCTCAGCAGGGATAGTGGCTCAGCTCCTGGGAGCAGGATCCCTGTGTTAGTCCTGTCTGGCTCTTTAAGCAGGGCTAATTAGCCCATGCATCACTTGTCGTCTCTCTTCTGGTGCCAAATCTAGAACTAGTCTGGATATGAATGAAGTGTACCGTGTTTATCACATGCTGTAAGCATGCCTGTAGGTTGTTACCTCACTTAGGCTCAGATCCATGAAGGGATTTGGATACCTAATTCTGCACAGCCAGCATGAATTAGACATCTAGGTCTGTCTGAGGACCCAGTCCTGAGGCTTTTAGGCCAGCGTTACTCAGAAGATGCTCAGTATGATTCAGCATGTGTAAATCAGCGTTGTGTTCTTTTTCTGAAAAAGGGTCACCTTGATTTATGCCAGCTCAGGATACAACATGCAGATTTTGTAGGAAGATGCTTGCATTTTCTCCTGAAACCTATGGTAGTGTCCCGGTGATCGGTATTCCACTGCAGCACAGAGCTTTTTCAAAATTTGGGAGCCATTTACGACTTCACTGCCACGCTGTGACATGATGCATTGCTTTGTAAACAGGGTCTTAAACAACCGGGGCCTTAAATCTATAAACTGACTGGGGCTTGGCAACACTTTGAAAATCTCTTTGCCAAATACTGTACATTACAGTACCCTCTGAACAGGCTTCACAAAGATCTGTCTGTCTGAAACGTTCACATCTCTTTTGACATGATACCAAGAGGCTATGAGACTCCCTGCGGATTATTTCCCCTACAAATAAGAAGAAAGCTTGATCTGTTCTGTGTGTAAAATGATACGTCTGAAATGCATGGTATGCAAAATTGCTCTGATAATTAATTTCTTCCAAGAGGTCTTTTTTTTTTTTAAAAAAAAAAAACAAACAATAAAAAAGAGTATTGCTATCAATTTTGCTTTTGGCACTTGCTTGTTAGGATGTCCCTCAAACATAACGTCCTCCCTGCAACATCTTGGCATTGGTGCATCTTCTCTTCCCTCTTGCCTCCCTGTTCTCTGGAAGGAGGGAAGAGAGGCTGACTGCTGTGCTGCTGCTCTGTCTCATGCTATTCTCACACACGTTTCAATTCACCTTTCAATATATGTCGTTTCCCCTCTTCACTATGACATGGCCATATTTTCCTGAAGCTTTACTTTGTACTAAGGCATCCATAAGATTGTTCTAACTTACTGTTTCACAGCACTTTGTTGCTTTTAAGCAGCGAGTTGTCTGTGAGCACGCGTTTGGCAAGAAATTTGGCCGTCTCGCTGCAAGCGCTAGCTCTGGTGCCCTGGCTCTTGGTAATGAGCCTTCTCGGGGCTTCATTAGCATGGTTTTGCGTGCTGCTGCTCTGCATACTTATGAAGACAATGGAAAGTCTTTGCCATGTTGTCCTACTTCAAATCAAATCGCTCCCCTCCCCTCACTGTTGCAATTTCCATGGAAAGGGACAGAATTCTTTTCTAGCTCCCTCTCCCCCATTCCTCTTCTGCTCTCACTGAATGAAACGGTGTCAGCTAGAAAGGCAGTAGGATGGCGCAAACAACTGCAGAGAGCAGTTATGTCACTCAATTCTTGTCAAAAAAAAAGTCCTCTTTCTATTTCCCCGCCTTCCTGTGACCTTTCACACAGCACACCACATCGCTTTGCCTGTCAAAGTAGCACCGCATTGTTACGTGGGGTGCTGTTAAAGGATTTTCTTGTAGGAATCAGGCATCTTCAGGCTGTCTGTGTTTATATGTCCTTATTCATTACAATCCCTTAAAAATAGAATAAAGGAAA
This sequence comes from Heteronetta atricapilla, assembly GCA_011075105.1. Taxonomy (NCBI): domain Eukaryota; kingdom Metazoa; phylum Chordata; class Aves; order Anseriformes; family Anatidae; genus Heteronetta; species Heteronetta atricapilla. The sequence continues at coordinate 8,949,984 of CM021744.1, forward strand.
GTAAGAAGTGAGGCAGCAGGGTTCATTGTCATGGGTTTGAGTTTTGTTTTTGACTTTCTTAGACCTGTAGAGTCTGCTTGATTTAAAGGCGGAGGGAGCGCTGGAAACCAGCTCTACAAATGCACACAGGCACACCAGCCCTGTCGTGCACTCAGCAGTTCTGTTTTCCTACAGCAGCCACTTGAGATCAGGTTCGTAGAGGTCGTATCCAGTAGTGGTCTCCTTGTGACCACATGCCAAAGTGAAGCACACTGTAAAATACGGAAGAAAACAGGAAATATAGGGAGATGAAAGCCTGTTACCTAGCTTGAAACTTGTCAGAGACGTCATTTCTCCTTTCTTCTAAATGAGTCATAGAGTCTTTAGCAGGTGTTTGAAAAGGACCTCGATTTGGCTGATAGCTCCTACCTTCTCCTTAATGGAGAGAATAAAGCACCTCTCCTCTAAGTAGGGCATTCTGTGAAATGTGTTGGAAATACCAGGTACAGTGTGTCCAAAAGTAATAGGAAAGAACATTTTTTGGATGCACATGCATGTCATTCAGAATGGAAGCAGTTAATAATCCAATTACTTTACTGCATCCTCTTCAGCTTCAATTTCCATTCTCTTTTATAACAGTCTCCGAGGCTGTTGCCAAACTGCCTAGACAGCCTTAGAGCTACCTGGTGAATCATAAATCTGCGGACAACGCTCTCCAAAAGTGAGCAGACTCAAATGATATAAAATGAATGCTGGCCTTTTGCATCAACATCTCTTAACTTTTATGTTCTTTCTTAACTGATTTCATGCAGTTGGAGAAGTAGTCATTATTTTGGATTTTTTTTTCTTGTTAGGCCTTTGTATTGCTCTGCATGTGCCAAACTTCTCATGTCAGAGAAGAATGAACTTCTTTGGTGGTGTAGGTGATGCAGCTGCTGTGCCTAGTACTTGGTGAAAACCAGTAGGATAACGTGCAGCAAAGCACGTCTGGAGGAGGGACAGCTAGGCCCTGCTTATGGACACACAGTCACATTCATCATGTTATTTGTCATGTGCTGAAAAAAACAGCAAGTCAAGATATCAGTCTAGTTGCCAGTGAATTAAGATGTCCACATCATCCAAGGTAATAGTGCTGTTGACTGATAGACTGCAGGAACCAAGCTGTACGTGGAACCATCTGATCACGGAGGTGTGATGGAAGGGCGTGACTGGTGCCAGCACAGCGATACCCATCCTATCGCTTTGTTAACCTTCCTGTCAGGTCTATCACCCAATACTTTCTGCATACTATCACAGAGCAAGTCTTGTCTTACGTGGGGGGTGGGGGGAAATGTGTTTGTTAAAATACCCCTTTGATTTTCTTCATGCCAGACTAAAGTTAAAAAAAAAAACAAAACCAAAAAACAACTCGTAAGAGTACACAAGATGATGCTAATAGGCTTCACTTTTCTTTTTTCCTCTAAACTTTTAGATGAAAACTCATGGAGCATGGGTGATCGTTGGACCAACGATCACTGCAGGGTGATGAGATGCCAGAGACCTTTCAGGGCCATCTGAACAACGTGGTGGTTAAGTTTTGTATGTGCTAAGTGAAAGAGCAGCAGGATGGGAAGGGTTTTTTTCACTCCTGCCATTGTTGTTTTGGATTCATTTCTGGGCTTCAGTCCATGCGTGTGCAGGATGTGATAAACGACCACTGCAAGCAGTCAGTAGGTGGTTCTTGGTGAGGAGGATATACTGAATGGTGATCAGGAAAGGACCAGGCTTTATGCAAACTATTTTCACCTTCTGCGTCCTAAGGTGGGCTTTACTGAATTCGTCTGTTCTGCGGACCATTGGTGCCAAGGTGTGGCTAACCTGGAACGTTTCGATCCCTGTTTCAGGCTGTGCAGTATCTGCATGAGCATAATGGCAACTGTAGCCCGTGATCCTGGAAGTCCTGCTTGCTCCTGAGGCTTCCAGCTCAAAAGGGTCAGTTCCTGCCTGTGTGTCCTACAGATAGCTGAAACACGAGCAAACCATCATTAATTTGAGAGCAAGATTTGTTCAGGAAGGTTTCATTCCATCACGCTTCGAGCTGCTGCTGTCAGTGGAGGGAGGGGGCCCGATGTAGCCCAGAGGACTTGACCGCAGTCCTGTAGAATGCCAACAGATAGAAGTGTGCCTAGAGGGCAGATATTTGCCTCTTCCCCCATTTCTGTTTCTCAAATATCCAAACCTTAATACAATGATAAAGGAAGGGGAAAAATGTAAAGACATCAAATACAATAACAGTTATTTTTCTCAAAAATGTATGTAGAGCTTGTAGCAAATCTATAGTACTTGAATTTCCCCAAACAATGTGAACAAGCCAGTCACCTTCTGACTCGTTATGTCTCATTGAGAATTGAATTGTAGGTCGGTCTTATTGAAGCATGATTAAGACTTACATGTCTCTTGTTGGCTAGATTTGCTATTGAGCACAGTAACAGCCAAAGAAAATGATGGTACAATTTTATGTGATTAGGACAAATCCTTAAAAATCTGGGCAATTTTCAGCAACTATGTTAGGACAGTGACTAAAACAGAAATTTTAAAGACTTGTAAAAGCTTCTTTGTTGGACCAAACAAATGTTTCTAATTGGTTGAGTGGAACTGTGTTTATTCTGATCTCTCTGTTTTCTTCATTTTTTTTTCTTGTAGACATCTGTTATTTTTTCTGTTATTGCTTACGTAGCCTCTCTATGCAAATTTCCGAAGTGAAAACATAGTCCATTCCTCTTCAAGCTTCATGTAGATGGTGTTCTGTGCAACTCCTTTTTTTTGTCATTTTCTTTTTTATTAATTATCAAATTAATTGACATAATTACACTAAACCAATAGGATTTACAATAAAACTTTGTGTTAGAATTCTTGTCAGATGCAGTGCAAGTGTTGTATACATCTTGGAGAGGAGGAAAAAAATACAACAGAGTTTGCAAATGAGGTCTTAAACTATTCCCTCCTGCAGCAACTGGAAATGTTAGCACTTGGCTCAAGGAAAAAATCAAAGCAGGCACTAAAACGAAACATAAATAACTTCCAAGTTTAATAATAACCTCTGGGTTATTAGCTAAACCAGCGTTGCAGACACTGGCCTCATCAGTCTTTTCTGGTTTGGGATGAGATTGGAGGGCACACTATGAAAACCTTGGGCTATTGAGTTGTCTCAGCCTTTATAGAGTCTTAATGTTGTTTACTTCATGGCTTTCTGCACCTGATTTTTGCTGTATTTGACTTGGAATCAGCGTGGGTTTGCAAACATAGGTGTTCACCCACCATGCTGCTCCATGAGCCTAATTTGAAGATGATGAGTTCCTTTGTTCTGCTAATTGCATGCAGTCTGCCCAAGGGTTTCTCTTCAGCCCTAATAATTTGCAGCTGAACTTCAACACATCTTTCTATATGACACCCAATCTAGGAACATCAAAGTGCCACAAGGAAAGGACAGGAATTGTCCCTGATCCCAAGACCTGCTTTTAGAGGTGTTGGCACTGGATGTATATTGGCCAACATCTGCTTCTGTAAAAGCCCTTTTGGTTGATCTGATCTGCAGTCAATACACTAACAAAATCAGCTTCCTCTCACACATTTATTCTATCACAAAAAGAGGTTGCATCCATCAGAGTTTTTTCCAGTCCAGCTCCCGTGCCTGAATTTTTTTCCAGGACCTGACTTCTACTGCATTATTTCTGTATTTTTGATGGGCAGGTTCATCACTGAATACAACCAGTAATAAATTCCTCTCAAATTTTAGGATTAAAAGTTGCTTTCTGAATGAAATTGTCTTTATATGTAAATATTATATAGCTCTTTCTTTACTTTTTCATCTTTGTTTTACGTGTTCCTCTTACGCTTTACAGATTCTTTCATTTCTGTCACAGATTCTTTCTTTTTCTAAATATTTGCCAGTTACCAGGTTTGTTTTAGGTTTAGTTTTATCGTCTCACGTGTTTTCTCCATGCTTTGCTATCCTCTTCAATTCCTAAAACTAATTTTAATACCAGATCTTGTTAGCTGCAGCTTACACGTTTCTCTTTCATTCAAAAAGTCACTGGCTAGACTTCAAGTTAAAGATAGATCAAAGTGACCAGAAACAGTTTGAGACATCGCAATTTTGGGGCAAAAACTAGTACTTCTGTCCCATTTATTCACCTCAATCTTTTTATTTATTTATTAATTAGACAGCTCTGTGGGAGATCAGGATCATCACAATTTCAGCAAAGAATTAGGAAAATATTTGCTGTGAGTGTGATGGTTTTCTAATTTTGAAACCAGTTCAACTGGCAGGATAAAATGTGAGGCAGCTGCGTTAGCGGCTGTGCCTGAAAAAGATTCTGCTATTGTCTTCATCCAACCCGATATTCCCCTTCCAAGTGAAATCCCATGCAGGTGCTAAGGCCAGAATCAACCTAGAGAATCACCTGCCAAGGAACTCTAACTTGGGCTGCCAAATAACTCTGATTTATTTCTGAGTGTGGACGCTGGTTTCAATAATGCATTTCTTCAGTGCACCCTCATTTATTTCATAATTTTACCCAGGTTATTCCCCAGGTATCTCGGTGAGACATGTGAGCGGGGGTTGCAGAGCTATTAATCACCACCTGCCGCTCCTAGCCCTTGGCCAAGGGCACAACCCACAGGTAAAATGCTACTTCCTGCATTTTTCCCCCATTAAATGCATTATTCATAGAGAAGTAGCAAAAGTAGAACTGCTGCAAAGAATAATGAATACACAAACAAATATTTGCACAAATAACATTGTGCTTCACGCACAGTGGCGGGCCACAATCCCCAGGGCTGGGAGGACGTGCTCAGCAGAGAGCTGTGGGGCAGCTGCCGATGGTGATTTCTCCGTGCTGGGATCTTGCCCAGCTCTGCCTGTGTACCCGGAGGCACGATGCCTGCCCTGACCATGTCGGACAGCACAGTTTGTGTTGGGAGTTGCAGTCCGTGCAGGCTGTGGCACTGTGAAAGGAGGTTTCCCTTGAGACGGGGTCTCAGGGCTGTAGTCTGCTACAGCGTTTGTGCAGGAGGCCTGCAGGAGTCAGAAGGTAATTCGAAGCAGTAAGACCTGTCTGTCATTCTTGTGACATTGCAGTGTCTGTAAACTTCCCTGACATACAGTGTTAGAGTAATTCGTGTTTAAAAGGATATCTAGAGGTCTCCAGCCCAATCCAGGACTCAAAGGAGGTCCAGTCACAGAAGGGTGCTTTTCCAGTCCAGTTTGGGATACGTCCAAGGGTGGCGATCCCACACCCTCTCTGGGTTCCTGTTCTAATAACTGAATACCTTCGGGGTGAAAATATTTTCCCTAATATCTAATAGAATTTCCTGTGTTATAATTCACGTCCATTACTGCTTGTCCTGTTGCCAAGATTTAGTCTGGGCTTGTTATTTCTCATGGCAAAGTTTGACAAATAAATATTAATGTCTTACTGCTACTATTCCAGTACAAATAAGCAGAAGGGCTCTTCTTGAGATGGACTTATTCAGAATGAGCTTTTGAAGAGTATTTTGGTGCATGAAAGTGCAAATTGGAATCCAGAAGTACTTCGGTCTTCAGAGTCTGCGACAGGTAGTTTTAAAGCATAGGCAGAAGACCCCAAGAAGAGAGTTGAACCAAGAATTTGATCAAGTGTGGGCAACCTCCGTGCAAGAAAGGTGCAAAAAGAGTGTTCAAACTGAGGCAGGCACAGGTAGCCTGAGGGAAGCCCTCGGTGGTAAAAAGGAGCAGTAAACAGGATGAACAGTTTCAGAAGTGGCTTTTCATTGTGGTTGGCTCATTGTAAAAAGCTGAGCCAGGTTTTCCTGGATGCTTAATGTTTGCGATATCTATTGATTTCAGCTGGTGTCAGTGCATGCTCAACAGTTTCAGAAGTGTTGGAGCAGCTGCTATGCTGAGACTGCTGCACGTAATTACCGAGCACAATAATCCTGTGGTTTGTTTGGGTTCCCTGTGCCGCTGTTATCCAGCTCGCTATCTCTTGCCTTATCCTTACATCGCAGTGCCTTGAGGACAGGACTTTCTCTTTCGTTGTGCCCAGCAACTGGAGTGATAAAGATCCTGACTATGCCTAGTGCTTCTAAGAATTACTGCAAAAAAGCCCCGTCCCATAATTATTTATTAATACAGTATGCATCAATGTGAGACGTTTCATTGGCTTTAATAGGCTTTGGATCAGTTTCCTTAGTACCTCTGGCCTTTTTTTGGTTCCATTATTCATGAAAGAACATGTTTAATTCAGAGTTAGGGACTGCAAATATATCTAGTATACCTTACGACCCTTGCTGGCTTCATCTGCAGTTACAGAAGTTATCCCCAAGCGCAGAGCTGCCTGACTGCATGGCCAGGTATGTGGCAGACCCCCTGCTGAGGCTGCTCCGTCTTGTGTGAAATAAATGTTGGGTTCCTCTGCCCAGTGTGGCTGTTTTTTTGATATGTTTACCCCATGATGGAGTGTATTGTTAGAGCTCAGGGCACACCTCAGGTCTGAAAAGCACCCACCTACCGTGGGCTGCAAAGTCAGCGATGAAGTTTAACGGGTTGAAATCAGGGTTGTGCTCTGCTCCATCCTATTTTCATTCAGGGACGGTCTTTTTGTCAGCCCTCCATTATCTGTCCCCCAGCTTTTACCTGAAGATAAAAAGAAACAGCTTATAATTCATTACACTTCATTAAAATGAAAATAAAATTTATTTTGCATCAAAATGTAAAAATATGACTTGTTCATTATTAGCATATAAATGATATTTTTTATGTCACTCTGCCACAATCACTTACATTTTCAATGATCACAGCACACAAAATTAATTTTTGATAGCCTTTTGTGATTTGGTTGGAAATTCTCATTTCTTTTTGTGCATTAACAGCAAACTGTATCCACTGCTATTCATACCAAATTTTAGATAATGAAGCAATTAAAAATACATGGATTGAAGATCTTATCTCATTTTTCCTCTGGCCTATTTCTGCTTCATTATTCATGAAGGGATATGTTTAATTCAGAGTTAGTAATTGCAGATATATCTAGTATAAATTGTGCCTTATATTCTTTTTCCCAGTTTCAATTTATTTTAGCAAATAGATCTGTGGGGAGAAGAAGAGCAAGAAAGACAAAAGGGCAAAAATTACATCTCCGTGTCGCCAAACAAAACCTTACAGGCCCATTGCTTGTAAAGTACGTCTGCAACTCGGGGAAGAAGTTGGTGCAGAGAAGCACTGCACTTGGCATGCTAACAGCCTTGTGCCTGGATCAGACGGAGGAATTAAATGGTTCCGATACGAGGCAGTTGGAGACCTCGCGACTCCATGCGACTGTTCTACTGCTTTTATCGACCAAGTCAGAAAGTCCCAAATAAGGGACAAGAGAGAAATGAGACTGGATAAATAGCACAGCTGAAATAGAATTAAGGTGTTTTAGGCAAAGCAGAGCAGCTTTCACTTGGCCTGGAAGTGAGAACGAATTTGGATCATGCTTTTCCATATGTCTGGATTGAGATGTGTCTGTAAAGGCTTGATAAAACATTCGGATCCCAAACACACAAGAATTATTAAAGTTCCACTGGGTTTGGGATCCAAGAAAACAAAAGCCAATACGTGTGGTAAGTGTGGGCTTGGCAGGGGCTGCCAAAGTGCAGCAAGGCTGCTCCTTGGCCAGCTGACTGCTGCTTTCCCCTCCCATAAATTTCAGCCCTGGGGCTGGATTAGGGTTTGGATGGGGGTGCCAAGGAAGGAAAAGAGACCTGAGGCATGTGGGAGAGGGCTCAGACCAGGTGGCCAAGGCACCCGGGGGGCTGATGGTGCTGTTGTCCCCCAGCCCCAGTTAATGTGGGGCCAGGTGGAGCTCCTGAGCTGGGGTTCAGCTGCAGACCCTCCAGGAGGTTTGCTGCTGCCCCATCTAGGGTTGGGTGGACACCTATGTCTCCTCTTCATGGGGAGGTGCTAACAGGGTGAATTGTATGTAGGAAATGTCAGAGCTGACTTGGCTACTGCAGTCCTGGGGTTGTTGTCTTGGGTTGTAGCTCTTTGTTATCTGCTCTGTGGTCATGGTGGCTGTAGGACAAGGAGCAGGAAGACTGCTCTTTCTGCAGCCATGGCATGAGTTATTGCTGTTCCACTCTTGGCTCTCTGCCGGGGAGAAACGTGTGCAACCTGTGGCTGTGACATCCCCTGTCTCTCCAAAAGATGGTGTAGAGCAGAAATGCCTCTGCTCCTTTGACTTTTGTGATGGCTCCAAAGAATAGGGCAACAGATGGACTTATGCATTTCTCACGTTACAGGTGTTGCCCTCTTGGGGTTTCAGAATCAGCCTTCCTTAGGAGTTGTCACTAAAACCACCACTCGTCCTGAACCTTCTGCAGAGGACAGGGACAGAACATAGGTGAGTTTCCAACCCTTCCTATGACTGTCAGATTGCAAAAGTGAAAACTTGTTTCTAGACGCTGAGGACACAACTCCAAACCTCTCCTATACCAGATGAATTTTTCATATGTATGTCTCGGAGTTGAAATAGAGTTTGTAGAATGAACAGTCTGGATTTATTAAGTATCACGATCAGCACTTTCTAGTGCAATTATTAATGCAAATATTGCTGCCCAGTTAGATGATTAACAGAATATCTTGCAAAGTGATGCATAGCCTTTCTTGTGTAGTCCTTGATTCCTTATTTCAGTAAGTTCATTAATTACAATCTTATTTTCTCTGTTAATGAATTCTGGTTTGTTCTGATAGCTCTGGAATTCTTAAAACATGTTGGGTTCTCTGCAAGTGAATCAGCCAAAGTTTTGGAGAGGTTTTATGGCAAATAGCTTTTTACACTTGTTCCCTTTAAGTATACAGAAGTCACAGCAGACTTGACAACACCCAGGATCCCTAGCGTAAATTCTGCCTACCTTCAGCTCCTTGTGCTCACTCCACGAAGAAAACTCACCCCGTCATAGCCAAGTATCTGTAATTTCCATAGCTGACGTTGACAGGCAATGCTTTTCAAAGAAATTACACTGCCTTTGTTTATTCTGGCCAACGCAAGCAGTGCTCCCCTGACCTGCTGTGGGTGAATAGCAAGTGGAAGAGCGTGCTGCAGTGGACGTGTGAGGCCGTGGTAGGATACCTGATCTGGCTTTGTGTGCACCATCACCTGTTGGTGACCTCGAGTGTGTGCCAGCCAAGTGCGTTGTGTCCTGCAAGTGCTGATAAATGTGTTCACAGCTTTCAGAGCCCACATCCGCTGAAACCTGCGGTTGGTTCATCCCATGCTGATGAAACTAAATAGAATGCAAAATTCTTCCAAATGTGTGAAATCTCTGTTCCTGGAATCCTGGTTTTAATGAGTTCACTGGGAGCAGACTTTCTAGAAATCCAGCTGGTGTATGGAGGACAAGCTTCCAGCAGGCCTGTTACTGCAGCTGACCCACTCGTGGTGGTAACGGGTGCTTTGTGGTGCTACCAAACCAACAGTGCAGCACGGGTGGTCTCAGAGGTGTATCTCTCTTCACTGAGTGGCATGTTTTTTTTGTTTTGTTTTGTTTTTTTCTGCTTTGGTGATGCTTCCCTTGCTCCTACAGTTTGTCCTTGCTTTGTCTCCTACCACCCCTGATGAGGATTTATCTTTTGCTCTGTCTTTCCTGATTTTGGAGAAAAGAGGCCATGTGTGTGTATTTATTTTTTCCCCCTCCTTTATCTCAAACCGTATCTCCTCAACCTCCTCCTCCTTTTCCTTTCCCCTTATTTCACAGAATCACAGAATTTCTAGGTTGGAAGAGACCTCAAGATCATCGAGTCCAACCTCTGACCTAACACTAACAGTCCTCCACTAAACCATTTGTCACACACACAAGTGTTTCTGAATCTCTGCCTCACCCTTCCATCACAGTTTTCTCCCTTTCCCTTGATCCGTTTCCTTATGTCCTTTTGCTGGAGGGTGTCATGGGAAATTGCCATTGAACGCAGAGCAGTTGTCTCCTCCTCACTTTCCACTCATGTTGAGAAACAGTGGGCAGAAACAGTCCCCACAGTGTGTCCTTGAGAGAGGCCTGCAGGCTGGAAAATAAGAGAGGCTCAGAAACTGAGATAAGCTCTTGCTCAAAACTGGGTGACTCAGATACCGATCGCCCACAACAGCTGATCAGAAACACGTGTTTGGTGCAGATCTTACCTCCTCGGCATCCCCATCTCTGTGATGGTCATCTAAACATTCCCACCACGTAGGACGTCACTAGCTCTGCTTCATTAGAAACTAATTAGAACCGTCACCCCAAGCTGAAAAGACGCCTTTGAAGTACAGATATTTGCACAGCTTTTCTTAATCAAGGCTTTCTTTTCATGCCCCTCTCTATATGCTGAGTCCAGCCTGCACATGGACTAGAAACCCTGGAAAGAAAAACTCCTCTTGCAGTATTTCCAGTTGGAGCAAAACCAAAAATCCATTGGAAATCTCATGATTTCCAGTGCGGTGTACCTGCCAACAAAGTCTGGAGAAGCTGCAGTAAGCATCCAGATGTCTGGATAACTCCCTGAACTGAAAAATCTTTGGAGGTTTGTTTATTCTTAATGTAGAGGACAAAACCTTATTATTTACCAGCATTGATAAACTTCAAGTGCCTGGTGCCTGCGAGGCAAAGCGTTAGCTGTGCTGATTGTCTCGATAAGCGTCCAGGCCTGTGGGACGCCTGGCCTGCGCAGCACCCAGCTAATTCAGGTCAGGGATTTAGTACAGAACTTCTAGTTGGGGAGATTAACGGGGGGGATTCGTGGAAGAGGTGATTTTTAAAGCAGAGATGTGAGGCTGAGGTGGAGACCAGGATGGAGCCTTACTTATACATCTCTAAAACTCTTGCCATAAATTCACAGCAGACTAGCTCAGGTCCCCGAGGAGCAAGCTGGGTGGCGTGGCCTTGCTATTTCAGATGTTTCCCTTGTTTACTCTGCATCTTTATTAACAGCACCGTCAGGGTGCTGCGTTAGGCGTTGATCTGCCTTGCCAGCAGGAGCGGGGCATGCACACCGAAGGGCAGGTGTCAGCCGCTTGCCAAGGGCACTGCTCCTGCATGGATATTTAACTGTTTCTTAGGTCCCAAGAAAGACCCATGGAAAGAGGTCCATGGCTCTGAGACAGCACAAATTATACTGCCAAGGGAAGCACAGGGGAGGGGGGCTCTGCACTCCTGGATTTCGTGCCTGGCAGACACATCAGCTTTGTTGCCCTCCTGCTGGATTACTGCCTGCTTGTTCAGATGGACTGGGAAGGAGCCACTGACCATTTCCTAGCGCTTCTCAAGCCTGAAGCCCACCAACTGGCAGGAAAATAACCCAAAAAGTGTTTTAGAGCACTTGAAGCTTCAGCTGTGCCTACTCATGAGCTCCCAACCTCTGTTTTTGGAGGTGCTTCCTGTAGTGGTTCATTCACGTCACTGCTGCTTCATGGTAGAGCCTCAGCTTCAAAACTTTCTGGGATTTCCTTGAAATTTCCTCAAGGGAAAAGGGGAAGCTTCTGAAAATTTTTGATGGCTTCTTGGAAGCACTGAAGACACCAGACGTTGATCTCAGTGCTGGGAAATGCACAGTCTGCAGCATCTGCTTGACTTTATGCCTGGTGGAGGCTGAGGGAAAAGGGGTACAAATTGTTTGGTAGCCCTTTGGGGATGTTTCAGTGGGAAAATACCAATTGGTATGTTTCTGTGAAGGAAGCAGGGTGTGATGTGATATACAGGTGAGCATTTGTTTTTTCAGCTTCTTGTTAAAGTAGTGAAAGGCACTGAGAAACTTCACTGGCAGAGCAAAAAAAAACAAAACAAGCTTGTAGCAACCTAAAACAGACATGTAGCACTCGCAGCTACCTCTCTGAATGCCTTACTTCTTACTACCCAGTCTCTCCTATGCAAAATCTCACCTTGCCTAAGAGGGACGACCCCATTCATAGCCTAGTTTCACTTCAATGCTCCCAAATTTGCAAACTCTGTGAGTGAAAAACCTCTGAGCTGAGGATCCCCCTGTAACTCTTCATCCCTCCTGAGCCCAGGCATTGCTCCCTGGGCTTTCTCTGTAGCTTTTCTGTTCTGTTTTTCCCAAGGTCTGCCCTTGCCTAGGGCATCTCACCGCTGTGAAAAGCACTGAGGAGCTGCTGCGTGCAGCAGGCCACTCTTTGTCTCCATCTCACTGGTGGTGGAGCATCCAGCCTGCTGGCAGCGTCCCCGTGAAGGCCCTGCCCTGGCCCAGCCCCGCAGTCGCAGGCCGTACCCCTGCCACATCGCAGCTCTCCTTGCTCGCGCCCTGCCGAGGCTGGGCTCTGCCTCCCTGCCTGCAGGTTTTGGCTGGGTGAGAGGCTGGGGCTGGCTGCGGGTCAGCTGCCAGCTGGCACGGCCAGAGCCGAGACCTGCGCTGGGGTGGAACACCCCAGAGAAAACATTTGCAGCCCCACGGGACCTTCACATCTCCCTGGCTTCATGAAGCACCCGGACCGCAAGCTTTCTGCTCGTTGCACGCCTCAATTTGTCTTGGATGTCTACTGACTTTCGTTTGTGAGTTGAATTTTGGCAGAGCTTTACTTGTTTGCATGTTTGTTTTTTAATGTTGCTGAGTTCTCTGGCTAAGGATGAGCGTGAAGGTTACTTTCCTTAGTCACAGTACCGGCAGTCTGTGCAGTAACTCCAGCAGTTTGCAGGCTGTGTAAGGTTTGTTAGAAGTGACCGCGTCCCACGGTGTTGTCGCTGTGCCTGTCACTGCGGATGGACAGCCTGACACCTCATGTGCTGCACGCTGCAGTGTGCACATGGGTGTGCAATTCGGGGGGTGGGAGAAAGGCTGGGCCCATCTCAGTTCAGCCACACACATCGTGCATCTTCTTTCTCTTCTTCATCAAGGACTATTCATGTAAGAGCTAAGATAGGCTTTTTTTTTTCTTCCCCCCCCAGGATTGAACTCTCATATTTCAATGAAATGTGATTTCAATTTGCACAGGAATGCCTGGGTGTTGCCTGGTCCTCCAGGGACTGATGGTGTGTTTCTCCAGAAATGATGTGCCTCATGCAAGCAATTTTCTCAGGCCTGCTCAAACTTTTTGGCTTGTTTTCCACAGCAAACAAACAAACAAACAGAGCCACCAGATGGTACTGAAACTGTTCCTATGGTGCAGACACTTGCTGTCATGTTAGTTAATCCTTCACCTTCCTGACCTTCTGTTTTCTTTCCTCTTTGGGTGGTGACCCTCACTGGGCTGGCCGCCTCCATGGGCACCATGAGCCCAGCAGCAGCCACGACAGGTTTTCTCCTACAGGAACAAAACACGAGAGCACCCAGCCACGGCTGGCTCAGCACACCTCCTCGCTTTCAGGAGGTGCTGGGGCACTGCGAGCCCTGAGCAGCACGGGCAGCTGCCACGTGTCCTCCTCGCCTCCTCGTCTCCTTCAGCCCAGTTAGCCGGTTAGCACTTACTGCCTGCTCACGGGCTGATGCTGAGGCCATGGAAAGCCCAGCAGTCCCCAAAGGTGTCCCATACACAACCAGTCTCAGCTCTAACAGACTTTCCTGTCTAGCTCGAACCTTTTGTGTCCCTCCAAGAACAACTCGAGAGCGATGCCATGGAAGCACTCGCTGCCACGGGGATTCTTAGGCCTCACTTGGGAAAAGCCTGGGCCTGTTCCAGAGCGTTACATCAGCCTCGTAAATGACTCACGCTGGCTGTCTGCGCTTTCTATTACTGGTGAGGAGACAGCTGGGTTGGGGAGCTTTGGTCAGCCTCGTCTTTCCATAGGGCAAAGGGAAGGCTGAGCCAGCTCGTGGTGTAAACCCATTGAGTTCAGCAGGGCGTATCGCTGTCCCAGGAGGTGGCTGTGTGATGCATCTTGTCTACGTGGCGCTGAACTGAAATAAGAAGTGGGCAGATATTTTTCTTCGTGCTCTGTGAGACACCACCCCCCACCCTCTGTTTTTCTGGTTCATCTGCTGAGAGTTTAGTGTTCATGCCAAGAGACCACAGCGAAGTCTTTTACAGCCTGCCCCATGGCTCATTCCAGAAAATGGGGCCAAGTTAATTCACTCATAACCTCATAATATCAGAAAGAGGTCTAAGATTTCTTTTCTTGTCTGTAATCTTACAGTCTTTTCTTTTTCCAAAATTTGTTGGTTTGTCCCTACTGAAAATTTATTTTCATGAGGTGTTGTTCTCTTTCTGGATGCATTTGTGCCATCAGTTGGTTACAGCTTTGTGGCATTTGTTTTCAGGTTTTGAGCTGGTGAGGTCCCGATCAGTAAGAAATGAAATAAGTAATACTCTATTAATGTTGCTGGTTGTTACCAGAGGTGGCTTTAAAAGAAGGCAGGTAACCTTTATGGGAAAATTCAGGTGTTTTCATGTGCAGTCCAAAGGGACTGAAACAACTATGGGTTAAGCTGAGCCACAAGACACGTAGAAATGGGAAAACTGGAAAAGTTCAAATTATAGCAAAAGTTTGGGGGTTGCCTGAGTTTTGAAAATAAGAGGGATAATACAAGAAGAGGAAAGGCAGTTCGAAATGATCTGTGCCATGTGGGGAAAAAACAGATCTAACCAGATTGAGATGGATAGAGAGGGAGTGGTGAATTCGGACAATGTTTGGGAAGGGCTCAGGACAGCCAGGAGGGAAAGCATCTCCCTGAGAAAGTGGAACAAAAGGCAGATTTGAAATGAGGGAAGCTACAGGACTTGTATGAGGGAAAGGAGAGAAAGTGTCATGCATATTATTTCTAAGGTTTTTTCCAAATGATCTTACCACGTTTGCTTTCCAAACACGAGGCTGAAAACTCCAACGTAGGCAGATATTCTCACCAGATTTTCACTGCTTTCTGCGTCCAGCCTGCCTGGAAACCCTTCAAGATGAGGCTGTCACAGTAATTCAGCACATCTGCTTCTGGCCCCAAAACCCATCATGAACCTGGGCGAGGTTTGGCCCTGGTCTGGGTGGCTCCTGGGACAGGGAGCAAACCTGGAACAAAAGCCAACTGCTTGTCTTGGAGCACCCAGAGAGGTTGGGCTCACGCTTGTGTAGTAACGGGCTGAAGAAAGGTTTGTGCTAATCCTTCTTAAAGTCAGACAGATTAATCTATCAGTTTGTGACATTTCTGCTGACAGCATTTATGAAGGGTGCAGTCACCCTTTATCCAGTTGTGGGCAGCTTTCGGTCCTGCAAAGCCCAGTGGAAGAAGTGATTTAGGATTATGGAAATTGGTAGCTCACCCTATTGTGAAATCCTCGTGCCAGGTTCTTAAAAGGCATTAATGGTTAGGGTTGTGTGTATACACACGGAGCGTTTTGGCAGTCTCTGCATATGGAATTTCTGGTCCTGTAGTCTCCATTGCAGAACAGGAATCCTTTTCAGGAGAAATGCACCATGCCAGTCATTTTCAGCACTGAGATCTGATGCTTTCCTGCAGACGTTGTGTTTGTTCAGCTGTGGGGAATGCATGGTGCAGTTTTTTTACCTGTTCTAGTTTTGTAACCATGCAGTTTTTCCTTCACTGGGTAGGAGCAGCACAAACTCCTTGGTGGGGTGAGAAGTTCCCAGCTCAGCCAGGCTCTCAGCCTGTCCTTGAAGGAGCTGCCGTGCCTTTGCACAGCTTGAAGTTGGTGGGAATTGAAGGTGCCCATTGCACACCAGGATTAATTCTGCAAATGTGCAGACATCCGAGTTAATGTTACCAGCTTCAGTCAATTCAGTCAGCATTCGCGGTCAGCTCTGCACTCGTTGCTTCCTTGACCCTGGCGGTGTCAGTAGCTGTTGAGTGAATTGAAATAGCAATTCCTATTTCACAGCACACGTTGACAGCTGCTGTGAGTGTTGCAGTCACAGGCAGTGATTAGTCACAGGAGACAGCAACTATTACTTGTACATTAAGCCATGCTACCTTAAAACTAAAAACCAGCAAAAAATGACTCGCATACTGACTGGGAAACTGGGAAACCTTCATGAGAACATCAGGATGTTCTCCAGCACAGTATATGCCCAACGCATGTGCTACAGGAGGTGCTTTGCTGTGGGTATTTTTTTCCTCAGTGAGCATTAAGTGTAGGACGTGGCGATGGGGAGAAACTGTGGTCTGTGAACTATCTTCCCAGTGTAATCTGAAGATTCAAAAACATATAGGAGGTAAATAAAAATTACTTTGAAAACAGTCATTTCTGTGCGCAGAGATGGGGACGCCGGTCCTGCAGCCCACGTTCCTCCATAGCCCTCTGGTGGACGCGCTGGCTTGCTGGCGGGTGACTTGGAGTGGTTGTGAAAGTGCTGCCTCTGGGTGGGAAGAGAAAGTCCCTGGTCTTGCTGTTACTGCCGACCACTGGGACAAGGCTTCAGCCTTCTTGGACTGCTCTGCAAACAGCTGCTAGAAAAATTAATCGAGGCATTTCCTCCTGCGGCTGATTTCATCAAACACAGTGACGTTGTGCAGCCAGAACAATCTCCCATTAGCACTTTTGGTTGTACCACTTCTGCAATTAGCAGCACACCCACAGCACTAACAGAGACCGACAGGAGCATTCCAGCTGGTTCCTGCCCACCAAGCAGCAGAGTTTTCTGACTATTCGCTTGAGCAGTTTGGTACTGCTAGGGATAAACTGCAAAGAGGGAATTACACCGGCCTTTGAGACATGGTTAGAGAACTGTTAAAGAGAATATGGGGCTTAGGAACCAAAATGCCTTCTGAGGTCTTTGGGATTTGGCAACCTGGCTCTCACGGTTAGATTTCAGTGATAGCAAATTGATTTTTCCTAGAGTCGTAAAATAGCAGAGGCTGAAAGGGACCTCTGGAGGTCACCTCCTTCAGCTCCCTGCTCGAGGCAAGCTGATATTGTCAGTGTCCAGCTCGGCTCTTAGGCACTGCTGCAGCAGTGGAGGGCTCAGGGAGGTTTCAGTGAGGCACTAAAAATGGTCACGAATAATTAACTGTTATTAATTTTTGAATGGTCCTCCCCAGTCTGAGACACTGAGCCCTCCTCCGGGGTCTCCTGCTGTTGAAAGGGGGTCAATATTTGCTGTTCTCACCGGCATGGTGTTGGAATCACTACTGGCGAAGCGTTCAGCTAGGTGCCTTGTGAAACTGCGTTTGTACGCAGCAGTTTGGAAAGCAGGTTGGGAACAAAGTACTTCCCCCGGGATCGTTTAGAAAGGCGGAGTAAATGCACTTTGGAACTGCTACTTCAGGCACTGATTTCAAACGAGAGATTGAGTTTTTTATGGAGTTATCTCTTTTATTATGTTCTGTTGCTATTCCCTGCCTCATTAGTAGCTTGGCTGTTCTTTCACATTTCTACCTCTTTCCCAGCCTTCCTCTGCAAAAGATGACAGTTCCTCTCTGAGGCAGCTCCTTTGCCAGTTGCTGTGATTAGCTCCGATTTTGGTGCCCTTTCCTTTCTGGCCCTTCAGCCCCCTGCCTCCCCCAGTGCTTGTCAGATGCTCTGAAAGGAGCACCTGCTAGTGCAGCACACAGAGGTACTCCTTCAGGCACTCCTTGGTGCCTCCAGAAGAGCCTGCCTTTGGATCCCAGGATGCTATTTCTGCACATGGCCCGTGACTGCTGGCAAAGCTCTGTAGACGTGGTCATTCATCGTGGAGCCACACTTAGGTGATGCTTATTGTTACCTCTGGGATGCAGAGGGTGCAAGAAGGTAGGTGCTCTTTATCATCCTGAGCCAAGAAGACGACAACCACGGAATAGTCTGTGTTTTTGCAGGCTAAAAGTGTGTGTTACTAATGTAAATGAAGAACAAAACGGAACAAAGTCTGTGATGAAATATTTAAGTTCTTCACATCTTCGTTTTTTCATCTCTGTACCTCCAAGGGACGACGTGCCATCTGAGCCTGGCTTTGTAGTGCCAGCTAGCAGCAGCGTTTTGTCTCTGCTTGTAGAAGCTCCCCCGCCTGCAGCCACGCGCTGCCTGCCAGCTGAGGCTCCTGTGCAGGGAAAGTGAGCGCCCGGTGCTGAGTCCCAGCGCGCTCATAAGGCAACCACTTGTTACCAGGAGCCTGAATTAAGCAGCTTGGAAAACATGTCAGTGTAGCGAGGAATGGCGGTGACCCTCCGAATGAACTCTGGCAGAGGGGCTGAGTCAGAAGGTGGACTCCTGCTTGTCCCCAAGAGGATCTGAAAGTGGTTTGCACTGAAAAAAAAGTGTAACAAACAGCATCACAGCCCGGAGGAAATGTGGGGGCTGCTCATCCTATGAAACTGACTACTGCAGTAGGATTTTCAGAGGTATCCAGGGCAGCCACATCCCACAGGATGTAAATAGCGTCTGCAATCCCAAATCCCATATTTTCTTCTAAAAATTACAGACTATTTCTTCCAGACTATTTCTTCTCTATCTCTGCTCCCCCTGGACTGGTAGTAGAGCATGTTACTGCTCCAGCTCTTCTAGAAGATGAAAAAAAGATGGACAAGCACACATCCTTCCGGAGAGAGGAGCTTTGACTACGCTGGTTGTAGGGACCCCCGTGGCCTCTACTACCTAAAGCTCTGCTGCCTGGACTTAATGCTTTGGCAAAGCTGCCCAGGGACCACAGAAGCCAGGTTTAATGAACGTAGCAGACAGACTGTCTTCTGAATACAGATATGGTAGGGTGGGAGAAAGCAAATGATACCTTCCTAATCCTTTCTCTGGAAGGCCACAGAAGCAATTCAGAATATGTCTGAATAGTTCTGAATGTCAGGTTTTTGTTTGGGTATGTAAGAGACCTTTCCAGCAATGAAGATGTCTTGTGTCTACTCATGTGCATAAATGCAAGCTCCGTGCAAAGATCTCGCAGAGCTGGCGGAGACGACATGCCACACGCTACAAATGGGAGGCTGACACAGTTCTCTGATGCGTTCACAACAATTCCTGGTAAAAAGCTTTATCCTCCTGCCTTCTCCCACGTCAGTGGCAGCAGTGCGGGCTGTGTGCTGTCCTTGAAGTGGGGAGCATCCTGAAAATGCCTGAACAGCTCCCGGGCATCTGTCAGCCGCAGAAGGGGCTTCTGCACTTCAGCTGGAAAAGTGACCTGCACAGTCTGCGAGGTGTAAATCCTTTTGCTGGGATTCATGTAATACCAGGAAACACGAGAATCTGCAAATTACAGGCAGGAAAAAATAACAGAGAATGAAAGTTCCCAGCCCTGGTCTTTTTCTGCACTGCCAAACCAGGAAGAAAACCCGCTGTGACAAATGGACAGCTGAAATAAGGAGTCATTACAGCAGGCTGATCTGCTACACAGACATGTCTGAGCAGGTGAAACAAAGCCATTGGCTCCCTTACGTTAAAAATGGTCCTGCTTTCACCCTTGAGGTACCGTATTTCACGGCTTGTGATTTGTAGTGAAGCTACGATTTCTCAAATCAGCCTTTTTTGTTTTACTTTCATACAAACATGAACTTAAAAGCACAAAATACTGCTATTTAGGGCTAGTTCAGTCTTGGAGATATTTTATCATGAGCTGCGCTCTTTATTATCTGAGCTTTTCTATTAGTGGCTGGAAGGTGTGCAGTTCTCATAGAAACTATCACGTGAAAAAATGTATAAAACAGGTAATAGAACTGGAGAGGAAAAACACCATCTCTGACCTTCACTTCAAACAGAACGTTATGGATGATAAAAAGAAAGCTCTGGGAACAGCTTCGGGTCTGCTCAACTGCTTCTGTAACATTGTCATGGGTTTTGAGCTTTCTTTTTTTTTTTTTTTCTCCTTGCACCAAAGCTTGATTTTTCTGCTAGCACAAGCAGGTCCTTGGGTGACTTTTCAGGGATGCTCCGAGCGGCTGTGTTGCGCAGCGGTGCAAGCTTGGAGACGCTCATCCTCTGTTCCAGTTTTCTGCTTAATTTTTGCTCCAGATCTGGTGCAGCCTAACCCTCCCATGTGCACGCCTGGTCAACCAGTGTAGGAATGTACTGTAAATAACACCTTTCATGCTCGGGGTACCACAAAGCTCTTTATGCAGAACGCTGTTAAATGCTGGCAGGAGAGGGGCCCAAAGACAAATGGCAGAACGGAGCACGCTGAGCGATGCTGGGCAAGAAAGCTTTCATCATCGCTGCGTGATCATGAAAGCACAGCCCCGCGCGAGGGAGTAGGATTTTTGGACATGTCTGTCAATTTGAGCAGAATGGGGCTGCAGAGAGGCAGGGGAAGTGCTGGTATCACAGCTCCCACAGGCACCTCGGGTGCTCTGATGATGTGCACACCGTGCCCATGGGCACATCGTGGGGACAAATGGGAGGAGGCAGGTGTGTGGTTGGGTGAGTGCCGGGGGCAAATAAGATTAGTATTCATATTGCTTTAATACAAATGTTAATATAGTGTTTACATAGCAGCTAATATATTAAGATGTTGTATTAATATTGGGGTGGCAGGTGAGAGCTGGAAGTGCAGATTAGCACCTTCTCATCCTGCTATGTTTTGCAAACCCATAGGAAAATCATTATCTCATTTACATAATAAATTGAATAATCTCTCATATACTCAGCTAATTATACCCAGCTCAGGTGTATTGAAATTAGCTACTGTCATACACAGCAAGTGGGTCTGAAGAGAAACAAGTGTCTGATGGAAAGCTGATTTAGTCCCAGCTCTGCTCTCTGCTCGCAGCTTCGGTATCACACCCGGGCAGGAGCAAAGTTGGTGCTGTCCCTGTGGGGAGCTGTGGGATGTGACCGATGTTTATAGGATATTTGGGAGCCACGGGCCTGGGTGCTGAGATGAGCGTGGTGAGCTGTGCAGAGCTGGTAGACAGTTAAAGAAAATGGAAGAAAATGAGTCAAAACCTCAGTGAGAAACCGCCAACCTGACCCAGAAAGTCGTTATCTTCCAAACTTCGCATGCTCTCAGGCAGTTACACTGAAAACTTCAGCTGCAAATGCTCCCGTGCTTTGTATTAATCCTCAAGGCAGAAAGTAAGGTCACCACTGCAAAAACGTGGTAGCATTTTCATTTTAAAACAAGCCTACGGCTTATTGAATTTTGCTCTAATTAAGAGGTCTTTTTTTGGTCTCCGTTCTCTTCCCTGCTGCATTCTGTGAGGCTGGTTTGTTTTCCTTGGCCTTGAAGACAGGGAAAAGCTTTTGGGGGAGATTTTTTTAAACTTCACAGGTTTTCTGCTTCTGGCTTACGGCTGGCAGATACACACTGGGGGGGGGGCAGGCTGTGAAGCGGTGCTGCGTTGCGTTAGGCGCCCCGCAGAGCAGCATCCTGCTGTCCTTCGTGCTGCGGTCTGCATCGCACCGTTGGCTTTACCCAACGACACAGCTGTGGTGTTTGAAGGCAATTCAGGATGTTTTGGGGGGCATTTTGGCCTTCGAGGCTGAAGGTTTAAAAGTGATGTATTGTTAAACAGGGAGCAAAGCCAAAGCAAAGTGACTTTGCTCACTTCTGCAGGTGGTGGGGTGATGAAGTGCGGTGGGCTGGGGGAGCTGTGGGGCACGGGACACAGGGCTGTGTTTGTGGGTGTCTGGGGGCATTTCTTCTTGGGACCAGAGCTCACACTTGGCTGGGTGCCCTCAGACAAACAGCTGAGGACGGGGACACGTGTTTGTTTGCTGCTACAACATGCAATGCCTTTTTGCATACGTAGAGACTGGTGGTGCACTGTGTGAGCACGCCAATGGGGAAGCTGTGTGAGTACAGCGACAGCCACCTGAGTGTCTCGGGAGGTGTCTCACATTCCTCTTCAGACTAGTCATTTCCCACTCAGCCGAGAATTAACTTTAAAAAGTATGAAAAGGCTCCTTTTTGTCTATCAGAGCAGCACCATCTTCTCTGGGCTTTTAATTTCCTCTATCCCCTGCCCCATTAATACCAGATAAGTGTGTTAAGACGGTAAACATCAGCTCACAGCTTTATGGACGATTGATTGGAACAAAAAAAAAAAAAGCAGTTATAGTGCTGAGTGTAGCTGGCTGAAGCCTGTATAAAACCTCTTAAAAATTATTTACTAGGTACCCAATAAAGTGTGCCAGAATAGCGCGTTAAAACCGCAGAAGCAGGAGCCTCAGGGGAGATTTCCTTGCCCTGCTCCATGCCAATCCGGCCGGGCTGTCGGTAGCGTTAGAAGTGAACGCAGCTCAAAGCGACATGCAGCTCCTTTCTGTTTGTGGTGAATATCAGTAGGATATTTATAGGCATCAGTCATCTCTGGTCTCCTTTGATCCATTCTTTCCAACTGAAGAAGCAGTGCTTTGAAAAAAAAAACCATCTTCGTCGATGCAGTGGCAGAATTAGAGAGAAATGCCAAGATGCCAGCTTTCAAAATGCTTCTGATGCCTTTAATGTTTATTTTAACTTCTAAAAAATATCTGAAGGCATGATCCAGAAGCAGACGTGGGCAAGGAAAGCATCAGAAGACCTTATTCCACCTCTGTTTATGGATAACATGTCTGCATAGCACCAGCTCTGAGGTTATCCCAACTGCTCCCACCTAGAACATGAAGTCCCTGCCTGAGCCTGTCCTGTGTAAACACGTCTGTACCAAACACGCTCACCCCTCACATGCATATTGATGCTACGCCTGCTCCTGACAGCGAGAGTGCTGTGTGCAGAGCCCCGCTATTAGCTCTGACCGACACGTGGATTCCCACTCTAACGTGGGAATGTCTGAATGTATGGCACCAGCAGATCACAAGAGCTTTGAAGTCAAACACGTGCTTGGGATCTGAGCTGCTTTTCTTAGAGCGGAGCATGAAAGCGGAGGGGCACGAAGTCCCCCGCTGCCAGGTGGCACTCGGTGGTTGATAAATTGGAGGTGAGGGTGACTTGAGAGCGCTGGGGATGCTCCTGCAGGCTACAATAGCAGGCGGTGCTATGGCCAGGGAGGCTGTCCCAGATGAGGTGCCACAGGCAGCGAGGTGAAGGAGCACAGCGCCAGGTCCCAGAGCCTCCTTCTGAGAAGCAAACAGCACAGCCCCTTTGCAATGCAAAGCCTGAGGCCGTATCTGAATGTTAACAAACAGTGCTCATGATGCCAAGACCACAATAAGAAAAATTCTCCGTCCCCACCCTAAGGGTGTATTTGCACCTCTTCTGTGTACCTACAAACCCACACCATGTGCAGCTCCTGTCCCTGTTTTTAAAAGGAAGCCTGGGCTTGGAGGTGAAGACGTTTGCGAAGGATTTATGCTGGGAGCACACCAGGACATGCTCGGCTTGGCTCGGAGGCAGCCAAGCTGTTCAGCTGGCACTGGATGAACAAAAACATCTCAGCTCAGGAAACCTTTTCCCTCTTGCAGATGAGCTATTTACACATCTGGAGCGTCATCTTGCGATCAATACCGAGACTGAGGAGGGCGTAACACAACGGATGTTGCCTTAGGTACACAATAAACAGTCAGCAGGGTTGCTTGTGTCCCTCGCTCTGTAATTCCTTCACCCTACTTGAGCAGTTGCTGAGCATCACCCGGAACACCGGGACCTGAGCACCCACATCGTCCTGTTCATGCTGATAATGCAGCATGAAATCGTTATCCTATTGATGCTAATCAAACCACAGTGCGTACTCCCTGTCTGCAACATTTCACCAGGTAAAAACAATCAGTTTATTGGTAGACTGGTGTATTCTTGCTCTTGGGTCAAAGCACAAGCGAAGACAAAAGCCACATGTATGTGTAGCAACAGCACCCACAAACCCAGCAACAGTAACTTGGTGCAGGTTGTTTCAAGGTTGCAGTATCCTCCGCAGCCCAGCTTCTCCATCCAAATTAAACTCTGCCACATGAAATTCATTGGAAGGCTTGTGTTAGCTAGCCCTCAACTCACGTAATTGTTATGCTTCATTAATTTGGTGTGTTTATTTAAATTGGCTGGTGCGTTCCTAAAATAGGTAATCTAGCATTTAAAAAAATGTTTCCTCATCAGCTTCACGGTGCTTTGAGCGGCTGGAAGTGCAAACTGCTCTGTTACTCTTTTGTCTTTCTCATCTGAATGCAATGGATACCATACAAATGAACAGAGCTGGAAAGGTGCTTAATTTATGAACCAAGACGTGCTTCTAAATAATCTCTAATTAAGTTCATCTGTGACCTGGCACACGGTGCCTAGTTTAGTCCGGGCATTGCAGACCATTAGTAAACATTTTAATTGTAATAATCGCCACTGGCAGCAATTATTTTCAGAAGGACGGCTAATTTCAATCAGCAGAGGGGATCTGAAACGCGAGGAATACCCGTCCTGTCTTTTACAAACACCAACAAAGCAGCTGCATGCTAGCATGCTGAACACCCAGCTTCACTCAGCAAGAGCAACAGTGGGGTTTGCAGAGGCAAAGTTCATTTTCCCAAGCGCTCAGGACCATTTCCTTGCCCAGCACCCATGGAGGCCGGTCTAGAGGGAGCAACGAAACGCGCTGCTGGCCCAGAGCTGCAGGACAGACTGCTTCTGGGCAACCCAGCCGTACGGTGCCAGTAGGGTGAGGTGTGCATGAAATCACGCGCGTTGCTGCTGCGAGGTGCTGTAGCTGCTCGCGTTGAGTCGAGGCTCCTGGCGCAGCGGCGCGGCTCTCTAGCTGGGACGGGAGCCAGCACCCTGCCCCGCTGCTGGCAGCGCACTGCCAAGCTGGGAGGGAGCCACCGCTGTTTGTGCTGGCGCGAGCTGGCGCTGCGCTTAATTTCTGAAAGACAGAAAAAGCTGGACACTCATCCAAAAATTCAAACTCGAGTGTAGGATTGTTGTCAAACGCTGTGATTAGACACAGAGCTGCAGACGCGGAATATATGCGCTATTTCTTTGTTAAATTGTCTTTTCTACCCTAGCCCTGTGATGCTCGCTGGGAAGACGTCACATGCAATGCTTTTTCCCGTGCACTCAGTGTGTTTCCATCGTACAGGCACTTTAGCACTGAATTAATTGCCACGTTAATGGATGTCTGTAGTCCATTAGTAAATTAAGACCTGATGCTAATCCTCTTGGGGGGAAGGAGAAGGGAGTCTATTTAGTACCAAAGCATTCAGTTTGTTACCAGTGGACTCCAAATGTTCAAAGGCAGGAAGGGAAGTACATCAAAGACGCTTTAATTTGAAAAACATACGGGAAGCTGATCTCAAGGCCTGTCCATATTGCAGACCTTGCAGGAGCAGATAAATTAGCTTTGAATTTGTTATCAACTTAATCACTGGGCATCGGGAATGGGTGAACCTGTACCCCAGTCATTCTCTTCAAACGGCATGTGATAACATGGGTGTTTAACTTGTTGTATCTGACACTTGGAAGCCTACCAGTAAACTGAAATTGCACAGGGATATAACTGAAATCAGTGGGATTGCCCACTCTCCGAATCTGACAGCTCCAGAGTCTGGAGAACCAAAGACACAGGGGGAAGGAAAATCCTGGCATGAGTAAACGCAGCACTTCTTCACGTAATTGGTACTGGCCTGCTTTAGACCTTGCCCAGAGGTGCTCTTCAGTTGCCTGGCCCCAGCCGAACTGTTTGCACGTGTCATTTGGGATCCCCGTGCCGCAGCTGGGTGCCATGCACCAGGGTCACGGTGAGCCCCGGTGGCCTGCTGCTGCCTGCCCTGCCTGCAGCCCCGCTCACCTGCGGTTACGGCCCCGCTGCCCGCGTCGCCGCCGTGCCCTGCCCTTGTAGCGTGCAGCGTGTAGGCTTAACCAGGGGTGTGCTGCTTTGTGCTACAGAGATATAAATGCCACCTGTGTGCTCAGACCTGATAACGCTTGACTCCTTCATGAGCATTGCTGCGTTCCCCGCCCGCCCCCCGGTAGTCCTGCTCTATGAATACAAGCCAAGCTGGTGCGTTTTGCCTTTAATAGTATATGAAAATGAAATCTGCTCTGTAAGGTATGCAATCACAGACCAAAAACCGTTCATGTGGGTTTTTCCTCTCTACCAGCAAAAAAATGTAACAGTTAATTAGGCTGGAAAACCCAAAGGAAAGTGAATTCAGATGGCCAATCGCGGCGTGGCATGGAAAATATCTCCATGACAACAGAAATTTACAGCACTTCAATTTTAATATATCAAAGGATAAGGGTAATTTCACAGCCACCACGCAGAAGATGTACCCCTCTCTCTTTCTCTTGACAATCCCTGGATTAAATGGAAGTCAGGCTAATGTGGTCCCAGATGCGAAAGCAAAAACAGGATTATGAAGCCGAAAAAACGTTACGAATGCAAATGCACCAATGTGAAAAATCTCAAATAATTTTCTTCAGACAGGATCTTCTGTGAAGCTTGTTTTATTGGCGATTGCAATGGCGGGCGTCCTGTCAATCAGGAGCGCATTTGAGTAAACAACACATAACCTTTCATTCCCTGTTACCTGACGCCTGATCACTCCCTGTTTCCTCACTGGCTGAGTACTGCAGGTTCACAAGCTACTTGACGCTCCTCTATGCCACATATGTACAATTTTTCTTTTTTTCAACCCTTTAATTTCTCCTTTCTTACGTTTTGAGAACCTGTGATCTTTGTTTTACTGTTCTCACACTGCTCATCCTCTTTTCCTCAAGCTTCTACCGTATTTTGGAGCAGTGAGGCCTTCTCCTGTCTACTTCCCTACTTAGCATTTCTCCTTGTTATGACTACGCAACTACCCTGGAATAAAGAAAAATAATTCTCTACTGCAAAAACACAACTTTGTTTCTCACAACCAGCAAGCTGAAAACTGGCCCTGCTGTGGAGGACAAACATTTGGGCCCTTGTTTTGCCAGATACTGCAGCACGTTATAGAGATGTCTTCTGACGTTTCGGTCTCACGTACTTCTTCACTAGCACAGGGCTCAGGGCGGTACGAGCAGCACGGGCAGCTCTTGTCCTGAGCAGCATGGAGCTCCTCCCGGGGACGTTACCGCTGACATCTCTTGCTTTTTCCCCTGTAATGAACTCCAGGGTGACAAGGGAAAAAAAAGGAAAAGACGAGTTTAGGATATACATCCAGAAGTCTGACCTACATTCCCCTGCTCATAATGAACAAGAATATTAGGCTTCCATTTTAAATACTGCATTCAATATGTTTTGTAGATGCATCTGCATGCATGAAAATGTTTTACAGTATTTAGTGGGGGATGAATCAATTAGGATAGATTTTAGAATAGATATTTCATTAGTGATTTCGCTAAAATTAATCCATTTGAAGTTTCAGTTAAAAATCAAACTGAAGCAGGATGGTATTGGCTGCTGGCAATGTTGAAAAAAATACTAAAACTGATAACAAAAGGATTTCTATTAAATTGTTTTGTAACTGGAGGAAGAAAAAATGCTAGCAGGAAACACATCACTTCTGATTAGATTGAACAGGACGCTCCTGTACATGAAAGAACATCACACTGCGCCGCCTGCAAAGAGCTCCCTTCTTCTTTTGGCATGTTTGAGTGGTACCTTCCCACAAGCCATGCCTTGGCCTCTTGGGCAGTGCTGGCTGTGGTGGACAGTGAGGAAAACATGGTCTGTGAGTACGTGGGAATGGCACAGGGAGGAATAACTGCGCTGCTCTTGCTTGTTTGCTGTAATACAATATGGAAAGAGCTAATAGGATTAGCCTTTCATGATGAGTGATAACAATATATATATAAAAAATTGTTAATAGGCAGCGTGAAATTGGTAACAAAGTAGAAAATTGCTAATAAAATCCAGTGGGTCTCAATTTAACATTGGGAATACATCTGGCTTGTAGGACCGCTTCCTTCCCGTGCGCACAGAAGCGGCAGGATGGTGAACACAGAAGATTTTTGGTGCAGAGCCCAAGGGTGCTGCTCTTCTGAATCCTCACACTGGTGACATTCAGCATCTGCAGAATGAAAGTTGCCTTGCTTTAAAATAACCAAAACAGGGTTGAGCAGTCTTAAGAAAAGCCTTGGAAATTCCTCTACTAAAAATATATGAGCCCAAACCCAAATATGTTGTGCGGGAAGGAAGCTGAGAGCACAGGCAGAAAGAGCAGGCAGTGCTTGGAGGTGAACTGGTAAATGCAGACAAAGGAATGTAACATACATAGCAAAGAAATTAATTGGATGAACAGGAGGGCCAAGAGGTAAAGCAGAACAGAGCCCTGTGTCCTGTAATAATGCTTTCAGAACTACTCGGATTAGAGGAGAAAGTAGAGATCAAATGAGCTAATTTAAGTAGATGCCAGACTCAAAGGATAATGTGAACCTTAATTACTTACTCTTACTCTTCCTTCTCTTCTTAACTACGTGAATTTCCCAGCCAATGTTTTTACTTTTGCCAGACAGGAACCAGCCTGAACACTTCAACAAACGGAGTTGGCGAGGTCCTGTTCCTCGCCACGTTCTTCTTTCCATTTTTCCTTAGCTTTTAATTATTTTCCAGCCTGGCCATTTGGCTGCTCCCTTACTGAAAAAATCACTTGAAGAAGTATTTATGCACAAGGTGGGGAATGGCTCGGATGCCATAAAGCCCCGCCGTTGCTGTCAGTCATGTTGATGCCCTTCTCCTTCCAACCTGCCTGGTGCTCCTCAACCTCACTGATTACAGCCAGACAAAAGTCTTTTCACCGTGTCTCTTGTGCCCCATTTCAGCAAGGTTTTAGAAGCACTTAGTGACATTTTCCACTCACATTTGGGCTTTGATGTACTTCCTCACCATGGCTCACTTCTGAACTTTGGGGTCATTTTGGAAGGTTTCAGACATCCTGGGAGCAGCGCCCAAAGGCTTTGGGCAGGATTTTCTGCCTTCCAACACGTTTTAAGTAATAAACCCATCAGAAAGGCTTAGACAGCTTGAAAAGCTTCATCCCAAAAGCAAGAAAGTTGAAGTTTTATTTTGCTTAAGCTCCCATAAATGATAAAAAAAAGAAATGTCAGTTTTATGTTTGGTGGTAAAATGTTGCTGCAAGTGCAGATGTGATTTGTGCTTTCGGGCGGGATGGAGGCAGAGCGCCGAGGGCCTGAGACACCGCTACAGAACTCAGCCTGTCTGTTCAGGGGTCACCATCGGTGGCTGCTGGGCTGGTGGAGCAAGGCTTGCTCTGCAGAAAGCCACTGTGGGGCTGCTCGAGGGAGCTCTCATGGGCTGGTGTGCTGGGGGAGAGCAGCCTCCATGGCTGGGCACCAACAGAGGAGCCTGCAAAAACCAGGTCAGGGTTTTGCCAGACTGCCCAAGTCCTGTGTAGTGCTGCTGTAATTCGTGTCTTTATGGTGATGCTTGCAGGAAAAAATACAACACGGTGTAAGGTGTAAGGAGCTGTGCCCCAGGAAGCTTTAATTGGATTTTCATCATCATCCTGGTGGTTTTGCATTTCAGACCGGGCACTCTGGGGTGCCTCTTGTGAGCTATCCCTTCAGCTGAACTGAAGGGCCCTAATATGAGCCGCAGAGCACTAATCATTGGAGGGATGACTTTAAGGACAGATGTTTCAAGAAGCACAGATCTTGTGTGTGAACCATGGCCTCTCCACAGGAGCAAATGCGACAAGCATGTCAAGTGTGGCACAGAAATTGTTACCTTTTTTAATAGGTCTGTAAATGAGTGATCAGCCCGCTGACAGGACACACTGACTGGGAACCACAGGAGCAATTTGGGGAAAGGCAACGTTGTCCTTTTCTCTCACAAGTGACTCTGCTAACGGAAATACCGCTCTGTCCAGAGCAGCAGCTATAGCAACAGTAGGGTTTTGCTGGGTAGAGGTCAGAGATCATAAGCTGTTTTTCACTGCAGAATTTAACATGCCATCCCCACAACTGGCTATTATTTGTGGTGTTGGAAGCCCGTTCCTATGATTATATTTCATCTGGTGCTACAGCAGGGCTGAGTAATTAAAGCTGTCAGCCAAAAAAAATGGAATATCTGTATGCCTTTGAGAACAACTTCAAAATAATTTGCTGTCGCAGTTATCTCAAGAAAATTGTTAACAGAAGCTATCCACAGGACAGAGGAAAGCATGCTTTGAGGGCATCGCTGTGTCTTTTCCACTGTGTATTGCACAGAAAATTGTCACCAGTGACAGTAATATGAAAATCCCTGGTAACTGCTGGACAGTATTTCCACAGGTGTGTTGGGAGTGAAAAGCAAACACCCGCTAGCTGGGTACGAGAACGCAGAGCCAGCGTCTGTACTCAGCCACCTCTGCTCAATGTCTGACTTTAGGAGGCAGAAGGTACATGACACGTTCCTGTCTTTGTGACCCGAGCCGTGTCCTGGCCTGCCATGCCTCTTGCTGTGCTTTGCCAAATATTTTGGCTCAAATTGTGGCCTGTGTCCCAGCAGGGTGCAGGCGGCTGGAGGACAGACAGGCTGTGCTGTCCCTCGGGTGCCTTGCTAGCCGAGCAGAGCGCTGTGGGTGCAGCTCTCCGTGGCTTGGGAGTGGTGCTGGGGCTCACCAGGTTTCTATGCACCCTCAGCGAAGTTGCCTGAGATTCAAGTTTGAGCTACACCTGCTCCAGACATGGAATCAGGAGGGAAAAACCAAAGCAGCATCCCTTTTTGTGGTGCTCTTTCTGTGCATGTTACAGCAGGTTCATTTATACTTTGAACCCCCGTGCTGACACTAAGGTAACTCAGGTACTCAGGAACCTCTTGGCTCCTAGGTCAGCATGACCCACATTTTGTGGGATAATTTTTGGGGATGTGAGCATGGGAGCTGGTGTTCTGCAGGCACCAGTTGCTCAAAAAATGTATTGCTAACTTGCTAAATACAGAAAAATACACTGGCGATGCCTTTTGTGTAACAGTCTGGGGCTGGGAGGGGTCTTGCAGGGCTTTGCTTTGCAGTATTCTCTGATGGAAAGGTTTTGTGAATTCCTTTTTTTTCCTCTTCTCTGCATCTGTCTTTTTAGGTTCTCTGCACCGGAAAGGAGACACTGGTGATGTGTGCTGGTATATGTACCCAGTAACTCACCTCTAGCTCGTGCTGAATTTAAGGATAAACCCTGCTCTTCCCCGGGTTGCTTGCAGCAAGCTGCACAAATCCTGATGGCCTTAAACACACCGACCTGGGCCTCGGCGGAGCTGCTCACAGGACGAGTTATGCACATTTGTACTGAGACACTTAGCTGGTCAAAGACATCAGCAACCTAGATAATATCTATGTGCAATTATGGGTCCTAATTGGGCACGTAGCTCAGCGGGACAGCTGCCATTGGCATGCACAGGCACCCCGTGGGTATTAGTCACCTGCGTGGAGCTGCAGAGCCCCACGTTTCAAGCACCTGTTTGCTACAACTCAGCTCTCACATGGCCGTCAGTGCAGCTCCTGGGCTCGAGAAGGCCGAGGCAATTCCCTCTCTATGGCAATAGCCGATGGAAAGAGTCAAATCATTTTGTTGGAGCTGGAGCTGCGTTAGGTTGCCCTTGCTCTGGAAACTTGGCTTCATCTGTGCGGAGTTGTTTGATTGCATGCCGTGAGGTTGGGGTGGCTTTCTTTGCAAGCCTGTTTGTATTTGTGCGGCACATGGAGCAGGTTAGTGTTTGCTTTTTTGTGAGGTTCCAGGGTCTGCTTTTAATAAGATTGCCTGCAAGCATTTGGATTTGCTCTTGCATATGGTAATAAACTTCTCATGTGCCTTTTTGGGGTCCCATTCCTCCTAGGAGCCACACAGCAAGCTGCTTTGCTCCCTGTTCTGGCCCAGGGCTTATTTCCACGCTGCCCACACTATATACGTGGTTATATATGCCTTATGGGGACAAAGGAAGGTATACATATGGAGCACACCTCCCGGCTGGGAGGTTCAGGCATGGAAGAGAGGCTATGGCTCTTGGGGCTCTTATGTCCCATGGAAGTGGCAGCAGAGCAGCAACCCAGGAGCCTCTTGCCCAAGGCTCCAGCCTTCAGTCTGTTTACGTTCAGGTCACGACTTCTGCTCTCTTCTTCTCTCCCATCCTTATGTGTTACTGTGCTTATTTAGCCGGTCAAACCTGTAGAGCAAAGTCCATCTCCTTCCATGCAGATGTGGAGCACAGTGGATGCTCAGGCTCGGTGCATGCAGGTTATGCTGTGCCTCACACCCTGCAGCAGCTGTTGGTTGTCTCCAAACCAATCCTCTGGTGGCAGAAGCAGTCGCTGCCCATGTAATGGCAGTGCTGCTCCTAGCTTCCCCCTTTCTTTCCCTAGGGACATTTCCCCATCCTGGAGATCAGTCCAACCTGCTAACTGGTACACCACTGGGAATCGCTAACTACACCTGTCACTCTCCAAAACAGGCCTCATTTACTGCTCTTTCTCTGCTTGAATCCCTTGTTCGGTACAACTGATCTTCCTCCTGGCACTGAGCTGGCGGTGGGCTTTGCTTACAGCTGTAGGTACCGAGGTGTACTCGTGTCGCATTGCTGCTCCGCGCTGCATCCCTGCAAGGGAGTCTGCTCGGAGGGTTGGGACGAGAGATTCATCCTCCTATGGTGGGAGTTCCTCACAATGGCAGGAAATCAAGGCAATAAATCAAGGGCATAAATATTAGCACCAAAGCATAAACCTGCAGGGCACACAGAAAAGCCACATACTGTTAAATCTCCTGTTATTTATTGCTTTATCAGATGGGTATTATTGCGCTGTAAAGGATATATACGTTCCCCGTCACGAGGAGGTAGGAACCATCCAGCAGCAGCAAATCAGGCCATAAGCTGCTGAGATATCGCTGCCCACTGGAACCTAGGAAGGATGCCTGTAGGTGGGAATTTGTGCTCCTGGTTATTTTTTTTCTCTTTCTTCTTAATTACCTAGAATAAAACAAAAGCTTTAAGGTGTTACAGCTAGTGTTGTTTAAGGAAGTGGGGGGGTCAGCTTTTTGGTCATAAATAGGGAGTATTTGGGAAAATAAAGAACACCTGTGAAACTCTCCGGGAGACGTTCAGTGTTACAGAGCTGTGTGCAGGAGGGTTGAGTATCCAGCTGTATTTATATCTGGGCCCTGACAGGTGACCGATCTCTCAGGTCAGTGGTTAAGTGGAGAAACAAGAAACTTCTG
Source organism: Heteronetta atricapilla (assembly GCA_011075105.1). NCBI lineage: Eukaryota > Metazoa > Chordata > Aves > Anseriformes > Anatidae > Heteronetta > Heteronetta atricapilla. The sequence goes on from CM021744.1 coordinate 8,982,846, forward strand.
TGAGTTAAGCTGGTCCTGAAAGAAAAGGAGGGGAAAAAAGAAAGAGCCAACGATTCTCATTTGGTATCAAAAAAACTTTAATTTTTGTCATATGGTGATTAAAACTTTTTTTTTCTTTGTCTTTTATCCTTCCTTAAAACAGAAATTAAAGGACATTCCAAACGGTTTGCTTTGAAACCCAGCAGCAAGGCCAAAAGCCTCCATCTCGCCTGTTTTATCTGAAGGGAACAGCAAAAGGAAAATGTTCCCGTCGAGTTCCCAAGGCTAACGAGCAAAGAGGTGCTGGAGCCAAACAACGAGAATCACAGGTACAGCAGGAACACATGAGCATTACCCCAGATTCCAGGGCCACTTGGCTGGCAAGCCCTTTGTCCAGCTGTCCCTTTGTCCAGCTGTCCCTTTGTCCAGCTGTCCAGCTGTCCATCTGTCCAGCTGTTCAGCTGTCCATCTAGTCTTGCTTTGCCACCATCTGTCTGTGTTGGGCCAAGCAGGACTAAATGCAACTGTGAGCACCGTTGCTCCTTGCCATGGGGAAAGCAGATGCATTTGCTTCGTGGCAATAGCTTACAGGAAGAAAGCGTTATGTATTATTTCCCCCCATTGAAGTGCAGCCTGGAGAAGCCACAGCTCTTTGTGGTTTCACATAATGCATGGGAAAGTCAGGTGTGGTTGCTAAAGAGCGTGCAGTTAAGTAGTGCTTGAGGAAACTGAGCCATGGAAGTTGTTGGGGTTTTGGGGGCTTGATTTTTTTCAAACAACAAACCTTTAAATGTTGGTTAACTCCTTATAAAGTGGCTCCAAGCCAAGTCCTGCTCCTCTGGACGTGAAGCTTCAGGATTCACCAAGGAGTGGAAATTGTTGGTATTTCTTTGGAGTCTCTTCCATTCCTTTTATTCAAAAGTGATAGAATTAAAATAAATAGGACTCCTTTTTGTGCCTCTCCCTCCAGACAAAACTATTTTTGTAATAAGAAAAAGGTTATGTATATATGGAAAAAGGTTATGTATATATGGATTCAGTGCTGTTTTTCTACAAACACATCAGCCTGCAGAGGCTCTGCAGTGGGCAGGGGTGACTGGCAGAGTCAGGCGTGGCAGCAGCAGTTCTCTCCTGAGGTTTGATTTTGGGGACAAAAATAACCACAACCAGCAACTCATGAAAAAGCTGCTCTGTGCAGCCCCCAAAAGCTATTTTGTTAGTCCTAGAGACAGTCCTGACCTCAAGGGGCTGTTTGGCTGCTTTGGGGACCATGCAGGGCTTGGAAAAGCCAGATTTATGCTGGGTACAGGAGTCCTGGTGTGTGCGTGGAAGAGGCTGAGCCCTGGGACAGAGCGGGGCTCCAAGGAGGAGGCATCTCTTTGGGATCTCTTGTATTCTCCCACCCCAGCAGGAACCAACCCTGTGGCTACTGGAAAAAAAATGTAAAAGATGTCATTTCTCTTTGGGAAATTACTTTGGACTCTGCCCATAAATGGAGAGGTTCTGAACGAAAGCTCTTCCCACAGGGATCCCGAGTTCAGGGTGTTTGTTTATGGCCTCGTCACTAACAAAACCACATCAGCTTTTAAAAATAGCCCCTGTGCCTTGTGAAAACAGGCGGGGAGTGATGCAGAAGGTGGGGAATGAGACTGGAAAAGGAGCCCATTTTTTCTCTGATACGAAATATATTATTTCTCTGCCTGCTGTGAGGTTTGGGGAGGCTCCAGGACCTCTGCTTCATGCCGTGCAGAGCCCAGGAGACGCAGCACCGCCGACCTGTGCAGGTGGGGTCTGCCCGGCCTGCTCAGATGCTGAGGGTTACGAATCACTGATTTCTCCTTGGCTCCACAGCCACACTTTCTCAACGGGACCAGAGGTGCTTGCTGGTGCCCACTGTTACCACCAGTGTGCCAACGCGGGCGAGACACGGCTCGCTGCATCCCAGCCTGGTGCACGTAGTAGTGCTCACCGACAGGAGCTGCAGGTGGTGTTCAAGCAGAAGTGAGCTGCCCTTTTCTTCTTTCCATACAGGACCAAAGCCTCTCTTGAGCCCGTGGCAGGCACAAACATTTTTGTTCTCAGCGACCCCTCTGGAGGAGGCACGGCCAAGCAGGAACCTGCTGTTTCCCTCCCCTGCCATGCAGCGCCTGGGAGCCACCAGTGTTCTGTAAGCACTTTTGGGCCTGAAACTACAAATAGGGCCTGGGATAGCAAGACCGCAGTCTCCTGAGGAGCTGATCAGTTGACTGTAAGAATTCCTTGGCAAAGCAGTCGTTTATTTCTTGTTAGGTGTGTTTTATGCCAGACCCAACACACCATGCACATCTCGGGATAGCAGGGGAGACTCCTGTCCGTACAAAAAGCCCACGAAAGGAGCTGTGGGAGGCAGCTGCTGGCTGCACCGTGCTAACAGCAGCCGTTGTGGGGAAAAAACAAAACAAAACAAAACAAAAAACACAAAAAATCACACCGGGTGCTTGGGCAACCTGATTGGATCTTCAGTATTTGTGTCACAAGCTGCAGCCAGGAGAGGCAGCAGGGCTGTTGCAGCTCTTGGAGCAAGTGAGAAAGGATGAACTGCTCTGCAAGCAGCCACTGACCGGTGGCAAGGAGGGCTGTGGGCTTGGCACCCCCGAGCCCTTAAACGAAGGGCCTTGAGAAAGCTCCTGGGTGCTAGCGGAGGAATGGGGCTCAGCGTGCAAGACCAGGATGAGGAAAGGACAAACCCGGTGAAACAGCTGTGTGTAAACCCACCCATCACCTTTCAGCAGCCTCATAAGTAATGTCAGTTTTGTAATGTCTCATTTATACCCAGCTAAATGAGCGCTGGTGCCTGCGGGGACAGCGGGGAAGATGCAGTGCTGTAGTACATGTTGTGCATGAGGGAACCGCTACAGGAGCCTGCGTTTGCAAGATGTTTGTTAAATTGCACATTTGTCGGCATATAAATGCAGCACAGAACATGGCTGGAAATCAGCTCCAGGAGTGACCTACAGGATGGGGCTGCAAAACCTTTCGCCTGTGTCCCCTGATCCAGATCTTAAAGTTCAGATCCAAATGAGAGGGAGCTGCCTATGAAAAAAAGCCAGACACCTATTCCAGCGGCAGATGAGACGTGTTTCAGTGCTCAGTGCCTTAAACTGCTGGCCCCACGCGAGAAGACCGTGTGGGGTGACATCAGGACGGCTCTGCATGAGCTCGGTGCTTCACTTCAGCCACACTCACAGTTCTCCAGGGTGGGCCATTAATATTAGATGAAAGCTCATCTAATGAAAATGGCTTTTATAGTAAAGAGCATTTTGTTACCTCTGAAGAAACAGGGAGATGGAACATGTTACACTTCATTGTTACTGGCATTTGGTCTTCCTTCAGGCAGTCATTTTATGAAAGGCAAGATATGAATCGAAAAAAACTACCTTTACTCAGCAGAGTACTCGCTCAATTAGAAAACAGAGATTCCCCTCCCCTGATTAGGGGAAAAAGATCAGAGAATGGGCCAAGAGCAGCTGGTCACACGTAGCAAAGTCGTGAGATTACATTTTTCCATGGACTAAGCTGATGCTCTGTAGAGTCATTTCTGCTGAGACAACCATCAAGCCTTAATGCTGAAGCTTTTCCCTTCCCAAATTTTAAAACCTTCCTTTCCCAAAGTTTTTAAAACCCAAAGTTTTAGAGGATTATCAATCAGCCAAAAAGGATTTTAAACCGATGTGGGTGTGAAGGCCGAGTTCTGGAGGTGGGCCAGAGGCAGGGGAGCTGCAGGGCCAAGCTGTGGCGCTCAGGTCGGGGCTTCAGCAGGAGCCACCCTGCGGTGTAACACGCTGTAACTGGTGGTAGTGCAATGTACATGGCTAACTGCGGGGAGAAAACCATCTGCAAAGAGGGCTGTTGCTCGTAAATATTAAAATCAGTCAGAAATGGAACAAAAGGGCCAGCAGAGCACAGGGCTATGCTTTATTTATTTATTTATTTATTTTAATAATTTTGGTTTGCCGTGGAATAGCTGCTGGACAGTGCTCAGGGTTCTGCAGAGCCACCCCAGCAAACGTGCAGTTCTTAATGGCAGGGGATACAAACTACACTGCAATGCAATACATATGGAAAAGGGTCAGCTTCTTTTTCTCTTTTCACAACAGTTTTGGGGCTTATTTCACTATATTTTAACTAAACAGTATTTTTGTTGTTGATTCAGCTCAAAACACCAAAAGTCCTAAATCAGAGTGAACAAAGGAAGAAGAGGGCAGGTGAAACATCAGGCAGACGGACAGCAAGCAGCCTGCTTGTGTGAGCTGCAGCGGCGCCATTCATCAGCGCTTCTACCCAGCCTGGAACAAAGCAAAAGAAATTCTCAAGTCCCCCAAGTGTTCTTCCAATGTGAACTGCCTGTGTTTTGAGGTTAGTTACTTGCACAGCCCACATCAGGCTTGCAGTGCCGCATTTCACATCTGTGCACTGGGATGCTCAGGTACCAAAATGGAAGAGCTGTGGAGCAAATCGCTGCCTTGTTCTTTCTCAGCCTGTCCTGGTTGTTATAATTAAGCAGCCCCGTGCTGTGCTGGTGCGCAGGGAAGGGCCATGGGGGCTGCAGAGCTCCTGGCAGCAAGGCCGGCTCCTGGCTGAGCTCCGCAGCTGCCCCCATTTTCAGGGTAAACACGCTGCTACGTGTGTCCAACAGACCATCACTTCTCATTTTCCATGCCCGGGGTCAGATGCACAGACATGGAGCAGAGCGATGCAGGCAGCGCTCCAAACATTGGTGTTTTAAGGGTTTCCCTTGAAAAAACACCCTCTGGGAGCTCAGGAGCGTGTCCTGCTGCCCCATCCTGGTGCAGGCAGCCTCACAACCTGCCTGTAACCGGCAGGAGGACAGAGGGGTTGGGGATTCTGGGCTCAATTCCGGCAGTGCCACGGTCACATTCCTGCAGCCCTGCGTGACGCACGGCGTGCATGAGCTGCGGTGCGCCAGCCGGAGAGTGGGACTAAAAATAAAACCGTGGCGTTGCTGCTGTGCTGGGCTCCTGCTGGGATGTCTTGGTTTGTTTTATAACATCTTCAAGGCCAGTTGAAAGCAGGGAAAAAAGAAAAAAAAGGAAGGGGGGGAAGTCTTTTTGCTTTTGAGCTGAATCGGGAGGCAGCTGGTAGAAATCAGTGTCGTTTCATTCACTGGCTGCACGGCACTGCGGTCCTTTGGTACTGATGCACACACACTGTACGGCGTGCTTAATTCAATAGAGTGTTACGTTTGTGCTACTATTTATTTCCTGACTTCTTGTATAGAAACCAGTGTAATTTATGCTAATTAATTAAGTGATTGAGCAAATTAATTCGGCACTTCTCCACGTAAGAGGAAAGGCCCGTGATGCAGCTCAGAGCGAGCAGCCGAGTGCTGGCACCCCGAGCGAGGTGCGTGAGGCGCCGTGCCCAAGGTTGTGTGGGCTCTGTGGAGAAAAGGAATAAAGCAGGACAAAAAAGTTTAAAAAGGGAATTTCAGGGAAGGAAAAAAGTATTAAAAAAACAAAAACAAAAAACAAACCATTATTTTAAACAAGCTATCTTATGGAAGGGCATTTCAGAGCATGAATTTTGACGCTGTTGTACCGCAGGAGATTGGAGGTGCCTTGGCTGGCAGCAGACTCCTACATGTGCATGGAGGATGCAGCAGCAAAGCCAGGGCCAGGCACAGCTGCACCATGCTGCTGTGATGGGAGGGGGCCTGGTGCCTTCCTGCTCCTTCCCCCGGCTCTTCTTTACTTTTCCTGGAGGCAAAGAGTTATTATTTCTTCTTCTGAGGGCTGGGGATGGAGTTGCTGTCTGCTGATGAAAGCAAGCCATCAGTGAGCAGTAATGGGAAACCAGGGACGGCATGGCAGGCAGGGGCTTGCTTTCAGTGCACAAAAAAAGCCCTTTTAAATTTAAATGTAGCGAGGAATTAAAAGCACATATAGGCGGGTTTTATTAGAAAGTGAAATATTTGATCTTGGCTATTAATCTGTTATAAGAATACTTTCATTTCCTGGCCATATGTACCCAGTGATAGACTTTCATAAATGAGATCGCATTAAAATGTACTTTATGTTTCTAGTGAAATCTCTTTTATTATTATGCACGTTCTATTTAGGAAAAAATTACAGAAGCAGATGAAGAGGAGTAAATTATTTTAACTCATTTATACAGGAATGAAATACTGCTCCTGCCTGGAGGCTCTGCGTGGTGCAATACTGAAATGCCTGGGGAAGGGGCTGCTCCATCACGGCCGCGCTACCAGCTGGAGGAGAAGTCGATGGCAGTGGCAATAAAAGCAGACCCTGGAAGAGGCTCACGTAGCAATAGGAGGTGAAGATGCAAATTCCCACCACCCAGACCCTCAGGGACTGAGGACAACGTAGGTATTCTCCTTGTGGTATTACTGAAGGTACGAGAGGTGGCTGGGAGGTGCAAAGCTGCTTCTTGGTGTGGGTGGGAGAGGTGTGTAACCCAAGAGACAGTGTGGACCCCGCCCCAGCTGTGCCTTCCCAGTCGACCCAGCTAGCACACCGCTGCAGGGGAGGGGCTTTGTGTTAAATCCCTGTAACCGTGCTCCAGAGACCAGGCCATACATTGAAAAAATAGAAAAAGCAGCACATTTCTGGATCATGTTAATGCTGCTAATAAGTAAGCCTAATAAATAAGCCTGAGACTCCATGAGCGTGACACTGGGAACCTGGCATGAAACCACTTCGATTGAGGGCTGCCCAGAACAACCCCGGGCTGTCAGGTGAAGGCATAAACCCAGCCCAAGGGCTGATTTGGCACCACAGCGACCAAGCTCAGCCTTCAGAAAGTTCATTAACAATTTCTTGTGTGTCTGTTTTTTAAATATGGTAGAACCTCATGAATCTCCCACTTCTTAATCATTTATAGACTGCAAAGAAGCGCAGCAGCTTGTGTTTGTGAAGCCTCAGATCACTGTTTGCCCCTTTTTTTTTAGAAAACGTTCTACGGAGTCTTTAGTAATGGATGAAGAAAAGTCAAAAATCCTGGCACTGAAACGAGAGCCCTATTGTCAAGGCAATCGCTGTTGCAGGTGGTTTACTGTGCTTTCCTATTGGTAATGTGCTCTGCAGTGCATTTTGAGTCATTATTGTGAATTAAGCATGCTCTGCTCTATATAAATATTAATTATGATCAAGAAAGATTAGGCATGGCAGATGCAAAAAATGTGATGACACTGTCTCAACAAGACGGAGCGACGTAGTCTTTCATGCCACATGTCTCTGTTAGCATGACGTTGTGACACCTTTCCGTGGTGCTTTCCGGGAATTTTGTGCGTAACCACAAGGAACGGTCAGATCCTAGCTGAAGCCCACAAAGACAGCAAGACACTTGAGCACCTGGCAGCTTTTTTTTTTTTTTTTTTAAAAAAAATCAGGCCAATGACACATTTGGAGACAATTAAAACAAAGGTTGAGCTTTTTATTTTTTTAATGTGCCAAGAACATTAGCAGCTGGATGAGGAATGAGCCAGAAAAAAAAAAAAGCAGCATACTTAGCCCATCTATAAATAAAACCAGGCTTCAGTGCTGAGAGCAGGCTTTTTTTTTTTTTTTTTTTCCTTTTTCTTTTCTTTTTCCCCTCTGCAGAAAAATCTTTTCTTTGTACCAGGACTAAAATATTAGCACTGTGTTCCCTCCTCTGTTTAAACAGACCTCTTTCATTGCATCTAAGTGCCAAAAAAGTGGAATTCCTGAACAGCAGGTGAAAAGAAAACACAAGATCAAAAGCAGCTCTGGCTGCCAACAGAACCTGCAGCACTGCTTGGGGGTGCATGAAGAAGTCACGCAGACTCTTGATGGTGTCAGAGACTTTTGGAAGGTCATCAAGGATTTTTTCATTTTTTTTTTCAGGCATCCCACATCAAAAAGCAGCACTAGGAGACAAACTTGCAACACATCATGAGGACCATGCTGTAGAGACCCATCACCCTTATAGGAAAAGCTAACTGGTGTTCCTCAGCACATCTATGGAAAGCAGCTCTTAAGAGATCTGTGATCAGAGTAGAGCCTGTGGGTAAGAAAATAAATTTAAGTGTTCATCTGGGTGAACGTTGGGCAATGGCTAGTTTGGGTCTTAAGCCTGCCTAGGGGAACTAGGCAAGAAATGGGTCTTTCTGAGCTCATCCTCCCAGTAGAAGCAAAAGGCATTTATTTTGCTGTCCTTAAAACCACTGAGCTCCAACATTAGTTCCTGTTCCTGCACCCAGCTGCCTATTCCTATGTCCATCACCAGATCCTTCCTCTTTTGGGATGATGAACACTTTGGGGACGCATGGAACAAACTGCCCCTCTGCCTACCACTCCTTGGCATCTTTGGGAAAGGCAGAGCAATCTGGCCCAGTAAGAGTCATTTGAGGTGGAAAATGAGAACTTGGCTTACGAAGATTGCACGTTACTCTGGACCCAATGGCTTCAGCGGTGCTGGAGCTCTGGGCGTCCAGCCCCCGCCTCCCGATGCTGTTACTGACGGTGACATTAGTCCTGTGGCATGTGCAAGCTGTCACCTTGACCAACAAAAATTGATTTCCAAAAGGCACCTGTAAGAGTTTCCTCCATAATTACTATGGCTGGGAAATGAGGCCTGAGAAATGACTTTCCAAGAAGCATACCGGCATCAGCACTGGGATCACAGCTCAGTAGTGCTTTGTTCCATTTTTACTCCTAAAGAGCATCAAATAGCGAAGTTCTTTTAAATAAAGACTTCCATTAGTGGGTTTAAAAATAACACAGTGTGCACATCCATTCCTAAAGACAGCTTTTTTTTTATTTATTTTAAAATTCTGCATCTGAAAACACAGTATGACAGAAAGCATTTATGTACAACTGCAGTGTTTTTGGTATAATACAGTATTTAATACATCCATTTCATTTTCTGCAAAAAAAAAATGCTTTATTGGACAAAAAACCAAACTCCCATTGACAAAGAATACAGCTAAGGCACATTGTTTTCTGCTAAATGAAAGACAAAAGGGTGCAAAAAGGGGTAGTGCAATAATTGCTGAAAATCACATTCTACTACAAGAAAAGCATTCTGACTTTGAACTTTGATTACCGGTCAATTTAAGACATTTCAATATCTCATAAAATACTCCGTTAAATAAATAGCAAAATATCTACATCTTTCAGTGTGTTCCATTTGAATTTCCAATTTTTTTTTAAACTTTGCTGTATATACATGTCTTTTTTCTTATTCAATAGCTTACAAAATATTTCTGTACAGTTTTATGCATATTATGATCTATAACAAAATAGTTATTTCTTAAAACTATATTACCACCAGTCTTTGAAAAATGACAGAATAAGAATAACTTATTATGGATTATGCTAGGCAATACAAAAATCCAATCAACCAAAACCAAAACCAAAATAACAAAGTCAGAAAAATCATTTCATTAACTCGAATTAATACTTTTTGTTTCACAAATCTTTGCTATGTAAACCCTTCTCAGTTGCCTTTGGGCTGTATATGCATCAGAACACTGGAACAGGATAGGATTTGGGATTCCTAAAGCACTGCAGCCTGCCGGGAATATTGGTGCTACTGAAATATGATGGTTCTCCATGGAGAAAAAGTATTAAAGAAACCAACACATCCAAGCCTTAGCAGAACGCCTTGGTTTCTGCTGACTTTGACAACCTTTGGACCTGGCTCCAAAGGCCAGATGTTGGGAAGTGAATTTATGACTGATGATACAGCCAGACTCCTCTGTCTTCTATGTGTACTATTAGACTCCCAACCATCACTCAAAATCTGGCCCCAAGTGGTGATGTTCTTCAGATTTTAAGACCATACCATTAAAGAGAATACAGCTTCTCCCAGTTACCAGTATGACTCTGAAAGGCATGCTACTATCTCATGTCAAAATGAGTGAAATTACTCCAGAAGTTGTCTCATGCATCTGAGAGCAGTCTGTCCAGTTACAGTCTGAAGATAAATAAAAAGCTATTAAGTTTGCACTTTGTAGGTAATTAAATCCACCTTACTTATCTACAGTAAGTTGCAAAAGACAGAGCTCATAATTTCCTAAGGTTTATATGAATGTCTGAGCCTTCCTTTTGCCCAAAGGGAAGGTCATTTTCTTCCCTTAAAGACTGCATTTGTAAGCAATTTCTATTGTATTTGTGAAGTGTAAGCTGACAGCAACACAGCTGAGCTGTAATAGAAATCTCAAGGTGCCTTTTATTCCTTCCACAACAAACAGAAAAAGTGAGCAAGACACAGACAACACCTAACTTTCTAACACAGTTTAAGGCCACATTTAGAAAGGATGAAAGTAAGGCTTTCTTTAAGGGGCAACACACTGGATGCCACAATGGGAACAGACACCGAGCAATTCAAAGCCAACAGGCTTTACCCAAGGAAAATCTGGAACACCATCCCAATTTTGGCCAGTAGGTCTGTGCCTTCTTTTGGACGTAAGCTGGAAAATAAAATTCAATGCCACAGACATCCTCTTCCAGAATATTCCCAGCAAACTGAAGGTGCTCCCCTAGCAAGAGATTACTATCGTCTCAGTCGAGGGTGTTAATTACAACAGAACCAAAGACAAGCAAAGTCATTACAATATACAAATGCAGCGCAATGAACCGCGCCTAGAATTGTCACTCTGTTATCAGAGGCACCTGTACAGTATCTTGCTGTTTATTTGGCAAGGTTATGTGTAATACTTCTAGGTTTTAACAAAGTAGAAAGAGAATTTGCATAGATTGTACATTCAGTTCAAGGAGATTTCTGGTACCTTTTTTGTTGTTATCAGGTAAACGTGTTTGCAGACACAGTGAGGTAGCAGCTGTGATAGCACCCATGAGCAAAAGAAGGTAACCAAGGCAGAAGCAAAGAGAGGAGAGTGATCTACACACTGTCGTTAGTATAAAGGAGCAAAATCAACATGGTACCCGCAGTCTCACATCACGAGGGTTATTCGCTGCCAACAACACGCTCGACTGCAAAAAGCCTACTGCTGCTGTTGTCCTGGGTGACATGGGCTGTGAGACCTTGTTGCCTCAATTTTAAATGCTCTCAGCCTGATTCTCCTTTTCCTTACATTGGTGGTGGTGGTGAAGGCTTTCAAAGGGCATTTACAAGTCTGAACACTTGCCATTGAATAGCCTACAGGAAAAAAGGCATTTCCCTACAAAATCCTTCCCACACTTGCTGCGAATCTATATGCAACTTATTCTATGATTCTATGATACTGTCTACAGCATCTTGGCTGCTCTTAACCCTCTTTCACATTTGTTTGGTTCCTCTGTGCCTGGCTGCAGCAGTGCCTGCCCTCTGTGGGGTGCTCTGCAGGCCGGTCTGCCTGTTCTCAGCAGCCCCCCCGGGCCCCTGGGACAGGCAGTGTCCTGTGCCCCCAACCCTGCTTGTACCCTGCCCATGGACAGCAGCCCTGGAGCTGTCTTGTCAGAAGCTGGAGGGTTTGGTCTGGAAGGACTCTGTTCTGTTTTCAGATGTCGTTGACTATGAATTTAAGGCGATGTGCTACAAATCCCTAAGACGAGCTTGGAGGCCGTGAATAGTTGAAAAGAAAGCACGTAGATCATTACCTTCTCGCTACCAGACTGAAGCTAAAGACAACGGAAAATGCTGCTAACCACTTCCTACCAGGTCAGTCTTTCTCTGCCACTGAACTAACCAGACCTACTGTTACTATTAAATATCTGCGCTCAAAAAGTCAGGAAGAGATAACCCCTGTCACTTTTACAGCCACCTTCATGTATGTTAGTACTGAGCTGGCTGAAGGCTGCTCTGAACAGCAAACTTTTCCAATTTACAGCTCGGGGTTTTGAAGAAGCCTAAGGGATTTGGCTCACATGAGTACAAAACTTCCTGCCCAATGGAAAGTGATGGAGTCAGCCAAGGTTTCATTTGGCCAACTCCCGAAGCCTTGGGATCTGGGAAAGCAACAGGGAGGGTGTGATAGCCAGCGGCAAGCTGGCAGTTCTCTGACAGCTGTGATGAGAACTACAGAAAACAACAAAAGTTAGTCCTCCTTGTCTGGCCACAATTAAAATCTGGATTTGGTTTTATTTTTATCTGGGAAGTCAAAACTAAGATCTCACGGTATCAGTATTTCTCAGTCTTGCTGTGCAGAAGAGTTGCCCAGTTTGTTCAAGTATTGTTGCAGCATGGTTATATGAAATTTTTGCAAAGTTTTAGCATCTTCTTTATCCTTACCCTGCCCAGAGAAGCTGTGGATGCCCCATTCCTGGAAGTGTTCAAGGCCAGGCTGGATGGGGCTTTGAACAAGCTGATCTAGTGGAAGGTGTCCCTGCCCATGGCAGGGGGGCTGGAATTAGATGATCTTTCAGGTCCCTTCCAACCCAAGCCATTCTATGACTCTGTGTCTCTCCCTTCAGTCAGGTTTAGAAAATTCCAGTTCTGATTCACTGACTTCACTGCTCTGGTCTCTGTAATAGTAGCTAAAAGAGACTGAGGCGTCATTAGTATTGCGGTTAGCTCTGCAGATGGACAGAAGGTGAATACACATTAGTTGGTCCTTTCGAAGGTGCTGCAGGATCGTTGTTAATTTGCTGTTAAACAACTGTACATGCATTGTGCATTAAAGCTGATACCTAGGAAAGTCAATTTGTAGCACACAAATGCACATTCCTGCATCTCTAGGCTTAGCGATAATGAAGGCTTAGCACCAGAGACACAGATGGACTTCCTTGTGTAATACTTGCCATCATGGAGGGATTCTTAAAATTCTCTGCTTGCTGAGAGCACAAAAAATGAAGGCATAAATTTTAATTCTAGAAATTTGAATATCAGAAAATGAAAATATAAATATGACTACTCAGTGTCCAAATGTCATCAAAGAGTTGGACACACTTTAAAATAAACTGTCATTTGAGCTATTTCTATTAGCCTCAAGGCTTAACATTACCATATAAACAGGTCTGCATATCACTAAGACTGACTTTGGATGTAATTTATTAAATCACATATGTAGATATTCTACATCTTGCCACAACTCCTTTCTGTGTAGTACTGATTGATCACAGAAGTGTTACATGGCTATCGCACAGAATGGGCACAGAATTTAAATGAGCAAAGCATTACACACAGAGGACAAATGCGTGCAAAGGGATTCTGATCAAAGCTGGCTTTCAGTTGGAGTCCTATTCAGCAAGGACTAGCCAGTGTGATTGGAAAATAACACTAGCACATTCAAATGAAGATGCATAACTTTCTTGTTTTGTACGAACTGTGGTCCCTGCTCTGAATTCTCCTTTTCACCAAATGTAAGATCTGTGAAGTTATTCTCTTCTAACAATATATAATACTCATCACAGGCTCCAAGTGCCTGCCATTTCAGAACCAGAAAAGCCACTTAGCAGAGCGTCATTCTTAGCAGCACTGCCACAGCCACAGCTTGGAGCAAGCTCTGATTCCTGATGGAAAGCCTGCCTTTCCATGGGTTGTATTGCACAGTTACAGCCCTTTGCAACTCCGACAGTGTGCCTATAGGCCACGTGTGTCTGTGGATGCACACTAACAGCTATAGCTGAATAGGGCCAAACCTTGACACTCAGCTCAGAAGATGTTCATGGCAGCTCATCCTCTGATGATTTCAAAAACATGTAGTATTTATTCATGGGATACTGTCACCCCTTTTATTTATGTTGGACTTATCTCTGAAGTCCTCACTCAGAATCAGCGCTCTATGGAAATCTTGCCTGAGAATGGGCTGTCGGACCAGCCTCTTCAGTTTTACAGCTAGTGCTGCAAGTACCAGCTTGCTACAAAACTTCTTTGTGTAGATGCTTTTTGTCTTTCAGAAAACAAAGTAATATTAAAAAATAATTACACATTTTAAACCTAACGTAAAGAGATATATCAGCAACCAGTTGATTTCTTTTCCTTTTTTGAACTAAAACAAAATAATTTGTGCCTTACATTTGAAGCCACAGAAGTGGCAGATATTCTTCTAGCCACAAAAGACCGGATTGTTGTCACCTTCTGCTTCATCTAGTTAATAATGAGAATTTACCAACAAAGCACTTAAAACATTCCTGTTAAAGAATAAAAGGGTATCAGATTTAAAAATCAAGTTAACTGCATGTGTTGTGTGGGCGCACCCTTATACATATGCCTATGTGCAAGACAGACTGATTTTGTGACTACCCCAGCAGTCTCATTGAGAACAATCATTGACTAGGATTGTTAAAGAATTTTATTGTGTGCCCTAAATATGATGTTCTCCATTTGATCTGCAGGACTTTAACTGTTCAGTTGCCATCGCATCAATGTGACTAAAGCCCTGGATTTCACAATGAGGATTGGAAGTCCCCAGAAAATCTGCACTTCATAAAGGAATGTCAGATTAACAATCAGCACTGTTAAAAAACAAAAACAGAACGACAAAAAAAAACTACTGAGTAAGTAATGACACTGTATTTCTATTACATAAACCTGTTGGCAACCCTGGTTTTAAACACACTGGCCTCCAGAGCCAGTGGAAAAGCAGGAACATTATTTTGACTGATATATTTCAACCAGCTCTCATTGCTACAAGCTCTCCTAAAACTACAGCTCTCATGACTGTCGAGATCAAGAAGAAAAAAAGAAAGGGAGGTGTGAGGGGAGGAAGGCCTTTTCTTAATAAAGGCAGCTTCAGTTAGTAAGATAACATAATCTTCAAGCTGCAAAAGCAGCACCTACTAATTAGTCATTGACTAAAACATAAATAATAAATACCTAAATTGTTCCTTCTATGCATCCGTTTTCATGCCAGATAAACATTTCAATGCTCTGCCTTAATGCCAGCACAGCTGACACTGCAATTTCAAGTCCAAAGCAAACTGCAAGTAGCTTTAAACCAATACTACGGAGAGAGAGAACAAGCCGCTGGGATCTCTGTGTCACGGTCATCGTGCAAGTGTTTAAAAGGGAATTCAACCTTTCTGTGTGATGCGATTACGGAATGATTTAAGGGTCTGTTTCCCTCCTGATGTGGAAGCTTAACTCTCATCAGCAGGAATGAAAGTTAGACATACCCACAGAAGGGTAAACAGATACCTGGCTTTATTAAATCAACAGGATTTTTTCCTGGTGAACCCAATAGCTTCTAATAGCCTTTCTGGGTCAAGAGATTACCACAGCAACAGAAACAAAGTGCATGTTTTATGCAAATGCAAAATGCATCAGTTGGAGATGAATTTTCATGTAAAACCTACATTTAAAAAAGTTTTTGGAATGTAAATGCATTTTTTTCCTAATCTAGAAAATGCAGCTTAAAATGATGCAGTACAAGCCTCTTTCAAACAGGGTGCAGCCTGCTAGAAACTCTGAGGACAGACAAAGGTAGAGTTTTTTGAGAGAATAAAGGAAAAGCACTGAGAAACATGGTGTTGCTCTTTCATGTCCAGCTTTGGTCAGGAACCCTGATGTCCTGCACAGTCTTCAAGGTGTCCTGACATGCCTAAAAATACCCTTCTTCATGAAGAGCTGGCAGAGCTGAGATCAAGGCAGGAAGTTAGTGTTAAAACTTATTAGCCACTACTCAATTATAGGGAAGAAATGTGTTGCTGCAGATTCAGGTCCCAATCTTGTTAGCACTGATAAAAATAATTGCCAACTCTAAACTACAAAGGCCCAATGCCACCATTTTACTGGTTCTGAGCAACTCCGCTGCCTGAGAAAAAACAGCTCGGCTCATCAGCAAACGCGTGAGCAGACACAGCCCAAGCTACCCAAATTTACACACACACTTGCTGTGCAGGAAGCCTGCAATATGCATAGGTGCTGGTGGGCTTAGAAAGACCCTGTGGATTTCAAGGGGCTGAAATCCAAAACGCTTCTTGGGCTTTTAAAATAATACTGCTACTACCCAGATCCCGAACCTGACCGCATGAGAAATGAAAGACCGATATTGCAAAACACCAGTTCCATTTAGAGTTTAGCATGAAATTAGTTTGAAAATTCTCTGAATGTAATCTGAACGTCTATGCCTCAGTTTGCATTCCCTAACTAGGATGACAACAGACATTAGCTGAGTCCAGAATTGCTTTGTGTTATATATTAAAAAAAAATAATGAGGGTGTACCATAATTATTTCATGTTCCGTAAAGTAATGCGGCCATATGGGATATAGCCTGCAGTAACCAACCTCCCCAGGAAGCATAAATAGGAGGGAATTTTGCTGTGATTTATGCATGGTAGCAAAATAATTAAAGCCTATGAAACAGCAGAGGTACAGACAAATTTATTTTTAAAAAACAACACTTTCAGCAGCTGCTCCTTCACTGCCCTCTCCATGGCTGCTACCACTGCAAGGCCTGCGCGGCCTGGGCCAGCGGGACAGCAGAGGTGAACCAAGCCGTTCCTGACAGAGCTGATGGAGAGAGCGGTGCCAAAGGCCTTGTCGGAATTATTATTATCTTTTAAGAACTATATTGCGATACATAACAAAAAAGTATTATGTTCCCTTAGGTGAAACCTGGTGTGAGATCCACGTACGAAGCAAGGTTAAATTCCCTTTTAAACCCTATGCCGCAGGAGGGCGTACCGGCTGCTACCTCAAGCGCCCATCGGGTTTGACGGGGCCCAGCTCCGATTTGGGGTCCGGGCTCAGGGAGCTCCACGCCGTCTGGGTGCAGGCCTGCATGACGGGACAGGCGGTGGGGCCGGTGCTGCAGATGTCCACGGCCGACCAGACGCTGCCCACCAGCGAGTCCACCCAAGCCTCCAGCCGGGCGCCCACCAGCGCCGCGTTCCTTTTGGCCTGGTCCACGCGGGCGGCGCTGATGGGGATGTTTAAGACGGGGTTCAAGCCCTGGAAGCTCTGCTCCATGTACGCGTTCTTTGGAGGCCCGCTGTGATACTTCAAGGCTTCCTCTGGAAAAAGCAGAAATAAGCCCCAAAATCAGTGTGTTAAAGAAAATCATTAGGATTTGAGGGTTCAGCACAACAAAAAGGCAGGCCCAGCCTCATGGGCTTCCCAGCAGGGCACTCACCACAAGCTCCTGTCCATACCTGGAGCCTGAGCAACGTGCAGCTCCCTGCAAGAAACTCATTTTTCAGTCAGGAAAAGCTAGGTTGGCTTCTTTCACCACAGAGGAAGCCCAGGAGCTGGGTCCTTCTCAGCTGGAGTTACCTCTGCAGATACCCATGGACGATCACACTTAGAAATGAGGGAATGGTTCAAGGAGACCTGGCATGAGAAGGCTGCCAACCGCAGACAGACCTTCAAGTGCTATCAGTGATTTGTGTGGGAGAAAGAGCTGAGATCTTGGCCTATTTTTTTCTCCTAGACTGATTCCCCTTCCCCTGCTGTAGAAGTCACAACATTTATGAGCCCTCTGCCTCCAAAACCCACGTGGTACCACTACTGGCACTGGAAGGACACCACCATCACCTGATGAAACCTGTGTAACTCCAGCATCGTTCCTGGAAGTGCTCCAGTCTCACTGGGAAAGTGCTCTCTAATGGCAATCGTAATTCCAGCTCTTGCACTGAATAATGGATTGAGACCATTTCCTAATGACACGGCTCTTTGCATTGTGGTTGCTTTTCTTACAGTAACTCTTCTACCTCAGCAAAATGCAGCACGTTGTCATCCCAAATCTGTAATATTGCAGCCAAACTCACTGACAGACTGCGATAACACCTCAGAGAACTGGATGCTGCGGGTCTGACCGCCCTCGTCTAAGGCACGCTGACTTCTCAAGGTCTGAGAGTAGGTTATGGTGCTACTCATAAAACCAGAATGTGACCCTCTAAAAATATTCACTCAGTGCCTCTAGGGGGTAAATTTTCCACCATTTCTTTCTGTTCTCAGCTGAGTTCTTTACCATCTTTGCTCTCGGCAGCACAGAGGATATGTTTAGCTCTGCCAACACACACACTGTCTGTAACACAAAAAGGGCCCATTCAGGGTGCTTCAGGCTAGGAAAGCCACTGGGTTCAGATATCATTTAGAGGCCAGGAATTACATATTCATGTCTACAATTCCTTCCACATGTCCTTGCTGCTTGCACTGCAGCCTGACACTGAGCCCTTTCTTCCGCGCCGAGGACAGTATCCCAGGCACTGGCAATAAATCAGTACATTTATTTAGAGGGAAAAGGGACATTTAATTGGAGCTTTGCTGTTACATTTGCAAAGTTTTTAATGTCAAATACTGCGCAAGTCCATTACTTCACATTCCCAATTAAATTAGTTTGGTAGATTCCCATCACCATTATACACTACTTAATTGTTCCTGCATTCATCAAACCCAACTTCTTTAGTTTTGTTTTAAATTATTTATTTATTTATTTATTTATTTATCCAGAATAACCGCTAGTCAAAAGGAGTTTGTTCTGTGCACATGTGTCACAAGTGTGCTCTGCCAGAGCACTGCAGTTTAAGAAACAGAACAAGTACACATGATTAAATTTCCTCCTTTGGAAGCAATTAAATGTGGAAGACTGTTTGTCAACATATTAATTAAATAGGAACATTATAAGTAAAAATCCCCAAACAAATAAGAGTTGGCATTACTAGCAGGATCATCTGATTGAAATCAGCAATTCAGAAAGCTTGCTGAATTAAAGGCTGTTGTGCATGTGTTTTCTGCCTGGAACAAGAGAGATGTTTTTCAAGACAAATAATGGGATGAAGGAGAACTTGCTCAGCTTCAGGACTTTGTGGATTATCAGGACTGAAACCTACAGAAGCTGTAGGACCCAGTGCTGGCGATGCAGCAGGAGATGATCTTTTCTCTGTGGCCCCTGCTGCTTAAGATCAAGGGGCTGCTCTTGCAAAACTAAGGGTGATAATCTCAGCATCTTCAACACATGTAAATGTCTCCATTTCGCTGTTGCTATAATTTTGTCAGACGTGCCGGCCTTCTCCCCCAGCACACTGCTGCTTCGTGCTGCACCAAGTGACCGCTGCGCTCTGCTCCAGAACCAGCCGTGCTGCAGGGACGTGCCCGCAGAGACAACGGCAAAAGTGCATCATGGAAATGAAGGGAAAGGTTTTTGAAAAACAACAAATATTATCAGCAGATAGGAGAAGGAAAGACCGCTGGGGATAGTACTAGAAGGAACAAACCACAGTGGTTTTCAGTGTGTTACGGGCCATCACTGCACACAGAGAACACGTCCTTCCCTGATGTGAAACAAATTACGAAACGCTGGCACAGTACTAAATGGGGACTGCCTGTCCCCACAGCAGAGTGAATACCCAAAGTGAGGTGTCTGCATGTCCTACAGAGGAGCTGCTTAATGGCAGTCAGAGCACAGAGCTACGCATCAACAGGAAATTCTGAGGACTCAACTCAGAACCCTCCAAGTCTCTGTTGAGGAGTTTGCATGAGAACGTAATAAATTCTCATCCTTGTTTACTGCCCATGCTGCTCATCCAAGCTATGGGAGATGGAGGCAATTCCGCTTTGTATTAAAGGTTAAAAAAAATAAAGAGAGAATCATGACTACAACCTACTGGGCTGGACAGGAGGGGAGATACCCTGAAATACTGCACAGAGGGAGGTTGGAGCCACTGGGCATGTTTTTAAAGCACTGACACTTCAGTCCTTGCTCATGAAAAAAACCTAACAAATGTAAGGCTTGCCACCATGAGATGTTTCTTTATGCACTGAAAACTCTACAGTTACAGCAACCAGTTCAAATTTAACCCCAAAGTCCTTTGAGGCAGAGGATATACCAGTGCAAAATATATTCCACAGAGTTTAAATTACAGTTTTAAAAAAATCAGGTATTTTTGTCCCCTATTTTTGTTTGCACTTCCCTCTGGGAGGGCATTTCATTTCTCAACTGACTTTTCTTAGGATAACTTCTTTGGACTGAACACACAGCCTGTAGTCAGCTGCACGGGCTGAGATTTCAGCATTTTTGTGTGGGTTTGTTCTTCATTTTACAGAAAGAGCAAATGAGTTTAGACAGAGAGTGGGCCAAGAAATGAAAAATGTGATTACCTTGGTACACATTAAGGCGCTAGACCTGTGCTTTTTTAAAAGCAACACGGAACATACAGTTTTATTTCTTTACTTGAACCGTGTTGAAACCCTCTGGCAAAGAGGTAATTTTTTATTGACATTTGGTCTGTTTTCTCTTGCAGCAAACAAGACAGTGCTGCATTTGGTCATTGCGAAGCTAATCGACTCCTTGTCAACTGGATCTGAACTAAATTTTGAAGCAAATCCTTGTCTTCGGGGTTTTTCTTGAAATGACGATTCCAGGGCATGTCTACTCTTCCGCAGCCATGTGCCTGCCTGCTGCTATTACTACATTTATCAAGAACATGTCATGTTACAGCTGGTTAATTTAAAGAAATCACAGCAGTTCTGACACAAGTTGC
The DNA here is from genome assembly GCA_011075105.1 of Heteronetta atricapilla. Lineage (NCBI taxonomy): Eukaryota > Metazoa > Chordata > Aves > Anseriformes > Anatidae > Heteronetta > Heteronetta atricapilla. The sequence goes on from CM021744.1 coordinate 9,003,171, forward strand.
CACCCACTTTATAATCTGTATAGATGCAATTAGAATTGATTGAGCCACTGCAAATAACCAACGGCAAAACAAAGGTTTCCCAGTATATACTTAATTAAGATGATCCATAAATATGGATTAGGTTAAAAGGCTTTTGAGATGTGTTTGCATCACAGGATGTCTGCTAATGCTGTCAAGCCTTTGAAAGAGGAAGCTGTAGCTGGAGGGCACTGGACCAGGAGCTCGTGTTCGGGGCTCCCTGCCCTGTGGTGGGGCAGCAGGGAGCAGAAGCCCCACATCAGGGGCACATGAACGTGGTAGGAACTGCACACCAAAGGTTTCTCTGAAGGAGGAAGAAAAGGGTGCTCTCCATCCCTGCCCTCCTTACTTGAAGGAAGAAGTTTTTAATTCATTTAATTATTTATTTTCAATCCAGCGTTTGGTATTGGCTTGAGGTTTGGGGCTTTATCTGCCCCAGAAGTCAATCTGCCCACTGGCTCACAGTAACCTATTTAGGTTTAATGAAACAGGTACTATACATTAAATGCATGACAACTCATTAGCATCACTCCAGCTGGGAGATCACCACGGAAACTTTGCCATGAATATAAACTCAAATGTGAAAATGAAATTGCTTTGGCTTTTTCCCTGCGCCTCTCTGTGCTCCTGGGAGCTGTGTGTGATCACACCTGGCACGAGCGCGTCGCACAGACTGCACAGCACCAATCCAGCTGCAGATCCAGCCTCTACTGAATCTGCTGTGTTTTCACAGGAAATGAAATATACTTGGTAGCTTGGGTGAGTCTGAGAACTGCTGGCTAAACAGCCTGGATTATGCCTGTTGTTTGCTTCTGCCTCTCTGGTCCCTGTGCAGGTGACCTGGACATCGAGCCTCAAATCTCTGAACTGCTCTTTAATCAAAAGCAGACAGTAAGAAAGCCCTGTTCCTGTGCATCTCTGCTAGGGATCTGCTAGTCATCTTCTCCCTGTTCTGTCTCCTCCACGTTACACTCCCTTTCTGTCTTGGCATGATGCAGTCCTGGGGCACCCTGATGGTCCTTGGCAGTGAGCACGGGGTTCTTGGCTTTAACACACTCAGCCGTATGGTGAGAAACCCCGAAATTACCAGTTAGAAGAAGAAGAGAGAATCTGGCTGTGAGGGACATAGGGGGAAGGAGACACTGGTGAACCAAATGAAGCTGAACCTGATTTCTCCAGATGAATTACCTGGCAAATCCACATATTTCATGTGCTCTACCCCTCTGCCCCCCGCTTTTTTCACTTCTTTCTCCATTATCTCCAACCAAGCAAACCCTTGAAGGCACTTTTGAGTCAGAAGGATCTGTTGAAAGGCAAAACTGATCATTGACAGACCTCAGAGAAAACAGGCCCAGATTTGGATGCCTGGTAGAGAAAGAATACGTAATATTGGGCTCCAAACTCCCACCGAACCAGCTTTGGGAGGCTCGCTTATGGTGGAGACATCCCGAACCTCCAGGGGTGCTCAGAAACGCCATATAAGAACTGATCTCTGATTTTTTATAGATCTAATTTTTGGAAAGGGCAATGAGTCCCTGTTTTTAAACAATTCACTTTCTGTCACTTATGCACATCTGGACATAATATCACAGAAAAAAAAAACGTCGCGGATTTCCCTTCTTGGTTTTACTTGCATGCACAGACTCTAGGCCAAAATTAATAAATAAATGGGAATAGAAGATGAATAAACTAGCTGCATATGCTGTTTTTATAAACTGCTAAATGAAGTGTCTGTGCTGGTAGCTGTCCCAGAATTAATTTTTTTACTTTGAATTGTAATCATGAATTCTAAGAGTCATGATACAGGAATGAACACGTTTCAGTTTACTTAACAGAGCAGAAAGTTGCTCCCTTCATGATGCTGAGATATTACGAGCAACTTTACCTTGTGCTCGGTGCTGAAATTGTGTAGATACGCAGTAATTTAGGAAATACAGTGAGAGCTGTCGTGTTCTTGCTCTCAAGATGCAAGAGCTTAGTGGCTGCTGTCAGATTTGTGCAAACATTTTTTAGAATGACACATCATGCACAAAACACAGATTTTTATGTATGTAACTACGTGGACTCCGGTTTCTATGCCTGGCGTATATGAGCCAGAGTGGGCCTAATCGCTGCGAAGCAAATGAAGCAAAGTAGTAAGAAAAAAGCTGCTGGAGTAACAAGTTATCTGTAAGGGAGACCTTTCTAACAAGAGCTATACAGCTTTATTTTAATTATTACTATTATTTAGGGGTGAAAGAAGATGATGGTGGGAAGAACAACATTCTAAACCAATCCCTAATAAAGCACACCCCTCTCTTCTGCTGACAGCTCCCAGCTACGTCTGATGTGTGTTTTATTTTCAGTGTTAGGACAAGACAATAATACTATTCCTTCATTTTAGGCAATTTTGGCAGCTTTCACATTGTCTACAACAGTAACAGAAATTATTCTTTTAGAAGTTCTAATTCTTCTGTCATACTATCACAATGCCTTTATTTGGCAGAGAAAAATATATTTAAGTAATAAAGTGGTGACAAACTGACAAAAGCTGGAAATCAAAGCTAAATGACAATTGCCAGCAGAGCACAATAATGTCACTCAGACAGAAAGCCTTAAAACAAACAAACAAAACACCCCAAAATGTGCATTGTAAATATAATTCTAACTGGAGTGGAGTGTCACTATCTGCCCTGTAATTGATTTTCTCCTGTACCTCCATGCCTCAGACACAGGGAGATGCTGCACGCCAGCACCAGTAGCAAATCACTCTTGAGGGTTTCTTCCTAGATAACATTGTTCCCGAGCTTTGTATTTGATTCCTACGGCAGATTCTCATGGCCATAGGAACAAATAGGGCTCTTTAACAACAAATATGAGCCAGATCTTCTGCTGGTCAACCGGTGTGCCAACTTTTTATTTGTTATATGTGGCAATACGGAGTGGCTCCATAGTACCAGTGGAATTATTTGAGATTCAGAGTTTGGACCAAGGACACTTTTGGCTTTACACCATGAAGTATGGACTCTTGGTTGAAGTCCGAGACACACCTGACTTTCCACTGCATTCTCCCATTATATCAAAAAGCACCAAGGTTGCTGGCGGTGCGCCACATTTTCAATCCAATTTATGCCTTAACTGTTAAATTAGCAAGGAACGTGGAATTCATTATGTACAGGAGACAAGTCAGTAACAGCTGTGCTTAGAAGTAGGTTGCCTCAAACTTAAAAAATGTGTTTCTTCTACACATGGTGTTCCTTCAAAATGTATCACTGTCTATTACCTAACAACAGCAGCAGGTTGTCCGTGGTTTAGTTTCTGCTTAAGAAATGATGCCACCAAATGTTAGAAGAAGAAATCAGTAAGTTAGCTGTTCTGGTGAGAACTGTGTAGAATCAGGCTCCTGTTGAGCAAGATAAGGGCTGCATTAGCTCTCAGCAGTTGTCTGGTGGTGTTTGCACTACAGAAGCAGCACGTTATGCTGGAAGGTAAATGCCTGACTCAGTTTATTTGCTGCCTTGTCAGGAAGAAGAACTTCTGAAAACTTAATAGGATCATTCATGTATCTAGCAACTTTAAGATGTCTAAAGTTATGAATATTAATATTAGGCAGATGGAAGCACTTGAGCATGTTAAGAAGAAGTGTAAAGATATTCCTAGCAACAAACTTGTTTTGATCTTAGTGAATAAGAAAACAGGTGTGGCTACAGAACGTTCTCTCTTCTCATAGCCCAACGTGCTTGGTACTGGCTGAAGAACCAAGCAATCAAATGACACGGGCTGCAGGTCTGCATATGCTGGCAGCCCAAGGATGGCTCAGTGCTGCTGCCGCAGGGAAGAAACGTTTTGTTTCAAAAACGAAGCCTGGGTCTGATACTGCACTTACCAGGACTGCTGCATTGATGGGTATTTCTGTAACACAAGTGTTTGGCATGTACACAGCAGGTTTTGGCAGATATCAGGCAAAAGTGAATGCCTGGACTTGACAACCTGTCAGGTAGCTCCAGCCTAGGGTAATTTTGATTAATCCAGCATTTCATATATTAAAGTTGTTTATCATTAAACACACAGGCTTTGTCAAGATAGCAGTTTAAACATCTGTAACTCTTTACGAGCAAATGCAAATGCAAAGCTTCAGAGAAAGGTCCATTTTTCTTTCTGTATTTAAATGATGGCTTTTACGATTACCAAGAGTCTGAACTTCTCTGCATTTTGTACTGTGCCTATTTTACAGATATAAATAGCTTTTTGTTCAAAGTGGCTGTGCTTTACAGACTGGATACAGACACTTTCACCTGTCTTGGTGCAATAAATTCTTCTGATTTACTATTTATAATATTCCCTTATTTTCCCTGTTTCCAATGCAGTGCTACTTCATTTTTAACAACAGCATTTACAGTGAATACAGACACAATAACTGTATTATTCTTCTACCAAATAATAAAACTTACCTTGTTTGATAGGCTGCCGATTTGAGAAGGTGAGAGGAGTAACGAGGAATTTGGTTTCAGCTACCTGTACCCAGTGGTGCAGAATTTTTATTGTCCAGACACCAGGTCGCAGGGGCAAATTCAAAGGTGGTTTGTAGTGAGTATATTCTGCACTGGATTCAATAAGAATATCATATGTTGCTGCTATTACATTGACTGGATCCACCCAAATGACCGTAACGGTGACGTTGGGGCCTTTCCCCCATTTCTGCATGCCAACTGGCTCATCTGTTGGCCCAAGGAGTCCTCCAAAGTTCCGGAAAAGCCTTTCCTTGGCATCCCACTCAGTGCCGATCTGAAATCAGAGACCACATTGCTGCTGACATCATCTCTGCAAGCATCTGAGACCCTTGTGTCAAGTGAGGGCTCTCCAGACACACAGATCATATTTATCAAATGACATTCACAAAGTATACAAATGTGAGGTAAACTTGAAATTGAGGCTTTTTTTTTGTCCATTTTCCCCCTTCTGATTCGTATAGATGTTTCCCGTGGTAGGAGTGGCGTCACAGGCCACAGCAGCTCTCCTTTTCCCTCACATGGAAGCAGCATAAAGTGCCAAGCCTAGTGACTAGACAAAGGCTGTGCACAGCAATGCGTATGACCCATCATCTACTGGGTCAGCAACACAGATAATACATGTTAGAGACAGACCCTGCCGTGGAGACCTACCCAGCTACTGCTAAGAGCAAGGAAGAGGCGTTTGCTGACTTAAGGCTAGTCACACTGGGTCCTTTACTACAACCTGTCCATGAGATGCTGCTTCCTTGCAGCCCCTCCCTGATGCGGGAGGTTATTTCTGGTAAACTCTTTCCTTACTGTCATAACAGTGATGTTTTTTATTTTTTCTCTAACTAACAGTAAAGCAGCTGATTCACAATCTAGTGTAAATATTTAATAGACCTTTCATTTTCCTAGCAGCTTTCATATTTCAATGTTCTTTATATGAATTTTAATGGTTCGCCCATAACCCATGTGATGATACAAATTTACAAGCTGTTGCCATTAAACACTTGCATGCTACTGAAAAAAAACCACATCTGTAAACAGATAGCACAAAAATGTAGTAATTGGCCTTCTTAGGCCAACTGGAAGATTTTATTTTTTACTATTTTAGCACTATATCTATCATGAGCTTATGAGGCTGAATGTTAACAAACCAGTTCCGTAAATTCTTCAAAAGGAAACAGAGTGGACCACAGCACTGAAGGTTGCCTATTGCTTCAAAGTGTCCATCTTCCTTGTCCCATGAGGTCCCGATCCCGTGACCTCAGATCAGAAGTAATCAGTATCAAAAAAGATTTGAGTGACCCCATTTAAAGGGAAGAGCAGAACCCCTCGGCTCCTTTTGGAAACAGACATCCGATGTCATTCCTTGGGGAATGATACAGATGGTACCCGAATCTCTCATAGTCCTTCGGGTGTTCTTTGGCCTTCATTTCCAAACAGCACAGATGACCTGCGAGTTGGTGTCTTCCCTACACAGAAACCACTGGATTCTTTCAAGTGTTCTCTGGAGTACTGGGCACACAAAGACAGGATCCTCTCTTTCAGCATATGAGGATATTAAAGATGTCCCCAGTGCTGCACTGCCCTTGTCCCTAATCTTCACCTCCCGTGCTTTCCTCAAATCAAAGAACGACAAACAATTGGAGCTGATTTGCTTCAAATATTTTTCTGCTATATTTCACCTTAATTGTTGAGGATAGCTGGTCTCAACATAATGCCCAAATCCCCCAGACCTGGAAAACGTTAACACTTACCTGATGTCGGCTACCACTGATCTCTACACGGGAAGCTGTCTAGTTCCCAGTCCCTTTTAGATCAATCACTGGGGTTGGTAGACAAATTACTGGAGGACTACTAGCAGAAAGCCACAAGGCCAGCGAAATAAAAACCTAACATCCCAAATCCATCTGTCATCATATGAATTGCTCCTATAGGACTATGACACTGCAGAGTAAGAGACAAAATGAGCCTTCTGCTACTCTGCAATCAGCACGGCAGAATGGCTGGTATTTCAGAGGTGTTTCACCTAGCACACCAGCTAATCCAACTAGACAGCGTAGCCCAGTTATCAGACCCCAGCATCGACTGATTTGAGGAGCTGTCAGTGCGAACTCTCCTGACAAGACCGATTGAGCTTATGGAAATAAGCTCAGGAAGGAAATTTCCTGATCAGATCTTATTACCTACTCCACTGACCCTCAGTGAGTGTGGCCGTATCACACCTACCGGAGCTCAAGGAGACCTGGAAATGATAAAGCCACAACACGTGCAACAAATGTGCACCCTCTTGGGGCAAAGAAAACCCTATAAGGAAGGGGTTTCTGGCACACCCAGTATTTATTACTGAAATATACCCTGTATTTCTTACCTTTAAGAAAGATTACTTCCTCCAGAATTAAACATGCCTCCTTCCCAATCCCAGTAACATTGAAAGCAATAATGGCATCAGGCCTAGCTAAGCTGAAGACTGTGTCTTGTCTGTGAATACTGCAGCCCCTCTAAAGCAAGGCTGACCTCAAACCACAGCAGAACGGGAACAATGTTATTCGAGACTCTTGCTATCTAAGGATTGTCTAGAGACATCAGAGAAATTTAAGCTTGAACATTTTTAGTAAGTACTGCCAGCCTTCGTCTTTGAGAATGACCAGCAGAGAGACACCTCACCAAAAGACCACTGCCTTCTGTGAGAAGAAACTCCCCCCAGACCTATCCTCACCAGGCTCAAACAGCAGTGTTAGTCCCAGGAAGGGAGCTGGGGCAGGGAGTCCACAGCCTCAGTGGCTGCTACTGCTTTAAAGGGGTCTGCTCAGCACAACCCCACAGCGCAGAGGAAGCCCGCAGCGGAAAAAGCAAGTTGAAGGACGTGGCAGGAGCACCCGTCATCTCATGGAGGGCCACAGGACACCAGAGGAAGGAAAGGCAGGGAGCTTCACCGTCTATTTACAGGGCCTGCTCTTTATTACCAGTTACTTTCCCATGCTGCACAGCTTGCAGGACAAGCTGGTTTTACAAGCACAGTATTTTAAAAGGAATTTTACTTAACGCACTATTCAGAGGTTTATACCTCTTCCCTTGAACTTTACACAGCCCAGTCCCTGGTCCTGAATTGTCTGATTTTACAGGTCAAAAGATACTACAGTCCTATAATATTTTTCATAGCCCCTTAAAACATTTTAAGTAGGCTTTCACTTTCAAATGGAATGCACAAAGTAAGGGCTGGAATCGAGCAGAAATGAACAACCGATAAAATACGAAGGGATGTGGCACAGAAGCTGACATTTTTCACATCATTATTTTAATCACCATTATTTTGGGCTTCAAGAGCAGGCACTGTGCAAGGGGTATGCTTGGAAAGCTGGAACTCACTGGCTTAAAACTCCTGTTTCTATCTCTGTTCCCAAGATAAAATTTTCCCAAGATAAATTATGCCTTGATTATGGGTTTGTGTCTCATTGCTCACCACAAACAGGACCATTAGGTTCACACAATGCACACTAATTGCCTGCCACCTAGTTTATTTTATTCTCTGTGATGAATCACAAGTCTTAACAAGACCAGAAATGAACTTAGTGTTCCACTGATACACTCTGAGCTGAGACTGTTCGTGCTCTACAGCGGATCTATCTTCTGCTGTTCATGTAGCAGTTATCATGGATCCCGACTAACAGGATACTTAGTATGAGCATTGTGTGCAAGCCAATTCTAGGAGATGTAGGAACTTCTAAAAGAAAAGGAGAAAACACTTGGAAATCTCTCTTGGATTTCCTGTAATGTCATTTTATTTTCTCAGCCTAAGAATGAGCGCAGAAGCCCTGTGCAGTTCAAACACTGCTATTAACCCCAGCGGCCCGTCAGGCAGCCCAGCCAGCTGACTTTTTGAGGTGACCTTCATGGGACGTATGGTGAAAACCCCTGGTCAGGATGGAAAATGTGAGAAGCAAAGCCAAGGAGCAGAGTGCAGCAAGGGCTGACTCCTGCCTGGAGAGACCCTACCGTCTCTCCTGCCATTGTGGTCATGTCCCAGGGTCACAAATACACCCAGCAGCACGTTCAGCATATTTGTGCTTTTCCTGGTTGGTCTCATTGGTGTGAGGTGGGAGAGGGAACAAAGCTCCCAGCCCAAATGCCTCCATTCTGTTTTAAATTTCTGCTAGATTATAAGATAAAATTTGTTGAAAAAAAAAAAAAAACCACAGCAATTTTATGTCTCAATAAACTCAAATCCTAAGTTTCTTTTTTGGTGTTTAATCTGCTAAACACTGGTGCCCTCATCATAGCTGAACTGCTAAATTTGCTTTACACTTGCTGGACTTTGACAAAGAAATGGCATTTTAATTAGCAGCAGCAGATGAGAGGCTTTCCAGCCATACCGAAGCTGAAGAGGTTAATGCTGGATTTATACCAGGGTAACTGAGAGAATTATTTGTCTCAGAGGCAGAGATGCCTGCAGGCCAAGGGAAGGCAGAAAGTAAAATAAACAATTAAGAAAAAATTAAATGACTGACTTTGCACCTCCTGGTCTTTCAAAACATGAATCATCTATGAAAGGAGGGGACCATTCATGAGTTTAGGCGAGAAAAAAAAAAGAAAACAAGTAAGCAGCCACCAAAACTGTTTTCACAGATTTCAAATGGAAGAAAACGTTTCCTCAGCCTGAGAAAAGCTGAAAGGTGATTAAATCCTCCCCACGCTTTGCACTCACGCAGTTGTCGCTGCAGCAGCAGACCACACGGGCTGTCTGCAGACCAGCCGTGGTCCATGAGGCCATGAGGACCGGCTCATTAGTCCGGTGGGATTCGGGCATCCTCCCTGCAAGCCAACACGCTCGGCAGAGCTGTGAGCACAGCGCAGCAATGAGCAAAGCAACCGACATGCCGCTGCCTCTCCATCAGGGGAGACTGATGCTGGGCACTGCTGCTCCAGGACATCTGTGGGCCAAGCTTGTGGCTGCTGCAGGGCTGGTCTGGGGAAAAAATGTTTGGTTCTAATGCTCTGGGGAAAGGGGGGACCGGGCAAGTGGCCAGTGAGTAAACTCTGATCCTGTGATTGCTTCCTCCTACAGCTGAGACAAAGTCAGATGTAGTCTTTCTAAATACTTTTATTCAAGTTCTAAAATACTGAGATAATGTATTGGTTTTTATCATGCAATAATTAGAAAAAACTCTTCCTGCTGCCAGCCCAGTTGCTTTCAAAAGAAAGACTCAGGCATCAGGCTGAAGGCAAGATTAAAAGTATCAAATAAACAGCAGAAGTACTCCTACAAATCACAAGAATTAAAGCCTGTATGATCATTTATCACTGCATGAAATGGCAAGTCTACCATCAGACACACTGATAAACGAAACACACCTTCCATCCATCTCTTTAATGGCACATTAATGTCATGGATTTGCCATGCACACCAAAACACTGAATCCTACCTAGGCATTTCTTAATTGCCCAAGAAGACGGTAATTTATGGACTTGGCCATAATGACTGGAACGCATTTGTTCAATCAATTTTGTGCCTTAATTGAAATTTGTGGCTTAACAAGAAAAATCACAAAATTAACTGCTCAGACAGTTGTATCTTTAAAACAGAACACAGATGTCAGCTTCTATTAGTGGTCAACTTTCCTGATGTATTTTAGGGTACACTTTTTACACTGTATGTCAGATGGGCACACAGCTCCCTACAAGAAATAACAGGATTTGTGGGAAATCGCATCCACTGCTGTAATAATTTTCTCTTTCATGTTACAGTATCAATACTACACTCATATGTGGCACTGCTGCCTATCACTAGCTTTATGTTTTTTTTCCCAGCATATTCTTGAGAGGAATGCTTACCACATCCCCGTTCACATCTGGAGCTGCAGAAACATTGCATTTTTCAGCTCCCACGTATCTTTCACAGCAGTCATAACAATCACAATCACAAAACTTTTAAGTTTCTGAGCCCCTTTTACAACAGTAAACACCTTCAGCTTGTCAGAGAGGAATGAGGATATTCAGGGTAACATAAGAAGTGAGGGTTCACCACAGTATTGCCTTTAAAAAGGAAGCTGTGCATTGCACTGCAGAGCCACTCTGAGCTAAATGTGAAATACCATTTCCAAAGGCTGCTGAACTAGTATGCAATCTGTCGGGTAGCTTTGAATACTCACCTCTGAGAACTGTAACCTTCCAAAATCGCTGGGTGGACTTGCGATCTTGAAGACTTTCTTTGGCATTACCCACGTTTCCAAAGTCTCTAGTTTGCTGACAGCCAGGTTGGTGGCATGATGTTTAATTAGGAAGCCTTGGAAACGGTCAGCAAGGAAGTAAAGGTGGACGGAAACTGGGTGGCCCATGGGATAGTATCTGTAAAACAGCACATGCACACGCCCATTGGTAACACACAAGAGACATGAAATTGCCATTTACTTGGAGATAATGGCTTAAGAAGCATTCATTTTAACTAGAACATTCACCACTGTACATTAAGAGATTTCAAATGTGTTCATGACTCATTATCAAATATTCTTAGGCTGTTCTGATTACCCTAAAACATAAAAGTTACTAAGAATATAAACTCATTTACAAGCTACCCACAGCTTTAAGCTCCTTAGGAGATACCTCCACATGCCAGAAAACTCCCCTCCCTTACTAACTGGGTAAAAAAGTGGGTAAAAAGTGCCGCCCATAGATATCCATTATTAGGTTGTTTACGAGGATAAATGTAGTTCAAGAAATGTGTTTATTGGTCTAAATAAACGTTCTCCTTTTTTTCTGCCCTCACCAGGTTTAGTCCCCCGCGCTACCTGCTAACGGGACAGCAGCAGGCTGGGGACACCAGAGGGTGCTGCGAGGCTGGGCAAGGGCGAGCCGATGGCCCATGCCATGCTCTGCAAACAAATCTGGTCTGCAGCTCGTGCCCCAAGGGCAGCGCTCTGCAGGGTTGCACAGCAGTGGACACTAGGATCCAGTCCCCGTATTTTAGGGAATGGACTTCATGTTCCTTGAAGATTTGAGATGACAATTGCTACCGTTTTTTTTTTTTTTTTATTCATAATTAAAAAGAAATGAAAAAAATGTCAAATAAAGAGGAAAAACCTCTAATTGGAACACTTAGAAGCCTTCTCTTACATTTTTTTATTTTAGAGACCATGTAGTCATTGATTCAAATAACTAAAATTTGTGGTCAATTGTCTGTTGTAATCTTAGAAAGAATTGTAATGATGTATGTGTGCACATACGGATGTAAAAACAATTTAAAATATGTTCATGGCTCTGAAATCGAGCAATTGGCTACTTCACAGCCCTGACATTAATTGTCAATCAGCTGTGCTTCCAATACATTTAGAACCAACCAGTATCAAGCCTTCCCAGTCAAGTCAGCTAAGACTCCTTATGCTAGTTATTATAGCTCAAGACACTAGCACGAAGAGAGCTAACCAAGAATGACTTTCCATTACCTGACACCAGCAACACCCAGAAGTCTCTAGAGCCTAAGAAATGAACTTAACAAGACGGGGTACAAACAGGGCAGCACTGAAGGACCGAGGAAAGCTCTGCAGCCAGTATCAGCAACAATCTGACTTCTGTGCTGAGCACTAGGGCCTCCTGTTTTATATATGCGCAGCAGCAAATATTTACAATATTCTTGAAATAGTCTGAGTAAATTGTCTCTTGGCAGCAGTGAGTAAAAACATCTAGAGATGGAGAGAAATAAATTAAATCTCAATCGCACATTAGCATTGCTTCCACTGAAGATGCTGATATGCAATCTAATTTGGTACCAGAGCAGTCTGCAGGGGGCACATCATTTTGACGCTGTGAGCTAGCCCTTGTTAGAAAAGTGTGCAAGGCGGCTTCTCTTACAAAAGTCTCCTGGGCAGCTGCAGGAGGCAGCATGGGATTGACTCCAAATGTGATGTGAAGCGGTCAAGGCTTTCTCGCAGTGCCTGCAGCAGTGTGAAATGAGCTGGGGTTGTGACTGCAATATCAGCTAACTTCCTGCTGCTGCGGGCCCTAACGGCACAGGGAATACTGTCAAGGTGCTCAGCCCAAATATATTCCTGCTGTTACTGCTTTAGAGACATGCAAAATTACAGGAGAGCAGGAGCAAGTGCATATATGCACACGTAGAAAGACAACAGGGTATCCAGAGAGAAAAGATGTGAATCATAAACCTGAGGATTACCCATTTTTCTGTGATTTAAACTGGACACTGACACTTTGAAGGGGCTTAGGTAGGTATGAAAATGAAGCCTCTGCTACATATCACTGCTTGCACTGTTTTGTGAGGCTGCAGCCCACTGTAAAGGAGCTTTGCTTTATCCTGGAGACAACTGCAGTCAGTGGGGGATGATGTGACTTCCTTATATATAATCTGAGCAAGCTTGAAAAGCACCTTGAGTTCCTATACAGTGAAAAGCTCCCCAGAAATGAAACGGATTATTGATATAAATCATCATTGGAACACCAGCAAGAGGAATAAGCACAGAAGTAATTGTTAAATTATTTCAGTAGTGGTTATACATAGCTCTCATCCTTGTTGCTGGCTTCACTCTGCAGGACAAATGAACCAGGACTTCTTTTGGTCTGCCTTTATTTCATATAAGGAAGTCAGGCTCCTAGTGATTATTTATATCTAATTGTTATTGATCATTTATTGCTTTGCACTGGTAACCTTTACTGGCAAGGTTGTAATAGGAATCTGGACCACTTAATGCCACATCTTTCTAAATAGGACATTGCTCAGCACTTCCATGACTAAGTAAGAAGGTCACGGCGCATTCAGTTCCTTCAAGAACACAAGAGGGGCCAACTCTATCTGTCAAAATACAAACTCTATCTGTCAAAACACTCTCTTCCGTGCTTGCTGACTTAGGCTGCATGTGTTTTCCATTAAGATTACAAAAGGCAGGGTCCCAAAAATACACTCTGAAGAAGGAATTAAGAGATTGTAATGTAAGACTTTAAAAGAAGAACCCTCTCAGCTTTGAATCTAAACAGCTTCAGATGTGTTTGCAGGCAACAAGCATCCACCACAAGGTGAGTCTTTTCTGTTGAAGTCTAAAACCAGGAATTCTTCCTTCAAAACCTTTTTACACTCAACTCTTATTTGCTAGGCTTATATATTCTAAATTCCTTTTTCACATAAGGTTATTTTTTTTCCAGTAAGCATATTTTTTGATATATGTATGTATTTATATATACATACATTTTATTTATTTGATGTTAATGGATCCCACCTGTTGCAAGATTTTTGGCACAGACAGCTGCAGGAAGCAAGCAACAAACCCAGCTCGAGCAAGTAGTTCTCTGTGCTCTGTGTATGCACCCAGGGGAGCCAACAAGCAAGGGCCATTAACCAACCTGGTTTAGATTAATTCTGAAATCCTGTCCTGTGCTTTTGGTAAGCATAATAGAGGTGAACGTGACCTCTGCTGCAATCACACGGAGGGTTTAGGAGCTGCGGGTATAATACACTCACTGAAATTAATAAAGAAAACGCAGCAGCGGGGGTAGCAGCGCCCAACTGGATCCTGTCAGTCCTCATCAGGCTGCAAAGGAGCTCCTTAAAAGTGCAGAAAACAGGTCACATAACGTCAGCCCTGACTAACCAACAGTTTATTACAGGCATAAATACTCCTGGAAATAAGCGCTTTACTCTTGCAGCTGCCTGGCCCTGTTTGTTGCGCTCTGAGCCAGCACATCCAAGTGGATGAACCTCCTCCAGCTTCCTGCAGTCCGGCCTGCCTCCTCAGAAACACCCAGAAAAAGACAGAACGACCCAAACTAACCGGCAGCTATTGTCTCCAGCAGTGTGAAATGAAGTCTCGGCTCTCCGCAGGCCCAGGCGGGAGAACGCGTGGTACATGGTGAGCGCGACGTCGCTAAGGGTGTGCACGCCATCGGGCTCGTCGTACACGTTCTCCCAGTAGGACCGGAGGCCGGGGGTGCCAGACGGGTAGTTGCCATACAGGTAGTAGTCCAACTGGCCAATTATCTCCTGATTGACCACAGCTTCAAACTTGCGGGCAAAGAAGGTCGGCCTGGCAGTCTGCTGTGGGGATAAAAAAGGAAAAGACAGCAGACTGAGCTCCCATTTTCAGTTACAACACTGTGTCCTAAGCAATAGGTTGGAGCTGAGGGCATGAACAGAACTTCCCCTCAGCCAAAGGTGACTTAAACGGCGACCATGGTTGAGATTCAGATAGAAACTATGCAATTACTCAGTGAAAATGGTTCTTGTCTGATGCAGAAATGCAGAGCCCTGCCCTCCCTACGAGCCTCTCCTGTGGAGAACAGGCGGCCATGACGTGAGGCCTACCTGTGGGCAGTCAACCCGAGGTCTCCTCAAGGCGGCCAGCCCTACGTAAATGCTCTGCTAAGTGTCACCCTTTCAGAATAAATTTCTTTGCAAACAGGAATAAATTCACAGTGCCCACCAAGGACGCTGAATCAGATCAACGGAGAAGCCTAGCAGAGGTCTCCATACCAGTCAGTAGGCTTCAAGTGCCCTTACTGGGAAGTTCTCCATCAGTGGGCCACCTCGGCTTAGGGGAGACTATGCTGAGGTTTTGAGAGAACATACTGCTGTTGTGTGAAACCCCAAATGAACAGGGTGATTACAGCAGTCTCTGTAGCTCTCCTCAGTATGTTGTCATTGCAAACAACCTTTTCTTCCTGATTTTTCAGACAGTACTGCATTCAAATGAGGGGAAAATGCTAAATCGTTTTAGGACGTGAAAATGAAGGCAAATTAGATGTTATGGCTGTTGCTAATATGTAGGATATGGAAAAAATCGTGTCAAATAAAATGGGCAGTTTAAGGAAAATCATGGGTTG
Organism: Heteronetta atricapilla; assembly: GCA_011075105.1. Classification (NCBI taxonomy): domain Eukaryota; kingdom Metazoa; phylum Chordata; class Aves; order Anseriformes; family Anatidae; genus Heteronetta; species Heteronetta atricapilla. The sequence goes on from CM021744.1 coordinate 9,018,485, forward strand.
CACTGTTACTCTTCTGATAGAAAAGGATCCTTTGTTACTTGGACATGGGATTTTAGAGTACATTGTTTATTGGTTTGAAAAGCATTTTTGGAAGAAAAATGAATTGAGTGTGACAAGTAGCCATTTAAAACATCAGAAATTCAACATTTTCCATATCTATCTCTTATGATGCATTTTATCCCTTCTGTTTAAGTACAGACAGAACAAATAACACACAACTCCATCATTTGCATCATCCAATTAAATGGTTCAAGTGGGTTAGTTATTTTGAAATAATGGCTAGGATAAACCTAGGAGTCAACTCGCATTAAGGTAAGGTGCGCTTTTAAAACTCGGTCCCAATTCCTCAATCACTTTACGAACTACTCTGCAGGCACATGCTCTCCCAGGGAAGAGACCATTTACAGCAGAACAGCTAATGCAATGTGTGAATGTATCTCAGTGAAAACAAAGCTGTAGGAGGTTATTTAGACAGAGCTAATGCTGGTGAATAAAACAGGGCAGGGCTCATCCTCTGCTCTTAAGGACAAGTGGTGTGATGCAGCTTGAATCCATACGGCTTGGGCTGTTCCCCATGGACAGAGGGGCCTCATTTACCTGCACTGGCTGTAGGGAACAATCCCTGGCCCTTTCTCCTGAGCCATGCTCAGGCATTGCTAGTTGGCATGGGTCAAAAATATGCCACAGAGAATGTTAACATTTAAACGCTGTGGATTACTGTGTGACAGTTCTTAGCCCATGGCCTGGTCTTGCTTTGTTTATGGGTGTGAATACAATAAAAATGGCTACTGTAACTTAGGACAAAATATGGTGCTTTCACCTGACTCTAGTGACACAGACACAAATTTCTTTCACGTCTGGTTTCAAAAGCAGTTATCTTCATAGCCCACAGAGATACCAGAATCACTGCACAGCTTAGGTTCTTTCCCTGCTGTTCATTCTTTGCATATTTGCAGAAAAAAAATAATTTGAAGCAATGATTGTTTTATTTATTTTAGTGCATGAATGCTTTGCTGGTGTCCTCAGAAAGAACTCTCTAAGCCAGACACTATCCTTCATTCAAGAGCCTTCTCCAGCCCTTCTCCCCACCTGCTTCAGAGAGGTCTGATGGCTAGCTTCTAGGGAAGCAACACAAACATCTGGATATCAAGACGGTGATACAGCATGTCTGTTAGTCCCAAATACCTGGATGGCAGGAACCGGTATAATTTTGGAAAAAAAAAAAAATCTGTGCAAGAAATTTAAGATAACTGTCATGGCAGAAGACATTACTTTTTCTCTGCAGGTGCTAACCATGTTGTGCCAGGAGCCACCTCCCACTGCCTTGTTCGGGAAGGCTCTCCACATGCAGGAGGGATGAGGAAGGCTCTCTGTGTCAGCCTGGAGACCCTGCGGCACTGGAACATGTCATTAGGCAGGCAGGCAGCAAAGCATCCTGTGGGCACGGTGCTCAGAAGAGGCAGAGCAGCATTTTGCCTGCATGGATTTGTTGTTGTGGTGGCAAGAGGATTCTGGAAGAGATGCCACCCGCGGCTGAGGCTTCTCAGCTTCTGACCGGCCCCATAGAGATTTTTTGCTCTGCACTTGACACAATTGCAGGTACACTACTGGTTTATACACTACTCAAAACCCATCAGCTTTTCAAAGTGCTTTATTTTGCCTTGCTAGTGTTTGGGCATGGGTTCTGAGGTGCCAAGGAGTTCAAAAGTGCCTGAGATGGTTGAAAATTCTTTTGAGATGTTTGTTTTTACTCTGAGGCAGCACACCCTGTGGGCTCTCTGATCTCCTTTGCAGCTTGCTTTGTGCCTCTGTAGGAACTGCCGGCAAGCCCTCTGGTGCAGTGTGTTCATCTGAGGGGCTCTCTCATCAGGCAAGTGTCAGAAGTTGCCTTTACATCTATTCTAATGCTGATCTTTCCCTTGCTGCTCAGTTTGCCCAATTGTTTTCTGAAATGTTGCTGTGGGTTGTTTTCCCAGCCCAGAGCAGGTCAGCCTTTGCAGATTTGCAGGAGCGTTTTAAGGCTTGCCATTTATTGTGTGCTGGAGATTTTCCTGGGATCAGAGTCTGGGACAGCAGAGCCCCTTAGATCACATCTCATCTGCTCTTTTTGTGAGCCCCTCTCAGCCCGTGTCACTGATTTCAGCTGTGTCTGGTAGGCAGCACAGTACAATAAAGAAATGGTCTCTGTTTTGGAGCAGTCATCATTTTTGTGCTGTAGGGTAACACATTCCCCATCCCACACAAAGCCTGAACAAACATGCTTTATGCAGGGAACCTCAAGGAGCTAGGGACAGAACTGCAAATCTGGTGACCTTGAAACAAGCAGTCATTCATTCTTAACAGAAGATACACAGGCCAGATACAGTCTGGAGAGCCAGTGCTCCCCTGAGCACAAGGATTTGCTCTCATGTCTGTCTTGAGGAAATCGTATCACAGAGGAACCGACTAGACTTTTAAAGGCAATCCTGCCAAGCCTGGTTGACTGGCAGGCAATCCAGTCAATTTTTAAGCTTTATTCCAAGGACAAAAAATACTTCTATGTAATGAAAGCCAGGACATTCATGAAATCACAAAAGCACCTGAGCTGGAACTTCAAAAACCAAACCAAACTGGTACAGTGTGAGCTGTGTCAAGCTTCCCTCCTTTCTAGCACAGCAGATCCACCAATGTCAGATCCACCAGTCCGAAGAGCCTCCCCACTTGGGACCTTGCCACACAGCAGTCAAGGGCTAAAATACACGACAGCAAATTTGTTGTTCTCCTAAAGTGAAGATGAAAGCATCCTCACACCTCTTTCTCCACCCTGCCTGATGGGGTGGAAGCTTCCTACAACCTGCTGCAGCCAAGTAGCTGGATTGCTCTCCACACTCTTGGCAGAGGTGGAAAACCTTCTTTGTGGGTACCAGAGAAGAGAATGGTTCAGTTACCTGGAATCTGTGGAAGTCTGATGGTTTGAAGTCATTAGGCGAACAGCCACACCAGTCAACGATGTGCTTGTACTGACACTTGCAGCCAAGTTTACGGTTCCAGTTTGTGATGCGCAGATTGTTGTCCACCATGGAGTCACAGTATGGGCTATTTTCCAGAACAGTGTGAAAGAAGGACTGCAAGAAAAACAGATCAGATGAGTACATTCAGGTCTTCGGACTTCCTTTCCTATGGGCCTGAACCTAATGCAGGTGACTTACTTTCTCTCAGGATGACAGGATTACTGAGTTCTGCCATTTTGCCATGTACAAAGAGCACCCCACACATACATGCTCAATCGAGCCTGAAAAATCCCAGCACGCTACACACAGACACTCTCAAACTGTGATAACATACAGCTGAGGCCACGCCACAATAACCTGGCACAGAATAATCACACTTCTGAAATGACCAGCTTTGGGCATCAGAATCCAAAGGGCTCCAGGAAAGGCATCAGTGCTAGCAATTACTTTTATTTCAGCTGTAAGAGCAGTTCTTAGAAACTCCCGTTATTTCTCTTTGTAACTTAGTCCTAATGGTCTAACAGATTTAGGAGTATTTTTCTGAGCAACGTATTGATGATAAATCTCAAGTTGTTTCCAAAGACAATTCTCAAACCACAGCCACCACCCTGGTAACTACAAAAAATGGTCTCAGCTCCTGTGTGGATCTATGCATTTTCCAGCACTCCGAAACCACTGCTAGTTGAATGGCCTCGTACTGAAATATACAGTTCACCCCAGGCATCAGAAGGACATTCTGCCTCCTGCAATTACATCTGAAATCGTAAGTCTTTATTTGTTGACTCAAGGCAGGAAGGAATTCCTATTGGGCTATCCTAATTGTATCTCCATAGTATCAGCTATTACATAAATCATGAGTAATGGGGACTGATATAACAGGTTAACAGGTCAGTGAAGGCAGGGTGATTTTAAGAAGCTAGCCATGTATCTTGCGAAGAAAATCTTGTAGACAGAAGCTATGGAATATGATCAAATTTAGCTCTGCAAGAGATAATTTTAGGAGCAGGGACTTCTCTTTAAAATCAGTAATAGCAAGATCTATAAATAACCAGCAAAACACTAGCATGGCTGGCCTCCAAATAATCCCCCTACCCTTTTTAATGTTAAATGACAGCCCAGTGAATATGGATTTTATGCTTGAACTGTGTGGTTAAACCCATAAAGGCATCCATTCTCATTCAAGCGAGAGGAAGAAAAAAAAAAACCCTACCCAATTACCCGTTGCCCTGTGTCCTTTCATAATGATACAGAAATTTTTCCTAGATAATGGATGAAAAAGTTATCGGAGTTGAGAGAAAAGGTGATTTTTAACAGAAATGGGATTAAAGCAAGATTATTCAACGTGTGTGTGGAATAATAAACTCCTATCATAAGATGACAATCGCTGCACTCCACTGCAAGCTAATAAGCCTAAATTTGCAAGATTGGTCTCATCAATCCCTCAGAATGTTCAGGGGCTGCTAGTGAGGATGAAAGCTGTCATTTTAAAGGCAGTCACGGGGTCTCGTTGGGATGGCTGCACGCTACATACCCTGAGAGCAGAGCCTGACATGCCAGGGCAGCGCTGTACCTGCTGGGCAGGTGTAGCACAGCCTGCAGGGCTCCGGGCTGCATTTGGAGAAACCACGTCTCTCCCACAAACTGCTGCATGCAAACAGAAAACCATCCCAGTGCACTCCTGTCTGCACCACGTGGAGCCGGAACAATTCCTGAGTGATCTAAATGGTTTGTGATGATGTTTTCTAGACGAGTTTTGAACAGAACAATAAACCTTTGTTGGTAGAGTTCTTATTCTTAAATAAAAAGGATGGGTAATAGTGGGAAAAGCTACTTATGAAGACAATTCACCAGGTCTAATAGCCATCAAAGGCTCTGCAGAGGAACAATTCGCAAGTAAATGGCAGACGGATTTTTGGTTGTTCAGTAATTGATTAATAGGCTTAGAAGTATAAAACAAAGCCGCTCTTTGGAAAGATGTCCCACAAACAAATCAACTGAACATCTGCAGCAGTAGTTCTAACACTAAAGGGCTTACTCCTCACGAGAGTCAAATTCTCATTATCAACAGCAGGATGATCCCAAGCCCACTGAAATCAGGCAAAACCCTCTCTGACTTCCACACACGGGTCGGGGCCCGGCCCTTAGAGTGAAGCGCAGCCTTTACTTGGCAGGCCGGGGCTGAGTTTAAGAGGGGCTTAGGGCTAACGAGGGGCTTGAGAGCGACCAGTGAGGTGCTTGTCCCCCTGTACTTGGCTCTGGTGAGGCTGCACCTCGAGTACTGTGTTCAGCTTTCGGCCCCCATAACAAAAAGGACATCAAGGCCCTGGAACATGTCCAGAAGCTGGTGAAGGGCCAGGAACACAAGTCCTGTGGGGAGCGGCTGAGGGAACTGGGGCTGTTTGGTCTGAAGAAGAGAAGGCTCAGGGCAGACCTTATTGCTCTCCACAGCTACCTGAAAGGAAGGTGTGGGGACCTGGAGGTCGGCCTCTTCTCACAAGTAACTAGTGATAGGACTAGAGGGGATGGCCTCACATTGTGCCAGAGGACATTTAGGTTGGAAATTAGGAGAAATTTCCTCTCAGAAAGAGCAGCCAGGCCTTGGAATAGGTTGCCCAGGGAGGTGGTAGAGTCACCGTCCCTGGGGGTGTTCAAGGAAAGGTTGGACATGGTGTTTAGGGACATGGCCTAATAGGTGATGTTGGTGGTAGGGGAATAGTTGTACCACATGATCTTGGAGGGCTTTTCCAACCGTTATGATTCTAGGATTCTATGATCTCTGGGACAAGCACAAAAGTTGCAGTTTTGAAAACAGAGAAGGATTGCTCTGAATTCACGTACCTCAGCAGGCAGCAATGTGTAAGAATAAAACCTCTTCATCTTTGTTACAAGATCGTCATTGGAAAAAGTCACATACTCCACAAACTTTCTGTTGAGAAGAAACCAGTCTGACCCTCCATCAACGGCGATTCCCTCTGGGATCTTCCGGTCCCCCAGGCGCCACATGTGTGTATCGCACTCCAGGAAAAGCCGATCCAGTCCCTGTTTTCGAATAAATCTGAGGGAGTACAAAAACAGTCATTAGAAGTTAATTTGTGTTTTGTTACCAGCACCCGCTCTATAAATAAAGAAGCTACTTTCTCAAACAAGAAAAGGATAAAGAGGTCACTTGTTTATATTTCTGCTCTACTCATAAATAACACAGAGAGGTTTAATAAATGATTAATAATTTATACATTAAGTTATAGGGGCAAAGATCAACAGATTGCTTTTAAACATCATTTACACCTTCTGTTGTCCTAAGACAAAACTGCAAGTTACAGAGCTCTGTGGTGTGAATCTGTGATGTTCATTAACTCTACACTCTTTACACTGAAGAACCTCCATAATGTAAAAAGGAACTAAACCCAACCTGTGGGATAGGCTTCTGCCTCCAAATAAATGTGTAATTTTTGAAAAACAGCAAACTCTACATGAAGGCAAAATGACCAATTACCTTCTATGTTATTATTCGATGAATTCTTCTACCGGGTATAGTTAATTAGGAAGAAATACAACTGCATTGCTCTTTGCTGTAGAATGAGTATGTTTGCTCCATTTTCAAGTCTACAGGGAATGTTTTGTTTACTGCTGAACCATGAATACCAGGAGCAACTGCAGAACTGTGGTGTTATGGAAATGAATTATTTGAGAGCAATATACCAAGAAAAAAGAGTTGGGAAATCAATCTGTGTTTGCAAACACGTTGGACTGGATGCCCACACATGCTTGGGGACTGTCTGATACAGGTTTCTATTTGTTATTCCATTTTCAGAATAATTTCCCCAAAAGGGAAGCAGGACAGCCATGAATTAGCACACATTTACGCATGGGGACCGAGTGCATTAATAACAGCAAGTTGCTGTACTGAATATATCCCACGTGTTCCAAGGAGTAAGAAGCACCAGCTAACCAGATTGTTTATAGTAACGAACATGCACAAGCTAATGGTCCAAGACCGCAGGTCTCACTGGATTTAAGACTGCAGGCTAACAGGAGCTGCAGAACCTACAGAGAGAAGCACAACCTGAGAAGTTTATTTCCTTCTGGGCTGAGCACAGATGGTGTGAGACCAGCACCAGCCCTGCCCCACGCTGCACTGGCAGACAAAGCAGCCCCCAAGCACCTGCCCTTGGAGCCACCGTTGCTGGGGCAGCATGCTGCCTTGCCCAAATGGTACAGAGATACACCAGCTGTAGTACCGGGCTTGTTAGAAACATTTTAGGGTCAGAAAGTCAAGAAAACATTTAAATGGTCCTTAAACATGTGCAGCCCAAGGAAGGAGAAAAGAAGCGAAAGCTAAGGAGCACTGAAGCTTTCTGGGCTGCTACATCTGGAAACAGGAGCATCTGACCACCTTGTATGCTGACTCCCTAAAGTTTCATTCCATACCAATCAAAGAACCGAGAAAAAGTTATAAAACAGTGCGTATTAATTTTTAAAAGGACCACAAATAACTTCAGGGTCTATGTCCAGCTGATAGCTCTGTCTCTCTTCTCACAGTATGAGAAGAATAGCTCCTCTGTTAACACAAAAGTGCTGAGAATGTGCAGACGTGAGCAGCAGAATTTTTCTTTCCATGAACAAGTTTCTAATTTCATGTTCCATTATGAAGGATAATAGAAAAGTCTTGCAATTTTAATGCAGTGCTCTGGAATGTAATCTTCAAATTCAATATTCATGCAGTTATCTCCAAATCAAATATTAATGTGAAAGTTTGGTCATTGAAAACCTGTTTGGTCATTTATTTATTTCCTTCAAAACTAAATGCTCATTTGACTTAATTATTTTAAGAAAATAATGGATTTCTATTGACCATATTTAAACAAGAACTCAAAAGTTTTTTTCCATTAAGTCACTTCTTCCAGATGCTATCTCTACCACTTTTTCGTCCTGTATTCTCACTTTCAAATAGAAGGTTTTTTGATTGCAACAGAACCCCCCAAACCACAAGAACTCCTGACCATTTCAAAACCCCTCAACATACAAACTACCTCAGCCTACAGTACGTGATAGGGCTGACAGCTAACTAATGCCCAAAAGCTTAGCTATACAACTGCAGCTTTACTGTCTGAAATTGGCAATGGAATAGTATGGCCACTTTCAAAACAGGAAGGTCCCAGCAAGTCTAGACTCTTATAGCTTTATGTTTTCCAGAAGAGTCAACAGGCTCCTTTTTTGCGTGTGTATGCAGTTCTATGATTTTTTTGAGTTAATGTCTCAAGCAAATCTTGGCATATAGAGTGAAGAAAGACAATCCTTGTGAGCACAAGCGTTTTCACAATAAATCTCTATCCCAGAATCCTATAGAACAAGGTTCTTGGAAGAAACCTAAATGCACTTTCCAACCATTCCTCCTCCAGCAAGGCAGCACAACCCAACTGAAGAGCAGCAATACCCCTGGGGACCTGCAAACCCCAACTCTTTTGCTAATGTTTCTTGAAGCCTTCCTAGGAATGTCACACCAGGCTCTAGGTAGCAGTAACCAAATAGGAAGTGGCACTTCTCAGAAGGCTCACTCTTACTCGGCCTGCTTCACACACAGTTATTATACCTAAACAGTGTACCATGCTAGCATAGCAAATAATTTCCATTTATCTGTGAAGCAGTATTTTATACCAGGGGCTTTGAAGACAGCTCTCTACTGGGCACTTGCTCATTACCCGTTTATGTTCCTTGGGAGCCAATGGGACCTGGTGTATTTTCGATCTGCCAGAAGCTAAATGATCCTGCCTGAGGATGCAGCGGGTTGTCCTAGCAAGCCTAGGCTGTACTGCTGGCACGCAGAGCTGAACTGCATACCCAAGTGGAAAAGGTGGATGAGGCATTCTTTTTTCTCCAGACTCTCTTCTTGGATGATCCATGTTACTAGCTGCTCTGGCAATAGCAAATTTCGGCACTCAGGGAAGCAAGAACTTCCTCTAAGCATACTGGATATTACCTGAGAGAAAGCAAAAGGTGCTACCTGCAAAATGTGTTAGCCTTGTAAAGGAATCAAAACCCCTCTAACACTATAAACAGTTCATAAAGATTCTTGACTAGCCATCCAACAATGCTTGCAGCAGCCATCTCTGAAAAGAAAGATAAGCAGCGGGGATCAAAAGCATGACCCTACTGATTTGTTTCTAGTCTAATGCTATACGTCATTAGTTTCTTGCTATGCTCAATATAATACTGAAACTACTTTTCATGAAGGCATGCCAAGCTTCAGAAAGAGCAATGAAACGCAAAGTTGGTGATTTTCCCCTTATCTTTCCTTCTTAGGTTTTGTAGGACTCCTAGTAGGTAACTCCTGAATTAACATAAAAAACCACAATAGTATTAGCAATAGCATGTCATTAATCTTAGTCAACGTGGACAACTTCTGATGCTTTCTGAAATCCTGAATTTCAGGTAATACTAGCATACCTCTGACAACTGTAATTGTACTTGCCAGGGCAGTGACATATAATTGTATCAACATATGGTTAGCCAAATGCAATGGAGATTGCCATCAGATGAAGACACTTGACCTTTCTCCTGATCTAAGGCAACAGGAGGAAAATAATGATGATATGAAAAGAGAATCAACCAGGAGAAACTAAAATGAAGATAAAACCAGGGTTAAGAAAAAGCATTTCATTTTACATTAGACCACAGAATGCTCCGTCTAAGATATATTATTCTTTTAATTTTAACTCTGCATCAAAAGCCTCTAACTGTGAGGAGGCTGCATTGCACTTTCAAGTAGCCAGCAAGCAGAGCACAACATTAACATCAGAGCATCTCGCCAGCTGAGTTCACCAGCCAGGCAGCTACGGGTCTGAGCGATGCTGTTTCTGCCCTAATGGTCTCAGGGTTTACAAGGTTCCGGTAAATATTTTTATAGTTTGTTAAAAAAAAAAAAAAAAAAAAAAAAAACCACCACTTTTTGCAGCCCATAGTCTGTTACCCTGAGTATAGCTTGTTAACCGTCCAGACAGCTCACGATGGCAATGTATCTTACGAAACTCCTCTTATTTTGCTGTCTATTTAAATATTTATAAATGCATTTCAGATGAGACTCTAGGATTGTATAACACATGGTGCATTTGTAAGGCGTTTAACACATGCTCCTCTAACACGAATATAAACACACAGCTCAGCTCTGGCAGTATGTTTCACTGCTAATAAATACTGCTGCAGTTACCTACTATCAGCAAAGACATCACAATCAACTATCGCCCTTCTGAAGAGTTTTCTCCAAGTGATACTGTGTGCCGCAGCGATGCTGAGACCCCCACTACTGGATGCTCATGCTGTAAGATCTTAAGAGTCCTGTTGCTTTCTATTTTCCAAAGCGTATGAATTAATAAAACTTTCTTAAGCACCAGAAGCAATCAGGTTGCAACATCTTATCGGCAAAGGTTTTTGTCTAGAAAGAATACATTATTAAGTCAAAAGGTTCTTCCTGTATGTTTCCTGTTTCTGGCCTCTTGCCTAGAAAACTTCCTGCCAAGGTTTTGCTGTTCTCCAGGTGTACCTACCGAGACCTTGTCATCATTATTCTCTGCACTAGAATAAGAACTATGAACAACAGCTACTAATACATCAGCAAAACAATTCATCACAGGTCTAAAGTCCATGTCAAAGCAAGGAAGGCCCTGCAGTGCTTGGAGCTCAACTCATACCATGACAGTGTTCTCGTTCATGCCTGTGGACAAACTCTGCACGTTGCTTTGACCGTATCTACTCCTCTTTCGACTTGCTTTAGACACACATTTGAAGATGTCAGCTATATTTGGTGGGGAAAGTCAAGTAAATATTTCTATGGCTGTATGTTCACGAGTGGCTGCTTGCTGTCAGTGTTTGCACAGCCTCCTTGGAAACTCTTACTGCAGCCAATCCGTCAGGGAGCATAAAGCAGTAACTTGCAATTGAGGTGACCAGGTAGAAAGCACAGAACAGTAATTCGCCAGTCCTGGGGGCAATGCTTGCAACAAACAATTTGTGAGCAATCTCTAGGTGACAATATATCTCCATAAATCAAACATTGAATATTTATTTGTAATAACGAAGTTCATAAAATCCAAATCTGCACAGAGCAGTCTCATTCCCTGCCCAGAGATCCTGGTCTCCATGGCAGACATGAAGAAATTCCAGGCAACTGAGACACAACCCTGAGTTCACCCCATTTCCATGAGTAACTCTGTTCCACGAAGGGTTACACAGTACTTAAGAAATCTGAAATAATTACAGCTGGGTATTTAAGCACAGTGTCCACACAGTGCCAGAGAAGCATCTGCTTTCCTAAAAACATGATCTTGCAGTATGTTTCACTCTTGTGGTTGTGCTCAACGCCTCCAGGGCTAACCCCTCACCTCCCAAAATGGAGTTAACCTCAAAAAGGGGAATAACGTTAAAAAGCAATAGTACCTACTTCATCTGTCAAGATTAGGAATAATTCCTCCTGGTACACCAGGCAATTGGGTGTGCAGGAAGTACAGAATTCAGAATGCCTGCCGTTTGAAAAGGGTAGGAAAAAACTCTTGGTATAGAAAAAAGAGATGGAAGAAAAGAGCAGGGGAAATAAAACACGTAACCCACTTTCCTATGTGCTTAAACTGCGGCATCCTGAATGCAGATGTTATGAGGTGAAAAGCAGAATTACTTCTTATCTTTCCTTAATTCTCTCACTCTGAAGAAAATATTATGAACACAATACTACCCTAACAATCCCTTAAGCTTTAATGCCACTACAAAAACATACATAAACAAAATTATAAAGACTGGATTTGCTTTGGTAAGACTGGGTTTATTTCACATGCATAAGCCAAACCCGTAAGTAAGCACACAAACCGAAATGCTTTTGGTAGTTTTCTCCACAGTGCTAAATGCTCAGAAGTCGACTAGGAATATGGGGGAAATAGTGATTTTTTAACACTATTCGTGTCGGTCATTCGTCTCTCTCTGTGCCCTACAACACGAGCACTGGACTGCGTGGAGCAGCACCAGTGCTGACTTTGGGAGGACCGGGGTCCAGTTCAGAGCAGAGAACAGAGGCGACAGCCACAGCAAAGAAGGCAGTGCTACGAGATGCAGTTAGTGACATTACTCCCTGCCATTTCTTTGGGAACCTAGGAGCTGGGCTGCAAGAAATTACGAGATCAAACAGCTCTATCGGAAGGATGTTCTGACAATCCGCATTTCCACTGTGGTTTCCAATATACGTTTAAGCAGTTTTAAACTCAGTGTGCATGTAAATCATCTGTGTTCAGACAACAGGTCTGATACCACAAATGCTGGACAATATGAGATTTAGATTTTATACAGTGCAGCAGAAATAGTGCAGTATTTTGAATTGCTCTTTCAAGCTTCAAGTCTAGCTTGAGATACTTTGTTACATGTGGTCCTTTTCTCAAGCAAGGGCATCTTTACGGAAGCCAAACATATATCATGCTTAGGGCATTCTACAAGAGGTGCTGCTGAAAGGTGATGGATACACATTTTATCTGTCCGTTATTCCATATCTGTAAGGACGTAATTGGATTTTTCAAGTTTTATAATAGATGCCTCATACTCTATTTAAATGGTTTCTGTTTCTTTCGTATGCAATTTCCTCAACCTATCCAGTTGATGCTTCAATCACATCACATCTCCATGGGACGTTTAGAAGAAATTCCTCATGATACTGTCTTCTTGTCCACCCTTCCCTAAGAGTTAACTTGCGCTGGTTTTGAAAATCCAATTTTCCATCTGCTGGAAAACTCTCTTTCAGAGAAAGTCTTAAAAAACCTTAATGTTTCTTAACATTTTAATGTTGAGGGTCAGGGAGCAAACTCTTCAAGTGTTCCAAAAATACAATCTACAACTGTTTTTAGTGTAGGAAACTTGCAGAGATTATTTTTGCAGCAATGACTCCCGTAGGCATTGCCTTGTTTTGACAACAGTCTCATAAGTCCCCTGTGAGTACATCGCTCAAGAGGGACCTTCAAAGAGTTGCCTCTGTGTTTCTACCACTCCTCACTTCCAGTATCTTTTAAGAAACACGGGAACAGGTTTTACAAGGACAAAAATGTAATGGCTTACTCTCATGATCCAAGAGTTCATAACTCAAGTGTGGTTTTATTTTGTTTTCTTTTTTTAATATAAAAATAAGCAAAACGGCGAGAAAACTGCAAATAAGAGCATGCAGAGATATAGCATGAATTCACCACAGACAGACTGAATGATATGAAAGCTGACATTTTGCCATCTGTTTGTCTCCAATAAATGTCTTCCCCAGATGATTTCTTCTCCCCTCACCTCCTCTTCTTCCTAACACCCACACAACCGAGCAGTCTCCACCTGGGAACACTGCTAGGATGGAGCAGCTGAGCTTGAAGTCATCTTGTCCATGAGATGCTGCTGCTGGAGCAGCTATGGCACACGTTGCTGCTACTACATGACTGAAGAACAAAAAGGGAATGGGGATTCGAACTGTCCAAGTGATGGGGGCAAGTAAGTTGAGTTGCTTCTATATGGATTTTCAAGCTGCCAAATCAGGCTATTAATCTGTTTACCAGTGGGTAAAACAGGGCCATCAATATCTGGCAAACTTAAAAGGATGCTCCCTGCTATAATTATTTTATAGAATGTTTCAGGATCTTGGAGGAAAGGACAGAAATGTTATTACTTACATGACTGAAAATGAATTGTGAAGCTGAATGCACTTAGATAGCAATCAGATTTCTGATTACTTTACTGGTCCCTCAATTTTCATATCCTTCCCACCCCACTACGTAAGTTATTGCTATTTCAAACCTTCTCACTTACTGCACCTTCCTGAACTCGTGGATGGTCTTTCTTGCACACCCTACCAAGACAAATTAATTCAACCAGAACAAGTCAGTTTCCCCTCATGTCAAGACATATGGCTGCTTTTACTGCATCTTCCTACCATCTTTAACCTATTTTTGTTTTCTTTTGCATTGGCCGCTTAGCATTGTTTCCAAAAACAGAGCAGGAAAAAAAAAAAAGTCCTACAAGGAGGCAAATTGTCAAGCTGAAGCAGTAAAGGCTTTATGGCACTCGTAACACTTTCCATAAAGCAAGAGGGAACACATGAAAGTTAGCTGTAATGTCTCAAATTTTTATGTGCGGTCTTTTTGCATAGAAGATGCATGTTGCTATTTCAGTCACTACAGTTCACACGCAACTGTTGGGTTGAACTACTTACAAGCAAAAATAGATCTTTCTAGTCAGTGCACTTCAGAATACTTAAGTGTTAGAAAAAAAATTAACAAAAAAAGCACGGGAGAGCAAAATTTAGGCCAAATGAATCACCAAATACTTTGCATCAGCAGGAAGGTAAGCTCTGCTGGGAGCTAAGTGGTTAAAATACTCCGACAGCAAGTATAATAAATCAATTTTTTCTTAATGTTTGGGTACTTACAGAGTGATTCATCAACACAGCAATGCACAATAGCATTTACTGTGGGACACATTTCCTAACTGACCACCAGACCACGATTACCCCCATGTACAGAAGGCCAATGAACAGCATGTGCCAGAATGGAAAACAGGCATGTCTAAAAGGGTGGTGAAACAAATGGGCATAGCAGAACCAGAATGAAAGAGGTGGAGATTTGGGGAACATGGTCTGGCCCTTCAGGAGTTAAGGTCTCTAATCTCTGAGAACTGGGCTAGGCTTAAGAAGCTCCTTACTAAAAGCTGAACAGTTCAGCTCAGCAACTCCAAAAGTATCTGGAAACCAGCAGCCAGAAAGAAGACAACTGGGAAGAACAGCATTAATGAGGAGATCAAACAACACAAGAAAAGAAACCAGATTCAAACCAAACTTTTAATGGCCTTTCTTTTAGCTGTTTGTATTCTGCCTATGAGCTCCAGATTCTGCTGAGATTTAACAGCATCCGACCTTTGCAGCATGCTTACACTGCTCACAAATGACTACTGTGGCAAGTTTTTGTTCTTTTTTTTTAAAAAAAAAAATTTCCTGCCTGTCATCGAAGATGTCACATTTAACTGTCTTTTTATTTCATAATGCACCAGCCAGGTGCTGTTCCTGCCAAAAAAATAACAAATCTTCCGTGTGTTCCACATTGGTACAGCTTATAGAACTACTCGGTTGTTCTTTGGCTTTAATAGCCTAAGACACTGAAAAGAGGAGAAAATGTAAGTGTTGCCCACTAAGTGCTACGCAACGACTCCAGCCACTGTACGCAATTTCACTTCATACATCTAGCTCTCTAAAGAAATAATGCTTCTCCGGCTGAGTTAAGGAGCCATTTCCATGTCTATTCCCTTTTTTGAAGCCACTAAACGAAAATCACAGCGATGCACTTTTTAATGACTTTGGCATAACTAAAAGAAAACTTCACTCTATAAAAGGAAGCCTGCTTTCTCTCCTTATTTGGCAGTAAAGCATGTACTGATTGTGAACATGGCTTGAATACAAAGTACATTGTAATTGAGCTGTATGAGCATTTCAGTTTTAAGATGGCACTTCTAATCTTTCTCTCTTCTTTGTGTGATCTGAAGACTACGATGACTTAAAATTCAGAGAATATGCGGTGGTTTACAAGGCAGACTTAGTTGAAAAGCTTGTTTTTTAGGAGCCATATTCACCAAAAACTTAAAATAAAAAGCTGCAGGAGTTATGTTATTTTCAGTGAATTTTAAATGCTGAGGTCCTGCATTATTAGTTTACCATGTTGTGAGAGAAGCACCTCAGAACAGTAAAATTATCGTTGTACACAGGGCATCAGTCAGGCTAGTCCAGTGTCCTCTCCCTTATCATGGCTTCAGTGACAGCCCTCTTAAAGAAAAAGCCCTGCTCAAGCCTGTTTAGAGAAGGGATGTCCCTGGAGAAAGTTTTGTCCCATTGCCAAATAAGTGGGGATTGGCTTGTCTCAAATTCTTTCGAAAAGTGGTCTCTTGTTTTTTGTTCCCAAACTTGAGACTGCTAGACTGCTGCTTCTAGCTCTTACTAAGCTCTTGTTCATACCATTCACCCCAGCAGAGACCTGTTTTCCACAGGGTTGTGACAAGGCAAAGGAAATGGTAAAACTTAAAAAGTAACTGGACAAACTGAGACAAAACCAAAAAGCAACAACAACAAAATAACAACCCATATCCTTGACTCTTAAATGAGAAAGTCACCAAGCTTGGCAGTGGAAATTCGCCAGCCAGAGATCCCAGGAGGCTGGGGGAAGGCAGCAGGGAAGCACCACCTGTGCATCTTGGCTCTGCTCCCCTGCAGGCCCTGCTGTAGGCAGTGGCCCATGGGGGGACAGCCCTCGTGCTCAGCCCACCTATCCACTCTTACACCACATCTTTGAGTTCAAGGGTTTTACTAATTGCTACCTACAGAGCTAAACCTCACTGGCATGACCACCGCTTGGATATAAAATGGAAATCATTTGGCAATCGTTGGTCAAATGGGCAGGGCAGACTGTGTGTTTACAAAAGCCCGAGTTGGTGGAGCACCAAAACAGAACGATCAGGCTGGACATCTTCACATTAAATGCAATTTCCCTCTCACCATGTAGATGCAGAGCTGGAAATTCACCCGCCACACAGAGGTTTAACTACTTTCTGATCAGCTTTTGACCTTTGACACCCATGGCGTTAACTTTTACTGAATGGCAATATTACTCAGAGGCCTCTGCAGCTGCTGGCTTGAGCCCTGTCTGTGCAGATATTGGGGCATGCAGGAGGAGGGGAGCCAGCATATCACCCCAGCATATCTCCCCAGCATATCACCCCTGCATATCACCCAGCCTATCACCCCAGGGTATCACCCCACAGAAACTCTGGGGAGCTGCCAAGGGGTGACATGAAAGGACCCATTCAGACAGGGGCCAGGAGCGGGAGAGCTTACAGGATTCACAGAGTACACAGGCAGAGGAGGCAAAACTTCCCTGGTGTCCCATGTGATGCTCTCTGATGCACAGAGAGCTTCTGTTAGAAATCCAGGAGAAAAAATAAAACTTGATGATGTGTTCTAATAGGCTAAAAGGTATTTAACTATTTATGGAGTAAAAGAGAAGCACTGAACTAATAAATGGGTGGTTATTACTCTGAGTACAGGACAAGTGGCACATTAGCTCATGTTATTATTAAATTAATACCAGATTAGTGTGTTTAATTGACCTAGATTGTTCTAACCTAGCTGAGGTTGGCATGTTCCAACCAGCTTGCTGCAGGCATGTAATAATTCATTAGTTATTTTCCTTAGCGTGCTCAGTTCTCTTCTGCAGTTCTGCAGAAGAATCGGGTGCACCAATGGAGTAGGAAGGCGTAAGGGACCAACTGCTTGTCCCCGGCTGTTCCTTCCTTTTTTACTCAGCTCCGCTGTCGATCACGGCTGCCAGCCAGAGCTGAGCCTGCCAATCACTCCGACACTCCGCATTTCCCAGGCCGGGGACTCTCCTGGGAAAACTGTTGATTCCGATTTAAATATTATTCCTCACAGCGCTATTTTCACTACCTGCTACAGAATTTCTGCATGCACAAGATGAACGCTCATGAGGACTTCATTTAAACCAGAACATGACAGAATTGATAAATCCAGTGACAAGAGCAAGAACCGTAAAGAGGAGAGACCTGTACACTGCACTACCTAGCCGTGGCACTGAACACGCTACGATGTCTCACATTCTCTCTGTACATTATCTGAGCCCAGCCTTACAGCATGCTTGACATTTTACAGAATAAAGAGATGACCTGGTGACCCAGGAGGAATAAAACAATATTTTTTGGTGCAAAGCTACTGGAACTCAGCATATGGAGTCACTGGAACTGATGCAGGATAGGTGTTGTGGTACAGAGCTATCAATAAAGTGGAAAAGAGGAGCATCACAACCACATGGGAAAGGTTTTCCAGCTGCAGAGGTTGTTTAAAGCTTCAGAAATGTGGCATTTGGTCACTGCTGCTCCCTGAAAGCACAGAGCTATAGGCATTATTATTGAGCTGTGGGAAAGGGCACATCCCATAACTCATAGAGATGCTCTACTTGCACAAGCCTTTGCTGCTGACCCCCTTTTTCTGGAAATTTTACTACAGCTGATAAACCATCTCTGTGAGAGTGGTCAGCGAGGTGCTGTGCAGACCTGGAACATTTTTGTCTGATTACTCCTCCTCTGTGTGTTCCCAGCCCCAAGAAGTGATAGGGTTTCTGGAGCTTCCAAATGGCTCTAGATGCTTGCTTGGGCATAGCTTGTAATACTATCAATTTCTGAGAAATGAGTCAGAAAGCTATCATTTTCACATGTAAAAACTGGGTAGCACAGAAGCAGTGGAGATGAGAACAAAGAAAAATCTCACGTGCTCACCTCCTCCCCAAGTACAGCTCCTGAAACTGCCATCTGTGACAGACCCTTGGCAGGGAGCAAGCCCAGCCTGCTTCCCATCTCCCTCTCCACAAAAGCGTCTTTGCAAACTGACTGTCAGGAGGAACCACTCCGGACCAACAACTGTTCTCAGAAGCAGGTCTGCTTCTCTTTGCTGCACTTGGGATTTCTTAACTCAGATGACACTGAAGAGCAGTTGCTATGCAAAAACTCCCAGTGATGCAGAAGGAAAAAAAAAAAAAGTAGCAAAGGAACAGGCCAGCTTACCTTGCATTGTCCCTGCCGTGTGACTTCAAGAAGTTCATATCGCGGTATCTGGACAGGAATGCTACTAGCTGGTCATTTGTCCTGTGAGAGAAAGAACAAAAGATGTGCAAATTACACAGTGAAAAGTACTGTTTTTAGAGTAATTTATGCACTTATTCTCATTTGGAGACCATCTGCAGAAGGAAGCGTTTGCTGAAACACTTCCATCCTGCTGCTGAACTCCACTGCCTCTCTGTACCCAGGAACATGTGCTTGGAAAGAAGCATGGCTTTATTATGTCTTAAAGAAATTCATGTAAAATCTTGGCAGATGTTTTCAGCATTGTAACAGAGTATGTACTACGTAATACTGTTCAGCACTTTTAAAGCAGGAAAAGCCAGCTGCGAGATGACTGGACCGACAGTCCTGTTTTATATACTTTGCTAGATCTTTCCTAGGGAATTCAGTTACGTATCTAATGGCATTTTGGTTGTTTTAGTCCTTGTAACAGAGAAGGGGACAGGGTTGGACTGCATAAAGCAAGGGAATCTAGATGTGAAAATCCCAATAAAATTAATAGGAACAAAGGAATTTGGAAGGTTAATTCCAATTAATTTGACTGGTAACTTGACACCAGTATTTTCAGAATTTCAGCCAACATATTTACGTATTTATGCTTGGCAGCTTTTGTGGTCTATTACTTCTTTAACAATGCAGCAAAACTGCTCTCTATTTCTCTAGGTCAACATATTTAGGAAAAAGAATAAATCATATTAAAAAGATCTTCATCTCCTGAGTTACATTCAAAAACACAGTATACAGACAACAGCATTTAAGCAATGTCTGTAACAGACTTGATGGCAAAAAAAACTAAGATCAGCCAGCTGTCAACAGCACTGTACCTTGAAAACATTTTATTAGTATAAGACAGAAAATCAAGTTAAACTAGATTTCTGTACAAAATTCATTTAACTTCTGAGGTCAGGCTGCAACAACTGGGAAATGTTATCGGACTGGTGACCTCTCTCCACTTCTCAAAAACCTGAATTCTTCTGCCATCACAGGTAGCATGTCATTATTGAACTGATGAGTAAAAAAAGCACGCTAACCATTGATTTTAGCTGGACCATTGATTTTAGTCTGTCCATCAGTCGGCCTGTGTGACCAGGCTGCAGGAGCCTGAGACCCTCCTTCTATGCTCACTCATCTGAGCTTTAATACCTCCCAGGGTCAGGCTCTGCATCTCAATTTGGCAACCTCAGAAAACTGCTTTCTCTATAGTAAGCCATGCAGATTTTCACATTTGCTGCTCCAGTGACTCTCCATCTTACTGGGATGAATAGGCATTTAGTGAATTTACTTAGCAATGCTTCCACATGAAATGGTTTCAATGGCTGACATCTTCGGGTGAGTTTCTAGGCACAAGCTGAGCATATAAAAAAAGGCATATAAAGATGATCTTTAGAAATATAACAAAGTTTGGAAGTGCTTGAGCCTCAATTTTCTTACAGGACAAAAATCAAATCAACTGAAGTAACACCACTCAATAAAACATCATTTAGAGATTGCTCACCTACCTACACAGTATGCTGCTGAGCAGTGCTCTACCAAATATATTTGGACTCAGGGCTGCTATGCAAGCTTTTTAATCATGCTCACTTTTCAGATACCTTTAAAATGCCCACCTGGGTTTTAGCTCTCAAAAGAATTCCTAATTGACATCTTTCCACTCCTTGAAAACAATGGTGGCATCACGATTCTAACTTTTATTAAAATATTTTTTTAGAAAATAACTTTATGCAGAGTTTTACTCTTTGTCATTTGAGTATGCTTCTTTTTGTGTGTTTACAACATGGAAATAAAACATCACATTTCCATTTGGTAAAACATTCTAGCTATTTGACATTCAGATTTATGCGGTCAACCAATTCTGTGCTCAGCATGGGAGCACAGGGAATTTCTACTAAGCTTTCATTCAAAACACTTCTTCTGGCCCCGACTCCACAAGGATGCTGCGCACCACCTCCAAATTATTCCACCGCACCATATTAGAAAGAAAATCAAAGGTATTCAACATGCCACAGATGCTAATGTGGCTGCTAAAATCCTCCTCACCGCCTCGGAAACCTTGCCTTCAGGGGTATATTTCCTAAACGCCCCTGGCACAGACTGCTACCACACTCGTCATGCACGGTGGCAGCGCCGTCACAGTGCTGCTGGCACTCGTTACTGACAATGCCTCTGGCACGCGTTGAGCAATACTAAAGGCGTGGGCCTATTTTAAATCTAAGTGAGGCAATGGAAAGCCGAGATTTCCAGCCGAAGACATCACTGGGAGCAACATCAACTCCACAACGCCAAATTAAATTCTGCAGGAGCTCCACAAATTTCAGGGATAATTCACCGAGCGTAAACCTGGCACAAAAGCCTTTGCTAACCATCACAGCGCAACGGAAAGTAACAAGGACAGCATATTCCTACTATTTCCTTCCTAAGGAGGAAATCAGAAAGTCATGGGGATAAGGGAGAGCAGTTCATGCTAATATGCACACTAATATACATATTACATTTCTATCAGTTTCCCTAGTGTGTAGCAGCATGAATACAGATGTAGGAAGAAGTCTTTCTGGAGATGGTGCGTGAGGCTGGAGGTGATGAATGCATTCGCACAGCTCCCACTTTTATTTCCTTCTGTCACTAAGCTAATTTGGAGGGCGAGGCACCCGGGAAAAGAATTACTCAGCTGAGTACCTGTGCAGTTAGCAGGGAAGGAACGCGAGAGTAGGACGGGGAGAGGAAACGTGCTGGTTTTCAGATGTGCAGCACGTGGAGTGAAAGGAGAAAGCAAACCTCCTGGAAATCCCAAGCGTGGAGAGAATGCGTGTGGATTGGTGCCCGTGAGAGGAAGAAAAGCAAAGACTGGAGAGGAAACAAGGCATTTTTGACTTCCCTGATGAAGAAGAGCAGGTCGTCCAGATGGGATGGTGGGATCCATCTCCACCAGACCTTCACCAATGTCCCTCTGCTCCTCTCCCATGGGGTAGAGCTCAGGGGATGGATGGCCTCAGATGAAGCAGCCTCAGGGCTGCCCATGACCCAGCCCTGGCACTGCCCGACCTGGGACTGTGGCTGAGCTCCCGGGCTGGGGCTCAGCACAGGGTCAGGACCAAGGGTTGAGGGTCCAAGAAAGGTAAAGGTGAGACCTACAGCAAGAACAGAGTTCAGAAGAGATTGCCCAAGAAAAGCAAGGCCAGCCACTGGTGTTTTCTCATGAGCAGCCCCTGGCCTGGGACTCAGGTGTCCCAGTGTGTAAGCAGCATCACCTGGGACTCAATAACCACACACACATGGCTTAGCATTGCAGTAATTTCAGATCACAGTGTGTTCACTGGGAGCTGAACTGGAAAACGGGCAACAAAAACACTGATGTGATGTTTGCATTGTCTGGAGACTGGCAGCTTTGCCCAGGATGCGGTACGAGCACCTCCCCACGCACCACCACAGCCCCATGCTGCGGAGAACAAAAGGCCGTGCTGGCCTCGCTGGCTTTAAACAAATCCTCCAAGCCCTGGTGACTAATCCAAGCAAAGAGCAGAGATCCCCTTAGTTTACAGCTGTGAAAATAGATTAAGAAAATGTTTGGAGATTCTGAGAAAAAGAAAAACAAGCAATTGTTACTTTTGGAAGATAGTGAAGGGTAACATAAACGCCCTTGATTCAGCAAGGTACTTTAACGCACGGGCAGCTTGAAGGATGTACAGCACTCACTTCAATGGGGCTATTCATAAGACAAAACTTACACAATTGCTTAACAGTTTGACTAAGTTGGATCAAATGTTCAGAAGGTTTTGGCAGCACACACGTATGGGAACAATTTGCTTGATTCTGAGAGCAATTTCTGTACCTCTGTTTCTGTGCAGTATCTGCCCAGGCTGAACTGGAGATTAACAGCCTCATCAAGGAGCCAGCGGGAATGGTTTGTGTGTATGTGACACTGCAGGGCATGGGAGCTGGGCAAGCAGCACCCAGTCATTAATACGAATTACACACTAATCTCTTCTCACTGCACAAGCCAGAGCCCTAAAGCAATTCTGTCCATACAGGATCCAGCTCTCTTGCACTGCGTTTTAAGATAACTGCTGTAAGAGGGGAAACAATTAAGCCCTAAGTTATTGATTGATGTTATTGAAAGCCCTTTCGGAAATGCAGCGGTAACACTAGAAGAAGGTTCCTCACTTGAAATTGTTAATGAAGTTCATGGCACCCATAACACACCTCGTACGGCATGGAACACACACACACAAAGGTCTTCTGACCTGGTGTGCTTGTGGGAAAAAGGTTAAGAAAAATATTAGAAGATCATTAAAGACTAAATAAGGGCACAGTCCTCAGCAGAGAGGAAGACACATCTTGAGATGCTGAACAGAAGAGGCACCAGCTGAACTCGGTGCAAGATCGTGTTTAGAGCTGCTCCCCAAAGCAGCAGCCACCACCAGCTCCTTCCAGAAGGCTGCATCCATCCCATTTTCTGTTTCTAAGGGGGAAGGAGATGGAAATGGGTAACAAATGGGTGGAAGAGGACAGCGGAGTAAAAACAGCCTTCCTCCAGCACACTTAAAACTTGAAAGAGTTTTGGCTACATCATCGTGAAGGGCTGTTCCTATTGTGCATACTGCTACCCCTTCCAGGCAGCTGTAACTCACTTTAATCACAGATGTGGTTATGTGTGAATTACGATGTTGGAATATGAAAAGCTAGCATAAGAAAATTAAAATGCAGCTTTAAAATTGTTTAAACCAGAACTGCTGTCCTGGCTCCACACTCCTCCAGATGCAAAGGGCAAAGCCTGCTGCAAGCACCAGTATCTCTGCAACTCCTCTCCCCAAGCAGCAATTTTATTTGAATTGTGATTTTGGCTGGTAATGCTTTTGTCCCTGATGTAATTTTAACATGTGGAAGAAGTCAATGTGGAGACTTTCCAGAGATTTTATCTCTTAGACATTTTCCAATCTGGCAGGTAAAAAAATATCAATGCCCTTTTTATTGCTACACACATGGGAACAAAGGAACTTTTAATTACCCTGACTGTGGACACACTCCCTGCAAAATGAGCGTAAGTGTGCCAAGACTGGGACAAGTCACATCCTGGTCACAACAAGAGCAAAATATTATGTAAGTGCATAATTAGCTGCAGCGACCAACGAACCTAGAAACCCTTGCCATTGAACACACATTTATGGTGCTGCTGGCAATGCTGCTTAAACCTCAACTCTGAGATTTCTGTCATGTATTTACCTTGTGTTGTGCTGTGGTGCTGAGAGCTGGGTGGGTATCAGGAAGGCAACTGAATAGCCAGAAACCAGAGTAACAACCAAACAAACATGAGATTGTGTGTGGGATAGCAGGGTGAGGAGGCCAACCTTGTGTGAAGCAGCAGTGAGGAGCCTACGAAGCTTATGAAGCCTATGAAGGAGCCTATGAAGGATAATGGAGGCAAACAACCAGAAGTCAAGCCTGTCAGCATTCACGAGGCATTTGGCTAATGCCCTCGATAACACACTTTAATGTTTGGTCAGCCCTGAAGTGGTCAGGCAGCTGGACTTGATCCCTGTAGGTCCCTCCCAGCTGAACATGTTTATCCTAAACATGCAGACATGCATGCAAGCCTCAAAGTAGAAGGGCTGATCACATTTGATTTTGCTGCCTTCTTCTCAATGAATTTTAATAATTGTGATCAAGCCCATTGATTTGACTAAGTGATGAATTTAACTGTACCTAACACATCGCTGTGAATCATTAGGACATGCCATTGCTGCCAAGAGGTTGGTGGCAGGAGGCGAGTTCCTTCTGGACCATCCCCGCCCTTGGGGCTGCCCTGGCTGCGGTGAGCCCTGCCCTGCTGCCCTCTCCTTTCACTCAGGCTGGCTCTGCAGCCCTGCACCTCCACATGGCACAGAGGAAGGAGAGGGTAAACCCAGGCAAACTAACAAAAAGATACAACAATGGAATCACTTTGCCGAAAAAAAGCAAAAACCTACAAGACCTCTTTCAGAAGGAAATGCTTACAGCAGGAGGATAAAACCACGTGGATGCAAACAGATCAATACAGCAAAACACCTCCCATTGCAGGATTTGGTTTTGGGACCCCAGATTCGCAGCCTGGCCATCGTGTTGGTGCTGTCACCTCCTTCCCTCTCCCCAGGAGGCAGTTTGAGAGCCCCGCCTCTGCCCCAGGAGCCTGACCCGTATGTACTAGGGATCAGGCCGTGGCAAGGAGAAAAGACTCTGCTGTCTGAAAATCACAAAGAAAAGGCTATATTTAGCCCTTGCTATCCATCACAGAATAAATATTAGCATTTGCTCAGGGAAGCTGATTCCCGTAAGAGCAGTCATTCATAGAACAGCATAAAAATGAGAGCGACAGGGTTTTAGAGGCCAATTGCACATGGAAGGCTGCAGGTGACTTAACGCCTTTGCTTTAACAGCAGTTGTCTTAAATTGTTTTTGTCTTTCAAGTCAGGTTTAACAGAGGAACAGGATAATGGAGAAGTACTGCCCGTGCAGATGGCTGGCCACAGCACTGCAGGGCTGAGCGCTGCCACCTGGGCAGGGAAGTCACACACACGTGCCTCCGTACCGGGCTTACATACCAGGCTTACATGGGGACTGGGCTTACATGGCAAGAGTTTGGCAGCAGGGGACTGCAGTGGCCCCTGTGAGCAGAGCCCACGGCTGTGGTGGAGTTCAGCTGTCCATCAGGGTGTAACACCCCAGGCTCCTAAAGCAGGAGTTGGGATGCCCCAGGTGCTGCTCAGTTACCGTGCGGGGCGCAGCCACTCGCAGCGCAGCTCTGCCGGTGTTGGGCGACTCTCAGATGTTTTATTAGCAATACAACCATCTCTGCTGTACTTTCGATTACTGCTTCCCATTCAACTACTGTCTGCCTCCTAAGGAACAGAAAAGAACCATCAGAGTCACAGGAGAGTGGCAGTCTTCTTAAATGTCACACTGCTGAATGAACCTTGTCCTAGTGAGTACAGAAATGCTCGGGCACAAAAGAAATCTACTGAGAGAAAAGGAGAAAACCCCATTGTCTGCTTCCTGAGCCACTCCACAACCCATTTTATACGAATCCAGTGCTTCAGATGTCATTCATAAAATAAATAAATAAGCCTACCGCTGACAGGCAGCACACGCTTAAATGAAAATCCTGAAGAGACCATATATAAGAGAATTCCACCAAGGATTAATGAACAAATGTGATTAAAACTATCTCCAGCTCTGGACCGCAGCCAAAACGCTGCCAGCAGTATTTGATATGTAAATGCTTAAAACATTTGCTGTGTGCACAGTCGCTGATGCAAAGCATCTATAGAGAGTTCCTTCATCTAATTAGAGATATTGGCTTAGCAAACTTTGGAGTTTATAAAAACCCTCAACGTCTCATTATTCCTTTAAAATAGAATATTCATTTGTTTGGAATGTTTTCCATCTATATCCCATGAAACCTTGAAATGCCTGTGGCTAATGAAAAACGCCAGCCCTGTATCAGCTAATAAACCCTTGGGCTTTTACGATAATAAAACACTCACCGCATGTACTCATTAAAACTTTTTAACTTGTTGCTTTTGACTTTCTTTAGCTACTTGCTAAGTTTAAAGTAATCTACTCAATTTCCGATTATTTTATAGTGCAATTTCATCAGAAGTGCCTAAATTATAGAGGATTTTATCAATCACACCATATACGTTAGCTGTGAGTCTGACCCAGTAAGGCATTGAACAACACGTGCTTCACTGTAGCACACACACAACTCTTCTGAAATGATGCAGCTTCATGCTGTACTCTCATAAACCGCTTCCTGGGTAAGGGTCTGCGTGTCTGTTTGTTAGGATGCAGCATGTGCAGGGACTATGCTCAAAATTAACAGCTAAGAGTTGTGCTTGAATTCACCTAAGATCTTTTAGTGTGTTTATTAAGGAGGCTTTGCCAGGGAGCTCAGCCCAGTTGTATCTCAGTTTGTGCATCTCTGCCATGGAACCATCACACATACCACTGGTGGTTTGAGATTTAACTCACTAATGTTTTCAAAACAATAGTTTTAAAATGACATTTTCTGAGCATCCTTACCACTGCAACAAAAAATATAAAAATAGGGAAAAAAATAACCTGTAGTGCTGTGTAATGTGCAGCTGTTTTCACCAATTCTAAAGCAACCTATGTGCTTTATGTTAAAATTATGAGATGCATTACTTAAAATACTGATTTCCTTTCATAAATTTGACAGTGTGTGATCTTTAAGCCTAGATCATCTGTATGCTCACCAGTGAATGCAATGAAAAAGCACTTGCATAACAAAAGCTTCCCAAGTACCTTCCAAATATGCAACTGCATAGAACCGGGCGCACATGCAAGACCATCAAAGAAAACCAACTAACTACATGCAGGACAAAGGCTTTCCTGAACCACTTGATGTGCGTGAATGTTCTACATATTTCTCTATTTGAGTTTACGAATGATCAGCACATCACCACTAGTATCCTTTTTTTTCCATCTTTCTCGCCCAGAGCTTGAGTGCCGTCCAGATAGCCTAAAAGGGTTGATAATTGCATATTTCCTACAAATATTTTTAAGTAAATGTAGAGACATGTGTTTACCTTAGATAAGGGCTAGAAAACTTGTTCAAGGTATATACTGTAGCAAAGCAAAATTCCTTTCCAACCACATTCAGCAGAGATGTCAGTTCAGTGGAACTGAATGTATGGAAGAAAGCTCAAACATTTTTACCAGTGCTGGCAAAAACTGTTCATCAAGCCCCACTGGCATTCCCTTAATTCCAATTTGGAAAGTAAAATAATGCAGCCCGGTGCAGAGAAAACTACTGCAATAAGGGGCTTACACACTTCCTGCATAGCCTAAGCCAAAAAGGTTTAGCTGTTTTGGATAAGTAACCCCCACTTTTGATTCCTCCTCAGCATTAACTCATCTCCAAGCACGAGTTGGCTCTCCTCCCACACTACAGTGCAAACCTTGAGTAAGCAGATTTCCTTTTGGCATTTCACATTCACATGCAAACGTTTCTGTTTGTGGGTGCGGAATGATTTATGCATTGCTCTGCAGAAAGTTTTGAGAGCATGCTGCATTTAAAAGAGGGAAAGATGGACAAACAGGAATATTTGGGGCATCTTCAGACAAAAGGTGTGCAACTATTTGCATCCCCAATAAGCTGTGCGGCTGCCTGGAGCAAAGGCACCACTCTTTTAAAAGCTTTACTCATTTCCAGGCTGAGATGCAGGAACACTCCTCAACTCTCTAATGACATTTTGTTTTCACAGTTGTATGATTTCCACTTGTCACTTCTGTCTCCAGCCTCAAATCCCTGGGACTCGATAGAAATGGAGTAATTACCTTCACAGACAAAGCAGCATGCACATATTCCAAACAGGACGCATACGTGCACTTGAGATGCCCACAGGCAGCCTGGGGAAGAAGAGACATGGCCAGGACAAGTGACAGAAGCAGCCCTGTGACCCTGTGTGCCAAAATGATGCCTGCAGGCCACGTGAGGGCACACAGGTCCAGGAGCCAGACGTCTCCATCAGCTAGGCACATGGAGGGGACATGCGTGGCACGGAAGGGACACACCACACATGTGTTTGGGTGCTTTCTGCCAAGGCAGACAGGGCCTGACGTCCTCCAGCCAGCCAGGTGTAGATCGTGAGTAACAGTCCAAATCCTTTTTAGCTGGCCTTCAAACCTTAGCTGCCATTAGCACTTTAGTCAGTAGCTTTTTGAGCTGGCAGTGGGCAGGATGAGTGCAAACAACTGTGACTTCTGTGGTAAAATGGTCCTGGTTAGCTAGATGACATCGATGTGTTCAAATCTGAAAGTTTTTAACCTTTTTCTGTTAAGACTCTATGAAATGATTGAATGCATCATGTGAAGCTAATGCACATAAACTATCTGCTGAAATTTCAGTGTATGAAGGCTATTTTAATATTATACTGTCAAAGGTCTACTGTATTTTACATTTCCATCTAGAAGAAAGCCGAGCATTGACGTAAAGGATCTTTTTGACAGGCAGTGAGCAGGAAGCAGCACTGCACCTGAATAGGCTCTCAAAAGCTTCAAGCCACGTTGCTATACACATTGAGACTTGTGTTTAAAAAGGGTTCATACCCAGAACTTCTGAATTTAATGACATTATTTACTTAATTTTAACCTTGCAAAGGAAACAAAACAATGCCTGGGGTGTATTTTCTCTCTTCAGCTTATTCATATAAATTGACTTGTATGACAGTAAGGTTTTCTATCCACTGGAAAAAAAAAAAAGCTTGTGGAATAAGAGAACCACTGGTAAATGCACTTTCTGCCTATTTTTATACCAGCTACATTCTGAAAGACATACTTTTATCGTCTTTTCAGCTGACAAATGCTAAAGACTAACTTTCATCCCGTTTACATATCTGTGATGCTCCCAGACCTCGGTTTACGCTGGCACAGGCAAGACCAGGGATCTGGCTCCGTCTGCTGGGAATGGGCTATGGGGAATCCTAACAGACATCTGTAGTGACTCCCAGTTCAGATACCACGCTGATCAGGAAGTGAAATTGTGTTGTTTGCATATGTGCACGGCATCTTAATAGCCTAAAATTAGCACTGTCCTCCTGCCATTCTGACGGCTGCTCTTTTCTTCCTTCCCTATGTATCTCATAGCACATAATGCTCCATAGCAAAAGTTCTTGAGCACCCATTTTTTTTCCCCAGAAGCCTTATTCATTAATGTGTAGGAGTGACGAATGCAATTGCTGCCGGTCACTACATGACTTCTAACAGTTGCTGAAGTATATTTGTCAAGACACTATTTTTCAGCAAGTTGCTTTTACCCAGCTTTACAATAAGCCATTCCATTACTAAACTGCATCAATGCAGAGATCAATACAGACAACTATCCCATTTAACAAGCTAACAAACACACTCCCAATAGATCAAAAACACAAGCCAGCCTCCTATCGATTCCAGAATGCACCTCATAAGGGTGCAGCACCACAAAGAGTTAAGACAGACACAGCTATCCTATGCTTCAGTCACAGAGAGAACTAAGCCTGCTTAATTTATCTACTGAAAAATATCTTAAGAACAAACAAACAAAAGCAACAAAACCAAACAAAACCACATACACAAAACCAAAATGCTTGCCTAAGCCAAGGGTTATTAAAACCAAGCATGATAACACGATAGATTTTGAGGTTTATCAAAGTGCTGGGATTTTATTTAGTACAGAACGCTGCTCCCTGCTCTGCGTTCTTGCAGTGTTCGGCTGCTGTTGCATATTCATGCAGAACCTCCTCTGCCTACACGACACATCCCATTTTGATGAAAACAATAATCACTGATTAAATGAGCAAGTGGAGTGAGAGGCAGAAATGATCAACAAGTCCATTACTCAAATTAGTGAGACTTTGTGCGTTTCTTTTTTTTTAAATCTAGATATTGGGCTGAGTGGGATCTTTTTGTTTGTGCTGTATATATTTTATCTTGCATATTTTATTTTCAGCATTTTTTTTCACCATCTCCAAAATTAAATTACCAAGCAGCTTGGCATAAAAGAGAAGAAATTAAACAGGAGCATAGATTCAAAGCAACCATTCACTTTTGCACCTACTTTATATATTCTCCCTCCCAACGGAAATTTTATTTGTACAAGTCAGTAAGAGAAACGACTTGCTCACTAGGTTGGGTGATTAGAATAGAAAATGTTCACTTTCTTTCTAGGAAGAGGGGCGAAGAGGCTTTGAGAGCATCTTGTGTGAAGTAGGCTGATGTTGGAGCAGAGACCCCTCAGCCCATGGCATTCTCATCCAGAGGCTGTCCTGGGACGTCTTACCTACGGGCTGGGATCCCCAGCATCACACGCAGAAGGATAACGTGATGGTGACACATGTACAGACATCAAGCAAAACCAGGCTGAGTGCCAGAAACTCTACATCAACTCCATACCGAGGGCTGCACGTAACTTTCCCTGGGTGCTACGAGATGCAAAGGTCCAGCATCTTCTGCAAAGCTCACAGGACACATTTGCTACTGCCACCCGCCACATCGATGGAGACCCCAAGTGCTCACGCTGAGCTCACGAGCACAGTAAACCCAAGACCACTGTCCCACTGCTGGGAACAGGAGCAGGAACACGCTTTCTGAGAGGCCACAGCACAGCTTTGTCACTCAATCTTGGATCTTGCCTACCTCCCTGTTTCATTTGCACCACAAACCTAGAAAAAACGACCAACATAGTCCTAGATAGCTCTGCGAGCAGATGGCCTCCCCTTCCTTTCTGATGCAGTGGGAGGGATCGATTTAGACACAGTGATGTTTTTTTCATCCCTCACTTTCCAGTGAGAAGACAGGAGGGAACAGACACCCCTCCCACGACGAGTTCTGTCTCCTAACTATCTCAATAAATGGGTGGTGGGACCCTAGCATCGGAGGCAGCTACTTGCCCATGAGTTGCAGCTGAGAGCCCGTCCTCTTCCCGTTGAGCCTCCACTGCTGAGGCCCTTGCAGAAACCTTGAAAAGCGAGGTGAATTCGAGCAGAGCAGCGCCTTCCCTAAGCTCCTCGTGGGCCTGCCGCTCCCTTTGATCCCCGAGCTGCTGAACCAACCTGTCAGAGTGCATCAACTCAAAGCACCACAAGGCAAAACGGGGAAAATGGGGTCAGGCTAATGGGATTTAACATTAATTCTGCACCAAGCCTGAAAAGATGGAGGAACAGGGCCTGGGGGGTGAAAGGGATAATGAACTGAGAGTTGATGGAAAGAAACTTAATTGGTTTTAACAACAGAAGGTCACATTTTGTTACCTTTATTTGGGTTGAGCAATAATCTTATTTTGACAATTTGGACCAGTGGGTGACCTGCCCTACTCTTTGTTGGGACTGCTCTGGAGTCAACCAGTGAAGACTGCAGCACTGGGGTGATGGGCACAACCAGGCAGCAGACAGGAGTTCTGGGCACAAAAACGTCAAGGGCAACGGATGGATCCATAAGCTGATACCCATAAGCTGATGTATGCTGCTGATGTAACTGGGGCTGAAGAGAGAACAACTGGGAAGTGAGAGGCTGGTCTTCCCACTCACTGCTGTGCTCAACAGAGTGCAACCACTATAGTCTTATTTAATAAATGAGGTCAGGAGAGAACCAATGGTTCGCTTCAACCCAAGAAAAGACAGTAAAATGGATGTGAATTTAAGGTAGGTAACCTGTCACAAGTATATATAGAGTGAGAAGTATCCTATAAACGCATCATGACTGCATCATGCACATCGTGTTGTGCAGCACAAGCAGAAGTGAAATATTCAAATGTAACAAGCTGAGACTGTAAAAGCCAACTAGCCATTAATTCTACCTGGGATTGCACAGCTAAAGCTTTTAATAGGTCTTGAATTTCTGTAATACACAAAGTCAGGCCAAAGCTTCCACAGTGTCTCTAAACTTAAAGTTCTGACTAGTTAGCACAACAAAAAAAAATATTATCTTGGGAGAAAGAACCACATCCTGCAGCACATTCCAAATGATCCATTGTTCCAAAGCAGCAACTTTCTGTTGCAAAGTATTTTCTCCAAGTCAGCCCTTCAGCTCATTTGCATGCAGAGATCCCATATACAAAATGTTAAAGCACATAATATTACAAGACCAGAACTTACGTATAAATTGGCTGAAAAAATCTTTAACATCAATTACCAGTCAACTCTTTAACATTTTTAGCCCTATTTTGGTTCATGTATTCCTCTCCTTTCTATTCCAGCATCGCCTCTGAAAGACAAGCAGAACAACCCTTTTGCTCACCCTTTAATGGCCTCGTGGCCATCAACTGTTTAAGAGTGACTTGGGAAAGGTATAATGGCACATGTTGTTGTTTCATCTTCACTTTGAACTGCCACCAGATAATATTTTGCAGCTGTTTTATTGTGAGTGGCATCCTGAAATCTAAACAAAAAAAGCGTCTTAATGGCAATTTCAACAGATTTTTAATTTCCTGAGAGAATTCTGCAGGGTTACGAAGGGAGAGCACATTTAAAATGCAATGCTATAATAGGAATGTTTCCCCTTTTCATGCAGTTTTAGCATTTGGAATTTGATAATGATTTTCCTGACTATTCTATAAAAAACAGCTGAAGAGAGATGAAGTTTCTGCTCTCAAAGCCTAGGTAAACACCACAAGGGCCTGTTTCTCTGCAGCTTCTTTTACCCACCTCACAATACACCCAGAGTACAAGCTGCTTGAAGAAAAGTTGTAGGGGAGCACGCAGCAAACACAGTCACGCCTGGGAAGCCCCAGGGACCAATGTTCACTTCATCACCAACCTTGCCAGAGCTTCTTGCCATGGGACATACAATGGGCAGCCAAAGACCATGGGAAAGGCTTGCCAGTACAGGCCAGCTAATGGGGCATTTTGATAATTATGGATTTAAAGCACAAGAGCCATTCTGCGCTAAGAACCCTTTTTTGGACTTGATTACCCCTGCCAAAAAGACAAGCTCCAAGTGAAATGCAGGTTTCATAAATAGTCCTGAAGCTGTGAAGGAGAAGTGGCTGAGCTGGCAACCCACCTACTGCACAGTGCCCGCCTCAGCCCCAACAGGTCAGTTATCCTTACCAAAATACTATTCTGGATGCTATTCTAGCAACCTGAAGACAAAACTATGTTGCTTAGGAACTGATGCTGCACATTGTCATGCTTGTGTCATTGTTTATAGGTAAGGCTGGATGGTATCCAGTTAAGATTTGCACTTAATTCTTTTATGAAACGTATTTTTTTCCCCCTCAGCCACGAGTGAAAAACATATTGCATCCAGAAAGCAAATGGCAAACAGCTGAAAGCCCTTTGGTTCTGCACTGGTGAACCTTCCCATGAGCAGCCAGAGGAGAAGAGGCTACCAGCCAGGCCGTGCAGCGAGCTGCTGTGCCCGTCCAACTGCAAAGCTGGGCATCTGGGCTTTCCTCTCCCAGTCCTCCGAGGCATCTGGGACACTGGCTTGGATGCTTCAGCTCACAGAGAGATAAGGCATGGGCGTTTAGCACTGGAATCAAAAAGATAACATGCTGCCAAGTGCAAGGGTACGTTGAGCAATGCCGCTATTCTGAAAACGTGCTTTATTGATACATCTTTAATCTGTAGGCACTGCAGAGGTGCCTGGGCAGCTGGATTAGTCTCCAGTTTAGGCTGCATTTGTTTTTGTTGCCAGACTAAGGCTGCTATGGAGAACATTTCAGAAGCGCTAAATCCGCACAATTCTCTGAAAACAAAAGCTGCTTTATTGCCTTAAACCCGGGAGGAGAGGTTGGGAATGACCAGCCTCAGCTGCTGTGGCTGCACATAGAAAGGGTGGGTCTCCCACCACATTTGCCAGGTTGAAAAAAATAAGTTAACATTAGAATAAATAAAAGTTTTAAGCCACAGCATTTCACCCCACCCTGTGTGAACAATCTGTGCAAAACCACTTCTTTGCTAACTACTGGATAATTCAGCTGTAAAACAGAAGTGGGCTAACAGACCTAAAAGATAACCTCAAAAACACATACAGAAATCTCAAATTTGCTGACAAAGTAAGGAAGGAGAGGGAGAAAAGGTTATTTGAGGGATTTAAGGAAGAAGTGCATCTGAAATTCTAAGAGAATGCAGATTCAAGGAAAACATAGATAAAGTTCCTTTCTGGACAGGAAAAGAGATTCCCTGCACAGCATTAAGAGTGGATTGACGTCTGGCTTGCCAGATAAAGATATTCCGAGCAAAGAAACTGCATACAATGTCAGCTACAATACTGAGATAAAAACCTCAGACACTGGCATCTTAACAGATGTGGTACTGCAAAAGATCCCTGCTCTGTACTCCCATCGAGATGTATAGATAGGATTTACCAGTGCTTCAGCTCAGGATCACATTTGAAACACGCTTTAAAGTATGCTGCATTATTTTCCTTGTGCCTGATTCATTATTCTAGCACCAAGGCATGAATTTTGCAGAAGCATTACAACGGGTGGCTTTGTGTGGGGTGCAAGGTCAAATCCAGTCCTGGAACATCAGCAGCCTTTGCACAGGCTCTCACGTCTAGCACAGCTTACGTGCTACCAGGAAGGAATGAGGAGGTGGCTCTGAAGTCTGAACCCCAGCGAGACACAACTGTTAAACTAAGTCAAGGCAAAATGATGAGAAATTGAGAGAGAGAGAGCATAAGTGCCTTCTCAGCCAGTGACTTTGGTGATCATATTGCCATTACACAGCTTCCATCAGCCCTGCTGGCTTTGGGATTTGTAATTTCATAACCAACGAGAGGACACAGCTGGGTCTCAGACATTTCTCATAAAGCAACAGTGCTCTGCATAAGGGCTCAGCTCTAAGAAGAGATTTCTCCTGTGTTTCAGTATTGCATTTCAAGTCCACATCTTGCAAAAGCTGAGAAGTTTTGTAAAAGTGGATGGAGAGCTCAAGTCTGCTTTGCTCCAATACAAACTGTATTCTCTCACTTTTTCTATCCCAGTCATCTGTTTTAAATTTTCAGGCAAATGCCCACATGAAATGTGAGCAGGTCATGGGAAATTCGGCACACACAGCAAAAACCATCACCAATGTAGTCTACACAGTGTGGCAGTCACCCTTGTTCTACAGGGTATGAATCTGGGCACCACTGGCTGCAATAAGGGAGTTGCAGTTCTCTCAGTGCTCCCATTACCTGAAAAAGTACTCAAAACAGTGCTCAAACATTTTTCCAAAAGGTGGAATTTCTTTCTCAAACCTTTTGCTTACAATTATTCCCATCTGCCACCAGAATAACAAAAAGGCCAAAGACCCATTCCCTCCGCTCCTACCTTTTCACTCCTGGCAAGCCACCTGCTGCCCAGGGCCCACAGTCAGGCAGGACTCATTACTTGGTTATGTATGTACTTGCCAACAAACACTTCCCTTCATCTCGCTGCTCACAGACGAGAAGAGTTTTTCCTCTTTTCCTCACAGCTATTTTGTCTTTGGTTTCCTTTTGTGATACCCAGAGGAAGCAATTTCTGGTCCCTAATATGGCCCCTGGGCAGGACCTGGCAACGTAAGCTATTAGAGATGAAAGCTAGGAAGAAAGCTGGAAAGGACAGCTTTATCTCTGCTAGGCTGTCTGCCATACTCAGATTTGGCAGGAATTCAAGTAGAGCTGTTGATTTCAGGTGGTTATCTTTGCTAACAACACTCCTAAGGAGTCAGGAGTGCAGGTCTGCTGGAGAAAATGAAGGACCCAGAGCCAGGCTGGCCTGTCTGCTGCTGGCTGATTGGAAACACTGACCTGAGAAAAAGGTCTACCTGCTTCGAAGGGCATCCTTCAAGTTTCTATGGAGCAGTTAAATCTTTAGACAGATGTTGCTATTTAGCAGTAAAAGAGTTACCTAGACCATTGATCAGAGGAGAACACAACAAAAGAACAGGTCAGTCCGGAGCTCCCTGCCAGCTGATTTTTCTCAACTTTTGAATACACTTCTGACTGCAAGAGACAATCAGCATAAATTACACCAACTTTGGTTAAAGTACCAGTCCCACTC
The DNA here is from genome assembly GCA_011075105.1 of Heteronetta atricapilla. NCBI lineage: Eukaryota > Metazoa > Chordata > Aves > Anseriformes > Anatidae > Heteronetta > Heteronetta atricapilla. Next base: position 9,054,647 of record CM021744.1, read on the forward strand.
AGATCATTCCATGCTGCTTCCACAGATGCTATTTGTATTTTAATAAAAATATTATTTAAGTTACAGACCAAAAACTTTGTTGACTGTCTCATTTGGCTGAGTTTTCTCAATGCAGGCTTTTGTGGAAGATATTTTTTATAAAGTCTTCATCCTAAAACAGGCTCATCTTCATAGTACCAACTACCAAAACACACGTGGTTTCACTGGGTTTCTTCTGTCACACCCAATAGCTCATAATTGCATGTCAGCAGTATCTGCATTCCTAGCTCCATCAATAAGCCGCTCTATTTTCTCACTATTTTGAAGCACTCCACAAGCTTCTGTTAATAATTTTGCTTGACCTTTATTAAAGGCAGAATATTAGCTGGCAATTAGATCTGGTGATCCCTTTGGTGACTGAGATTCAGTCATTTATTTTAAATTATAAATAGTTCAAATGTTTCATTATGTTTATTCTTTCTACAAGCTTTGTGGCCAGGTAAGCACTGACATGACATTCACTGGTAAATGATCTCATTAAACTTCCTAATTTAAGTGGTACAATACTTCACCTGCCACATTATCCAAGGACTCCTGCAAAGCACGTTAAACATTCAGCATCAGTGATGCTGTACCATAGTTCACCTTGTTGGGAGTGAAATTTCAGTCCCCGAACATAAGGTTGACTACCTAATGTTGTTTGTCAGAGACAATAAATAATGCAAATAGATACGCATATAAAATAAGAGGTTAAAGACATCAATAGGTTCCCCACAGAGCATTGAAAGAGACTCTCAGAAGAAAAAAAAAAAAGACTTTCTTCAAAAGAAAACTCATGAAAAAAATAACCCTAACATAAAAACAGTAAGAAAAAGGTAGGGGCTGGTTTTGTTTATTTCTTTATGAATGTAATGGTTGTGGGAGATGATATCTTGAGAAAGCATGTGCCTCTCCCAACCTCCAAAACCCAACAAAAGAACCCCAAACCACACAACCACCACCACCACCACCCAGCCTTAGAGCAAAAGGAGGAGAAGAAAGTCACACAACCTCGCCCCCCAAAGCATCACTTGTAGAGGTCTGTCCTCAGCCATTTTATCCCCCAGTTTCTGACTGAGAATGTTCACCAGAGCTGAGCAGTCAAGGCTGGATGATGCATTTCACTTTGGCCAATAAATAACATACCACCTCATGACTAGAAGCAAACACAATATTTTTGTTAGAGATGCCGTTATGCTCAGACTGTGTTTGTGAATGATTTCTACCACAGTAACAACTAGAAGCACATGGATTAGGACTTCATTTGTGCTGGATCTGCAGACTCAAGCAAGGCTTCAAAGATTAAAGATTAAGGCATGAAATACAGTAACAGGGATATCTGGATTTTCATAGTTTGCATGTGTTTTATTTTAATTGCTTCTCTCCCAAAATGAATGGTTCTGAACTTTTTTTTTTCTCCCCCTGCCTTTATATAGTATGATCCTTGACATCTGTTTCTAGACATCTCTTCTGAAGGATGAAGGGTTCCCAGTAATGGTAATGTAGCCTGTGAACATACCAGACTGCTCCCCAGACAGATTTAGACTTCATCATACAGAATTAACCCCACATATAGAATGTGTTCTCTTGACTTATAAGGCTGGATTAGCTTTTATTATCAGAAGAGAAGTAGTAAAGGTTTCAGTGTTACAGATGGAATGGCAGATGGGAAGCGAAAGCTTAATGTGAAGCAGCTCTGGATAAAAACTATTAATCCACAAAATTCATATGTTCCTATGCAGGGACACCTAGCTAAAAACACTGCAATATGACTAACCAGTGTGAGATGTGTAAACTGCCTCTAGCCCATTATCTGACAAGTAATGTCTGAAGGAAGGAAAAAGCCCTCAAACACCCTCTTTACTATTTCCTGGAAAAACAATCAGCTCTCTGTGCAGTAGGCTGAGTAGTAATGCCTTCTCAAAGATTACAAAGAATATTAATTTATAGCAACTCCACTATGAAAACGAAATGGACTCATATATATTTTTGATGAGATAACATTTTCCAGGGTTTATAGCTGTAATATTACATATTCAAAAAATTTAGCAGCACCTGTAAGTCACTGTCATTTAAGTTAGAGCACTGAAAAAAGGCTTTTTACTGTTTGTTGAGAGAAAACCTATTTTCCCCAGTTCTGGTATCAGAGTACTTGGACAGCAAGGGAAACAAGCACTTCACATGCCTTCACCCAGCTGCTGAGAGCCACCACGCAGCTCTGAAAGCAGCTGCAATGCCAAAGCCCGACCTTCAAGAATTTCCACCATGAAGAAACAAACATCTGGAATTTTTCCAGCGGAATGGCACTTGTTTAGAGTTCGAATGACTGTAAGATACCACAGCATTATTACAAAGAATCCATTAAAGCAGAACTGACTACGGTCTACTCAACAAATCCTGTGGTTGTTTATGGCCCTATCTGTAAGTGACTGATCCCATTTGGCGCTGCGGTTTAATTCGTTCCGCAGGGAGCGAAGAACAGTTGAGAACACCTCAGGTCATGGCCACAGCACTACAAGACAGCGTTTAGGGTGAACACAACACCACAACAGGGTAACTGGATACATCTGCTGAGACTATTCTGTAATTACACTACACCTTCAACTGTTTATTCTTCTACAATTTATCTTACTTGATTCAAAGTCCCATCAGCTTCTCCTCTGCGGTTTTACAGAACCTTACTTTACATTACTTTACTTTTTATCATCAGTGTAGCATTCCTCACCAGGAAAGTGAATTACAGGGAATAACAAGCTACCTTTTCCTCGAACTCAAAAGATATACAGAGAATTACATATTGTCCCTTACAACCACAGATAACACGTCAAAATTGTTATGGCTCTTCCTGTAGGACACCAAATCAGATGCACCACGAGATACTGGGAGTTCTTAATTCAAACTCCGTTGTTCCAGTATCAGTGCACTCTCTGTGACTCTTGCGTTCTTCCTTGTTTGCCTCCCAGAAATGCGATGCATTTCTCTTCACTGACAGTACATAGAAATAGGAACCAGAGATAAAGCCTTTTGTCAGTTCACACGAAATCATTCCTAAGGCAAAAGCTCATGTTGTTTTCCATTCTCACTTCAGTGGGGATTTCTGTCTGAGTAGCAGATTCAAGAAGGGACTCATAATTTAAGGGAGATCTTGCAGGAACCTAATCAGGTGTTGCCACTGCCTTTTGCTAATATATTTCTTTACTGTTAGTATTAGAAGTGTGTAATGCCATCGCTTATTAGAAAATTACCCAAGAAAGTTACTTTACTTCCCCTTTCCTCAATTCCTTTCAGCATACAGGGAAACAGAAGTCACAAGTTTAATTTCCTCTTTCCCTCTTCTTGTTAATTCTTATAGCCTAAAAACAACAGCTGAAGAACACTTTTTTTTCCTCTTTCCCCTCCTTTTTCCTCTTTTTATGGACTATCTACTTTTGCACAACATAGTAAACCTTACTGAATGCAACTGTGGAGCCTGGGTTATGCAAATGCAGAAAGATTATGATTTCACTTAAAATCACAAGCCTTGTCATGTGGTGATGTGTGAAGTTCTCTGCCTGATGCCGTCTGAATAAAGACATTCAGGCAACGGTTGGTGCTGAAGATATAATTGACTCCTAGCAACTTATTTGTCACTTCTACAATCATTATCCTCTGCAGAGAAAGTACTAAAAAAAGGAAGCGCAGAACATTACCTTCACTGAATCTACATTCACACCTTCAACACTTTCTGAGACATCAAATCAAACTGTTGATCAGAGCCCTGGCAGGAAGCAATCTCTCCGTGCCTGGGGTCTGTTTGCTTAGCTCCAGTACTTCCTGTTACTTTACTCACTACCTCTCTTGCAGGTGCCCCCTGCTAGAAATAATGACTAAATAGAGCAGCACCTGCTTCCTCACTGCAAGTGAAGAATTGGTGCTGCTAACCTGCTTGCAGCCACAGTCCTTCCTGGGCAAGCAACAGACACAATCAGGGGTACAGCAAGGCAACCATCTCCATGGCAAAAGCACGGATGTCAGACAGCAGCCTGATATTCCTTACATCAGCACTTACTCCCCTTAGGAATAAAATCCGTTATGTTCTTAAAAGACTTGTTGTACCTGATTGGGTAGTCGGCAGCGCTGAGGTTAATGAAGAAATCCCATGGCCAGTCATTCATCTCCATTAAGTCCCTCATGCTCTGCAGGTAGGTGGACAGAAGGCTTGCTCCTCCCCAGATAGTTGCCATTCTCCAAGAAGTGACTCTCACATTTGGGTACTGGTTAGCAAACTGGAGCACTTGCCGGTGTAAGTAATTGGATCGCTTTACAGGAGAAAAAAGTAATAGGTTCAAGTTACTCTGTCCCAAACTGTCCCTCCCTGTATTCACTAACCAGCAGCTGCACTTCTCGACTGAGCGTTGCCTTTGCTTTGCCCTCACTTGCTACAGCGTGCAGCGTTCTGCTAAACGTTAATTTGGAAACGTGCAGAGCTCTCTTTTAGTTCTTTTTATTACAACTACAGTAATTGCTAGCCAGTGCAATTAGCATTTATTTATCATTTCTCATCAGTAGATCCCAAAGGGCTTTCCTGAAGGAGGCTACTATTACTACCTCCATTCTGCAGTGGGAAGTAACTCTCCTGAGGCACCTCAGGCCAGCTCTCCATCCAAGAGGCCACTGCTGTTAGTCTGCATCAACTTACCAGTTACAGTTACTACATGTACAACACACAGGCATGAATAGATATTCATAAACATACAAAGAAAAAAAAAGACTGTTACATACACAAGACAACAAGAAAGAGAAAAAAAAGTGGCTCCAAACATATAACAGATGGAGAGATGAGAAGTGACATGCACTCTATGCAGCTGAGGTAAAGAGAAGATGAAGATGACAAAGATGGGCAGACTGACAGATGGCAAGACAGGCAATTTATAACCAGTGATATATTACCTTGTCAACATGAATGTAATAAAAATGGTCTTTATGGTAAATAGCCTTAAACATGCGTTGGAGCTGCCGAGAAGCTCTGCCATGAACAACCAAGACAAATGCGATCCTGACTGGGTTGGCTGGCATGTACTCTACGGAGTCCTCATCCCACTGCACATTGTTGTTGGCTTTTCCTGTTCAAAAACAAAACACAGGACATCTCTGAGCGTATCCGCAGGGCAGGGGAGCAGAGAGCAGTACACGTTTCACCTTGGCTCTTTTTTCAAAAGCAGTTTCTGATGGGAAGTCACCTCAAAGTATTTGAAAAACACCAATGCCAACTCCTCCAGCAAGAAACCCCTCACGTCACTTAACAACCCTCAGTCCTCTGACCAGCACAGCTCCGCTGAAAATCTGGTGAAACTGTTACTTAACAGCAGCTGAGGATTATCTCATCTGATAGCATCTATTTGGAACAGCAGACGTAGCCTGGACCATTTAAATGGCAACCTGCACATTCTTACTTCTTTTTGTGTGAGAGTAGGCTGTACAATCCTATTTCAAATTTACTTTCACCTTTATATGAACACAGGGATTTATGGTCTTGGTTTTCCACAGAAAACACCACCCTGTAAGGTTATGACAGGATGTATTGATGAGCTGAAGGGACATTTTTAGTCAAGAATTTAGAGTACTTTGTTTTTTGTAACATCTCTTCAACTCACAAACCTGAACATGATGGAAAAAAAAGACAATTTTATCCAAAACCTAACATTCTTTCTTCAGTTAAACAACCCCTTCAGTCCTCTGACCTTGTATGAGTCTTTCTCAACAGAAGCTACTTAGGAGAAATCTGAAATTTTGAACATCAGCAGAAGGAAAGAAAATAACCCAAAGATCAAAAAAAAAAACCTCCCAAATCACCCCTGCCTCATTTTCCCCCTTACATATATAACTATTTTTTTTAGGCAATAGCATTGTCTCAAAGGTAACCATGCACCTCATAAAAAAAAAGGGGGGGGGGAGGAGTTTCTCCAAGTCCCATGATCTGTGATGTCATTTTCAGTTTATTTCCTCAGAAGGGTAAATCCATTTGACTATCCTGAAAAGCCTGAACTTATTATGCTGCAAATACATATTTAATTATTAGAAATGCATGTACACAGGGGCAGGACTTAGACATTCATTGTATGTTACAGGTGAAGGTTTAGAAATGGCCATGCATGAGCTGAACCAGCTAAAAGCAGCAGCTGAGATCATGTACAGGAACACCAACACATCTCCCTTTATTCATCGACCATGTTTTGACCAAATAGGATATTTCACACTCAGTACACGTGTCCGTGCTCAGTAAACAACCAGCTCAACACAACCACTCCCCTGCCCATGCTGACCTCCCCCAGCAGCAACCACGGGTGGGACAGGGCCTCAACCTGCTTTGCTTGAAAGCGGTTTCCCTCCTGGAAACACAGCAGAACTGGGTTTTATGCTGCTTTATAGGCACTGCAGTAATCAAGTTTTTGTTTGCCTCAGACGTAAGGAAGGATTTTTTTCCTCACCAAAGCTGTTTTTTCCTACCTTCCCAACAAGAGCCTAGTTGGGGCCTGGAGCACCTTCCCTACAAGGAAAGGCCGAGAGACCTGGGTCTGCTCAGCCCTGAGAAAAGAAGACTGAGAGGGGCTCTTATTAATGTTTACAAGTACCTTAAGTATGGGAGACAGAGGGAGACAGACCTCTTTTCAGTGTTTTGCGTGTCTTCCATTTCTTCCTAAAGGGAGGAGGAGCGTACCTGGGTGTAGTGCCCAGCTTCTGCCTCTGGGGCTGCCCCTCTCCTCCCAGCTCCACACACCATCGGTTTGTGCCAGGCCGCAGGCGAGCTTGAGGCAGCGCTTGGGCCCAGCTATCGGCCAGCACAGCCAGGAAGCCCGCTGTGGCTTCCAAACCATCTCCTGAAGTAATTAAAAAAACATGCTCAACCACGCTTGAGTTAATATGTGGAACAAAAAAGCATACTTTTGCCAAGTGTGAAGAGAGAGTAAGTGTGAGGGAAAGCCTTCTTCCCATTTCTTGGGAACTGGAAACATATGTCGATAAAAGTAAACAAGGCCAAAAGCTCTTTTATATATATGTATTAATTACAAAAGAAAAGCTGGACACAGAAAAAAGGACTTTGCTTAATCCTTCTTGTTGCATCTCCTCCTTATTAAAGGGAGGGGAGCAGCATGAACTCAGAACAGCAGAGTGACTGAAAGCTCACAGAGCACTGGCTCTGGCTACCTGAACAATTTGATCCACTTATTTGCACTGAAATTTGTACTTAAGTAACTGAAAGACTCCTTTAGGTAGGAACAAGTGGGAGGTTCTGCTGCAATGGCAGCAGCACGTCATGGGGAGGGATGGCTTCACTGACCCTCCCTCCAGGTTCTCCTCCTCAGCAGGGTTTCTGTATTCTGCCTCCTTTATGTGAGGACCTGTTCTTCCTGGCCTGGAGGTCCAGGAAAGCTGGCCGTGTAAGAGGTGCACCCAGCCTCTGGAATAAGACTCTTTGCTGGACTACACACAGGGCTACGAGACCGCCATGTGCCTGTCTGTCCCAGGTGAAAGACCCTTACCTCCCGCAGCCCCGTGAGGAACGTCTGTCTGCAGTAGCATTGCTCATAAATTGATGCAACTTTCATGCCCCAAAATGTATTCAGGCTACCTATCAGGAAATTTCTAGCCCCATGAGTCACACTTAATTTTAAAAAGGACACTGACAACTTAAATGACATTTCTTTAAAAAATCATCCACCACTAACTCAATAAGACTCGGCTTAAAAGATTAGAACAGGACTTAAATTTCATTTCTTCTATCATTTCCAGTTAGCCTGCTATGGCATTTATGTATACTCATTTCTTCTGTTCCTCCCACATTGCTGCTGAGCTTCCCCATGGGTGAGCTTAGGGCTTGTGCACAGCAGCAGGGACAGAAAGTGATTGTAAAAGAAAGAAAACATGCTCGCAAGGAGAACTGGCAGGAGAATGAAGGGCAACTGCAGTAGCTAAACTAACCCATTTTTCATTTAAACTGCTTTAATTTCAGGCTGACAATGTCCCATCAACGGACGCAAAGATTTTTAGTGGTTTTCATTACATTTTTGGATACCTCTTTTCTGAAATTAGTGGCTTTCTGCAATGACAATGTAAAAGGTGATGGGAATTTAAAACAGCCATATTGTGGGTCTTTTATTTTAAACTCACTTGCTTTCAGTACCCACACCATCATTTATCTAGCAATTACTGAAAACAAAATCCTACCAAATTTTCATCTGAAATGCCACCTCACTTCATCAGGTTTCTCTAATAAATTCATGAAGCGACATATTTTCCTCCCTGCTATTTTCCTTCTGTAACCTCTTTTTCCATGTGTTCCTTCCTTCTTTCTGAGGTTCAGGTCTTTACATTCCCATTTTCCACCTGCATGCTATTACGGCTTCTGTAATCTAATCCTTTCCCTTGTTGCCTGGAATTTCACAAAGGTAAGAACGTTGTATTTTTTCCATATGTCAGAGTATCCGCTACTTCTGTTTTATATTGGCACTTCCCTGTTTTTAGTCTGTGGCTGGTTAGCACCCTCTATTTTGCAGATTGCTCCACTGATAGAGAACCAGTCTGGTTTGCAAATAAGATGAAATTGGCAGGAAACATTGTGCATCTTTTTGCTAAATAAATAGAGTAGGAGTACAGAGCTGTATAAACCATGTCAAGAATAGAAGGGCTCTAACCATGACACTTCTATAAGGCTTCTCCATGCATCTGCACAGCACAGTCTTTCACATCATGGTAATGCCTCCTTATTAGTGATCTGCCTCTCAGGAGCATGTCCCTTTCTGGGTGTTGGGACAGAAGACACAAAAGATGCCTCAGATGCTTCTCACTTAAATCCTAACGTGCTGCAGCGATAACAATCTAGATGAATTTTAAGGCAAAACTTGCATTTGATAGCTACTCCAGTGCTATCACTGCACTGCCGTTTGTCACATGCCCTAAATCTCATACAGAGTGGTAATTCAAGTGGCCTCTGCTCTTGGTCACTTGAGTCCAACAAAAAGCAGTTTTGAAGGCCAGCTTTATCTCCCTGGTTCCAAACAGCCCTTTATAGTATATTTTCATCTCTCTGTTCACTTGTCTCCTTCTCACCCACCAGGTGCATGGGATTTGGGCACTCACTAACACTTCTCACCTCTGCTTGTGCCAGCATCTGTCTTTCAGAGAAAAATGTATCAAGATAGCAGAAGAGAATTTCCACCTTCTTTTCCTGCTCCGGGATCATTTATGGCAGTCTCTGAGTGCATAAAATTCCAGATTTATCCTCCACTCCCATGGCGTGTGCAATGCCTGTTAAGACTTTCCTATGGGATCAGGGAATTCTCTTTTTCTAGGGTAACTTATGCAGATCAGTGTTTTATGAAATCTAATGAAATGCTGACAATGTTAATACAAGGTAAAACAAAAAAACAGAAGAATGTTTTGTTACAGTTATAATTTGGCAATGCCTTGGAAATCTTTTTGCATGCATGAACGAGTGGGGACAGTGAACGAAGTGTCCTCACTGCCACCTGGCACAGGCAGCACAGCAGCAGGGCTTGTCTGAAACTTCCAAGTTTGCAGTTCCATTATGCAATGGAAACTGTGGGCAAGGAGAGACGTCTCGTGCTGCCTGCTTCAGACAAACCACCAGTTCAGCAAAAGCAGTGCTGCTCACTCAGGCTGTAGCAAACATTTCTTAGCCCCCATACCCAAGCATATTGATGCATTTTGCTATCACACACTGGAAACAAAAAGTGCCCTTTTGCTTTGTGACCAAATGCCTTTTATAAACTTACTTGGAAAAATCAGAGTTGGCTTTCTGCTCAAAACACAACACGATTTCCAAGGTTTCCTAGCGGGAAAACACACACCTCTTTCTGCAGGTAACAGGAGAATCTCTGCTCCAGTACAGTTTTGACTTGTACTTCCTAAGCCTCAGAGAAATCAATACTCATAATTAAGAGTTTAATCTTCAGCTACTGCAGTATTACTAAATGCCAGAATAATAAACATTGTGCACTTTCTTATTTGTTGTGGTGCCACATAATGCTCAATCATCCACCAACATAACTCCGAACCAACTTGCTAATCTTTTACTTCTAGTGCTAATTAATGAGATCATCAGACTTCTCTAGCAGCACGAAACAATCTTTTAATGAATTTTGTAAGCCATATTATTTTTTGCAAATTAATCCATCCATTTCTATTCCCAGCTTAGCATCGCCCTGTCTGTTCAGCAGAATGCTGCTGCACAGAGACAGGCACCTGGATGCTGCTGCCTTGACCTGAGCACAGCTGTGAGCATGCACCGTGCCTTGATACCATGAATCAACTGACAGAGGACATCAGAAGAGGGATTGCTGTGTAGTTCAGCATAATATTTACTGCTATTGCATCCATAAGCACAATCAGATATCTCCCTAGTGGGAGACCCAGCTGTAAGTGCTCCACAGAGGCAGAGCTCTGCATGCCTCCCTGGACTCACAGGAAGGGCCCTGTTCCCTTCAGTGGGGCCATTTCTGCAAGTGAGCAGTAGTTGCAGCTTTCCACTATAAACTCCTTTTTGCAATTGTTCACAACTCATATCAGCCCCAGAGGGCTGAAAATTTCCAGGCTTGGTTTCATCTGAAACTGCTCTCCAGTTTGGTTAGTGCAGAGCAAAGACAGTTTTGCTGTGCTCAAATGGAGACAAGAATAAAAAAAGGTCCTCCTTTATTTAGAAGCCTGAATTTTTGTAACATACCTAGTAACAGAAGTAGCTGGCAGTATATATTAACAAAAGAAAGAGCTTTCTGGCAATTCACTGGTGAATCATTAGGATCATTAGGATGAAAATTCTTTGAGGGCTTGAAGATAGCAAACTTTACCTGGGCTTATCTAAGAACACCCCCTCTTGCTTAACTCCAACAAGAGAGGGTGTTGTTGGAGTTAAGCAAGAGACGATGCTCTGTAACTGTAATGACCTGTTTCAGTAAGTGCCTCATTTACCATCAGGCTCTCGAGAGGGATGTTCTATCTGTACCCTCCAGTGAAGATGCCTTGCACAGACAAGGTAGCTTCTGAAGCACACTGTGTGTTCCTCACCTACCAGGTGAGAAAGCAAACTTTCCAGCCCCAGAACCTAGAAAACTAACAACAGGAATCCCAGCCTTTGGATGCCAATTTTCACCTCCAATATGGGAAATGATTCACTTATTTCCATGGTGACCCTTGTGGACATCTTTTGTGAAAGAAAAGATTCTAGGTGAGCACTGTTTTTAAAAAAATATTATCTGTATGTAACAGTTCTGTTCAAATATGATTGTATCATGCTGCAGATGGCTATTGCCCAAAAGCTGAGCTGGGCAGCAGGTACAATTCTGGTGGATTTTGATGCTGACAGCTTTAACCACAGGCACGTCCTGTGCCCTGCGAGGTGACCACCAACTCTCCTCTGCCTGGGGGTCAGCACCTTCATCGGTCACCAGTGCCCAGCTAAAGGAGGGGCTGGGATTCACCTCCAGCAAAGCAAGGCAGGCTCCTGCTGAAGATAATTAACATGACTGCTCATACGTGCTGCTTCTTTTACTGGGTTTTAACTCACTCAGCAAAGCGGGAGAGGCGAAATCAGCTGAGATCTGTGCAACTCTTCGGAGGGCATATGGATTTGAGAGGAATGCTTATGATTTGCAAAATGAAATGCTCCCAGTTATGTTCTGAAGATTTCCCTAAAATTGCTGTTATCCATACTTACTATCTGTAAGTTAACATAGAGCACTTTGGATAAAATTTCAGAAATTATGCTGCTATTGAAAAGTGGATATTCAATTTTTTTGCACTGTTTTATCTCTACAACCCTGCTCAAGTATTTTTCCTTCTCAGACTCTACCATGAATTACAGAAGCAATTTATGATCCTCTCTAAGTTCATATGATCAAGTAACCCATAAGCAAAAATCAATGCAAGGTTGGTGGGAAACAGAGAGACAGAATTTACAAGCACTCAATGACTTGTCCATTCAACATTAAAGAGAGAGATTTCAGCAATGTTCTCCCATGCTGAGCAGAAGCCCTGGCTTGGAACAAAGGGGCTGCTGATGTGGGCACTTTGGGTCTGCTTTAATCATCTCAGAGGATGACAGCAAAACTGAGGGCAGTCAGAGGTGAGGAGTCCCTGCCTTACAGCTGGACAAGTCCCTTTCAGGAGGTCACTGCAAGTTTCTGTACAGTGAATTCATGAACTGTTAAGCAGTTCCATACCCCCGCTGCATTTCATTACGATAAAGGAAAACGGCTGTAGTTACAGAATTGGGTTGATTTCACTGTAACCGCCATGCTGGAGAGATTTCTGCCTTTTCTACGAGCAGAATAATGAAACGTGCAAGAAGAAAGGAAGGTAGGAAGATAGAGGACACATGTAGAACTGTTTCATGCTCACAGTGGGATCATAAGATGATGAATTGTTTCTATCTTCTCCCGGGGGGGGGAAAAAAAAGATCATTTTCTATTTTGGAATTTGAAAGAAAACATTTCCATCCCTGCTCTGTCATCCTTCTGTTATAGCTCTTTAACATTTGTGTTGCATGCATCACTGCAAACACTCATTCAAAAACTCTTGTCCCCCTGGGCAGGGCATTGTCCATCAGACACTACCAGAAAGACACCCCGCCCCAGGAAACTTAGGGGGCCTTTTCCACATGATATGAAGGATTCACTGTAAAAGAGGAAATACAAGAACCCTGAGAACAAATCCTATCTTTTGTATCACAAAGCCATCGCAGTAACACAGGACTGTGCAAAATCTACCTCAGTGCAGACCATCAGATACGTGTGCGTGCTGTGCCAACACATTTGTATCAGCGAGGTTTCAAGCAAACCCAGGCAGCGCTCAGTCTAGAAGCAGTCTGCTGTATTTCAAATAAAACTTCCATCTTGTCTTGCAGTCAGTCTCAAGTAGTTATTGAAACCATTTTTATGTTTTGCAAATGACAGTCTAATTATCAGCTACTGCTACACTGCACTTGCAACGCATACTGAGCAATTTACTACGATAACTATCTAGCTCGCTTTTTTGACTATTCTAATTATGGAAATGTTGCCATTCCTGGGAGACAAATCTTGATTATTTGCAGTTTTGCTGGAGTGCGTTAGCCAAACATTTTCTCCCTTTTCTCACTGACTCCCAAGAAGTAAATAATAGAGGAAAGCAATATTCAATTAATTAATGCTGAATTAGAATGCATTTTTTAATATTTATCAATTTAGAGCCAATTAGTTTGTGGCCAACATTATTAGGGTGAATACCAAATGACTTTTAAATGAGAATTAGTTCGACTATACCCAGTGATATCACTGGACTTCAGAAATACACCAGAAAGCAGGTCTAACAACAGACACAACTGTTCCTTGCAGAAAGAAACTAAAGCACTTTGTACCTCAATTTGCCTTAACATTTGGGAAGCAACTCTTTCTTTTCAAAGCTGTGCTCCCTCAACAAGACAGCACCCTCTATGAGGCTGAGCTGAAATCTGAGCTTTTAAAAGTTGCTCTAAGCCTTAGAAACTGCCAAACAAGATAAAATTACCTGTATGTTAAAATCCTAGGAAAACGCTCCAATGAAGATTTTTCCAGCCTGCCTCTCTGGCCTAACCAGAGGCACACCAGCTTCTCTGCTGAGCCCCTGCAGAGAGGGACCCTCAGCTCAGGGGTTTAAATCATATCTGAGAAGAACTTTTCTCCTTTTCCACCAGTAATGGTCGAAACTCGTGGGGACCAACCAGCTACGTCACCAAAATCAAGCATAATTCCCAAATAATTCTGGGGAAACACTAATGGCGGCCTTCTAATGCTTCGAGGGGGCTACAGGAAACCTAGGGAGGGACTTTTTTCCTGGAGTGTAGTAACAAGACAAGGCTTTAAACTTAAAAAATGGTAGTTTTAGATTAGTTATGAGGAATAATTTCTTCACTGAGGGTGGTGAGATCCTGGCACAGGCTGCCCATTAAGTTGTGGTGCCCCATCCCTGGAGGTGTTCAAGGCCAGGCCGGACGGGGCCCTGGGTGCCCTGGTCCAGTGGGAGGTGTCCCTGCCCATGGCAGGGGGCACACTAGGTGGTCTTTAAGGTCACTTTCAAACCAAACTGTTCTGTAATTCTATGGTTTGGAGACACCTCATTCAGGCACATGGCCCAGAAGCTGCCTTCCACCCAGCAAGGCACCTTTTGCTCATTAGGAAGGAGTGGGGCTGCAGGAGGGAAAAAGCAGTGAAAGGGTTGAGATGAGGCATTTGTTTTGATATCTTATCCACCCCCTGATTGTTGCACAGGATGTTCCTTACAACAGTCCCAAACTGATGAGAATGGGAATTTTGCAGCCAAGATAAGACATCTTCCTACTCCCAAGAAAACTGATGACACAAACCCAACCTGAAGTGATTAAACCTCATCCACTGTCTGCATTTTCTGGGTACAGCTACAGCCGTGCCAGCAGCACTCTGCCTTCTGTAAAAGCCGGGAGGCGCCAGTTCCCTCAGCCAGTTCGTTTAGGGCACCAGCAGCACCTCCTTCCTGGTGATGGAGATGCCTGCTGCCCCTGCCCCTCTGATCCGTCACAGTGGCCAGACTCACGCTGCCCAAGTACAGCAATGTGGTTCAGGTGGCTCCCTTAAGACATTGGCCTCTCCGAAGTGTTGGCGGAGACAGAAGGATCCTCTAGGGGCTGCTAAAGCTGCAGACCTGGTCAGAGTGCAGCAGTGCTCCCTTCTGCTGATGGATTTGGGTATCTCTGACAGCGTGGGCAATAGCAGGAGATCACACATATATCAGGCTCATCCCGATCAAGTTGAGCTGTTGCCTGGGGACGTGTGATAGCAGCCCTGATGTGACCCCAGGTCCTGTAGTTTGCCCTAGGGACACCTGAATCAGCCATGAGTCAGTGACTGATTGAGGTGGTCTGAACCGTGCACCAGAGGGTGCCTGCCCTCTGTCTGCAGACAGACCGACCTCCTCGCTGGGACACGCTGACAGCCCAACAGCTGCTTGGGCCGTGGGGTTTTGTAGTCAGCTCTTCTCTGAAATGAAGCACTTCACTCCCTTCCCTGCTGGACAAGCCTTTAGATTTCTCGTACCGGACGAGCAAGAAACACTGGAAATGTCCTTATTTCAGCTGAGACTTTTTCTTCTCTTTTCTACCTCAAATCATCAGCAAGTTTAAAAGAAACCTGAAAGCTAACCAGTTACTGCAGAGCAACCAAGGCAACAAGACAGCAGCAATATCAACATAACACACCCCAAGCATAACAGAAATGGAGCCTTATCAAGGCTTACATTAGCATTTGAAAGTTTTTCTTGATTCCAGCACCCGTTCTCTGTTTTGCAGGGTGTTTGGAGATTGGCACATCCATAACCTTTACTCCTTCTTTTCCTGTCATGCTCACAGCATGAGTAACCAATAAACCACAGGCACTTAGATAGTTAAAGCAGTCTCTACTTAGCTCCCAGGAGGTATCTGTGTACTGCTGTGACTACCAAGGAACAAATAGACAGATAAAAGGGTGTTTGTTACCTGGCTGATCAATGTCTTCCTGCTCTGTTTTACTGTGCCGTCATCTTTCATGTCCTACGTCAAGGATCTTTTCCCCAGACAGTCTTAAGAAATGTACAGCTAAACACTGTAACTAGCCAGCGTACAGCCAGAGTAACTTCACTGCAACAACAGGACTGAGCTCATTTATATCATATGGGACCTGGGCTGCTAACTCAAAATCTATCCCTTGAGATACTACATGTCTCCACTTTTTTTGATTCAGAATTTGAAGGACAGTCTGCCTTTATTCTGTGCCCTAGGTAACCATAAACATGATGTTGGTAAGAGATGAAAAAAATGAAGGCTTTTACAGGTATTTTGCATAGCTAGTCTGAACAGCTCTAGTTAGGTACTGAGAAGAAAGACTGACACTAACAATAAAGCAAAAATAAGTCTGCAAACCTGTGCTGTGTGTCCACATGACAAATGTTGTAAAAACTCAGACTTACATCTTAGCTGACACTAGTTGCACTGCAAGTGAAACTAATAGGAATCACTTCACAGAAACAGAAGGTAAATAGCATGTGTGCAAGCAGCTCCACTCCAGAGCTGTCTGGCTTGCTTCCTCTGTGCCATGCTGAGTTCAGCTTCATGGATTTCCAAAACTTGCAGGGCTAGGGTGCAGCGGACTGTAAGAATCTCACATCGTGGCGATAAAAGATGTCTGAGACATCAGAATCACGTATGCACACGTACCATGGATACATGCATGCTTTGTGTGCACGTGAGCACACTGTACACCCTGGTGCACTCACTAAACAAATAATTGTAACTGAACCATTTCAACTCAAACACCACGTCTTCAAAACTTGCTTCGCCAAGAAATGCAGTTTCTGCATTCAGAGCATTCTTTTTTTCAGCACAGGTGCTGACACCTAACTCTACAGAAATATCCATATTGCAAAGGGCGCTGGTTAGCAGTGGTTTTCCCAGACCTGCTCACAAGCAGGAAGGCTGCACAAACACACCCCTTCCCTTCCTGCAGGCTTTGCCCTGTGGCACTGGGGATGTCTTGCTACCTCTGCTCAGCAGTACCAGCTGGACTGGGTGACTTTACCCCAGTGTTGGCAGCTTCACATCCAGCCCTGTGATCACCGAGCTCAGCCGACTCTCCTTGCAGGAGCCTCCAGCCGCCCTGCAACAGTCCCCAGCTCCTCACCAGCTTCGTAAGGGCTACTCGGCAAGGAAGTTCTTTTGGTGAGCAGAAATAGGAACTGTTACACAAGAATTACAGGTCTTTTCAAAGATCTGGGCCTTTCCTTAACATTGACATCCATCTATAAGCTCGTTTTACTTCTCTCTGCTTTATGTGCATTAAATAAACAAATTCAGTATAATTTTCATTTTCCTAATCTTACTCTGTGCACTTCACAGTCCCTACATGATGTCTTTTTTTATTTCTCTGTCTGAATAATGACACATTCATTATTTTATCATTGATTAGCTCTTGTGCTTCAAGAAAGTTTGCTACCATGTATACTACTTAAAGGGTGAGCATGAATAATTTTATCCAACACAGAAGAAAAAGAGGACCAATTTTCTTCCAGTATATTACTTGTCAGCCAGAGAAATGGAACATAATTATGTTGTGACATTTCCAACAGCAAATATATTCTATTGTAAGCAATTAACACTGGTTCCTTTGGCAGACTTCAAAAGATTACTCATATGGTATGCTAAGTTACAATAACATTTGAATAATAAATAGCACCACACTCCTTTCGTTGGATTTTATCATATATGCACAGGTCAAAACAGAGGAGAAATTGATGGATGGTAATTCTTGCACAAGCCACCCTGATACTGCAAAATCATGCATTCACATGGAAAATGCTCAGGAGGGGAGTATGCATTTAAAAAAAAAAAAAAAAAAAAAAAAAAGAACACTAGGACCTACTTAAACAAAAATGCTGAGGACGTCCAGGCTATCAAGGACAGAATTTTGGTCTGTCCACCACATTATTACAAACTTCTCCTTGGATGGGAGAAGTGGGGCTAGGCTTCCCTTCTTGGCTGCAATGCCTTCCAGAAGCTGCTGCTGATCAAGAGGGATTAGAACAGATGGTTTAAGAAGAAAATCATCGAGCATTAATCCTCTAAACATTTCATAGTCAACATATCTTTAATACAATCCCTCTAATCCAATTAGGGTGCCTTGAAAATCCTATCTTCAATTGCATGCTTCGTTGTGATCAGTTCTGCGAGTGACACATGCATTTACAAGACGGCTGCTGAATGCCTCTGCAGCTTCCCCGTCCTCTCCAGCCTCACCGCAACCGAGCCCAAATCCTGCCCTGAGCCGGGCTGAGCCCAGCACCCGGTGGACCGTGATGATCGCTCACAGAGAGCATCCCCAGCAACACGGAAAGCTCACCATACAGAAGACAGATTTTAGATCTCAAAAAAAGACGGATTTTAGATACCCAAATTTCCTTCATTCATAAGGACGTGCAATTAAATATGCATGAGAAAGACAGAATTTTAAATTCCTGTTTCATGACTGAACAGCAGTTACTTAGACACATCACTAACAAGAGTAAGTGGACCTTCAGGAGGAAGAAGGGTACGCTGTCCTTCATCATCCATGCCTTTGAGCCAATGAAGAAAACAATCCCTACCACGCTATTTTCACAAGCAAGCAACAAATTCCTACCCGCTCCATCCCAGCTGAGCTTGATTTTTAAAATGTTGTCATGAAATTTTTTTGGATTGTTTTTCACAAGGATGTAGATTTGCACTTGTGTTTATGGGCGAAGAACAGAGACAAAAAGCACAATCTTGTTACTAAAATAAAGGACTTCCACTCTACTATTCCATCATAGTATAAAAAGATCCCATTAGCATACCACTAGAGGAAAACAAAGGAAAATCAAATTGCTGGCAAAGGAATCATTCGACAACAGCAAACTAAACTGTTTTCTCTGTATTTCACTAGACATTTCAGTTTTGCTGTAAAAAAAAGGAGGGAGGGCAGAAAAATGTCATTGTATTGACTAAATAAGTTACTGGCTGCCGTTAAAAGCATCTGGGGAGAGTTCGTACGTGAAATACATTCCTGCAATAATACCATAATTTATAAACCGGAGCTACCCATTTCCCACAGACTTTACAGACTTTAACAAGGCTATGATGTCTGTGGACGTCAAGGAGCTGCTTAAACAAGAATTTGTAGGAGTCTGTCCTCTACCAAAAAAAACCACATTCCTGCACAACACTTAAAAAAACTGAATGCTGACCTCTTTTAAAGACAAAAAATATTAATGGATATAATTCCCAAGATTATTTTAGCTCTGTAGCAGAGGCTGCCTTCCCCACCTGCCGTTAGCAGCCAGAGGCATGGATCAGACACCAGACACTGGCCGTGTACTGCCGCTGGGACTGATCCTGCCCTCCCAGCGCCTCTGCCCATGCACTGGCTCAGGTTTAGCTAGAGCGTGGCTGCAGGGAGGCTCTGCTCGTGCACCGCCTGCTCACAGCTGAACGTGGGGAGTCTGGCAGGAGCGGACGCGATGTATTAGTGTTGATCTCTAGGAATAACTTAGCGGTGCAGCATACTACGAAGCAAGGCACAAGTCCAAGCAGTTATGCATTTTAATTAGGTAAAGCAAGTGCTAAAAAATGCTTTGAAACTCTAGATGTATTTCAGTAGCATTGGCTTCCAATATAATTTTTCTTTTTCCTGCCACACACACACACACAACCTATCTGACTGCCCCTTTCACAAGGGGTGGCTTAAAAAAAAGCACTTACGTTCAGATTTAACGCCATTCCTCTTCTGCTGAAAGGTTGGAGCTCCAAACTAAACAATTCACTCAGAGCTTGGCTTTCGTGGCAAAGCAGGACAGAAAAATCATCAACTGGCAGCAAAACTGCTACGCAAAACTAATTTGGGAGACGAGAAAGTGTGAAGCACATGAAACATCTCACAGACTGTAAAATAACATATTTTAAGAAAAAGAGGCTGGGGAAAATACAAAATACTGGTAGAGCCCAGCTCCACAGAAAGACACCCTGGCTGTCAGGTGGCTGCAGCCCTTGGACACCGAGCGACAGGAGGCACAGACAGTGAGCAGAGCTGGTCCTCCCCCCAGTTAGGCCTTGAGCATCCTCAGGAAGAGGAGGATGAGGAGGTGGCGGAGGGAACAGAGACAGAGGAGGGCCTCCAACAGGTTTGTTTGAGAACGGTTATATCTGCCACGGTAGGATCAGTAAGAATCCTAATGCTGGCACCTCTGATGTACGGAAAGGTAAAGAAACCAACACCAGAGGATCAGGAATCAGCCAGGTCTCCAGTTAGAGCAAGGTTTCCCGCTACTACTGCAGCTGCTGCTGTGGACAGTTCTTTGTCGCTGTAGAATTTATCCTTCCATAGCTCAAAGGCTTAAGAAAAACACCAAAGAAATTCATCTACTGAATTCATTTTTAGTTCATCTCCTGCTATGAAGCAGGAGTCACCCATCTGAAATCAATGGCAAGTCAGCAGCATAAAATTAGTATCAAAAGAGAATTAGCAACTCTGAGCCAAATTCTGCTTGGTTTGTTCCTGTTTCAGCTCCAAACGATCCTTGATCCATATAAATGCAGATCAACTCTTAGGTTCCTTAACAATCCCCCATTTTAGCTAAAAGAACCAAACGCAATGAGATGCAATTTCCTTCAAATACCACTTCTTGTCTAGTATCTTTACTTTGACACTAAAAGAATGATGAAAAACCTCTTCAGATTAGTTCCCAAGACAGCATCGCTTAAAAGCACGCTGCTGATGCATATACAGCCCTCTGCCTTTCTTTGGATGGAGCAAAAAGCCATCACGTAGCCATTATCAAAGTCATTCCTCAGGACCCATTTCTCCTCGTGTCTCAGTGACACCTCCCTCCTTGTTCCCTACCAACCTTGGTTCTGCCACACACAACTGAAGTGTTCAAGGATGGTAGATCTAATTAATGCCATTAAAATTAACACCAAAGTGGCCTAAAAGTAATCCTTTAGAATATTCTAGAACAGAAAAAAAGAGGCATTTTGCTTACCACCCTGACTTTACTTGCACACTAAGTACCATCTTCTCCTTAATGTAAAACCACTTTCAATTTCTGAAATTTCTGTTAACTAATTCAATGCACTTTGACACCAAATGCCTGACGGGCAATGGAACAACTTTCACAGCACTGAAGACAACATCTGAAATAGCACGTCCATGTGCTGGCAACCCTTTTATTAGAACAAAATCACTTCAAATCCAAAGGTCAACTGGTATGGAAAGGGTTAATAGGCTAAATTAAGAAATATTTAAAAATAACAATTACACCTGACACTATAATTACATTGCCCAAGAGTATAATCCCAAAGGAACATAGAGATCTTTTGCCAAAGGTGATTTGAGTGTTAATATGAAACCCAACGTGTGTTCACTTTAATTACATATGTGCCCGCTGAGAACATATGATCGAGTCCAGAAAGCTAATTCATTGTCAGCAGGACAGCAGAAACTAATATTAAATCTTGCACACCAAGTACATTTTCCAGGTTACCAATTACCACATGAAAACGGGACACATTGCAAACGTGGTAATCAGCGTGAAAGTCAAATTGAAGAAAATATTGCTAAATAGCGTTCAAGTCGGAGCCAGCAGTGGGTACAGGAAGCCTCCCGACAGCTCATCCCTTCTCCTCAAGCCAAGCAGAGCTCAACTGGTCCAAGCATCATCCCACTTCCACCAGGTTTGTGCTGGTCTTAATCCTCACCAGCACTGTGATAAGGTGGCAAAACTGATGTCCATGAACCTCATTAGTTGAAGTATACACTTCAATTATTAATTCTCTTTAGCAATATATAACAGCAGTTCAGAGGGGACTTTCGATTTGTTTTTGGTCTTTTTATACTTAGCCTTAAATTTTCTGCACCTCAAAGACATTGTGGAGTGTGTTTCTGTGTTCTCCTCTCTTGAGGTTTCTGGCAGTTGTACGTCTTAATCCACACTGGCATGCCAGCAACGCTTTATGTATTAAACACATTTAGATCTGCTTTTAATTAATAGATATATTCATGCATCATTCATTATTTTATAGGAAAGTGCCTGGAGTATGAACAGAAGAGCCCCAGTGCTCACCAATGAGCTAACCCTTGGGAAATGAGACATAAATCCAATTCTGAAGGCAGCAGAGACCCAGCCAATACTTCTAACTACATCTTTACCTGCCTTTTTGTTGCTTTCCTAATGCAATATTAATTAATAACTACTGAGCCTTCCCAACAGAGCATTTTAAATAACAGTTACATTTCTTTATGGATGATTATGAGTCATAAAAGTATGTCTGGGTGTTCAAAGCAATAAACAAGCCCAGGTAGGGAGCCTGAACTGCTGAGGTAACTGTTCTTTGAAGCCTGAAGTTTTAGGGATGCTAAATGCCTACTGTGCAGCATTATGAAAATCCCTGTCTAGCTTAATCCAATTAATCTGGAGAAATGTAAGGGTTTTTTTTTTTTTTTTTTTTCTGAACAGCAAATGCCATCTGAAAGGAACACAAGGGCATTTCAGAAGAGCTGCCACCTTGGTGAGGTTCACTGGCTTACCCAAAGGAAGCTACAGAGATCGAGGCCAGCTTTCACTTATTTTCAGTTCTCAACTAAGATAACGAACAGAAAATTGTCAAATCACAATTATTTCCACACAAGATTTATACAAGTGATGAAATATGTTTCCTCAGCTTTGAAATGTACTGCGGGATGGTGGATGGTTTTCTGTTTCGCTTGAGTTCTGGACAAACTCAGTTTTAAAGGTACTTTTAGGGAAGCTTTGTGCTCGTGCAGCTGGTTCGTTTTAGATATAAGTGGAAATAGATCCATAATGCTTGTAGATGAAAACTCACTTGGACATCCCATTTCTCCATCTGATAAATTTTTCCACCTCCATGTCCAAACCCAAAAAGCTTTCTATTATTCAAAGAAAATCCCAGCATTAGCATTCAGCAACATCTCCTTAGTTAAGAAAGGAACTTGCGCTTCCCATTCACTCTTCACAAGGTTCAGTTACCTGAAGGAGGATTTCATTTTTTTCCCTACTGGCTGTGCTTACTGTTTCTTTCTGGTATTGAAACTGGAGTACAGACAGCAAGGGGCAGCTTCAGCTGTGCCTGCCTTTGACATAAATAAGCCAGTCCCTCGCCATACAGCACTTGATAGGTGAGGAAAACAAACAAGCACGTGATCTATACTGTTTCCTGGACAATGCAATACAAAATTACTAATCTATTTGGGCAGACTCTGGGTAAGACCAAGTACATGAGAAGCCACGCAGCTCTGAGCAGAAGCGCGGGGCCTTCAGGGCCACGGCAGCAGGCCGGTCCATGCAAGGGACAGATCCCAATGCCATCCCGTGGTTTTGCTTCCAGCTCTTCCAAAGCCCCAGTTTCCACTCCACTGCCCACCACGTGATTTTTTATCAAGTAGGAATCAGCCCAAAGCAGGCTTTGTTATCTGGAGAACGTGCTCCACGTGCCTTGGCAGCCAAAGGAGGTGAGATCCTTCTCTTCCCCTCCAGAAGCCAGCAGCCCCATGGACCTGGGGAGGGACTGGCGGATCCCCCAGGGGCAGCCAGCATGGCGAGGTGAGCCGACCCGATGCTGCTCACTCCTGACAAGAATTTGTATCCATCTTTCAAAGCAAGCAGCATTTGCCCTCAATTCCCCAGACAAAGTACTACTCCATTTTTTCTTTCTAACGTTTCTCTCTGTCTCCTAATCTTAATTCTTCTGGTTTATGGCTCAATCCTTCTACAGGGATTCACAGCAAATACAGAGAATATCTTCCCTACTTTCAGATATTAAGATAGATCATTATTCCTCCTGACAAGTTAGAAGATATTTATCAGTTTGAGTTATGAGGCCTTTCTGACTGTGAAGATTTAAACATCGATTTAATGCCAACTTAAAAGACTCCTAAAAGTGTCGGAGATTGCATTAGATAAATAATTTAACAATAAAAGGTATATCAAGGCAGACATTATTGCAACCTTCCACCAATCAATCACCATTTTCCATGTTTATCCAATTTTCATCTCAAGGCTCTGTACATCAAATTGCCGAGACATACATGACACAACTGAAATAACTTCATCATTGAATAAAATTGCATAGCCATTAAAATTCTCTAGTATCAAGATAGCTGACATTATGTTAAATATTGGCTTGAGTTCCGCAGGGTAATAAATTCTGACCTAAATCCAATCTTTCATGGATAGCTGATTCAAAATGAAAAATTACTGTTTTGTCATTTTACCTTAGGAAAATTTCTATGGAAACCAAATACAGCCGGGGGCAATCTTTGAAATTTATGGTAATTAAAAACACAGCTCCCATTCTGGGCATCCTGAAACAAAGGGAATGGATTTGTTTTGGTGCCCAACTATCAGGCATGTTAATAGCTACCAAACTGCAGAACACTTCTGCTTTCCCCAGGCCCCTATCGCAGAAGTAACCAACTGGCACGCCGCACAACGTGCGCCTCTTACAGCCAGCAGCCTCATTTGCTGCAACGGGATGAAGGTGCTGGGCTGGGCAGATGAAAGCAGAGGGGAGATTGCGCAGAGAACTTCTGCTCCCATTTCATAGCTGGGCACTGCTGTAGTGCAAAGCTGCAGAACTGCTGCCAGTGCTAATATATCCTTGGAAGGCACAGAAAGCCAGGCCGGACAAACAGCTAGACTGCTCTCTTGCCCGCTGTCATTCCCCAGCAAAATAGCTGGGCTTCTCAGGGACACAGCTGGGGATTTCAGGGCTTACAGAGGCGACTTCTAAGAACCTCTGTTACCGTTCTCTTCTTAAAGATACTTTTTGCAGCTTAATATTACCAACTCTTTTAGAGGACTCAGAAAAAAATTTTTTGTAACAAAATTATTTCCAGGTCTTCTGATAAACAGATTTTAAAATCCTCTTAATGTGAAGCTAGCAGCACTACCACTGAACAGCATTTTTCATCTACACTACTTTGCAATGGAGTTAAGTAACTTTTATCCCTGGCCTGGACATGGCATAACTCGCCTCAGATGTCCCAACAAGCCTGTGATGTATTGACAAGCAAAACCCACGTCTCCACAGTGCTGGCTTAGTGCCTGCATGACTGGGTTATGACACGGCATAACAGAGCGTGCTCTCTGCTGTCACTCTTCACTTAGAAGCTCCTTAATGACTTCTGTGAATAACCACATCCTCAGGTGATAATCTCATAAACAGACTTTGAAAAATAGGTTCTTTCATCACAGGGACAAGAAGAGAATCTTTCTTTCCCCCTACATGAGATTTCTTTGGCTGGATCCCAGTGTAACTCTCTGAGGCTTTTCAAGTTTACAGTGGGGCGCTTTAATTCCTCCTATTTTTTCTCTGATTTTTGTAGTCTGTAGAAATTGAAAGCAAGCATCAGGAGAAATGTAAGATGATTCTGTCTTGAGTTTGGCAAATTAGGCCTACAGTGACTATAAATTATTGAGAAAAATGAAAATGTGTCAACTTCCATGTGAACATCAGCCTGGTCACAGTAAAAGGCAGTGCCAAATCTGGATGTCTGCAGAATCAGAACTGCCATAATCCTGATATTATGCCCACAGTACCAGCTGGGCATGCTTTGCTTTGGAGCACGCACTTCTGAGGACTGGAAAGGGAAGAATCTCCAGCCCTGGATACTTCTTTTCTTCCTGATTTTTCCTTGCTCCTGTAGGACCAAAACTGTCTCCTTTTTCCCTGGTGACATTAGAAATGACTGAGATAAAGGTACACAAAGACGCTTGAAGGTGCACTGGGAAAGGTTACCAAGATTAACTCCTGTGGTGCTTGAACCAGTGCCTTCTGAGATCACCTAAGGCTGTCTCATCAGCTTTGATCTGAGCAGATACCTAAAGACAGCAGCTGGGAATTTTCCCAGAAATGCAAAAGATTGGGTACTACTTGTTTAGACATTTGAAGCAGAGAATAAAACAGCTTAAAAAGTAAAAATAGCCTATGATGGAGTAACTTGTAGAATTGTAACTTTAGCCAAGACTGGTTGCTCAACGTGTAATTGGGAGTGTGTGTGCATGGGGAACTTTGACATTGAGTTCTGAGGTACTGCCCTTCGTTAGATACAGCGCCCTTTGTTCTGGTGTTAGCTAATGAACAACGAGCCAGCAAAAACAGACAGCTCCTGAAGAGAAGTCTCTTCTGTTCTCTGTCATTTTACTGCCACCTGAAACACAGGTACATAAAGCCATCAGCAATCAAAACGAAGTAGTTAATCCATACGTTCCAGACCGCTGTGTAAGGAGTGCAGACTGAACGAGGAGACTTTGGAAAACCCGCCCACAATTCATGAAACAAAGTTCAAAAATGTCTTTTTTTTTTTTTTTTTAATGTTACAGGGGGAAAACAAATACTGGAGCAGGTTTTAGTCACTCAATAAAGACCTTGTTTAAATGAGGTCATCAAAGCAGTGCAATGTACATCAGCTAAACCTCCTTCTAATATTTCATGGGAATCTTGGGTTTGTCTTCACCTCCTGGCAGAAAACAGTAGAATTATGCAAAAATATACATCAGCACCATGAAGCCTGCCTGTACTGTGGCCTGGCAAACTCAGTGCGTGTTACACAGAAGTCTTGTTCCCAATTAATCTCAGCAGCTGCCTCAGCTCTCATTAGCTATTTGCTTATGCTGTCAAACTGGGCAACTTGGCCGGGCTTGGTTCCCCTGACCAGCTCTCTCCCGCTTGTAAGGGCGTATTACTTACCGTGCTCTTGAACAAGAGCAAAGAACAGGACCCCTTTTCAGACACAGAGAATAACTTTGGGCCAGATCTTCAAAGATGTTCAGAGACTTACAGAAACATAATGACTGAAATTCTTTCAGAGCAACTATACCTAGATCCCATGCAAAAGAGAAAGTACAAGTGGGTAAAACACATATTGCAGTAAATTCCTCTTTTAAAATTCCCTTTTCCTGCCTGCTATTCAGTGAATTACCCAGAGTGAATCACAGCCCACAGAGGTGGAGAACATGGTTCTGTTTAGTCATGCTACCGTCAAGCTCAACAACATTATGCAGCACAGCAATACACAACATACACAGAAGCTTTCAGTCTAAAAGTGGCTGAAAATACTCCACCGCATGGTAATACCCACTGGCTGGCTGGAAACCTCGATTTCCAATTAAAAGCACAGATGAGTAAGCAGCAAGAGTGCTTCAGCTGTGATTTACAGCTAGTCACAAAGAGAGGTGCTTTCTCACTGGCAAAGTGTTTCTCTAACAAGTCCTAATGAGTTTTACAAATGAATCAAGACTTCAACAAAACAATTCATCCTTAGTTTGGGCAAGAAGGTCACCACAGAACAGAAGCAATCACTTTGCAACAAAGACGACGATACAAGCAATTATACTCTAGTTAGATTGAGGGCTGCCTTGTAGTGAGGTTTCTGATGAGATTTGTAGAAAAAGAGTGTTTTAACAGCTTTGTTTTGTGGTGTTCTCTGACAATACCTGCAAGTGTTGCAGACGACCATGCCTGAAGGACAACTGGCCGTCAAATTAATCAAATGCCCAGAAGAATTAGCAGGAAAGTAGAAGATGAGCTCTACAGATGAGCTTCTCTTTATAGCTGATGCCCATAAAAATGACCTGGTATCTTTTCATCTTGAAAATTTCCTGTTCAGGCTTACAAAGCTGGCCCCCAAACCACCAGCATCACAGAGGTCAGAGGGAGTCTTGCAAGAATCTTCATTTGCCATGGGAGTGGTTTCTTTGGGAACAAAGTGAGATCGAGATACTGGTGTCTAAACACAAGCTTTTGATTCATGAGGACACGGGCTTTTTCCCCTGAACTCTTGACCTAACTCAAACACAGCATCCATAATGCCTTTGATAAAAATGTGCAAGCTGAACTTTTTGCTGAATTCCGCTGGCTGTGAAGAACAAGACAGCCCCTCCAAAACGCAGCCAGAAAGAGACCCAACACACAAGCAATAGTGATGGACAGGAAAGCTGAGCCCAAGTCTGAACCCAATTTCATGTGCTGAACAACAAGCCTAATACACACCATCCACTGAGAACCTACACGTACCCACTTCTCCTCCATCTAGACAAAAGATGTCTTTAGGAGGCAGGAGGCCTTTTCTTTAAGCCTTTTAACTCCCAGACAGGCTGCAGCAGCAGAGGGGAAGGTGGTGTGGCTGGCCAGCGTGGCCCTGGAGGATGGCCAGCTGTCCTGGCAGCGCTGCCTGCAGCAGGCTTTGCGTTATCGCCAGGGCAGCACTGTGGAGAAGGCTCTGTTTCCAAGCAAACAAGCCATTCGGTCCTGCAGAACAAATCCTATGAATTTCGCAGTTTTAAAGCACATGCAATCTCTATTGAAATTATTTTCAGAAAACCACAGAGCCTGAGTTAATAAATAATGATCTTCCTGGAGTATAATTCAGCTTAAAGCTTCCACCGTTATCATGGTGACATCCGCTGGGAGAAGGCTGACAGGTAAGCATCCACCACAAAATCTGGCTGTTGTGATCTGGCTTCAGCGAGCTCTAGGAGAAGGGACTGAAAAATTCCTTGGCCTCCCTGGGGGTTGGTGAGAAAACTGGAGAAGAAAAATGATGGCATTTTGCCATTTTGTGAGTAAGGCCAGGACTTCAGAACCAAGATCTTGCCAGGAACAATTTGTTAGGAAAACTGTAAATAGAATACTTCAGAGTTTTATGTGCATTAAAGAAGATAGTAGGAGACAGGAGGACTCTGTTCTTCCTTACAAAGGTGCCAATCAGGAATGACTTCTTCGACACAACTACATGTTAAATCAGTGACATGGATATTGAAAAAGAGAGAGTGGGGGAATCAGGGCTATTCACTCCTAACAAGCTCTCAAACTACCAAAGACAAGCATTTATTTGGGAGACTAAATATACATTGAGCAATTTCAAAATCTTATCCAAGGTTGCTCCGCTACAAATACATGTCATTCATTTTTCTCTACAAGTCATGATTACCCAGGGAGAAAAAAGACTGATGTTGTAAAACTACCTTCTGTGTAAGAAATGCTTGCAACAGAAACAACTAAATTATGGTTTTGAGTCTTAAAATGGCATTAACATCCCATAAGATTGGCTTTGTGCCTAGACTGCAGGCATTTTAATTCAGAGTAGATCCCTTAAACAACTCTTCCTCATTTCCAAGGAAAGACATTGCAAAACAGACACTGGTCTCGTAAGGCCCAGCAACTCCCCAAATACATCAAATACATGTACCCTTAGAAAATGTGCCTAAAATAGGGTAGATCCTCTTTAACTACATACCTAATCCTGCAGCAATCTCCATAAATAGTTAAGGCAGCTGTTTCAAGAAGCCACAAAGCAGGAAAACTCTTTGTCCCAGCTCAGGAGAAAATTAAATGTCCAGGTTTTTCCCCCCAATTATTTCAGAAGTAGTACAGTTAATGCCACCGACTTCAAAACAAGCTGTGGCTGCCTCGAGCCACAGCTAGCGTGGGATTTCTGGGACACAGCACTTCCCTCCCCTCAAAATAACAGCTCATCAGCTGTGGATTCCTCTTTCCACCTTTTATTGCTGTGTGACATTATATGGTATGGAATATCCCTTTGGTTGGTTTAGGTCAGCTGCCCTGGTGATGTTTCTTTCTCACTTTTTTGCCCACCCCCTAGGAGGGTTAGAGAAAGTCCTGATGCGGTGCCAGCACTGCTCAGCAGCAGACACAACACCAGTGTGATGCCACTGCTGTTCTAGCTACAGGTGCAGAGCGCAGCACTGCATGGGCTGCTGCAGGGAAAGCTAACATCCCAGCCAGACCCAGTACAACCTCGTATTGCTTTCCCATGCTCAGAGATGTGCAATGGTTAGAAAGGCAGAGCTGAATTTGTAGCGATCTGCTTCTGTCCATGACAACTTTTCAGACCTAACACGAGAAGCAAATCTGAAAGTCGCTGTTGCCTCTTTATGTTTAGTGCAGAGCAGTGATACTCCAGCACAGTTTTGTTGTGGTTGTAAAGTCAGATTAGGGATTGCTCATACCTTAATTCAAGCTTGATTCAGTACTGCTGTGCTTTACGCTGCACGCAGCTCCCTGCTTAGCTCTGAGTAAAAACAAGAGAATTTAGATGCAATGTTTCCTCTTAAGCATCTGTCCGCTAAAATCACTGCAATGAGCCCACTTCAGAGGCCCAACACTTACTTCACACTAAAATAAACACAACTGCTGGTATGGCTGAAGTTTTCTTACACAATCAGTATTTTTATATTATTTCTGATTTTTTTTCTTCTTTTAAACCCTGCTGCTCACATCCTCATACCAACAACTTTCTCTGGCTGCAGTTGTTCTCCACTCTCCCCCCACCACTCCACCCCCACGTGCTGCAGGATCACAGGGGAGCATCAGCCATCACTCAAGCACTTTCTTTTCATCCCTGTACTCACACAGTAATCGTTATCAAAATACTCACTAAGCTCCTGCTGCCCTCGTGCTCATTTCCCAGGAGGCCGGAGCTGGGACACAGTTAGTCAGTATCCGCTCCCACACTTGCCCGCACTCCCCCTTTAATGCTCCATAAAATTATAGCATTTTCCAAAACAGTGCTTTGGTGAGAACTAGGGCTGCTGGCCATAAATTTTTAGCCTTTCTGTCCTCCATTCCTTGTGCTGTGCATTGCTCTCAGCACTTCCTTAAGAAGCCATTTGTCAAGATGCTTTTCCTCAAGTTTGCTGCCCTGGCATTGCCGAAGACAAACTCCGCAGCTGGCAGATGCACTGGTGCCAGGACAGCAGGAGCACTGCGTGGAAAACCAGAGGAACATCATTCTGGTTTTATTCTCCAACTTGTAAACTTGCCGATGGTCCTGACACTTGTCTGTATTTAAACAAAAGGATTAACTGCACAGACACCCACCGCAGTTACCTGTGTTTTCTCCTCACTGGATTTGTTCTCCTGAAGCAAAAGCTGAAGCTGCACAACACACTGTTAAAAATGGCCTTATTTTTGCAAGAAGATTCCCTTAGCAATGCAATGCCCTAAGCTCACCCATCCCATAGAAACACCAATCCCCGGTCCTCCAACAGTATGCAGGAAGGTGGCAAAACAACGTCACCCTGTTTGGGGATGCCACAAGGACATCTCTAGCAAATTCATCTCCCTTACAAGACAAGCGCAGACCTTTCTTCTGCAAAGAAAGCTGTCCAGTTTCTGACTCACTGGCCAGACCCAGTTTCAGAGGATAAATCATTCTCTTGGCCCTCTCCCCCAGGAACAGCTCATCTGTGAGCAAGGGGGAAGTGTTTTGGCAGCTCTTGCATCAATGCTGCGTTGTCATTCCCTTCTAACAACCAAAGTACCCCAGTCCTACAACAAAATGCAGCCCTACCATGGGATGCCTGCATGCAAATCCAGTCCAGTGACAGCAGCTGATGTGCACTTTGGGTCCTAGCATTTACACTCTTTTCTGGCCCTTAAAGGATATACTCCAGCCCCCACCCGTCTGATGAGGTAGAGTCTGTCCTCAGTCAAATAATCAAGTATCTTTGCATTACTCAGTCACATTCCAATTTTATCGGTCAAAACTTGCCCACGTGGCCATAAAAAAGTTAATCTAAGAATCCCTAGCACTGCACATTATTGCAGAGACCTTGTTTTTCTCTTTCAGTGTCACTGCTTCACTGATTTTAATATTGTTGGTTCTGTTTCACAGATCTAGGGGGAGAAGGGAGGCGTAGCACATTTCGTAAAGCCACTTTGCCTAAAATACAAGTACTCAATCTCGAAACTGCCTTTCATAATGAAAGAAGTGCTGGAAACACCATTTCCAGAGGAGAATACAATCTCTGTACATGGTGTAATTACATCTTGGCGTTCTGCAGAGTAACGGCGTATGGCTTAAATGCTATTAATTGTGAGCAGTTTTGTTCCACAGGATGTTGTTCGCTGATAACTACTCAATTAGGGTTATTTTGCAATTAGTCTGCTCACAGTAAATTTATTGCAACCGGAGTCATCTGTGGTGCAGCAAATTAAAATGCTGTCTGGGCTGCATGTGCAGTGGCTCTTACATGCTTCTTAAACCGTGTATTGCTCATCACAGTAACTGCGTCACACTAACGGCTTAGAGGTACAGGAAAGCAGCAGCAGCCAGTATCACTGGGAATCCTGAAACCAGGAGAGAAATACAAATTTGGGGTCCAATACTCTTTAGATCAAACACAGAGAGTCCAAAAATACATGCCAGAATTATGACAGCTAAACAGAGGCACTTACTTATATGTTTCTGGGGGCTTACCCATGCATATGGAGCAGGTGAAATTTGCTTGGATACAGCTCCCGTTCCTTTAAAATTATACGGAGGATTCTCCCATTTCTGGGCCTTGAAGAACTGCTCTGCTCCACCCCGTAAGTATTCACCATCTGAAAGGCTTATTCTCTCTCTTCCTGCAAATCCACCTCCTTCTGCTGAGTACTTTGAAGTATTCAGCTACAAACATTACAGCCACGCACACTGCTATCACCTGTGTGTATTACGCAGTAAACACAGCTCCAGAGGCCTTTTCTCGCAGTTTGAAAACCAAAAGAAGGCTGTGTTTTCTAAAATGAAATGGAAAATTTTCTCCCCAGCAGCCTGTGAAAAAATGAAGTCTCTTGCCTCCACGTGACAGAGCAGCGTTATCAGGAAGAAAACCGGGAGAAAGCAGGCTGATCTGCAAAGAGCTTTCAGTGCTCGTGAACGATGTGGAATTAGGGTATCTCAATTACTGGTCTACTTTACTTATGAGGTGGGCTTACCCCACAGGGATGAAGGTAGCAGAAAACCTGTTTGATATACAAACTGAGAGAAGAGAACAGAACAGCCAAGGGGAAATAATAATAAAAAAAAAAAAGCTCTCTGCTTCCTCAGGACTCTTTTGCCACAACTACATCTTAGAAAACACCCCTCAAAAAAAAGTTAGGTCTTTTTGGTCTATCTAGGGCCACAGATCTGGGTCAAGCATAAAGCCAGTGTTGGTTGGGTGGTTAATGATAAGGATGAGGCCAGAGCCTCCCCTGGGATACAGCAGCCTGGAGCAGCTGGCCCAGAGGACCAGAGGAGGCAGATACCACTTGGCACCATGCCTGATGACTCACAGACCTGGTGCCAAGGGCTAAGGAGGAACTGTGCTGCGTATCCAAAAAACTTGCAGGTCAAGGGATTCAGAGCTGCCATGATCCACGTGGGAGTGAAAAACAGAGAATCCAGGAACTGAATCCAGCCAGTGGGCCTGAAGTTGGGCTTTTTTCATTGCAGAAAAAAGAGCCGCAAGTAGAAAGATCTGCCTGTGGACAACACATTGCTGATTTTTGTATCACACCTAAAAAGAAGAGACCTCCCCAGCAGGATGTCTCTCTGTACCCTGTCCATGATCTGCACAGTACTGGATTTGTCCTTCCCTCATCTAACTTTGTGCTGGACCTGCTTTTCCCCCTTACCTTCACTGACTGCATTTCCCCTCAAAACATGCTTCTCCAAACTCCAAACACCAAGGGTCACTTGCAAGCTGCCTGTTGCCCTGGTCTGAGCTTCAGATAAGGCAGCACTTAAAGCCTTTGACACCGACTCCCTGGCCTGCAGCATTTGTGCCCTGCTCTCAGGACCAGCTTGCTGGCAAACAGTTACTGAGGTGCTCAGCAAGTCAGGCACTGGTGAAGTTCCTGTGTCCCCCTGTGCTGCAGAGCACCGCTGACTCCTGCAATGTCCTCAGAGGGACTGCAGCCCATCCGCTCCTGTCCTCACGGAAACAACCAACACTGCATTTCAGACAGCCTGTGTGATACCACTGGCTTTCTTTCACCTTTCTTTTACACGCTGAAGATGGTTACATTCAACTTTCGTTGCCTCTTGCCTTTGGAAATAAAATACTTAAAGAAAAGAGCTTGTAAGATCCTGCTCCTACTGATAACCACCCAAGTGAACGTATCACTTAACATTTATGACAACCCAGCCGGATGGAGTCATGGCTGTGATTGATAGCTACACTTAACGACTTTGTGGTTTTGATCAGCTAAGACAGGATCCAAGGGGATTAAATGCTGGATGACATCTCAATGGAAACTGTAGCACTGGGAACACATTTATACGTTGGGATAATGGATGAACATGCTTCTCCAATGCATAAATATTTTAACTTTACAGCTCTGCTGAAAACGGACAGGAAACCTTTTTTCAAACCAAAAGGAATAGCACTTGCATGCTAAGTACAAAGACTCAGAGTGCCTGGATCTCTGACTTTTGCTGACAAAAAACATATAATTTTCTTGATGCATATATTAGCAAGACCTCTATATGCAACTCCCCCTACAATCCTGACAACGTGGTGCCTTATATTCCCAAAACTTGATGGCCAGCGCTCCACAAACACCTCCTAATGAAGTTCAGCTCATTTGAGGCGTATCTGGAATTGATGAAGACACCTTTGACGAGGGATGGAGCCAGTCTGTTGGTGCACAACAGCGGCATTTACATTCTGCAGTGGGGAAGAAAGATATGAGACCGCCATGCACTTAAGTTCAGGCTGTGGATCTTTAACAGGGCTGCAAAATTTAATGGTCCTACCAAGTCGTATCATAAAATGGGGCGAGACTGATGGCTGAACTGGGGCCTATCCCACAGAGTACTCTAAACGCCTACTGGTAGGCACTGGGCACCTTCTGTTTTGGGGTTCCTACATGTCTGCTTTAATAGCCCTGCATTCAGACAAGTGCCTGCATCTCCTCCACAGTTCTGATGTCCCGGTCTGCTTGCGCATTGCCACCTCCTGCATATCAGCTGGTGTCCCATGCAATACGCTGCTGCTTTATCTCTTCCCCACAGCAAAGCTCCCCAGTCTGCTCCAGAGCAACCCTATATGTAACACAGGATGTACAGAATTTTCTGCCAAGGAATGCTGGCTGCTGAAGCAGTAAACTTCAGCTGTCAGCATGGGCAGCAAGAAATAACCTTGAGGCAAAGAAAAGTCAACATTTTCCACAAGGATCCATCTGGCTAAGTAAAGACATTCCCAAAGTAATCTTTCTAAACTAGTACCACTGCCTAAAATAAAAACTGAAAATAAACTCTGGCACTGCTAACCTGAAAAACTGTAGCTACAGTCTTTTTACACTTAATATTTTAATGTGGTATATTCCCATAAGTCATAAGCTATTAATAAATTTGTACGTATTTTAAAAGAAAACCATATTGGAAAACTCAATTTCTCTAGTCATGTATGTAGCTCCCACTTTTCCCGGACCTTTTATTATGTTTTATTACAAAGGAAGCATTTATACAAACATACAATGCATGTGTGTGCTGAAATGCTTCATGTGTAAAAGGCGACCTCCCTGTTCTCGGTTCCAAGACCATGTTATTACCTTGACAGCAGGACATATGAAATAAATTCTGTATTTAAAACAGAAGCAATGAGTATTTCTTGGGAAGCTTGTTTTTAAGAATGGTAGTTGTTTAAACCTGCTGCAAAGTCACCCTGAGAAAGATTACCAGGTAAGTGACAGAATCATAAGTGTGTGCAAGACAAAGCACACAGCTGCAACGCGTGCCCACACTAATGACAACACCCAGCTCACTCCAGGATATCACTTGTATGTGTATACGTGATGCATTTACCCTACATAAGGCATATAGCATTGATGACATTTTGTCCTTGATCCCACAAAGTGTAGGACAGTGTCTGCAAGGTGCTGAGCTCCACCAGGTTTCTCACAGACCAGAGCTGAACCTGCTGTCATTAGACAAGAGGGAAGGACACCAAGGACAGGCTTGTCACTGTGCATTTCACCAGTAGTACCCAAATGGGACCTTGGGGGCACGTGGGGGTAACTCACTGATGCTCAGACTCTCACTGATGTCTGATTGTTTATTTTCCCTTTGACTTGTTCTGCCTTCCCTGTCTCTCTCCCTGCTTCCCACTGAACACCAAGTCTTCTACCTGCTCCATTAACTCTTTCTCTCCAATTGGCCCACAGTGTAAAGATTTTGAATACTACCATGATAAGAAAGGAAAAAAAACACCAAGAGTGACATGGGAAAAAATAAAAAACACATAACACAAAAACCTCATCAAAATAATCACAGGGGTGGGAAATGGGGTGCTGACACTGGTCACCACGGTGATATGCAGCATCTAAATTAAAAGCTTAAGCTTTCCCAATGTACTTACCAAGGAGTTTAGCCTCCTAATTTAGGCAAGAGCACCATCATCCCCCTCCTCCCCACAATGCGCAATCTACCCAGTAGCACTCACTGCTGCGAGATGGTGCAATAAACTGGTAAGCCACGAGGGTTAGAGGATGGAAATATTCCTAATGAAGGAAACTAAACACCCTCTAAAAAAAGCACTTTACTAAATGGGAAGCTGACAGCTAGATAAATGGCAGCACATGAAGCATTCTCCCTGAAAAGTAGAAACGGGTCATCTCGCACATACAAACCAAAAGCAGGCAGAGAGATACCTGGTGTGTCTGGCTGCACGGAGAAACATAAGCAACAAATCAAAGTCTGACTCTGGCAACAAGTGGCACCCGACTTTCTAGAGCAGTAATTTGGGAAATTACTTTTGCTGATCAAAGAACATTAAAAACAGAAGCAAGTCACAAAAATGGATTTTTTTCATACTAAAAATTAAAAAAGGTTATTATACCTCTTAAAATTATTGGTTACAAAAATGCTTAGTGGCTCTGGTTATTAGCTGGGACTCCACCACAGAACTGCTAAAAATGGCCATATGGCCCCAACACCAGTATTCCCATTTATTGGTTAGCAGAAGACATCATGATTCACCATGGTTGTTCTCGGATCCCACAAAAAAAGGCAACTCTTGTGCAGCTTAACAAGACGTGCACCTCAACTACGCTTCTCTACGCTTGTAGATTAAGAACTAAAAGAAGCAGAAGCAGCAGCTGAACACCCAGATCACGTACTGCAATAAAAACCTGGCGTAAGAAAAGTGAAAAGAAATTCAATAAGAACTACCAAGGATCTTGTAACGTGCACGTAACTCCCTGCTTAAAACATCCACAGACTCTCCGTCACTTCACAGGCTAGGAAAGTACATTAGGCATTTCTGCAATAAAGACAGTTTTTGTTATCAGGAAGCCATTTCAATTATATACAATCCTTCCCCTGACATACTGCTTTACTTCTCCTTCGCCTCCCACCAACTTACCCTCCAGTGCACAGAAACGTGTCACCTTCTCCGGCATCAGCTTCCCGTGCTTGTGCTGGCAGTATGCCTCTGCGATCTCCTGTCGGCACTGCTTCGACTTAGCCCGGGACATGGCTGAGATTGCCTCTTTGCCCGTTACCTCGCACTTTGGGGGCTGGTCGTACCGCACTTCAGGGGAGCTGTTTCCGCTTTTTGTGAGATGCTGCTGCTTGGGAGGCCTGTGAATGTCCTTCAGATTGCTGTTGCTGCTGCTGTTTTTCCCAGGCTGATCACCCAGCTGCACCACCTCGTTGGAGCTCTTTCCCAGCAGCGAGTTCTCCTTCACTTTCTCCTCTTCCAGTTTCTTTCTCAGATGCTCCTTTTGCTTGCTTAGGGGTTTTTTCACCAGCTCAGACTGGTGTTTTTGTCTCTGAGTCCTGGGAGCAAAGTTACTGTTATCAATGTTTTCAAAGTCCTTGGGGACTGAATTTTCATTATTGCTGTCCGTTCGTGTTTTCTCTTTCGGTCGGTGGGAAAAATAGCCATCCTGCAAATGGGGAAAAAATTACACTCTTCTTACTGAAACAGTCAAATCACAAGTGTTGCCAGCATTTCATGCATGAAAACTTAAAATCAGTAACTACCCAACATACTGAGAATAACCAACATCATGTTAGGGTTCATAAAGGAAAATCGAGGCCGAGAAAATCACCTGAGCTGCCAAAGGCCGTGCAGACAACCACACCATCACCCCCTTTGTCACCGAGCCTGAGACCAGCCTCATTTTGGATGGAGCAGGGGTACACAGGTTAGTGAGCAGTTGGTCAGTGGAGAAGAACAGTAAAAGAGAGGAACTTCTGCAGCCTACCTGAACCCCCCACGGGCTGCACCACTTTGTGCTGCAAGTTTCTGTGGACAGCAGGACAACGGGTGTCCCACAGGCCAGGCCTGTGTCTGCAGCCTGCTGTGCCCACAGGTGGAGGGAGGGGATCCCTCCCCTCTGCTCAGTGCTGCTGAGGCCGCACCTGCAGTCCCGTGTCCTATGCTGCGTGGCTGTCAGAGCCCTGCAGAGGTTGCCCAGAGGCTGGGGAGTCTCCTCCTTGGAGATCTCCCAAAGCCGCCTGAACACAGGCCTGGGCCCCCTGCTTGGTGTGGCCCTGCTTGGGCAGGGGTTGGACCAGATAGCCCTAAAGATGAGCTTGGAGCCAGGCTGGCAAACTGCATGGCTGTATAAACGCTAACCCTGGTGAAGGGAGGTGCGGGACAGCAGAGGGGGTGCAGGCACCGCATCCTCCTCCAGCTGCAGCACAGCCTGAGGGCTTAGGCCAAAGCATGCCCTTCAGCAGCACTTCAGGCATGGGCAGCCTTTGACACCCTTTGTGTCGGCTTGAGCCGATCACACTCTCATGGGGTCAGACAGGCATGAAAGAAGTCCTCAGCAAAAGGGTTGAACTCATTAGAAGAACGCACAAAGAACAGTAAAACATTTGGCTTCTCCCAAAGGCTGGTGAGACCCGGCTACATGGCTCCCTTCTGACCTTCGCAAACCTCTCCTAGCTGGCATGCAACCAACAAACTGGATGAACATATGAACAGGAAAAAGATCGTAAGACAGAAAAGAAATAGGACTATCCCAGGGATCCTAGAGAGAACAGGGAACATGGTAATCTGTTCTAGGAAAGACGTGAAAGTCTAGAGCAAGAAGCACTTACCCGCGTTAATGAATATAAAACAGGAGACTGTCAGGTAGCCAGCAGCGGGTGAGGTTGAGCTGCTTGGCTCCAACCACAGAAACAAGTCTTCAGCTACCAAGGGACACAGTTTTAGACCCAAATATCTCCACTTACTAAAGCATTCAACAGCAGATGAAATAAACGGGGAATTGTTACTAAAAAATCTGAAGGCAGGGTTACAAATATTGATAGACCTTTTCCTGTCCAGTTTTCTTCCCACTCCTGATAGACGAAATAACCAAAGTTCAGTGGTTGCCAAATGACAGCATCAGCTAACGATAACTGATGGCAGTCATTCTTAGCACCTATGAGCCATATTTCATATCCCAAACATTCTACCAACATTACCTAATTGTTTCTCCCACCTCTTCTGTGAGGAACCGTTGAACAGTCAGATTTTACAGACAAAGGCGGCTGAGATAATGACTTGTCCAAGGTCACACAGAGAGCCAGTATCACTTTGACCTCTACAGCTCAGCAATGAGATATGTTTCAATAGTTTATTCATTAAGATGTGTTTTTGTGAGTGACTGAAGTGATGCTCTCACCAAGAATATCTCAGCTTGCAAGTAGCTTTAGCTATCACACATGGAATGCAGAGACTTTAAAAAAAATCAGACAAAATATTTTTATTTTGGAAAAAGTGCACATTTCCAAAAAATGTATGTTTCTAATTCTTAAGGGCAAAAAGCACATGTAAAATCTTTTTTTTTCTCTGTCTTTTTATAAAGCAGAGAAAGTGTGTTTTTTTTAATCACAGTGAGAGAAAACAGAAATGTACAAAAAAGTTTCAAAACAGCACTTGATCCCACAAATGATCAAACAAAAAGAAAACATACTTATCCTATATCTCTAATAGATCTTCAAAGAAAAAGACCCCTGAACCCAGCAGCAAACTGCAAATAGGGCAAGACAAATGTGAAGTTTATTAACATCGTTAAAACATCTCTTCCAAGGTGCCGCTGAGTAATGGCCTGACACGTCAGATGTTTGATAGCTGTCAGGTTTCCTTTGTTGTTCACCCAACTTGGAAACCTCAGGTTAGTGATGCCAGTGGTACATTTTGACTTGCTTTCATTTAATGCACTTACAGCAACATCTTGCATTTGTATACATGAGGTAGCTCTGAAAATTTAACTGTCCTGCAGTTATGTTACCTCTAAGCTCTTGCTGGAGCTCGCCTTTATCTCTCATTGCATACTTAAACGCAAGATGCCCTGCACTGCTGTCCTGCTGTGGGCACAGCTCAAGCAAATTGCCAGCAGGCATGAAGATGCTGGCAGGGCAGCAGCAGCAGCTCTGGACA
Source organism: Heteronetta atricapilla (assembly GCA_011075105.1). Taxonomy (NCBI): domain Eukaryota; kingdom Metazoa; phylum Chordata; class Aves; order Anseriformes; family Anatidae; genus Heteronetta; species Heteronetta atricapilla. The sequence continues at coordinate 9,094,418 of CM021744.1, forward strand.
CAGCTGCACTGTGGTAGGGAGGGAGCCAGCAAACCCCAGCCCGTTTCAGGAAATGGCTGTTACTGTTCCCAGACCAAAACAGATCTTATCTTTGAGTTCAGTCTTGGGTTTAAGCCACCGTCACAGAGCAAGTCTTTCTGTCTGGTGTGCACAGCCACGTCGACATGGGGAGCAGCCCCTTCTTGTGTGTATGACTGCTAATGTCTTTCACATCTCATATATGTATGTATATACACACACACATACAGCTATATGCCTCATCGAACTTATACAGACTGCAAAGAACCAGAGCAAACACTCTGATTCTTCTTTAACACATATATAGCATCCCTTTTGAGGGTAGCAGGCTGTACCCAGCTTGCAGTGAGGCAGGAACCTGGGGTCACTGCATGGATGGCAAGAGGCCTAACCACACCAGGTCACCCTGATATCCACACGAGGCTGCAGGATCAGCTGGCCAGGTCCTGGTGATGGAGCAGTGCCCCTGTGAGGCTCAAGTCCATGCCTGGCCAGCTCGCATGGTGTGGGGCTGGGTACAGCTTGCTGCTCCTCCTTTCTAGCCATCAGCACACTCAAGGCCACCCACTCTGAATCTACAAACTAATAACATTTACTTCATACTTATGAAACAGCCATGTAGATAGCATCCTGATGGCAACAGCTAATTGAGTGCACAGAAGTGTGAAAGTAAACAGCAGGCTCTTTCCTGGCTTCTTTTTTTTCCCCTTGGTTATATGAAGCTTAAATGCAAGAGGCATCATAAATGCTATTAATTCCATTAATAGAAATTTTATGCCCCAAACACAGCCTGAGCTATTCTTTGTAAGTAGTCCTTAAACTTCAACAAGTTGCATATGTGGAATGTGAAGGAAAATACAAAAAAGCAAATGAGAACTTCATGTGTTGGGTTTCAATGACAGCAGTGTCATTGTTGCAGTAATGGAAGTGCCCTTATGGTTAGTTTTCCTTGGTAATCCAGTTTAAAGCACTTCCTGTCTGTAACTGGCGCATTCTAGCATGCAGCAAGTCAGGGCCAAAATACCTGGCTACAACAATGGGAAAAAGTCTGTCTTCTTCATTAACCTGATGCTGTGATAGGATATTTCCGTCCATCTTGGCAACTCTCCCTCTCTCAGCCTGACTCTTGCTAAATGATTTTCCTCTCTAAGCTAAAAAAAAAAAAAAAAAAAAAAGTAAATAAAAATCCTAATTTTTTATGGCAAGTGGCACGTTGATAAAGGAGAAAGGAGAGGAGAGCAGACTTCCACTGTTGTTTGTTTTTAGTGATAAGTCTTCTAACGCCCACATGAGAAACTGGTGTGAAATTTATCCATTGGTAAGGGGCCTTTCAGCCCCGACCTGATGACCCATCCAGAACTCTGTAGCATGAAAAAGCCTTGAAAGATGAGGTATGGGCCCATTCCTGTTACAAATAGCATCTGACATGATAGGAGTGGTAAAAAGCTGTGATGAAACCTCAGGAGAAAAAAGCAAAGTAAACAGAGTATTTACTGGCGTATGGTTCACCTCTTTAAACTCTTCTCCCCCTTCAAGTGCTTTCCTCCCCTCTGGGAAATGCTCTTCCAACTTTACACGCTGGAATTTGAGAAGACAAATGTATCATAAATGCTTCAAAGGCAGACACAAAACTGAGCTGGCTTTACCCGCTCCCTGCCTGGGGGCACAGAGGAGACCACAAAAGCTCACTGCAGAGACAACAGGAGCCAGGGCTAAAAATACAGCCCCATCTGCAGAGCAACTATGCCAACCAGGAGCTGTACGTATATACACATGTATATTTATACATACACACGATGTATATATATACACACTGACAGATGAAAGGGCATGTAACAAATGCCACAGTTGGACACAGTCAGATTCCAGCCTCACACAAGCCCAGGGCTCCCACACCTGCTGACGCAGTTATTAAATGCCACCAAGCCAGAAATCCCCATTCCCTTAACGCTGCATTTCTCTTTCCCAACTTTCACCAAGCCAAACATGATTTGTACAGCAGAATGGCTTCAAGATAGGATCCATACGTGACAGCAGGATGCACGTGGTTTGCAGGGCGGGGGAAACAAAGCCCAGTGCTCAGAGCTTGAAAGCCTGAAAGAGCAGCAGCTGCTGACAATGAACCATGTTCGTCTGCAAAGTTTGGGGGCAAAAGCAGCACATCTGGGGTTAAGCTGGCTACAGGAAGATGGGCTTAACTTGCTCTGCAATACTTATTTTACAATGCTGGATTCATTGCAGCCTTTATGTGCTATGGATGTCTAAGATACTCAAGTCAGAACAAAGTAATCCTGGAGAAGAATGACGGAGAAACCAGGTGGTGCACCCACTGTGGCAGTACCACGGGACCTATGTCAGTGGGCCTGCTGTTTGAAAAGTCATCCAACTTTTGTCTAGCTTTGATTAGCTAGATATCTTCAATACCTCCTCATCGATCTGTGCTTGCAAACTACATTGAATACACTGAAAAAAAAATGGAAAATTGTACCAGGACCAAATTAGGAGAGACTATTAATACAGCCTGTACGTATCCACAGACAAAAATCAAAGCCATTTTTCAAGCCAACACCTAACAATGCTTTTTTTTTTTTTTTTTTGTCACAGCACAAACCTAATCTCATTCACACAATGTTCAGAAAAGATATTATGAAAATCACCATTTCAGTTGTTGTAAGCGAGTAATTTCCTAGTACAGCCACAGATCAAAATAGGCTCTACCCAAAACCACCTCATTCGAGAGGGCTCCCCTATAATAATCACTGAGCATTGCAGGTTTCAAACACAACACATGCTGCCCAAGAGCCTACGTATTTGTCCTGTGTTTCCATTACCCTCCTGGCAAAACACTCCCGTTCTGGCTGATCCCACCCCACCAGTGCTTCTCCAGCAGCCTGGGAGCACCATGGCTTCCTGTCAGGGACATGGCCTTCTGGCGGGGCTTTGTGTTTGTAGCTCAGTCAAGAAACACCCCACTCCTCCTGCCAGAGAAAGCCATTCTGCTGTTGTGGAGGAGCACAGGAACAGGTCAAAGTATCCCCCCCATTTTAAAAGCCACCTCTGTTTATATCTTCTATAAAGAAACCTTTGGAGGGCTCTCCTTGCTGTGCAGCACCGTATTTCAGAGCTCACGTGTGACACTGTGGATGTCTGTCAGCTAACACAGGCCTGAGAGAAGGATTTCCACAAACAGTCCGAGCTGTATCTGGCCCTCAGCAGCTGCGTGGAGAGGCGAGCTGCTGCGTGCTCCATGGCGGGAGCGTCCATCCTGGCAGGGAGAGCTTTAATGACACCGGGGCCTCCTCTGCGTGTGCGCAGGCCGCGACTCAGCAATAGCAAGGGAACGCTCCCAAACTGGGAAGGAACACTCTGTATCCAGGAGTGAGCATGAGATCACGGCCAATTACATGCTGATTGCCACCGATGCTAAGAATAACAATTTAACATTAATGAAAAAATAACGTTTTAAGCTCGGAGCCACTGCATGTAGCGAGAGTCTGAATTCTGCTCCAAACCCTGTTCAGGCTTCATTTCGCCCAACTCCATCCTGAGCGTGTTTTATTAAAGTATCCATCACACAAAATGTATGCTCTTTGGCATATTAGCCACTATTTCTTTGGTGACTGAGGGTCTGAGGCTCAGGTACTGTGAGCCTGAGTAGGTTTGAGGTCCCATCTGCCCCAGGTCGCTGTGGAGGCAGGGACGCAGAGCCTTGGCGATCCGTCAGGAAGGCCTCAATGGACTGACGCTGTTCCCTCAGACACACCACACAGCAGCTGCCCCTCACCTCATCTGGGGCAAAAATCCAGACTCCTAAAGACAGCCGTTTCTAATGTTGACAGGACTTTAACAACAGCCCATTAACATCCTCAAGGCTCTGTGGGTGCAACAGGCAGCAGCTCATCCCGGCCCCAGCTCGTTTATGTACCTCTGGCTACTGCCTCTCTGCGCTATTTGAACTTGTATGTGTTCTACACTTTGTGTTCCAGTCAAGCACATCCAAACAGAAATATGCATTTGGGTTTGCTCAGCTTAGGAAGTCAAGGTCTCACAACATCTTTCACTAACACTTCTATAAGCTGCATGCTGCAAGAGAAGTGAAAGGCTGGGACTGCAATATTGACCGAGAGAAAAACTGCTGTGAGCCAGCAGCTCGCCTTGGGGTGTCCCAGTGTCCGCCTGGAACACGTTACCAAGCCTTTAGGAATCAACTCATGCAGCTTCCAGCTGACCCTGGATGGAGTGCCTCTGCTGACAACCAGCACCAGACACTGTGAATGTTAATTTTGGCAGTGTGCAAAAAGCCAACACTAGAGCAACTTCAAATCTGCTTTCAAAGCCATAACCTAATGTGCAGACAAGTCAGCAGCCACAGGGACATCAGAGCAAGCTCCGGCTCTGCAGGCAGCCCTTTTGCGTTTGAGGGCTCTGACCCGAAATACTGAACCCAACACAAAGGGCAGTTCAACGCCGTGCAGAGCATCTCCTCCTGACAGTAAGAATGTGCTCCCTTCACAGGGCAAGTTATTCACTGTGTGATTCCTGTTACCGAGGAAGTCCTACAGGTAACATGCAGATGGATGGGCCATGTGCAAGCAAGCCCTGAGTGGTGAATGCTCACAGTTTTGCTTTATCTGGCACAACTGACTTTCTCTCCAGGATGAATGAATTGCTGTCTTTTTTTGTATTGAGAGCATACTCTCATCCTCTTGCCACTGGCAAAGCACAGTACCTTCAGGCCATGACCGGGCCAACCAGAAACACACATATGCCACAACATAGCCACAAAGTGTCCCCTAAATACAAAGCACTGGGCATGCTGGCCTTGAGGACAAGGTATAGAAACTCCACACTATAGAAAATGGGCTTTTTATTTTTAGGTAACAAAATACATCAAAACATATGTGAACGTACGTGGGCAGTGGGCAGTCATGCAGGCCTCCACGATGAACAGAGTGCCCGGAGCTGGTGCAGACACTTGGTCTGCCAGGGCAAGCTCTGTGGCTGCAGGACCCAGCCAGGCACAGAGGTGACGAAGAGCTTCAAACACACCTCATGTATCAAAGCCCAGCAGAGAACTGGTCAGCTTGTACATGGCCATCTATTTTGCCTGTCTTGAAGCCAAGAAGGATTTAAACAGCGCTATAGGAGGAAGATAATTAAAACAAATCTCCTCTTTGTTCGGTATTAATTACAGCTCTGTGACATGTTATTTTGTAATGCTTGTAAATTGTTCAATAATGATACCTTCCAATTGCCAGGGAAGTCAGCGGATGGCATCTCTACAAGCAAGGGCTGCTCCTGGACTAGATCCTTCCCTTTGCACTCTGGCCTTTGCACACTTGAGGGACATTTCTTCTTCCAACTCAAAACCTTTCCCCCCAGCTGAACTACAAACATTACACTATGGTCTTCAGAACAAGAGAAGAAATTATAAATGCCCCTCATGTTGGCTCTGAAGTCCTATTCCATCCCCATCTTGAGTTGTCCCAGTTTGGGGTCTGAATTGTGACCGTCTGCTTGCTCCAAACCAGCCCTGGAAGTGCCTGAAGAGGCTGAACCTGAGCGCTCTCTACACCAGGCAGCCCAAAGCCACAGGCTCAAGACTCTGCTAACACCGCATCAAGACAAAATCATCCCAAAGAAGCTTCTCCAGACAATTTAAGCCACAGGCTGCCAAAAAAAAGGAGCACAATCAGCTCCCATAGCTAATTCTTGAGGTAGTTCCCTTTTCTGTTAGAATCCAAGAAAAAAACAAACTTCTCCATCACTGTACAGTAAGACCGACAGTGCATTTATCTGGAGTCATCCCAGCTCTTCTGCTAGAACCATACAGAAAGATAGTCACCAGAATGACAGTAAATAATAATTAAAAAATAAATAAACTAAAGTCACACCAAAGAATTTCTGAGGCTGTGCATGATGACAGGTATCATTGCCTCTGATCAATGTCACGGATTTCAGCATCCTTCAGATACTAATTTCAACAGCTCAGAAGGCCACTAGGTGAAGGGAGGTGATTTCCCAGGCAGGGCAGGGCTCATCCTGCTGTTACCCGTCCCATCACATCCATGGGTTTCACACTACATTACAGATCATGTCCACGTGCTTCTCACTACAAACCAGGCTCTCCTCTGCCTGAAATCCTCGTGCAGCAAGAGGTGGGCAGATGTGCTGCCACTCCATCAGAATGAACATGAAATTAAGAACTTTAGTCGAGGACGTGGCTGCTACGCCATGAGACCCTTGAAAAACTGGTGCTTCTGGCAGGTTTGGACAAGAGCACAGCCAAAGAGAGCAGATGGAGAAAAGACAGCAGATGTTAAAGTAGTCAGCTTTGTCCATATGTTTTTCCATTTCGCTATAATAAGTACATTGTACTCTAATTGTCAGGGGCTGAAGCCTTGTGAGAAACATTCTGCGAGGAACCTGTGAAGTTGCTTCATGCCTGACATTAAAGAGGGAGGTACAAAAGGTGAAAACAAATGTATTGATTTTGATCTTGAAAGCTACTCAAGATGAAAGATGTAATTGTATCAAATACAGTCTCCTCTGCTATGTAAAAAGATCATGAGAAAAAGCAATCATTTGGGTTTAAGGTGTTTATTCTGATACTTGGAAAAGCACCAGTCCTTCAGGATGCAGTGCCAACAAACACTCACAGGCCCTGCCTGGCCAAGACTACGTTGTTAGACTGGTGTTAAGGCTGCAGGGTACCGGGTGGGCCACCAGGCAGCACAAAGCCACCTGGGGACCCTGCCCTGGGACATCTGCACCAGAAAGAGACTGGTTGGAAGATTATTGATCCCCCTCCTTTCCAAAATGTTACCATTGATATACAGATTGTTTTAAAATAAACTTCCACAGTGTGTTCCAAAACATTAGAAACAACATGGTAAAAATGTCATAAATATAAAATGCCTTTTTTTTTTTTTTGGACACATACTATTTTTGCAACATGGAAAAACATTCTGTTTTGAAATAGAATAAAAACGGCTTCAAAACTCTGGCTGCTTTCCTCCAAACGGTTTCTTGCTAACATGTGACTAACTTTCAGAGTGATTTAGATTAAGGATTAAAACATACAGTATCCCTCAAGAGACAAGACAGGTTTTCACATTTCCTCCAGCTTAGCACTGTAACCGAACGAGCAGCCATTTTGTATTAACACGAATTTCATACGTTCATCCAGTTATTAAAAATTCCAGAATACTACTAGAGGGACTCGTGAAAGCAAATACCCACAGTATTTTAAAAATTGCCAATTTTCCTTTCTGCTAACTCAAGCTTTTTAGGGAAATTTGTACTTACACATAAGGACTGGAAGACACCAGAGACTCGTCACATTTTACTCAGTCTGTAAGAAGACTTGATTTATAACCAGGAGCTGCCCCCAATTTACAAGTGTTGTTCCCTTTCATACGATGCTTGATCTCATTAACAGACTCCAGACCCACGCATGCAGCTCTTCTCCTGGCAAGGGTCCCTTCCAGTCAAAGTCGCCAACAGTAACATCAACACTGAGACAGTGCAGCCTTTTTTTGAGTGTCTGTATATACTCATGCACACATATATACGCACATATGTATCTGTACACAGTTCAGTGGCTTCCTCCTCTGCTCTGCGGCGCATTTCAGCTGTGCCCCGGTGCGGGTGATGGCACGATGCGCCGCTCCTTCCCAGGCCAGCAAGCCCTCCGCAGCCGCTCCTGCTGAGCAGCTGTCCCGGAACATTTACTGGCATTTTCAAGCCTTCTGGCCTCATTTCAACTCAACCACATCTTTGAACAGAATTCACCACAAAACTAGGAAAGAGATGAGGCCTGACAGTGCAAAATGTGGTTTTTGAGGAAGCTCAGGAAAACCCTGGAGGCTTGTCTTTTTTTTTTTTTTTCCCTACAGCTTCTTCCCAAGGGAAGGTGGATCATATAATCCTCCCAAAGCAGAGTTCAGACATGAAGGAGCTTACAAAGAAGTCAGCACTTTCTCAAGGGAAAGGTAATTTAAATGACTTTTCATAGTAACGTCTATTATTTTGTAGTCCTTGAACAGGACCTCAAACAGCCCTTGAAAAAACCTGCAGTTTTGGAGAGCAAAAAAGCAATGGATACTCACGCCCCAAAACTTTTTAACGGGCGTTCCTGGCTCCTGCTGGAGAAGGCCTGGTCCTGGAGATGGCCCCGGGCTGGGCCTTGCCCCATGGCGCGAGGAGCTGGGCAGGTGGTGGTGGTTTCTCCTGAGGGTTATCTAGGTGGTATTTTCTCCTGAGGGTTATCTCGATACCAAAATGAAAATGGGATGCTCCATGTTTTTAATTATCGGCAAATTGCACTGCTTAATTATCCGACAAGGGCGCCCCAGAGAGATCACCCTATACAAATACAGAACGCACGATGTTTACAGGATTAGCGCTCAGGCATGAGTGCCTGCAGATAGCCACACTGCACACCCACTGCCAGCCAACCTGTTCATCAGTTCCCCAACTCACCAACACATTTCTTCCTACCTCCCCTCTCAGTGACCCATCCCATAACAAGTAACACGGCTGTTTGAACTGAATTCCTTTGCTTTCATCTTTATGTCTTTCAGCCAAAATTCAGCCAACATAGACTTCATATCTTTCAGAGGAGTAGTAAACACTTGAAATTGCTTCCTGGTGGCTTGTTATTAACTAGATTCCAACTAAATTCATCTGGAGAACTATTCCAACTCACATCTAAACAATCTTGAGCAGCCCAGGGTGAACTGCTGAGATACACAATTGGATTTCTGGCAGCTATGGAAATTAAACATAATTAAAATATGGATGGTAGAAACCAAAGACCCCCTCACATACAAATGAAAACATCCTTGTAAAATACGGTCAGTTTAGCACAAACATATTCAACCTTAATTAGGTAGAAAATCTATTTAGAGAAATACAATGCAAAGAATAGTAATGAACTTCAGGATTACATTTTGTTACTTGGAGGGAAAAAACACAAATAAATGGGAAGTAATTGGAGCTTATTTAATAGTCTCAGTCTAAGAGCTTGAACAACTATAATCATTAAAGACCCTGCAGTGATCTTCTACTGATAAATGTTGTTAAATCAGAATTACAATACGACAAGCATGAAAAGCAAAGCCTATTAATATGAACAGCACTAGAAGAAACAGATTCATTTCGAGCTTTTTTCACCTGCCCAGTACCACAAGAAGTCTTTGAACCAAATGTTAAGGAATTAAAGGTCTCCACGTTTCCTCTCATTTTGAACGAGACTGAAATACAAACACTTAATAAGCATGCTGACTGCAGGGTGGCTGTGTGTAAGCAATGGCTATCCAGTACTGGATACGTGTCAAAACAAAACTTGGCATTTACTGGTCAAAAGGAGCAAATAGATCCTTTTGTGCAAGTCTCAAGCAACTGCTCCTGGACCCTAAGGACTGAACTGGATGGATGGACATTTTCAACACCTTCTCATAGTACAGATCTGGTAAATTTGGTACCACTTTTTGCTGGTGAAAGAAACTCTTCTACCATTTAATTTCCACCCACGGAAGGCAGCTTATTTCTAACCATCTTTTCTCTTTCTCGTCCTTTCCCCTGAACAAAAAGACATGCTGAGGTAGAAAGACTGTCCTCCTTCTCCAAGGACTGCTTTAAAGTCCCTTTCCCTATAAGTTATTCCAGATCTGCCCCACAGTCTGCCCCCAAAATGCATGTCCATCTTTGTCATTCCTCTGCTGGGGAAGCAATGGACGTGCTCAGGCCAGGCACGCTTCACCAGCAGCCTACCCACTGGCAACCGCAGAAGTCTGCCTCCCATCACAGCTGCCTGTGGTTTGGATTCAATAGCCAAATTTTCCACCCATGTGAACTGGCATGATTTCTGTAGGCCGATGGATGTGTGCCAACCAGTGCTGGGAGATGACTTAAATGGAATTAAACTCGAGCCCCCATTAAATTGAAGGCTCGAGCGCTAACATTAACTCTGAAGGCCGCCCTGTCCTCTTGGCCGCAGGTGGGACTGCCAGGCCTGTCAGGAAAAGGGCGGGTTGGCTATCAGCCTGTACCGTCACAGCATGTCCTGCAGCCTCCCACCCGGAGCTCTGTCAGAAGCAAGGAATCACTGCACGCTCAGGCACCGATCACCTCCTAGCACAGACACATTCCTTACTGACAGAACTGGATGAAAAGCACAGCGCAATATTGACTTAGCCAGTCACTAGCCATCGCCTATGAATGCAGAAAGCTGAAATCACAATACACCCCATTGTTTTAGCTAACATTACCGTGTTAGTGCATCATAAAAATGCTTCCTTCTAAGGGCAGCCACGTGCCCTGCAACTACAGCAAAGGCTTATTTGTGATCTGCAGTTCATCATGTGAATAAACTTTACCCCAGAGACACTAAGGAAGTATACCAGCCTCTTCTGAAAGCACGGGGAAGCTCAGCCCCTAAGAACGCTTTTTTACTCCTGGAGGCCGCACAGCTCAGTAGCTTCTCACGTGCCACGAACATGCGGTGCCGTACCTTGCCACGTGGCTACGAGCACTGCGTCCACACATATAGCAGTATGTTTTAACAGGTATCTGCCATTCTATCTCCTCACCTGTGGAAACTGCCATTCCCAACTATTCAGAGAACCAAAGCTATGGTTTGGATGTCTACCACGAAACCTTGCCCCATGCTGGCTGGGAACAACTGGCATCCCTGAGAACTTGCTCTGGAATATCCCCTCTTACTCTCCCAGCAATCTGTTTCCCATTGAGAAAACACTAATTGCTAACAAAATGTTTGATCAAAGCAGCAGCTTTGGGCTTTATAATAAGGTCATCTGCTCATTCACCCAGCAGAGTGTTAGGCTCCACTCTCAGTCCTCTGAGCCCTCGTCCACGAGCAAGACGTGGGAAATTATGCAAGCAGCTTCAGCCTGAGCAAGCTCCTGCTTGCATACCTAGAGCTTCATTGGATCAGCCTCTTCTCAATTAGCCCAGGTTTCATTTGGAGGGAAAAAATAAAATAATTTACTACTACACCTAACAAGCAATGAAAAGTGAAAAGCAGGCCTTGTCCATCATGACTTTCTCATTTGTGTCTTCCTCCTATCCCCACATTCTAAAGCACCAAAATAATGTAAATTGAGTCTGATAACTTCAACTTTGGATCTACAAAATAGGTATTATGTGAATTTTTATCAGATTTACCTGGGATTTTGATTGGTCATCTACATGATCAGCACTAGTCCAAAACAAGCTCAGTGGCAATATAATGCCACCAGTAGGTGACAGTGCCATTATTTCTACTTAACTGGAATTAAATGGGTAGTGGAAATTGCAAGATGAAGTTAGGACCTTCGGCCGTTCAACCAGACACTCTTTTCAGTCAATTGCATTTTTTTTCTTGATTTTACAGCATTCATCAGTTCCCAACAACCACTGTGATAGAGGTGAAAGGCAAAACCATCTTTCATTCAGAACCATGTTTACAGGGAGGAGCTGCTAGTGACTGACACTTTCAGTGGTGCTTTCTCTCTTGTGGCCAATGGGAATGTGAATCACGGCTTCCCCTCTGGTTTTGTATTTCAAGCCTGGTGTGCAAGACAGGACTGTAGGAGAGTTTTCCTTTACAAGTATATTTAATTATCTACAACAACCTTGATGTACGTGCTCCTGTAACAAATATTTTAAAAATAAACTTTGTTCTGAAAATGTCTTGATTGCTGGGACACAACTTCATTTGCAGAGAGCGCGCAATGATGTACATAATATGGTCTGTGCTATTTTCCAAAACAATCACTTCCTGTTAGTATTTTTACTATGCCAACCAATCCAAATATCAAAGTGACACCTGACAAGTATAATGCTGTACATATTTACCAACAGAATAATAGTGCTCCAGCAAAGTAATCTTTCCAGAGGTTTGAAATAAACAAAATCTCTTTCAAATCTTATTTAGGATGCAAAAACTAGAAGTATGAGGGCACTGTCAGAAATCTTCCTAGTGGAATATCGCTATTACAGATTTGAAGCTAAATTTCTAATCCACATTTTTAAGGATGGATATATCAACAACTTCACACAAAGAGCACTGCCTGGGACACACACGTATCGTGTCTTTTGTGATGGGTGCAGATAAAGCACAGCCAGCTTGCAGTGGCCATTTTCTTGGTTCTTTCCCTACATTCAAGGAAAATGCCTAATATTAGCCTGTTTTGTCTGCTGACCCATTACATTTCAGTCACATCATGCTGCTATGAGAGAAGCAGCAAATTCAGCAGGTTGCTGCTGTAGGCAGCAGACTGCTTCCCATGGAAGTGGCCTGCAAAACCACCAACGTCGCAGCCCTTTCCTGGAAAAGCCCCTTGTGCTGATGAGTTGCTTAGACTTCCCTTCCTAAGCGCTGGGGCCAAACTCTGACCCCAGAATATCCGCACTGCACCCACTCACAGCTCCACCAAGCCACTGCTGCCGGACCAAAAAGAGGCAAGGAGGAAGAGCGCCAGGCTCCCTGAATTCTCCCTTTGCCTTCCCACCTCTCCCGGCCATCGTCCCCTCGCCAGACAGGATGGCACAGAAGCATTTACTCAGGACTGCGCTGCCCAGAATACCAATGCAGCCCAGCAATGAGCTAAAGAGCAAACAGGAAGGAGGGAAAAAGCCCTCTGCCACTGAAGAAACAAATAGCCGGAGATGAGCTCTCCCAGCAGGTACCACATTGCAATTCTGAGCGTGGCTGTATCGGGACCAGCTCTGGTGACAGAGAAGGCTCCTCGAGGAAAACAAGCTCCAGGTTCTTACTGCTTATAAAGGCAAGGCCACTTCTTGTTGTCAGCAGATCTGAAATTGTTGCCCTTTATTATCCTTTATTAGCATCCAATGATGTTAGCCAAGCGGATGTGAAGAAATCTGATCCAAGCAGAAGCCTGCTGTAAATACTGATGTGAAGAGATGCATTCTGCGTGCGATAAAAGCTGAGAATGAGCTGTCGTTTTTACTTAGTTTAACTTGTGCACTGTCCTTTATAATAGCAAAAGCCTTTATCACAAAGAAACAACGTTAGCCTCTGTCTATGGCCCAGATTCTCATTATGCTCAAAATAATTTTATGCCCTCCAAAAGCAAGGACTTTGAAAGCCTGTGAAAATCTGCATGGGCTATTACTGGCTCCCAGAGTTGCTCAAGAGAAATTCAAAAAGAGCAGACATAGGAATCTATTAGGCAACGCTTTCTCTTGGCACTGAAATCTCTAAGCTAATGAATGCTTTGGAAAAAGCAACAAGATTACTATCATTCTTAATTCTTCGACCAAATGATGAGCTGGGCAGCTTCCAGTAAACAAGTGGTTTGTGATAATTTTATACAAGCAATTAAAGTAAGTGGAGAGTCACTTGAATTATTTTTTCCTTCCCTGTTTGTGAATAAACGTGTGCTACTTTGCCAAAACTCCCCACAGACACAGAAAATTGCAGCAGAGCAGCCAGGAGTAGAAGTCGAGAAAGTCCCTGTTCATCTTATCTGCCATCAGCTGCCACGAGAGGGGGACGTCAATCACAGTGTTGCACAACAGCTCTAACTGCAAATTCCTCTGCTCCGTACAGTCAACAAGACCACTCCTGTACCCAAGTGTGTTAGTTTAGTGCCCCTTTTACAGACCGAGGTGAAATGCTGACAGTCCCCACCCAGAAACCAATACAAAGGAGAAAGTCAGCTGCATCGTTCCCATGCACATGCAGGGTGTTTGGGCACAGTCACAGCAATGTCATCCAGCCCCTGGCCATTCAAAGATGCCATGGGGGACTATTTTTTGAATCACAACCAGCAACTGGTAAATCAGTTGTTCATTATTCTTTTTTTTTTTTTTTAAAGCTGGAATATTCTGTATCACCAACAAAAATGCACGGGCAGAACACAAAGATGTGAGTTAAGTATGCGTTTTTAACTGTATCGAGCAATCGGATTGTTTGCAATGCTAGTTATGCTACGCAGTATCTGTATTTCAATGCAATCTCCTAGAAGAAACGAGTACATTTTATAACATACTTCCAGGTATTTAAAAAGGGGGTTGGGGAACTGGCTGGCACAGAAATTTCTGAACCTGTACCTGTAGCCCGCCAAATACTTATCTAATTGAAAGAAAAACCTTTAAAAAGAAACCTTTAGGAGGAAGACTTAAGGCTATGAACCTCCAGCATCACTTTTTCTCTCCCTGGATGAAAACTGTGCTTGTGGATTGATGTTAGACCTGTATGTGTGTGAAGGCAACACCCCAGAGGGCTAGGGAAGCGAGACAATTCAATACGGAGCACCTCCCAGGAACACGGGATCCACCAGGAGGAAAGGTCTCCCACGGGCACATCAGTGGCAGGAACAAGGCAGCACTAGCAGTGCAGCAGCTGGTGCCTGATGACTCGGAAGTAGGCATGACAAAAGCAGAAAAATATATTTATTTCTGCTGCTTTTCTAGGCATCTGGGGAGGCAGAGGGGGGAGAATGGTGAAATGAAGAGTTTCCAACCCCAGGAAAAAAAAAACATGCATCAAGTCAGATGAAAACTGCAAGAAAATGGTTATCCGCTACAGATACATACACACACACACATATATATGTGGGCAGAACCAAATGTGCAAACTATAAGACAATTACCTGACATGAAAAAATAAGCTGACAAGTATTTGCAGGAAATAATTTAACAACAGTCCTCTTCACTGTAAGTCTGGCATTCACAAAATGCAAAAGAAAAAAACAGTCTTTAAGAAACAGCATTTAATTACTCAAGGATTGTTTTAATTGCTATTACAAAGCAGTAGCTTTTAATTACAGATCATATTAATACAAACATGATCTGATCATGATCATTAGGAGTTACTGTAGCGCTCTTGTTCACCAACACAGCGCCTTTGTATTTAAAGTAAAATTATGTTATTAAAAAGCCATGGGAACTTCATCACTAATGTGTGGGTAGTGTAATCTTAATTTCCTCCTGCAGATATTGAGCTGAGACCAATCATGCAAGATTTTCTATTATGTAAAACAACTGTCACTTTTCATTACACAGAATATGAAGCAAAAGGAATGCTGAAATAACAAGGCTGAAACAACAGTTTTCCAGATTTAGAAAATCCCTCGGCACGCTTTGTCTAGGAGCATGTTTTTCAATGCCTACATTTTCCCAGGAGCTCTGAAAACAGGTGTAATGTCCCTTCATTTGAGTTCAATTCTAGGTCAGCAAATAAGTCAACAATACACTAATTCATTTATCCTTCATGCTGATGATGGTACAATCTCAAGTGTCTGGGGGATTTTTTTATTAATTTAAGAAAAAACTGACTGAAGATCACTGCAATTGCCAGAGGCTAAAGATTTTAGCTCTTGATAATCCAACAAAAAAGGTCAAGCAGATTTAATGGCAAACTGTGTAAAACCAGAAGTTATGCCTGATTCAGAAAGAGAAAAAAACCTTCAGTAACAACTATCAAGCAGGTGCAGACTCTGACAACACCCAGGGACGTGAAAGAAGACGGTCAGCTTGCAGAAATGTTGAATGTGGGGTTCAGCCCTCCAAGATCCAGTGCATTTTATGAAATCAGGCAAGAAGGAAGGAAAATATAAAGAAAACAGCTTTATGAAACATAATGAACGTAAAAATATCAAGGTAAGTGAAGTTTAAATACACTCATCAGAATGTACATGGTATATAAACGATGAGAAAGGATGAGGAGTTTCATAAACACACTTAAAATTATTCTCCAGAAAACCTGGTCAGCTGAAACAAACCTTGGATTAAGCCTATTTAACACTTAGTTAGCCTTCAGCTTCCTTCAGACTGTAATTTCTGACCCAATCTTGAACCTTGCTGTTTGGCATCCCTCCTGTCAGATGCCATCTACGCAGATACAATGCCCTTTATGTGTTTTCCTTTTAATCTTGTCACATCTCTCAGCTTCTGCTTTGGTGTTCAATAGTTCACCTTTTGTCCGATTGCTGCTCTTGCTCAGGTTCCAACCTTTGCAGATCTGAGGACCTGTCAGACAAGGAACAAAAGACTCTTCTAAATAGATAAGGGAACACAAAAATAGCCATGGGTCAGATTCTGCTCGCAGTTACGACAGCAGACGGATCGTGTGAAGTGCTGTCAAGATGAGTCAGGCTTCATCTGCTGGCTCTCTGGTGAAAGCAGACAACATCTCCAAAACTTTTCAGCCTTAAAGCAGCAGCACAGCTCTGGGTGAGGACCAGAAGGCCAAAGCAAAGGGCAAGGGCGCTGTGTGCACTGACCTGAAGCTGCCTCAAGCACTGCTGGATGAGGGGGGCCTGTTTCAACACGATGCCAGCACGACCCAGGAGCCCTGCATGATTTCACACTTTTGTCTGAACAAAACCATCCACAGACACACTGGGATCTCAAAAGCCACCAATATTCTCCAGTTCTCTGTCAACAGCCAAAGCCCTCAGGCAGAATTTCTAGAATGCTCCCTAAGAAACAAACCTTCAGCTCACAGAAAGCTCTTCTTTCTCA
The DNA here is from genome assembly GCA_011075105.1 of Heteronetta atricapilla. NCBI lineage: Eukaryota > Metazoa > Chordata > Aves > Anseriformes > Anatidae > Heteronetta > Heteronetta atricapilla. Next base: position 9,110,936 of record CM021744.1, read on the forward strand.
GAGGCCCAACATGTTGGCATCAAGACTTTGCTTTCTTCTCCTGTTTCCAACGTCAAGCAGAGCGATTTGAGCATTAATGGAAATGCAGCTCTGACACTTCCAGCAGTTAACTCCCCAGGTCGTTATGACCACAGTGGTGGAAACACAAGTGCCGGAGCAGGCTGCAAGTCCGCACCATGCCAGGTTAAAACAAGGGTGGGATTATTTGTCTTGCTGAGGGCTCCTACAGCTTTCCAAACACGCAGCTTGCTCACCATCAGGCCGTAGGCGTATGAAGTGAATGTGCAGGCAGCATTGCTCCGCAGGACTTGAAGAGCAGGTGAACTATTGCAGCCACAATGGTGGTGGAAGGCAAGGGAAAGGCCAAGTGTCCTAAAGCAGAGTGTGTCTTGCATGCCATAGTGCTGCAAAGCCACCTAACTACGGTAATAAGGGATTTGCCAGACGTAGCACACATTCAGTACCATCACAGCAGAACAGATCCTTACTAGGGCAGTTTGCAATATTCAGAGAAACGTTTTTTTTTGTTTTGTTTTGTTTTGTTTTTCGCCAATGACAAGGAAAATGCATTGGGGTTATGTTCCTAGCATAACTAAGAACTCTTCATAATAATGGCATCTGCTGTTTTGATACATTTACACTTTGCATATAATTTAAATACCACACATTTCTTGATGTTATGAGTATCAGCAGTCTGACGTATCAAACAACTTTTTAAAACAAAGTTGGAGAACAGCCTGTTTGTCTTCAGGGCAAACTCTGATTTGCAACCTCTCCTATGAAGGACCAGGTGAACAACAAAAAAAGCAGAGGAGTGGGTGGAAGGGAAAAACTCTTTGTCAGGCATCCTCTTTGTTGATCCAGTTAAAGGAAGTTGGATCTTCAAATACTAGTTAAAATGTAAAATATACGTACATATACCCACATATATTCTGTTTCATAACGGCAACAGATAAAGCTGCTGACGTGGCACTTCCCCGGTGTTTGCACACAGTGACTAAGGATTACAGGGTTCCTGAATGGAAGCTTTTTATATCCTCCTTTAAATTTCAGGTGCTAAGACGCAGAGAGGCAATTCCTGCCTGTTGTTCGGCAAAGGTTAGGGAACAAAGGAAAAATCACCACATTGCTTCATCTCATCCATTCACACAATGTGCGGTGACTCACGCCTGCTGACAAAGCCTGGGCTCCTAAGGAAGCTGAGAGAATCTCAGCGTCAATTTTTTAATTCTGAAGTGAGGATAGCTGCAATTATCACTCAGCTGCCGCTCACTCCACTGAAACTAGTGTGTGCCTAAAACAGCAAATAAAACAAATACAGTGGAGCCAGACGGGAGCAGCTCCGTGCGGCAGCTCTGGGAAGAAGCTCCCACCAGTTTTCCAGGAGCTCGGTTGCAGCCCAGTGTTGTTCCTTCAGGCAGCAGCAGCCTGAGCTGGACACTGACACAAGTGGATCCAGGTGGAGGCCTGGGGCGTATGGACATGGTGCACGCAGCACGATGAAAGTAGAATAATCACAGCAGCACGTATCTATTAACTGGGGCTGACCTGCTGTATTGGGAGAATTCAAAAATCAGTGGTAAGCGACAGGTGAGACAGATGTGCCTGCCTGTATGGGAAGCAGAAAGCATTTTCCACAGGAAAACTACAGCTCGTCTAAAGCAAAATACAAGGCAGCAAATTCAGTTTGCAGATTCAGCAAATTCAGAGGGAGAAAACAGGGATGATTTATCTCTGAGTTCTTGCTGCAGTCTGTGGCCAGCTTTAGCTAAAATGCAATAAATGTCTAATGCTTATAAAGCATCTTTCATCCCAAACACTCGACAACACACATCTCCATTGAAATATTGGACATTTCAATATTAACGCAGACAATGAATAATTTACACACACAAAGAAATAAACCACCTTTCTGAACTCATTTGGCAACCTGTGGGCGAGACTTCCCAATTAAGATGTCCCGTACAGATATCAAACCAACACTCCTCTAACCAACATTCCCTTTCTTAAAAAATCTAAACAAAATTGCAGCTAGGCCTATAATCCACTTACACAGAGGAGCCTCCACACACAGCTCACGGAAGTCCACACACAGAGAAATGAGAATGTGCTGCAGTGTTAGATCTAGCTAAGGTCATGAAGGCTTTTGGATGGAGTTCTGGCAGCTGACAGTTTGTGTCCCACTAATTTTGTAGGTCAACTAATAGACGCTGTGATGTCAGACGTTTGAGTACATGGTCATTAAGCAATACTTCTGCAAAGCCTGAAGAGCTTAGATGCTACCCATATGGTCTGCATCTAATTTTAGCCACCAGTGAAGCAAATGCTTGTTGCTATAAGAAGAGATACAACTGCTGTACTGAGATGACACCATTAATTTAGGAACTACTGAGCAGGAGCTAGCAGTCCCCACTATTCCAATTGTTCATCTGCAGCAAGGAATGATTTGTCAAGTGAAGCACACTGGTTACTCAATGACTTACAAATCACGCCTAAGCAGCTTCTCAATAGCTCACGCGCATCACAGAATTAGTGTGGCCTGCACTGCTGCTCGATGTGAAGAACTGGAAAACATGCACATGAAATAGTGACAGAAGGTAAGGACACGAGAGGAAAGAAAAGGAAAGCAGGTAGATTAAGTTTTTCTTTGCATCAAAGCCAAAATAAGACAATTTCAGATTAATTTTAAGTGACTACAGCTAACTGACATCAAATAAATGGTAACTGCTGTTCTGTATTGGTGACTACCTACATAGCCTCAACATTGCTGTGTCCCAAAGAGTGCCAGACATCAGATAACTGCAACTGTCCCAGCACCTGCAGAACAAGCTATGCAGACAACAGATGCGATACAAACACTCAGTGTTCAGCTTCGCAACTGCTGGGAGAGGGGCTGCCAGTATCACGTAGCATGTAACATGCTGCTGCCACCAGGCAGTCCAGCCACCGGCACAGCTTGTGTGCTCTCTGCATCCCTGAGCTAAATCTGGTAATCACTGCCGACGTCGTTCTCAACTGCTGTTTCCTTTCTAGCCCCTTTTCTACTTGCCCAAACAATCCACACGCCACATTTCCTCACTGCCTGTTGCAATCTATCTACACAAGCAGCCTCTGTGTGCCCTGGCTCGGGGCAGCTGCCCGCCCTGGCTGACCACCAGCAGGGGATCTTCAGCAGCTGACCCATCCTTGTGCCTGCAGTGAAAACTGCCTACACGTTTTAGTATTTCACCTTCCCAGGAGTACAATAGAAACATGTAATGCTGGTTTCTCACATGGAAAGCATAAGGGATTCAACTCATTCTCCCCACATGGCTAAGGCTGGTTAAATAGAACACAGCACCAAAGGGAGTTACTTCCCAGCAATTATTTACACTCCTAATGAAGGCTATCTTCACCTGATAACCTGGCAGTAGCTGCTGAACCAGCCATGCGGACAGGAACACGTTAACTTCGCCATTCTTATCTCCAGCCATAACCCACGTTTGTCTGTCTTCGACAAGCTCTTCAGATCAGGATCTCCTGCACCATGCGTGAGGTGCCTCCTGAGCAGCACAGAAATGACAGAACATTAGTAATCAGTGGACATCAATTCTAAAACCTTTCTTTTTTCAAGAAATACCAATTTGTAGTTGATTTTAATTTTTCCATAGCAATTTCCACAGGCTTTCATACTCCCACAGTGAACAGACCTAGCCTTACAAGCAATGAAACCTCCTGCATTGATTAGCTTGGAAAATTCAGCAATTTGTTAGCTTCTTAAAAACTAATCACACAGAGATATGCATTTTCTTTTTCAAATGATGGGAATGTGCATCGTTTTCTATGTGTATTCTGATATGCAGGAACAACAAAACAAGGTAAGAAACAACTTAGACGAGCTGTAAAATGGTATGTAGGCATGGCTCTGAATTCTTGGTGTCATTCGAAGGAGCATAATGATTCAATTAGAACTAATGAATGATAGCTCTTTGCTTTGCAGGTTTTTAACAAGTCAGCTATTACAAAAAAAAAAAAAAGCTTTTTAATTCTACACAGAGACTTTTTCAAATAAAGAAGTTCCCTAATATAGAAAAAGAATTAATCAAATCAGTCGCAAAAAGGCCAAAATAGGTCTCAAAGCATACCGAAGTTTCCAGCACGTCTATGAGATACATACCTTCGAAACCCTATCTGTCTTATTTACTCATGTAAATACATATATCAAGGATCCAGGCTACAAAGTCACCTGCAAAACCAAGAGGGAGCCAGATGTATGACAGCACTACAAATCATCCTTTAAGTAGACAGGATGTGGGAAAACCCAGAGGAGAAAGGATCGCTCAAGTGCTACTTCTTCTGATTAGCTCGCTTGACGAACTAAAACTGTATGCTCATGTTGCTGTTGCTCGTTACAGCCTCAGCAGAACAGCCGAAAAGCCAGCTCTGCGCAGCGCTGGGTGTGACCCTGTCCTTGGCTCGCCACCTGCTCACGGCCATGGGCTCTGCCCGTGTTCTAGCACTGTGACGACTAAGCTCATGATTTCCCAGCACCTAATTTAACGGCTTTTTCAAACCATAAGATAAATGAGAAATAGATTTAATACTTAAGAAAAATCTTCTACGGTTAGTAATTCTACCTAATTAAAACAAACAAACAAACAAGCAAGCTATCTTTTCTTCCAGCCTTAATTGTATGTGAAATAGAGGTGACCAGATCATGATTTTTATTTTTAAGATCTGGGATTTTCTGCATTAGCATTTCACCTTTATTTGGAAGTCAGAAAAGACACCAGGGAGTGGCATATCCAAGGGATCCCACACTGAGTAATGACGGTTACACCATTAAAGATCTGGACTCTCATACCAAAGCCACACAGGTTATAAGACATGAACTCATTGCTGTATCCTCCAGTTAAGCAGCCTGCCAATTGGACCTCACCCCTTCTTTCTTGTTTCAAAATACTCTTTTTGTAGCTGGTATTTTGAGCAGGGGCAGACCTTAAGCTGTCTGTCACCTGAGGTGAAAGCAGAGCTGTGCCCAACGTGATACGACAGCAAAGGAAATGAGAAGGCACCCAGGACTTAGTGATTTTAAGATCAAGTACGTCATTAAATGGCCAAAGCACAAACACTGAGCAGATCAATGTATATATTTTCAGAGCTAAGGAAACATCTCTCAGTACCAGCAGCAAACAGGAGACCAGCAAGATTTCCTTCGCTGCAGTACACTTTTGGGCTGAACTAAAAACGATGTTCACTGCTAATTTTCAGAGTACAGAAAAGGAATTCTTCCCCACGCCTACCTGGGAGACTTTGCTCAGCATCCAGTACTCGCTGAAAGAGTAACGCTGCTTTCCTACAGCGGCTGAAAGAGCGGCTGGCTGCGGCTCTGCCGAGGTGCCATCGTGGCCTCCTCCTGTGTCCTCGCAAAGAACTCCTTGAACCAGCCCTGGGCTGCTCTGCACACACAAAAGGGGCCTGTGCCGGAGCACAGAGGGGCTTTCAGCCCAGGCCACGCGGTGAGCAGGGCCGGAGCCCAGCAGTGGCCACAGGAAGCCAACATCTCTGCCGGCCTCCACACAGAGCCGCCACTGTGGAGCCTGGGGAGCCCCAGGCACCCGGCAGCTCTGGGAAGGAAAGGAGGGTGCCCCAGCCCTGCTGCCACCTCCGTGTGCGAGGCCCGGCCCTGCTGCCACCTCCGTGTGCGAGGCCCGGCCCTGCTGCCACCTCTGTGTGCGAGTCCCGGCCCTGCTGCCACCTCCGTGTGCGAGGCCCGGCCCTGCTGCCACCTCCGTGTGCCCACAGGGAAAGCTCCATGCCACCAGCACCCTTCTGCAAGGAGTGGCTGCTCCCTGAAGGGAGCCCTGTGACACACCTGACTGCTCCTGAAACCATTTGGAAATTCACACAGCGCTCAGCTGTTTAGAGAAGGGACAAATAATAATAAATAAATACATGACCTTCTCTGTCAGGGTGGATTTTTGGCTGGTACATCAGGGAAGCTGTATGCTCAGGAAAGGACGGAGTTTAAACTAGGAAGACACTCGGATGGAGTCAATTGATTTCCACTTCTTTCACTCTGCTGTACGCTAGGCAGCTGCTGGCGAGGAAGAGGAGGCGGCAGGGCCTTCCTGGCCCCGCTGACAGGCCCGTTGGGCTGCCGCAACACTTCACAGGGCCACAGCACCTCCAGGGATCCTCTGGGACCTCAGTGGTTTCAAACACACACCCACGCCGGGAGGCAGTGGCATTTCTCAGTCCTGCACCAAACTTTTGGGGAACTTCATGCAACAAAGCACTACAGAGCACTTTCCCAGCAAGAATCCCACAGACATTCCTGCGATTTAAGGCCTAATTCAATTTATTTGGGAAGACTCCTGTATGTTTCCAAGCTGCAGGAGCTCACTGCTATGAAGGCAGGGGTGGGGTGCGTGATGGCTGGGGAAGGAGCTGGCTTTGGGGCTGCTGAAATCATCCCATCCACACCCTCAGGGCAGCCCACAGCTCAACAACAAGCAAAGCACGGCCTGTTTAAAAGGAAAATAGAGGATTACTTTTTTTCACCCTGCTCTGCAGAAAGTCCCATGGCAAGGTACGCATGTGTGAGATTCAAAAGAAATGTGCTCTGACTCTAATGCGGTTTTATCTCTAAATAGAAATTCTGCTAGTTGATACAGGCAGTACAGCCTGAACTTAATAGTCTAATGGAAGCAGCTCTGTGGAGTCCCTAAGGATTACTGGAGACAAATTATAATGAGCACATCAGCGGCATAATTGCACTGCAAACCAAGGAAAAAAAAAAAAGAACAGAAAATTTCGTGTTCTTTGTTGCTGACTAAAAAAATCTTAAAATACCATAGTTGCAAAGAAGTTTAGGTGGCCTATTACTGCAGATGGCTTGTTCATGGTGTCAGATTTGGAAACAAGAATTTCCTCACCCGGCTGCCGAAGCCAGAGATGAAGGTTTCTCCTCCTCCTCTCTGCTGTCAGGCTGGACGGGTCACTGCTGGAAGCGGCAGGAGGACCTCTACAGCAGTTATGCAATCAGCGCTTGTATGGTAATTAGTTACTTAAAATACATGCTCAGAAACGTTTTCCTTACTAACAGCCACAAAACAGTATTATGCAAGGGCAATGAAGCCGCAGGTGATTTTATAGCAAACGTAAAGCAGGTTTTACGGTACAGCTATTTAGATGCACTGCTGGTGAGCCTGAGAGGGATCAGAATTATTTAACTTTATATGCATGTCTGTATATATACATGAATGTATATATATAAACACCATTAGTATCAGTCCACCCCTCCAAGACATTCCCAAGGTATCTTGCAGAGGTCAGACAAACACCACCCAACATGTTCCATCAGATGGGATGTGTACCAGCATTTGCTTCCCACTGTCCCAAATCCATGCAATTCCCTCAAACCTGCCTAAGCTCAAGCCATTCGTGCTCTGCTGGCTGCCTCCTGGATTTTCTTCCTCCTCATCTTCTATCTTTTTTACTTTTTTTTTTTTCCCCTCCTCTTCTTTTTCCGCCCCACTACTATTTTCACTACTGCAAACTATTTATGAAAACTCACGTATCAGAATGGAGCAATGTATCGAAACTGCATTTCAGGTCGTGTATAAGCAAAATACAAGAAAGAAAAAAGCTATTTGTTTCATATGCCATCCAAGGGAAGAAAGGATCAGGACCTTGCAACAAGGGGCTTCAAACCTAGTAGTTTTAACCTAAGAGCACAAGATGACTGAACTGGCTAAAAGCGTTCCCTTCCTTTGGGCAACTTTGGGTTCAGTTTGTAGCAGTGCTCTGCACAACGCGAATGCACAGAATCAACAGATTTACAGTAATAAGGGCATTTACGTTTGCCATATGATGAATCTGTGTCTGACACAGAGCCGTTTATAAAAGCTAACGATCCCTTATCAGCAGAGTCATCTGCTGCCCTCTATTAATTCCAATGAGAAATTTCAGGGTTTGTACTTCTGAAAGAAATTCTGGAATATGCCAAACTGAAAGGCAGGGTCTTAAATCTTTTCTCTTTAGAAGAAATAAGTTTCAGCAATAGTAGCATGTCTTGGCTTAGCTCTGAGGTGAAAGGACTCCTGTAGAAACCTGAGGCTGCTGTTTTCTATACTGTCAAATTCTCTGCCCATTTCCAGCTCATCCCGGTGGCTTGAGCAGTCTTAAGCTGCTGGTGATCCACCTCAAAGGCTGCAGAGCCCAGAACTTCCCTGCTGTGTTCCCAGGAAAATCCTCTCCCACTCCTGCCCTGACATGGACAATCCGACCATTGCTGCCAGCTCTGCTGGGGACACTTGAGTGGTGGCTCTGACAGATGTAATCAAAAGACGTAACGAGTTACATCAATTACCCTACAGAAACGTACCATCAGCCAAAATACTCACTTCTCCACAGTCTGTGGCTACAACCATCGCTACAACAATTACATTTCCCTACAAGTGCTCATTTTGCACTCATAAATGCTCCCTTTACGCCGCATGACTGACCTTAAGTCTGCATTTTCCAAGACTTTAATTCCTTTTTTTCCCACATGCAATGACACTTAAAGCCAACTTTACAGAGGTATTTAGGGACCTAAGGATAATAACTGGTACCTCAGTAGGTGCCTCAAACCCATCAAAGCTGGCACGGGAGCTGTGCTTTATCTCATTAAGTATTTCTCCTTTGTCTTTAAATGCCTAAATATCACAACCTGTTCTGAAACAGATCTAACCCACATGCTTGGGCTGCAATGTTCCTTGCGTTCCTATTACAAATGCCCCACTGCAGAGCATCTTTGAGCCTCAGAATAAAGCTTAGATGAACTTCAAATAAAAAAACGTTTCTTTGGGGAATAGTCTGCAATTGTTCCTGTTTGACAATGCACCTGCTGAGACAGAACCAATGACCCTTCCCTAAAAACTAGACAGGCACTAACCTCAGTAACAGCAAAGCTTATTTGAGGGCTTTGCAGAGGATGGAGTCTCTTCAAGATCCCCAAAGGCATCTCCGTAACACAGCCTGCTATTCTGGTGTTTTTCCCCAAAACTGAGCAATTAAGATGTCCCAGAAGCACGGTTATAAACCAACTTTACAAAGCAATCTGCACTTCATGGTAGCTGCTCTTTATCATTTTCCAATCAACACTAGTTGGCTTCTAATTGATTTTATATTATGTCCCTTACCAGAAGTAAGAATATTGTGTTTACTAGGGCAGCACAAAGAGGGCAGGCCTATTCTTACTGCTGTATTTAATGCTGCTGCTAATCATGGAGATTAGCCTGAAACAATTACAACAGCTAATTAAAGAACAATGCGGTTTTTGGCATCTTTTCTCAGACGGCACTATTGGGAATTCCTAACTCAGGCAAAGCAGGGATAATTAAAAATCGAGCTCTGGTTTCCCCTGCACTGGCAGCTGGATCACGCTGATTAAACTGCAAATAAAACACATGAAACCAACACTTTGTAGTGTATCCAATTTCACTTAAAAGGGCCTTTAAAACTGAATCACAAGCAGAGAAGCAGTGCACAGCGAATTATTTAGCTGAGGCTGGCTACGCACTCCTCCCTGCATGCGCTTGCTCTCTCCCGCACAGCGCGCGGGACGCTCGGCACTGCAGGGCCCACGAGCCGCTCACGGCCCTTCCAAAGGCACCTTGGTTCGAGCAGATGCCGTGTGAGCACCACAAGCAACCCGAGCTCAGACTTAAATAAGGACAGCAGATCTGCGTGTAGCGGTGACACCTTGGGCCACTACAGAGGGCTGAGACGGGACTTGGCCCCTTCCCAGGTGTGTCTGGAGGGGCTGAAAGCTGGCACCAGCAGCAGCTCATCGAGCAGCCCCTTTCTCACACTCAGACCATGGCACCACCTAAGGTAAAAGTGCAGGAACCCAGACAGACTTACATAGCTTTGTAATTAATATAATAGAAATAATAACATTTACTCTTGGCTAGCATGTGCCTATATGCTTCTGCCCTCACAGAAGAGCAGTAAGAAAACAAACAAACCGAAAGAGCGAGGCACAAAGGGTGATGCATGAACACCTCGCCTTATGCTCCTCTCGGTGTTTAGAAATCTGCCTGGAGGTTGTTCCTGCCTGCGCTCTCTGGGCAGGACTTAACACTTTGTTAAATAGCAAGGAGATACCAATAAGATTTTGAAAGTTTTATATTTATGTGGCCCTGCAGAGGAGCACCAGTACTAGATCATACTTACTGGTCCCCCATCACTGCACTTCTCTTCCCAGCTGGTGTGGGAGCATGATGGGACCATGGCTGTAAACCAGGAAGTGCACCGCATCCACCACATTCCCACCCCGCCCTAGTACATGAACGTGGTGACACTGTCACAGCTAGCGGAAGATTTTCAGAATCTACGGCTCTCCAGCTCACCAGCTGCTTTGCCCAGAGCCATCTCGAGCTGTCACCTTTTATTCCTGCTGCCAAAGCCAGACTCGTTCTTTGCATATGGCTTCATTTCTTCAACCAAATTTAATGAACAAACTTCAAAAATTACTTTATTACCCTCCACTGTGTAGAAGTCAACACCAGCTGTCAGTAAAAGAGGCAGACGTCGCCCTTACAAAATGGAGCGGTGGAAGTGACGATTTGACAGCAGCTCCAAGCCAAGAGAAGCCCAAACTGAATTTCCCAAGGTCAGCATACAGCCACAGCTATCCCATAACCACAAGGCACTGGGCTCATACAGTGTCTCCACATGCAGGGGCTGAAAAAAGTCCCACAAGGAGGGGTACTTCCAAGTGGGCCTTCCACTTTACACAGTACAGGCTCGCAGATGTGCCAGGGGTGGAGTTGCAATGGAGAAATCTTTCTGCAAACCCTGTTTCAGGGCACCAGGGAAGAAAACTCCGGCTTCAGTTCAGCCCACAGGCTGCAAGAAGAGGATCAAAAGGCCATACGAACGGAGTGACCTGGCTGGCAGCTCACGGCCTGATCTCAAAGACAGCACTGACTCTCCTCCACCTGATAAACAGTGCCTGCTAGCAGCTGCGATGATTCCTTTGCTACCTTCCTTGCTCAGATGTACGCACACCTGGTTATGCAGATGTGAGATACTCTTCAAGCTAGCTGTTGCTTACTATCACTTTTCTCGGTCTCCAGTAACACATAACAGGAGTTTAAGTTTTGCTCTGATATCTCAAGGTGGTTCTCCATCCCTGAGATGCTATCTCATGATTAAATGAAATCCCAGCAAAGAATAGCAAAGTACTTCACAGCTATCCTCCTACAACTAGCACCTTTATGTCTTCATATACATACCTGTGTAGAAGTAATCTATGCAAATTTTTTCTAAAAATAAGTTACTTTATATACACAAAATGATGCAAGTATAATTGTCCTTTCCAGGCTACATTCCAAAACCAATTTTAAACTTGGAAAAACTATTGAAGTGTGATATATAGAAAAAAACCACTTAATTTTTAACTTAATAATAAATGCTCTAAAGGACTGCGACATTTTATAAGGTCATGTATAACACCAGTTATGGCACTACAGTGATTTATTACTCAGCTCCTGCAACAAATATAAATCCTTGAAATGCAGATGGTTAAAATGTGGTTTAATTATTATTATCTGTTGGCTTTGACTCAAATTCCTGCTGTGTTATAATGTTCAGATGATGCGTATTTCCTGCGACTCCTTAATTAAACCTGTACCGTAAGGCTTTGCCTCTGGCTACTGGTGACACTCGCTGGCAGCTGCATTTATAGAGATGCCACCTACCAGTCCTGAGCTCCGTCCCAGCCTCGAGCCTGAGCTCTGGCCCCCAGTGAGGTCTACCTACTGGCACTTCCCCGGCTGAGGTACGTTGCTCCCCAGGGCAGACATTCAATCTTTGCTATTGCATGGTTGAGGTTTGTGTCAAAAACATGGCAACTAGGGGACTGAGAAAATAAAGTTCCTTTCCTTTTGTTTCCCCAAAAAAATATCGGGGAGGGGTATATTGATGCTTAAGACCAGGAGCCTGCAGCACACACGCTATTTCTCTGTTAACCGGATGCACGCCTACCATGCTCCCAAGGCTGGACTGAAAGGGCTTTCCGAAATTTGCACGCCCTGGTGACCGTCACTGCTTGTGCAACCCCCTGGTCTGCTGCAGCGAGAAAGCCTGAGCCTCTGGGACTTCTCTGGCACGTGCGAAAAAACCCCTCAGATCTCTAAAACGTGGAACTGGCAAGAGCAGCTTTTCCTACTCAGCTCTACAGATCTCAACCGAGAGGAGCCTGCCTACAAGGGCCCTGGTGAACACAGTTCAGCATCTTCAGAAAGCTCCCGGCACTTCTGTGCCCAGCAGCTGCACTCCTGTGACTGCAACCAGCCTAATGGGTCCTGCCCCCCTCCGTAGGGCACGCCGAGGCCGGCACTTCAAGTGCAGTTATTGCCCCATGACAACTCCAAGGGCATACATCTTTGAAATTCATTCCCTTTCAGCATTACTGCTGATAAATAATTAATTCAAATGTCTACTAAGGCAGCAAAAGCCATTTCACTGGAATCATAAACAAGTGTTTTTGCATCGAGGGCTGGAGGCAGGGAACCACCCAGCTGACATCTTCACTTGGAAGCACACCGAGGCAGCTGCCCACCTTGCACGCCCCCCGGGGTTGTACTGGGTGAGGGCTGTTACCCTGCTCTGCCAGGGCTTTTCCCACGTGGAAACACATGGGTATTGAAGACTTTAAACCATCTAGTAAAAACAACAGTTTCCTAACTTCCAAGACAAGCTGCAGGCCCAATTTCAGCCCAAGTCCTGCAATTTTGAGTCTGAATAGAAAAATACCGCATTCTCCAAGAACCCAGCAGGCACAGAACTCAGCCCTCACTGTACTGCTTCAGACGTTACAACACTTAGTTTTTCAGGCACGTAGCGTATCACAAAGACATACAATAATAGAAATAAGGACATCAGGAAAGTGTTCCAGTGCAGCCAGCATTTTGTTATCTTTAAGGAACAAAATATGCTGCCACAGAGGGAAGAAAAACATTAAGCAAAAGAAATCACAGTTTAAAAAACCCTCAGATAATGGAAAACATCAAGCTAAAAGTTAAAGCCGAATTAAGAATATGAAACTGAGGAGACAAAGCATGTGTGGTCAGAGCCACAACATTGATGCTGGGAGAGAAGAAGGGAGGGCAGGCAGGACTAAAGGAAGAGGACGAGGACAGCAGTGAAATGCTCTTTCATGAGAAGAGCATTTGCTCCAGAGGGCAAACTTCCCCCTCTGTTGACCCTGTAGAGCTTCCCAGGCTGACCTCCACAGCTGGCTAACACCGCATTTTCATGGCCAGCTGAAGAACTGGAGGGTTCTGGTGATCCCAACAAAAAACTGACTCTTAGCAGCACATGCTTGCCCCCCTGGTGATGCTTGGACTCGGGCTCCCCTGCCTGCCCTAAAACCACTCCAGCACAGACCAGGGATGGTGTTCCCCAACTGGTGCCAGTATTTGGTGTCCAAGCCTGGGGCTGCACTTGGTAGCCCAGCTGAGCAGGGGAAGGAGAGAACAGGAAGGCTTGGCTGGCTGCTTTGGGAGCATCTTCAAGGAAATGGGGCTTGTGAAAATACACACCCTAATCCTGGAGCCGAATGGATTTGCTCAGTATGTGGGAGTCTCGCTTGGAAAGTCACTCAAGCTAAAACAGAGCAAGAATTCACCTTGGACCAACAATTCTTGATTAACTTCCTCTGCTGGCACGCCTAGTGAAAACTGGATGCTATTCCAAAGCCTCCCAGATCCCTCTGCAGTAAATGCAATGTGAAGTAAGGTTCTCATGATTTAATGGCATAACCTTCAGAGTGAATTTTCACACGGCAGTCAGAAATGGCAAGGGCCCAAGGAACATTGCTGATAGTGTCACCGTGTGTGAAAGTAAAGCCCAACAGCTCATTAATGACTTCTTGTACAGCGCAGTAAAGGAACAGCTTCCAAAGGGGTGTGCGCACCTTGTACTACGCACAGGGTTCTTTTTTTTTTTTTTTGAAGCTGGAACCAACATTTATGAAAACTATTGCTGGTGGGACAAGGCGAAGCAGCAGGAAGTTTACACGAAGGTTTCCGTACGTAGTCTAAGCACAGACAGAACTTACAAGTGCCTGGAGCACGAAGGAGGCCTCTGCCCTCCATAGCTAGCTCTGCAGAAGTGACTAGTGCTTCGTGGCGATGGAAGGGGCGTGCAGGCCATGAGGCAGCCTTCCACCTCCCGTGTCACCAACACCAGGCACACACCAGAGTCCTCTGCTTCCCCCAGAGAGCGGGCCCAGCTGCTGAGTGCCCTGCAGAAGCTGCTCAGTGCTGCTGGTGTTGCTGCAGCTGGGCCAGACAGTGAGCGTGGGCGGGAGCACTTCGATGGTACAGCTTGGCCAGCTGCAGACGTTGTTCCAAACAAGAGTTTCCTTTAAGTTTAGGTTTCCTCTGAAGTTTTCAGACTCTCAAAGCCACCTTTTATAAACAGGCCAGTCTGCCTCGGCTCAGCGGGAGCGTGACCGTGGATAAATAAACCATCGTCCCTAAACCTGCAGCCCCCCAGGCTGCGGGCTGAGCAACTCCTCCTCCGTGGCACAACCTAGGAAAATCTACTGGGTATCCTTTAACTAAAACCCACCCTGCTGAAATAACTTATTTCCTTATGAACAGCCAAGTGATACACGTGCAAAACCTCCCCACAGAACCAGCTCATGGGGGGTAACGGCACTTGCACAGCATCAGCACTCTTTGGGCCAGGCTAACAAAGCTAAGGGAGTGAAACTCCACGAGTTACACCTCGTGCCTGGCAAAAAGAGAGTCCTGCACAGGGTGACACAAACAAGGCCAGGGCAGGGGGGGGGGGTTCCAACTTCTGTTCCTCATCAGGATCTAAAAATTGAGATCAAAATCCCACGGGTTTTATGTCTCTGTGTCAGTTTTAAAAGGTAGCGCAGTTATGTGCTCAAGCTGGAGAAAAAACGAATAAGGGAAGTATGTCAGTCATCAGTTTGATACCTAAAAACGGCAATGACCTCCATTTACCCCAGCTCTCAAACACCCCACGTTGGTGTTTTCACAGTCAGAGTCACAAGCAGCAGACCTGCACAAAGGCTACCACGAGCCGATCTGGCACTTGCTGATAAAGCGTCATTGATTTGTTATTTAAATTACCTTATGCTTTTCTCTTCTTTTTTTTTAGATTGGCCATTGTAAGTCGCTCTGCACAGCTATGAAGCATCACGGCAGAAGTGCCAACAAAAGCCCCAAACTCAGCCCCCAGACAGGAGCTCTGGAAGTGGTGAGCACATTGCGGCGCCCTGCCTACCGCCCAACAACGCCACGGGAAGGCCACAGCCAAAATAGCATCTAGGTAATAATTAATAACTAATTAACTTAGTGTCATTTTATAGGCACTAAGCGCTTGCTCTTCTAGTATCATGATCTTATTATTAGCGTTTATTAACATTGTTGTGTTTGCTGGCTAAAATCTCCAGCATTAGAAGACAGTCATTGCAATTACAAACGGTAGGTAACATTTGCTGCATAGCAGAAAGTAGAGTTAAATGTCAAAAAAACACAGAAACAAAGGAATAATAATAATAAAAAAATCTTCCTGGTTCCTGTGAAGCCGTGGAATAATCTATGTAATTGTACTGCACAGAAGCAGTCCTGCAGCAAGCAGCAGGGAACCCACTTAACTGATGGGCTCGTGCCCTCCCCTGTCCGGTCCCTGCTGCCTATGGAGACGGGGGTCCCACCTCCTAGGTACACCCTACCTGTGTCCCAGAAAGAAGCAATCCTTTGGGGGCTTCTTTACTCCTGGTTTCCTCCAGAGAAGGACAGGAGCACTTTGGGTGCTGGGCTATGCAGCCAGCAGGCACGTCACAGCTCTGCCTGCAGGCTCCAGCAGGGTGAGATGTGGCAACCTCCCACCCTCGGCATTCTCACAGCGTGACAGATTTCCCTAATCCTGTTCTGAAGCCATCAGCTCTGTCCACGCACACAGGATAAGGAGCTTAGGCAATAATGCCAGGTCTGGCTTCAGCTCAGGAAGGCAAACCCCAAATTCGGTGCACCTGGGGCCACAGCTCCATCAGAAGGAGGGACAGCAGGTGCGGGACCTGGCCTTGCTGCAGCCGAAGTGCCACCTGGTCCTGCCCAGGTCACCCTGTTTCCATCATGGAATGACACTGAGCCACGAGTTTCCTGTTGTTATTAACAGAGGTCTGGTCCAGAAAGCCCTAGATTTGGTGTCTCTTTACTGAAGAGCAAATATAGGGAGTATTCTGACCAATCAAAGATCATGAACTTACGTCCTGATTTGCCACGTAAAAGTGTTTTCTGACAAAATCCCACTACTTACAGGGATGCTCATCTAAGCTGTGACAACTGACTGTGCCACCCACCAGCCCCCTGCCTCAACACCATCATCAACCAGGGCAATAAACACTGTTGGAAGTCAGAACATCACCTATCTGTTGTTGTCTCTGAAATCTTGCTTTGGCACCACAACCTACCCCATCGCAGTCCTTGTGACCAGAGGGCACCTCCATGGCCCGCGGGGCTGACCAGCCACTGACAGGCTTTTATTACCAGCCCATGGCCCTGTGAATCTGCAAGCAAGACCAGCAAATTCGGAAAATGAGGCAAAATTACAGTGACCAGAAAGCTTTGCCAAGTAGGCTGCAAAAGGCAGGTTACTGTGAAAAAATGCATGAGATGTTTGCAGTGGCCTAGACATGCAAGCAAAATAACCTTAGTCCTACTCGTATAATCGAGAGCAACAGGTTTAGAAGTAGGTTCTCCACGTACTGTGGTCTCCAGTACTTGAAGTATTGGTTAATTATGAAAAGAGAAAAAAATCACCCATGTGGTACATGAAAGTGGACGTAGCCACTTCAAAGTTGCCCTAGCTACACCATTTTTCAGTGGATTTGGAAACACTGCGTGTAAAACACAGCCGTGAATGTCTATATTTATCCAATTATTATCTATTATTAAGAGATTACTTGTGCATATTGTGGTTGTTCTTACTTTCCGTGCTATGTTTCACCACCCTAAAAATGTAATTATTACTTTGAACCACTTTGCTACACAACAGCTATTAATGCCATGCAGGTCTAATCCCAGAGTAAGCAGAGGAAGAAAAAATTGCAGGAAAAAAAAACAAAACCAAACATCACAAAAGCCTTCTCAGTTCTTACAGAAAACAAACTAAAACAGGATCAGAGCTCGTGTTAGGGCACTGTTTCAAGCAAATCACAAAGCAGAAAGCACCAAGGCGTGCAGGGCGCTGCACAAACGGTGGCACCAGCCAGCGGTGTCCACATGTTTCTCGTTGGCTTCTCACCGAACACAAGGAACTAGCTCCTCTGCAGCATGAGCTGTGCTGCTCCAGGTAGGCCAGGAGAGCCCCAGAATTGCTCGCCAGGAGACCCAGGCTGCTGTACGTAAAAGACTTCCAGAGATCAAAACATACTGTGAAGTACTGGGAAGGAATTTTATTTCAAGGTGAGAAATGCAGGGGTGATGCACAGCAGCACTCGAGGAGAAGCCTCCCTGAACTAGCAACACTTGCTTGAGAAAGGACCTTGAATCGCTCCTGCCTTGCTGCCTGGACATGGAGGGATGCGCAGGAGAATCCAACAGCTGTGAAAGTTTGAGCAGCCCCTCAGTTTCTAGCCACTGTGTTTCTATGCTTATCTTTGCCCAGATTGGGGTATCTGATTATTAGACACCGACAGCTCAGCGATGTGATTGCACTAGGGGTTTCTGTACAAAACCACTCGGATTTTCATGTTCCTCAGCAGGCAGCAAAACACACTGCTCCCTCTTTGACAGAAGAATGAGAAATCCTCAATTAAAGCGAGCACAGTCACTGCAAGAAACTGCCAAGTTTTCGCCAGGGGCCATATACCCACAGGCATTTCAGCACCTTACTCACTTCAGAACCATATGAAATTGCTTGCTGGGCACTTGCAAGAAGTGCCCGGAGTTTGCTGCTGCTGTTCAAAGCGGCCACTTCATTGTGAAGTGCAACACCCACAAACAAGTGGCATGCTGTGGACCTTCCCTTTTGAGTCATTTATTGAATTAAGCCAGAAAACATGAGAGGGAAGAATTATGGGGTAATAAATAGCTTTTAATACAACAATATTTTCTCCTTACACAAGGCTCTCCAGGACAGGAGATTTTTTGCTCTTAAAAGAGCTACCTCTTAAAAAAAAAGAAAAAGAATAAATGAAATGCAATGGTAGGCAGGACAGTAACCAGCAGCCCTCTCCTCCAGCCCCTCTGAGGGCACTACTGTTAAACAGACATGATGTCTGAGGGTGTCCAGCGCCTAAGCTGCCCTCCCCAGAGGCAAGAGGCTGACCTTGCAAGCACTGCATGCTCTAAGTACAGAGGGGATTAAAAAAGGAACCTGTTTTTGCCATTTCATGGCACATGTATTGCTGCACGTCTTCAGCCATCAACATTTATTTCAGTACTTGTATCCAGGGGAAGAGGCCTTCAAAGCATCCTACACACCAATCCTATGCCAAGCTGCCCTCCTCTCCTGCGCCACCCGACCCTCCCCAGCTAAGGTCGCTCTCCAGTGCAACCCTCCCGGCTTTGCTTCCCTGAACTCAGCGTGTTTGTTACATGCAGTGCCCGTGTTTGGATTCCAGCTTACTTGGGGAACCTTGGAATTTCTGCTTTTGGCAGCGCTGGGGAACGGCGCGCATCGCATTCACCAAGGCTACAAGCCAGCAGCTCCCCGCGCTACGAGCTGGCCAGGTGAGATCGCTCTCTGGAAATCACACAGCAAAAATCAGGTCATGTCCTGACTAACAGCAAAGGAAGAACTGCAAATTTATATCCTGGGAAGAGTAACAGTACCTATTTGTTTTATTATTGCCACATCCCAGCTGCTCTAAGCTCTGTGGGGCTGCCCAGCGCCTGGCCATGCAACATCCAACAGCCGCAGAACAGCAGCTTGGGAAGGAGACCATGATCTCCCCACGCCAGAGATGAGAAACTCTGCTCCAAAGGAGTGAACAACTGGGCAAAAAACTCCCTCTGAAAATTTGAATTTCCCCTGTATTTGAATATAATACTTTGTTGCATCTCTAAAAGACAGAAGTGAGGGAACTATGCAAAAATTGAGTTTGCAGAAACCATTTTATCCTTGAAGAAATATCAGAGACAAACACTTGCTCAGCTCTCAAGTAATTCTGCCCTGCTCACTTGCACTCCCACCCCAGAGCGTACTTTGTAGGGGAACGCACAGAGACCTACCAGTTGCAGCAGAGCCGGCTGCAAGAGCACCGCTCCTCTCTTTCAGAAGATCACCTGCAGCCATACTTGGAAAATACTCAACAGTCGTACAGCTGATCAGAAAACTAGGGAAAAAAGTGGAAACGATGAAAAATTTGTGCTAAGACCTCCAGAATTCTGCCCCCTTTGAACACATGGCATGGGCTTCAAATGCCAACACTGCAACCAGCCAAACGCGAGCCGAGGCAGGAAACCCACGGGCAGTGGAGACAAACTCTGCCAGGAGCTGATTCATCCCAGCCCCGTGCAGGAAACCACCAGAGCACAGAAACTGCTCAGCAGCCCTCCCAGCACGCCGTACACAAACGGCGCTGTGCTCCTCTCCCATCTGTCCCCTAGAAAAGGAAAAGAATAAAACATGTGGAGATACTTCTGCAAACGTGGGGATTCTTTGCTAACCGCATGGCTAACATCCTGTTTGAGTCTGCAAAACACGAAGGCTGCTGAGGTTACTTTTCATACACTGCTTTTCACAGCAAATCCAACAGGCACTTGCAGCTAAGGCCTAACCCTGAATTGCTGGCTTGGGGGTACAGACAGAAAACAACACATGCTGCTCACCTGAACGCTTCTGACCACATCACCTGATCTTAAAGATACTGCTAGAAACCAAAATTGTGCGTTGCCTTCCATCAAGGACACACAGATTTACTTTTACCTCACCAAGAGAGGCAGAGTCCGTCCCCTCCGCATCCCAAGGGCACTGCGGGGTCCCAGCACGCAGCCTGGAGCCCAGGGGCACAAGCTCATCACAGAATGCTGCTATCTGCTCTCCTCATCCATCTCAAGGGCAACAGCGTGCAGCTTTCTACAGAAAATGGATTCAGAAGCAGACATCTCTTTCGGTGGCAGCTGTTTCTGGAGTCGCCTGGCAGCGGTGCCCACAGCCCCGGCCCGCAGACAGCGCTGAGGCCGGGCAGCAGGAGGACACGGCGTGCTGGGGCTGAGGGCAGCTCGACTGCGCTGTTCCCTGCTGCAGCTGGTGAGCTCCCTCTCGTTGCCTCCTCCAAGTGTGAAATTCCCTTCTCTCACTCAGGTGTGCACCCCACCACACTGCTTCCACTGACACAAACGCCTGTCCTTACAGCACTGAGTCAGTAATAAAACAGCCCTGATTTTTACTGGGCATTGCCAGTTATGCATCACGCACAGGTTTGTACTTCAGGACGTGCTCCATGCTTGTTTACCACTCTATAATTACACCGTGTCATCCTTCCTTGCCAGTTTTAACCCAAAGGCCTGGCTCCAACATGAGGCCCATAGAAGATGTAACAGGCTTGCTGCAACAAATACAGAATAGGCTAAAGTTTTCCTCAGGAAATGGCCATCAGAAGACAAGGGTGGAAATACTTGTGCAGTCATCATGGGACGCTGGAAGGGTAGGGTTGCAAATAAACACTTGGTGTTCAGTATGCAAGCACCACTGCTTTACTGTCTCCTAAAGATCAGAGAGAATGGAAATCAATGATGCTGCCTTGTCAGAAAGCACATCACAGGGACTCTCTGAAATCCCTTCTGTCCCTTTGACCTTCTCATGCCAGGCATCTCCAGAGATTCAATGCCATTCATTGTATTGTCTGAACAGGAAATCTGCAGCACAATGTTATTGTAGAGTAACACGCAGCTGGGATCCTAACACTCACAAGGAAGCTGAGGATGCAAGAAACAAGAATCCAATGAACGGATGCTGGCTCTGCCTCGAGGACTGTTTGCCCCCTTCTAACAAACAAGATCACTTCTGCTGCTGTCCAGCTGCAAACCAAGGCCTTCCCCACCTCACCATCAGCCCATCCTGTTTTCTGCAGAGACTCTGGTTCTCTTCTTGCCCGGGCACTCCTGATGGGGGCTACAGCTGCTGCTGTCACAGCCCCAGCCTCCACAAGGCAGCCACACATCTCCCTCTCTCTCTCCCTCTCTTACAAGAAGTGGGGGGAATGGTGCTAACAAACCTGCGTATCCGAACTGGTGTAGGGATGACAAGGTTGAGTCTATAAAAAGAAGCAGACGAAGAGCCATTGCTCTGGAATAGAATAAAAGAAGGCATTTTGAGGCATTGCTGGTCTGAAGTGGCGACGTCAGGAACAGACACTTGAACAAGAATGACAGAGGTTTCTTTCATAGAGGTCCTCCGTTTCCAGACATCCGACCATCACACAGGAATTTCAGGATCTCTGCAATATTCGGCTGAGCAAAGGAAGCTGCATTAGCTGGCACAGATCAGAGCTTGTTAGCTAGAGAACAACCCAAAGCCACACACAGGCCCTTGCACCTTTCATCTAATCCCTTGTTTTGTTTCTTTATTGGCTTACAGTTGAGTGGTGCTCCTCTACTTTAAGACGTTAGAACTTTTTCAGAAAGTTGATCTCTACTTGATAATGGTAAAACTTCTGATCTTGGCAAAACTTTTCCTCCCAACAGCAGCAGTTACACTGCTGTTTTGTTTCCCATTAAAATGCCATCCTGATGAAAGTCTCACCCCAGCTCTGCACGTTATACCCAAGCACAACGCGCGTTTACTGTAGTCTAACATCTTCTTTGGTGTCAAAATCTGAGCCCTTAACTTGGCTCAGCCAAAGGATTCAAACCTTGTTAAAGAGCTTCTGAACACAAAAGCACAAAACTCGTCTGTTTAGCCAGTTAATTAAGAGGTTAGAAAGAGAACATCCCTACAGGAGACTCAATCATTACTGTTCTGGGATTAGTACTCAAACAAAATCTTTAACAGGAACATCTTTTAAAGTAAAATGGACGTTTAAAATCTCAGTCCTGCTGGTCCAAGGTATTACTGCAAGGTCTCGGTTTCCACAGCGCCCTGCTTAATTGGAATGCCTAACAAAGTGTAACAAGGTCAATGATGCTCTCTCTTTAATCTATCACATCTGTCGAAATTAGACAGCTTTAGTTTAGCAGAGTAAATTCTCAATTGTCAGATTATCGGGCTCCTGAGACTAATTTGGGGTTTTAATATCCCCAGATACTCAGGTTGTCGTGATTCTCACATTGCCTAAATCACAGAATAGAATGGAAAAAAAAAAATCGGCTTTCCTCCAAGAAAGTATATATTCTCTTTTACTTTTATTTGTACCTATAAAGCCGCTCTTGGCTTAATATTCAGCGTAAATACACAAACGAAGAAACAAGCTATCAGCCCAGAAAAGAAACTCAAGGAAGAAACAGGCTTTGAAAACCTCCGTACACCATTCCTCCATGCAACATGGGATGGGGCAGGCAGCACAAACTGTTCCCAGCTGAAAAAAATCCATATCACAGCTGTCATATCTCTAACTTACATTTAATCTTTCATCGACATGTTCTAACACGAGGGTACCATTATTTCACACATGCAGCGGATATAATCTGACAACTGGCCAAACAGCATCGAGATCAGGAGACTCAGAAATCTCAGCAAAATCCAAATATCGTGTTATCAGCTAAGCTAGGAGAAAAGTCATCTGAAGATGAGAGAAGAGGTGAGAGAATCTCGTCTTTGGATGGCTTTACATTTGTAAAGATAAATGATGTCAGCACTCACAGCCCTCCTCTTAGAGACATGGCAGGGATAAACTCATTCATTCTGCAGCTGGCCTCTGAGCGATGCTGGTTTGGTCATAACGTTGCTCCGCATTGTCCCGCTCGCACTGATATCATAGCAGGAAGATCACAATACCAGCAGGTGCATATGGCAGATAGAATACAAAATGCGCTTAAATAGTAAGAGCAAAATACTACTTTAACAAAGAATGGCCCAGCTGCACAGACTCCCCTTTGGGAGATCATCTGGATTTTCTCAGTCGCTGCCAATTTGATTGCAGACAAAAGCTCTTTCAGCATGCACTGTTCATTTCCAAATGGTGTTACTTCTATAAGAGGAAGCAACTACTGTATATACAAAACATCCTGGAAAGAGCAGGAGATTCATGTAACAGATAAGGCTTCAGACTATTTACGAGCCAGAAAAACAGAGCCCAATGTTTGCTGAAGAGATTTATTTTGAAAATTACTAATTTCAAAAGCCTTGAAAAAGAATATTGTAAACAAAAGCCAGGTTTTGAACGACATAACTTCGCTACGTGGAACACGGTGCATCAGCAGCAGCCAAATAAACTGTGATGCTACAAGTTTGTCCTGTTCATTTTCCTCCTCCTAATTTTGGCTGTTGTTCCGATTAACTTGTACCAGTATCTGTTACACACAACCACAAAGGGACTTACCTCCCTCCGTGATACGAGTCTACATCACTCGTACATGACGTGCTGCTCTGAATTATCTCAGAAAAAATAGAAGTATGAGAAATGTGGCTTTTATGGGCAAAAACAGGAACAAAGTAGGTACATGTTTTTGTTTTCCTTTGCACATCTGTGATAGATGCTTCAAAAAGGTCTCTGCTTTTGCAGAAAAAATACTCCATCACACAGCTGAATTCATACACATTTCAGAACCACACAGTGCATCCAGCACTTATTTCTTTACACAACAAACCTCACAAATGAAGCTTAAACAAGTGCACAAGTATGGACTGATAGCCAAGAGCCTCCTCTGGCAGCCTAGCGCACCCCCAAGGCACTCACTGCCCCACTCAGTGGTGTTGCAGCGGGCTGCAGCATCCCCAGTTTGAAGCCAACAAAGATCACCTCCATGAGGATGTGGCACCATGCTCCACTTTCTGCTATAAAGGAGATTTCAGCTGAAGAACTCTCCTTGCAGCACTATAGGTACTCCACACGATTCTGGCTGCTTTACCTGCCCTCCCACGTTGGTAGGCCCTAGCTATTTACAGCCCATGCAGTAAAACAAAAACATAAGGAGTGTTTTGATTCAAGCAGATGAGTACTGAACACAAATCACTCTTATTAATTCATGCATTCCCTCACATGTGAAACGCTGTAAACCCTTCCTTTCAAGGCAGGCATTTACTTCAATCTATAAAACATGCATTTTTTCTTTTCTTGCCTTGCCATGAAAAACAATGCAGCTTTACTACTTTCCAGTACTTGTGATTGAAAAATGGGTATGTGAGTACTTTGTTTTTTCTTAAGAGAAAGCTGTGAGGAATTGAAAAAAGTATCAGGCAATTTATTATTTGTTATGACAAAAATATTTTCATAATAATGACATGGGTTGGTAGTGTTTGATCGAAAACTGTTCCTCAAAGCGTAGGAACTGAGCAGGTGGAGTGCAATACAAGCAAAACAGATCCATTAGCCAAAATGAAAGTTGTAACACAAAATAAGTCAAGGCAAAGCAGATGACTCAGCCCCAAAGCGGATGACAAGCGTGGCTGGAAGCCCTGCCCAGCTCCGGCGCACACCCACCATGCCACCAGGCTGCGTGCTGCCCCGGCTGCACCATCGCATCGGTAACACCACCAGGTAGGGCAAGGCGAGGAAACGGGAAACCACGTGTAGCACGGCGAGTGGCTGAGAGCTGAGGGCAAGGTGACGAGGACCACAGCCCTCGCCCTGCAGCCCCACCTTGCTGCAAGGACCGCAGCTGCCCTCCAGCCCCTGCTGGCTGCTGCAGAAAGCTGATGAGGGGAGCGGGGTGCTCCCTGTGCCAGGCTCAGGCAGCAGTTCTGGCACCTGTCCTACTGTGCTCCTTTAGCCCCAGCTCTGCTTTGCAGTTTGCTTTGTGAAACACCAAGGCACTGGGTGGTGCAGCTCCCCCAGGCAAAGCCAGAGGGCCGCCGACCTCCCAGCCTCCATGCCTAGGGGAACGATGCTCTTGGTCTGCAGCTCATCTCCTTCATCCCTTGGCTGTCACCGACGCGGCCTGACATGCTGGAGCATCATCTTGGCCTGCGGTGCCCGGCAGCAGGACCAAAAAGAGGCAAAACAAGGACGCTGACACCAAGATGAGCGATTTCATCAAATTTTAGGGCTCAGTCTTCAGTAATCAGGATTCAGCATGGCTCCAGCAGTAGGTACAACCACCTGAAGGTGTCTAGTTAAAAGCAGACAGCTGTGAGAACAAAAGCAACACCAGAAGGGTGTGCTCAGCAGTGCCTCTAACTTTTAGATTCCAGCAGTACAAGCTTTACCATTACAAGAAACCAAGATTAACAACTTTAAGGTTTATCTATATTCTAATGTGTGCTGTATGACAGGCAATTAACCTTGCTGCAGTCACAATCCACACATTTCAGAGCCAAGAGCCTAATTATGTGAAATTTGCTACTAACAAGTGTACGGGACTTCAGACAGCGTTTCATCACCCGAGACACAACTCCCTCCCCCAGTAAGCATTGGGCAATGGAGGATTAAAGGGCAGACTTCATTTTCAAAATTACTTCTCCCATAATAACAGAGGAAGTTGTTAGTGAGATGAATGAACAAATATACAGCTAATATTGGGAATAGGTGAACGTTTTCAGGCTTTTTTTCCTGTTCACAAGTAGTATCAAAAACAGAGGAAAAAAAGATTGCATAGCCTACGTAGCCTACAGTTTGGAAGTGCCCCTTTCAAACACTACCCTCCTGCTTCCAAATTCTAAATAACATAATGAGCGGGTGAGCTGCAGAAATCATGGCTCAGCACAGTTATGCACTGGGCTCTTTAGAGTCAAACCTGCAGGTCGGACACCGAATCCATTTTCAACTGAATTAAAGTAACAGTAATAATTGAAATAAGCCCAGCATAAAAGTGAAATGCACATGATCCCCCCGCTGTACAGACCTGTGCCTCCTAACCTGCAGCTGCTATTTGGGGTGAACCTGTTAAAGGCAGCCCCAGCGCCAGCAGCTCGCTTCCTGCCCGGGACACAGCGGCGTGCTGAGATCGCCCTGCGCTGGCGCTGCCTGCCTGCCAGGCAGGAAGTTATCTCACCCCTTGGACCAAGCAGAGCAGAGGATTTGAGAGCTGCAGTGGTTGCTAAGATGACACCATTCACTGCAGACAAAGAGGCTTCGTTGTAGCTGCTGACAGGGGAGGGGGGTGTTAAAATAAATGCATTTTGGGGTATAACGTCCCGCAATGCCATTGTAAAGCAGGAGCTGGAAAAGGACACTTAGTCCAAAACAATCAGCTCCTTTCACTAATACGTAATAAATTTTGCCTGTACTATACTTTTGGGATGCTCTGCTCCCAAGAAGTTAGAAATCAGTGTCAAAGGCTAAATACACCAAGTATTTGCCAACTCTGAGAGAGATTCCCAGCCTACCTGCAAGGCTGGTAAGAGCACAACCCCATGCCGAAGCAGACCCTTCCGTTTTTACTGTCTGGCTATCTCCCAGCACAGAAGCGTTATTGTACAAAGTCTGGTGCTTGTTGGGAAAAAAAAAAGAAACGTGGAGATGTCATAAAATTTTTTCTAAAAGAATCGGACTCCAATAGCAAAGGCCAGACTTTCCAGAAGTGACAGCAATGCACAAAGTCACAGAAAATTCAAGCTGAAATTGCTGTGTTACATAGCACACTGTCTCCAACCACATCCTCTCTAGGCGGAGGGCTCCTGCTGGCTCAAAGCGGGCAGGACCACGGCACCTGTGCCAGGAGGAGAACAGTACCCCGAGCACAGAGCAGCTTGAGGACGAGTTGGGTAAAGCAACACTTCACCTGCAACAGGGCACAGCAGAACATCACTGCAGTGATGGGGAAAAACCCGTTGATTGCTTGTCTTCCCATGCAAGTAATCATTGAATTGCTGGTGCTATGACTGATTACTACACTGAAACAGCAACAGAAAGGTCATCAGGTAAAAACAAGAGAAGAGCAGTACCTGAGGAACATGGTTACAGCTCATGATAAGTGCCGACCTGTTTATAGTAGCTATTCCAGCCTAGGTAGGTTCAGATACCCTATCTGTGCTCGAGTCCCGGGCAGTCCGTGTTATCAGTTTATAGGTTACAACTGCAGTAAACTAAAGAAGAGAGAAAAAAAGGATCAAGATAACGAGCTCCTTCACCCACACTGGAAATACCCGATTTACAACGTTGGCAATGTGTTTTGGGGTTTGGCACTAGATGATCTTTGAGGTCCCTTCCACCCCTAGCCATTCTCTGACTCTTTCCGAAGTTCCCACCTCTCTGCTTCGCCCAACTCACCTGCTTGCACTGATACCTAACAGCTGGTAATGAAAGTCTGCATCAGGGAGCAACGTTCCCCTTTCTTATCACTTGCCTAAGCCTGTGGAACGAACCACAACATAACTGACATCATTCTGTCCAAGTTTTGCTTGGCCTGTCCCAGTGAACCTTGCCCCACGTCAGCAGCCAGCTGCAGTCTCTCGCAAGAGCTGCTGCAGCCAAACCCCGGGAACTGCAGCAAATTTCACCCAAAATTTCAGGGTGCTGCTTCCCAAGTGCTGTGAACCGCTGGTCTCTGGTGCTAGTGAAGAAAACGAAGCTGTCGCTGGAGTGCAAACGATACGACACTGCTGTGTACATGGCCCACCTCGTGTATGTTTGAAGGCAGATCGGGGCCAGACCAGATTTCCCCCTGGCACCACGTACAGCGGCACGGGTCTCGGCTCTGGTTACCCTGTGTTATGCCAGGTACAGAATCTTGTACAGCAGAGATCTGCTTTCACAGACACTGCAGCCTTCCCCAAACAAAACCAAAGGGTGGGAAGAGCCAGAGGAACTGGTACCAATAAACCAAATACTCCAAGGTCATGTTGGAAATAGGACAGAAATCCCTAAGTCGCCTTCTAGGACCTTAACCACATGATAAGCCTCTCTCCCACGCCACAGAAAAATGTTTTCCTAATGCTGTTTCAAGAGACATGGGGTTTGATAACCCAATCCATGCCTCAACCTACTCACACACATTTTTGGTGGTGGGCCAAGGCTGCCTCCAGGCAGGCAGAATGCTGCCATGCCCTCCGCTCCGCTCACCGCCCCCGCCATACCGCTGGGCTGGATGCTTTCGTTTCCTGCATAGCCGACTGCAGAAAAGCTTCTTTGCCCAATGTGCTGGTTTTCACCCTGTTTACAAGGGCTTTGTCACTTCTTGCCGTCCCCAGAGACGGCAGCGACCTGTGGGTGGCTTTGGCAGCCCAGGCAGCAGCAATGGTGGGGAAGGTGCCCGTTCCCAAAACCACAATGCTCCTGCTCCAGCAGTGTCACTCACGTGGAGCAGCCCCAAATGCTCTTCATTTTATTCTATTTTATTTGTTTACATGTTATTTTATAGCTCAGTCAGTCCCTTCAGCAGCTCAGGACAGGCACGAGACTCAGGACAGACAGCAAGGCCATGGGGGGAAGCCCCATAGCAGAACCCAGCAGCTGGGGATGGGGCAACAGGACAAGGAGCAGGAACAACTGCCAGCACCACCGCCTAGCACCCCTTGCCATGCCACCAGCGTTTCAAAGTCACAAAACATCCTCCTAAAAGCAACACAACGCATCCTCTCTGAGGCACGGCCACATAGCAGCATCGCCATGTGTGGGCAGTGCTGGTTCTACAAATTGCAGCCCCGGGGCTCCAGCCACGCCAGGGCACCGCGGCTTTGGCTCTTCTGCTGACTTATTTTATGGCCCCACGTTTTGTTAGCCTGCCAGCCTGTGGTTTCTACCCTACGCTCAAACTTGGCTCAAAACCTTTGGATAGTCACAGAAAGTAAAAAGCTGGATTGGCAGAGACCTCCTGGACTGCTGTTTCCCCAGGTTTATGCCCTTCTCTAAGGGGAGGAACAGAAGCCAGGCAGACGCACGGTCAGCACAAGCACCCCGTGGGGTGTGACATGTCACATGCCACCAAGACCAGCATCTTCTATAGGAAGCAGTCGGCATCCTTGCTTGTAACCCTCAGACAAAAGCAACCCCAGCAGCCTCCCTGCCCCCTGACGGATTACTTGGGGACAGAGACTTGTGGCAGTCCCAGCCTGGAGCGCAGCAATCCCGAGGTCACCCCAATGTGTCCTCCCAGGACAAGGCACAGAGGTCAGGGCAGCAGCATCACCAACCTGCTCAGACACTTTGAGGGGCAAGGCTTGAGCACCAGGACTTCACCTAGAGACAAAGGAATTGAAAGCTGAGAACGGGCTTGTGGATCTGCTTTTTGCCACCTTCAGGAGCAGCACCAGTGCCAGCAAGCAGTGAATCAGGGGGAAGGGTGAGCACCACCAGGGTGGTCTGTGAGCCTGGATTTTTTTACCATTCCTCCCCCCAGTAACCTTTAACAGGCCTCCTTAGATTGTTTGCATAAAGAGGAAAAGCCACAAAGGCCACACTGGCAGTAATGTACCCAGAGCCTTTGCAACGTGCACCGAGCTGCCCTGCCCTGATCTTTTCAAAGAAATACCCCAATTCCATAAATATCTCAGCTTGTAATCGTAGGCCACCTTAATCCTCATTTATTATTTCTGTTGGACACCTTAATGCACATCCTGGAGGCTCTAGCACAGGGGTGTAAAAGCCTTTATTTATTTGACTTTTTTCCCCACTCCACCAGAAGGGAGCTAAGAAAAAAGGAAAAAGCCTACTACACGTAAGAAAAACTATTCAATGAAAGACTCGTCTTGAAACACCAGGACTGGAAACTGACACATTTACCCCATTTTTTTCCACGAGCATTGTTTGACTGACTAGTGTATCTCAGGAAGAAATGACTGCATTACCAGCACAGCCATCTTTGTGCCACCGATCACAGCCGCAGCAGCCTGGAAACCAACGCCTGCTGAGGACGGGGTGTGCAGCCAGTGCCGGGCTCGCTGAAGGTGAGCACACAGCTTCCCATCACACAAGCTAACGGGGCAGAGAAGGGGCAGCCTGCCTTTATGCACTGCGAGCCACAGACCCGAGTTTTTATATGCTTTGCGTGGCGGCCAGACGCAGTCACGGTGCTTCTCGACAGCCTGGCAGCCACAGCTCCAGCCCCTGCACGGCAGTGCTGGGTGGCGGAGCCCTGCCAGATGGGAGAACCCCTCAGCAGAGCCAAAGCCTTTGCGATGAAGATGAAGGTGGTACCTGGCATCCTCTCGCAGGGGGACGTGGCCGTACGGGGATGTGCACAAGGCCTGGGCATCGGGCTGCTCCAGGTCCAAGTCAATTAGCGTGTTCCTGCCCGCAGCTTAATGAGCCTGCTCCTCAGGAGCAACATCAGCCCGCGCGGCCTCTGCCAACCCCTACCTCTGACAAACCAAATGGCTGTGTGGCCACGGGGCGAGCCAAATTGGAGAACTGATCCTAACTAACAATGAACCATCAGGGGAAAATATTTTTAAGCAACTTTATTCCCTCATCTAGCTGCAGAGCAGGAGGGCAGCTCAGGCCAAGAGTTCACTGAAACGTGACTGACAGAGAATTTAACAGTCAGCTCCATGGAAGCAGTTCCTTGGCCAGGACCCTCCAGCACCCAACACGGGCACTTGGTGCACATCGTACTCAGCAAGCTCAGAGCCTTTCTCCCTGCCTGCAGGGAGAGTCCTGGGCAGAACAATTATGAACAAACAAACATGAGAATATAAATGCATTAAGTCACCTGCAACCTACCTTTACAATAAAAGGATATTGAGCAAGTCGGGTGCAGGCAGGAAGAAACAAACCATGACAAAATACCTACTGAAAGGGGAAAGGTGCACGCACAGTAAAACCATGGAGAGTAGGAACTCTTGATGAGGTACCATTTACAACACACACACAAAAAAAATAACAACAGAACCCGAGACCCCAAACAATTACAGCTCTCCTCCCCACTCAGTTTCAGAGTGCACGGGGCCCTGCCTGGGTTATGAAGTTAGGATAACCCAAGTCAAAGCAAATAAAAAGCCCAACAATGAATTATTTCATCACCGCATACTTGAAAAGTGGCAAAGGTTCACCCACACCCTGCCACGCTGAGACAGCTCCTCATGACAGAAAGGCCTTCAGATATTAAGCCTGTGAAAACAGTACTGGAAAGGTGAAGAAGCCTGGGCTGCCAGGTCATTTTGACTCAGGCACAGGGCAGCTGTAGGTAAGGCCAGTATTTTTATGCTTTCTTAACTGGAAGCGAGTCAGCAGGACTTGAGACTGTTTAAGAGAGATGTCAGTTCGCAGCTACTTAGTCCTGAGCAGCTTTACACAGATTGCTGAAGATTACTCCCTCTGTGCTGAGAGACTAGCAGCACGGAATGTTCCAGTTGAAAAACAGATGTACCTGACACCTCTGGATAGGGGCTCTGGATGTTTCACCTGTAGAAACAGTTGCAGCCTCGTTTATAGATGAGGGTTGCAGCAGAAACGGCTCTAACTCTCGGCTGGTACAGTAAACCAGGACAGCTCCTTCAAAGGCAAGAAGCTGCTCAGGACCAGAGCGCAGCACCCGTGTCTTCTGCCAAATGGAGGGCGGTGTGGTCGCCAGCAGCTGAGCTGACCCTAAGAGCTGAGCTGGCCCTAAGAGCTCCCCTCGCCCTGCTCCCCAGCAGCACGAAGCTGCTCCCTCTGGAGCTCAGCAGCGGGCCGCAGCCCTTCACAGGCCCAAGCTGCAGCAGGGCCCTTGAGCTGCAGGCTCCTTCGCAGCCTGCAACAGTAGCCAGTGCTCACAAATAGCCCCAAACTCACCAATGCTTCCCTAAAAACCCTTACCTCGAGTCAACCCATACTGATTCACCAAGTGCCCCAGACTGAATCTGCTGGGGACTGATCCCTGAAGGCTCCATTCTGCACAAATCCCACCTGTAGCCCCGGGGGGGCCAGCTCCTGAAAGCGGCCTGGTGCCAGCCCCGCCGTGCAGTCAGACCCCTGCCTCAGCCGAGCCTAAAACCCACATCAGGATGTTCTCCCCTGGCCATACAACACCTGCCCACGTGCTGCTTCCACCTTTTCTATGTGTTGGCTGCCCAGGCCGCACACACTGCCTCACAGGCAGACGGACAGTTCAGGTTTTTATTTATTAACTCAGGGCAGGCTTATCTTTCAGCCCTGACATGACACAGGATAGCTGCCCCGACACTACCTCCTCGAATCTGTGCTTAAGAACGATGTCTCGTACCCTTTCAGAGCAAGGGTCAATTGTCCTGGGCTCCTTAATCATTGATGAAGGGTTGGCAGGAGCAGGGCTGGCAGGAGCAGCAGCGCGGCCGCACTGCTCAGCTCTCCTCACAGGCTGCAACGTCTCCCCCAGGGCCAGGCCACAGACAAACTCCCACATGAAATGCAAACCTGGAAGACAACGCGCAATGCTAATGTAGCAGAGATAGATAACCTAAATGTTCCAGATGAATAAGTTACCAGAAGAAAATTAAAGCCTCTACTAAGGAACATGTTGAAGAAAAGCATGAAATGGAAACTTCGAGGGGCGCATCCTGCTGGAGTTTGGGTCACGCAGGCAGCGTTTCCATCCCGCTAACATCCTGGGCAGGATCTTTCAAAAAATAAGATGACAACGTGTGGCAGGGCACATAGCCCGAGGTCTTTCAGGAAGGAAATGGAAAAGGAAAAAAGAAAAACTGCCAGGGGAATTCATCTTTGTTAAGAAAATCCAGCTAAAAATCTTGAGGGTAACAGAATGAGGATCAGCAGCTTGTACAGCTTTATAAAGCCTGGCAGACAAATTTAATTGCTTTATTTGTACTTTGATAGAGTTAAAGACAGCGCAGCTAAGAAGAACACGGCAGAGGTCATATTTCTGGAGTTCAGGACAGCATCTGACACCGTGCCTCACAAAATCCTAATTGAGAATTTAATTCAAGAAGACTTGGAAAGGACCAGTGCACAGCCCTGGAATCGGGAACTGGCTGCAGGACTGTAAACAAACGATAATGATAAATGGCATTGTATTGAGCTGAGGGGAGGTCTCACTGAACAAATTCATTAATGACCTGGAACGGGGAGTAAAGAGCACGCTAATGAAATCTGGAGATTGCATTAAAGCCAGATTGTGCCTGATGGATGCGCAGCTGCCTTCAGGTGACGGGGAGGCAGCCAGAGGGGCCGGGTGCTGCCAGGACAAAAATTAAAAAAAAAAAAAAAAAAAACTTCTGCAAAACCTCTCCCTCCTCACCCCACAAACACTCGCAGCTTTCTCTTTCCTTATAACCAATTCACCCTGCAGGCGTCAGACCGGCAGGAGCCCACCTACGGGAGGCAGCGTGCGACCTCCCACCCGGGCACAGCCAGAACACGATCCCACCAAACACCAACACCCTGAATTCCACCAGGATGCGCCTTCCTCCTTTCCCTGCTTTAGCTGAAAATCATCACGATTTTATGGAGGAGTGTCCCTGATGAATCAATTTAGAAACAGACATTTCCTCAACTTAAACTTACTGCACTCAAGCTTTCACAGGGAAGGAAAATAACATCATTTATTTTTCCTTCCAAATAACATCAGAACATCATTTTGGGCCTTCCCGGGAAACTTCTGAATGCATTGTTTGGTAACACTGATCTTTAAAGGATGCAACAGACCAAACATATTTCAATGAACCAGCCAGGTCTGAAGCACGGCTGCTGCTTTTCAGACTTTGCAAGTACTGAGCAAAGCTGAGCACCACACTTTGGGTTTGCTCCACATGCTACACAAAAAGGTGAGGAATATGCAGGTAGGGCAGCACTTCTGGCTCCTCTCTGCAGTTTTCCTGCCAGAACTAAAACATCTTTCCCTGGAGAACAGAACTTCCCCATCGTTTCTGTTATCAGCTTGGATGCAGATCCAAGTTCGACACTTGGTGAATTGGAAAAAACTCTCGTTAGCATCTGTGTGTGTGGGGAGCCCTAAGAACACCTCATTAACTCATTAAAGAGGATTCTGACAGAGATTAGCTTAGTCAATCCTTCATTTAGCTACCAATCCATTCATGTGATGCCATTAAACCCCTCACAAACAGCCAAGTACTTAGGAACACACAGTGGGAGCAGAGTTTCGTCCTGGTGTCACTGAGCTACTGTATTTATGCTGTATCAGTGCAAAAATTACTTCAGCCAAAAACGATCATTATTTGGACATACACGAAGCGTGCACACATGATGAACTGTCTGGCTACAAACAATGTTATACTGAAATGGGACACAAGGGTTACCAATGCCCAACAGCACTGATTTTAAAGCCTTCTTGACCGTGCCTTGCTGCACACCAGGCATTTAAATGGTATGGCAAGAGACAGGCACATGCGTAACAGGGTGCAGTAACACCCAGTGCAAAGAGGCTTTGCTGCTGCTCACTGCCCAAGCAGAGATGCTGTCAGTGAGGAACCTCATCCCCATCCTCAACTTCCTTTTTTTTTTTTTTCCTTCTTTCTCCCGTGCACCACTGCTGCTGGCCTACACACAATCTATGTTGTGTAAGCCTCCCCCACTAAAAAGCCCAGCTGCCTCTGGCAAAGAGCCTCTCCCTCCCTTGTATCCCAAGTCCCCAGCATGGCTGTGGCTCACTAGTCGTGCTGATAGGAGCAACATAAAGCCTGCCACTTTGGGGTACCAGGACACACATTCTGCAAACAGTAACTGCCATCTAGACATGAGATGGCCCTCCAGACACTGCCGTGATGCTGCCCGGGCAACACCTTGGCTATCTGGAGTTCTTAACTTGACTCCTCCGTTCCCACTCACCTCACGGGAGTCCGTCCTTCTTCCACACATGCTGGTGTCACGAGATTCAGCCCAATTGTTTTCTCAGCTTTAAAACACAACTTGAAAATATCTTCATGCATCTGCATTTCAAAGAACGTTCATTTAGTCCCACCTGCTTAATGAATTAAGACCCTGCACAGCTTGCATTCCCACAGTGCTGTTACACAGACACGTGCAGAGATCACATTTTCAGAAACAACGCTCTTATTAGAAAGGCTCCAGAACTCTTTACCACAATTCCCTCAGTACCATCCAACCCTACAGACTGTTCAGACCATAGAACCCGCAGCTGCTTTGCTGCTTGCTGACTGCATGCAGAGAATGAGCCCATCCAACCGACACTGGAAAACACAGGGTAGCCGCTCTTACGGGGGGTGGGAAACCTGCAGCTTGCTGGATGCAGAGGACAGGAGAACCTGCCCTCAGCAGAGCTGCCTGGCTCTGGGCATCGCCCAGACCTGAAGCTGTGTGCTAAGTGGCTTGCCATGTTTCAGGAAGCAGACAAAAGCTGCTATTAATGCATCTGGGGCTGGAGGGGGGAAATCCTTGAATGTAAAGTTTCAATTGACTGCACACTGATGAAGTGGAGTAAATAGCAAGAAAGAGCTGCCCACAGTAAAGGAGCTTGTGAAAGGAAACTCCACAGCTTGGTAATATCACGAGCACCCTACGAATCTGGAGAATGAGACAGGAGGAACCGTGGGGAAACTGAAGTTAGAAACTGCACACTGCACGGTTTATTTTCCTGGTAATTCCTTTTATTCATTGCTATAATCAACTTGACATGCAAAGCTGTTCCAAATTTACTGACAGCTTTTCAGCTGACATCTAGTTCTCAAGGTATTTTTTTTTTTTTAACTTAAATAGCTAATTATTCATCGCCTTAAACCAGGATATATAACAATGTCAGGAAATCATCTGTTCAAGTTTTATCAAAAAGCCTTTTGGGATTAGCTCCTCTCTTTTGTATGCTGCAGAAAACACTCACTTGTAAACAATTAAATCATCATTTGAAATCTGTCTGTGTTTTTAGCATCTCTGAATGCAGCCTGAAAATCTGTATTAGCAAGTATGTTATCACTGCATCCAGGATCCATTCGGAAAGGTTTTCCTCCGTATCGCGTTATTTGAGGGAGGCTGAAGGCTGACTTTATGGGCTAATGCAGGCTCTGTGTAAATCCCCTAATAGCACTTCTCTATTCTGAAAATAGCTGCTTAAGTAAATCAAAACTACAATATTCTCAGGATGTGCTGAGAGCAGACACTTGCCACGAGGATATCAACATATTTTGACAAAGACACTGAGGCACATTACCTCCAAGTAACAGAGTCGTGCCTGCTACAAAGATGGGTATTTCATTTAGCTCTGAAGGCTCATCCTTCGGCTTGTAACTACCATAACCAAACTTCACAGCACCCTGCTTTAAGATGCAAAGCCCTCGCAACACATCCACACATCCGTGCAACAAGAGACTGCCAGATACCACGGGGCAGAAGCATTTCAAAGGCTTCAGATTCCTATTTGAAACTGAACCTATTGCTCTCCTACTGACTTGCCTGCCTTTTTAAGGCTTGCATTCTTGTGGAATAATACAAACACAATGAGAGCCGAGCATCCCGCATGAAAAAGCTCCTTTGTACGCCTGTCTTGGGCTGAGCACTGCAGTGTAAGTGACTGGCTCTGGAGAGTGCTTGCTTGGGCACAGTTATAATCGTGCAGCATGCCACTCAGTTTCCATAATTACCTCTCACAGAAAACAGCAGTACTGCCCCTCCACTGCCCACACTGAGCAAGTGTGCTCGTGCAGAAACATACCTTCAGAAAAGTACCGCTCGCCTGACGTTTTGGTTGTAGAGCCATAGCTACAGTCAAGGATGTGACTCTTTACACTCAGTCTCAATGCTGCGCAGATTTCACTGGGAGACAAAAGGCCAACTGGCTGTTACCACTTCACCATTAATGACACTGTTTTATGGCTTTACTAGTTTGATAAACCTTTTGGCTACGGCATCTGATTGCTGCAGGCGCTTCCTTTCTGTGATATAATTGCTTACCCAGTAAGGATAGGGAAAAAGAAAAGAAAGCAAATTCCACCTTCTTCCTTGTGGAACGAGAGGCAAGTTGCTCCCTGCGAAACGACAACTTCCTTTTTGGTTGTGGAAGAAAACACTCAGCATTCATAGCACCCAAGCCGAGGGGACGCAGCCGGCACGTCATTGTTTAAGAGAGGAACTCCTTCACAGGCAAGAAATCCGCTCAGATGCTATCGCTGAACACAAAATCCCACAGCCCGGACTGCTGGGGCATGGGGCATGTCCTTGGGGTGCAGGATCGGCCCTGAGCCCCTCCTGCCAGCAGCCGGCACTGGTCCCCAGGGCAGTGACACACAGAGGTGACAGGACGGCAACAACCACTTACACCAGTGTCCAGAGCAGTTCACGGCCACGGGGAAAGCACAGCTGAAGTACAGACAGGATGGATGAAGGCACTGCATCTCCACCCAATGCAGGACAGCTCGGCAGCCTTGTCTTCCACCAACTCTAGACCAAGCACTGCTCTTAGCAAGGGAAGAGGCTAATACTCATGCCTTTCTGACATGCCAGCGAGGGGAAAAATAACTGCCCCTGCTACCTAGGCTGCCATCTGTATGGATAAAGCACAAAGGAAAAAAATAAATTCACATATTTTATGGGCATCTCCTGGAAGCAGGGAACCATCACTTAGGGCTATCA
Organism: Heteronetta atricapilla; assembly: GCA_011075105.1. NCBI lineage: Eukaryota > Metazoa > Chordata > Aves > Anseriformes > Anatidae > Heteronetta > Heteronetta atricapilla. The sequence continues at coordinate 9,148,449 of CM021744.1, forward strand.
AAGATTTGTCCTGACGCTCATCTGTATTTGAGCCCCCCCATTCTGGGCCAAGCTTCAGTTTCAGTGGGGTTATTTCTACACATTTATTTTTGCATTTGAGAGGCTGGGAAGTAGCAGAAGGTAAGGACTAAAGGGGTGGTGTGAGTTATGACTGCTGAGTCCTTTCTGAAGGGCTGCTTTACACCCAGACGCATACAGCACAAGTTATCCTTAGCTATCATACGCTAGATTTTCACTGCTCAAGCCACACATATTTGCCATGAGAGGCTCACTGAGAAAAATATGTTGAGCTGGTTTTTACTGTACTACGATCCATGAATTACCCATGAATTGCCTTTAAAACACAACTGAAGCTAACTGGCAGGAATCTCAACACAAGCCTGATGTCTTCCTGGCAGCCTGGACTGGGGAAAATAAAGTAGAACCATTTTTTGTTTTTATTTTTTAATTTTTAAATACATCAGAGTAGTATGTAGTTCAGTTTCTGATATGGTGTATTCAAGTAAGCCAACACGGAAACTGTAAACTAGTGGGATGTTGCAGGCAGGCTCTCATCCAAGCATAAGGAAAAGCTTCCCACTTGCTGGAATAAAACCAGCACTTTTGGAGATCAGCACAGACTTACTACCCTAGTAAAAAGAAAAAATGCTAAACATGCAAAATCTCTGCTCTTGAAGATACCATCACTGATCTAAAGCATAAACACAATGCTGCTCTGTCAGGAGCCGATCATTTTCTGAGCATTACATTGCTAATGGCTGTAACAATCAAGAAGCAATGTTCAGGAAAAAAATATCAAAGGAAGGTGTTTCTCATTCTAAATGTTCTGTAGCCGACAGGTGACTGCCAAGCTGTAGATAGGAAATTCAGTTTTATCTAAGAGGAAACACACCAGCTCAGTTCGCTGGGAGCTTCCGTGAGCAGCAACTCCTTTAACTATAGGCAACATATATCACACTCCTCCCAAACCATCTGACAGGGTTCCTGTATGTGAAAAATAATGTAATTTTTTAACCAGTTATCTCACACAGTAATTATATTTTCACAGAGATAACAATTAAGCTTCTCCTCCTGAATGACTTGAAATGCAAAACTTCCACAGCAAAACCTGTCAAACAAATCAATGATCGTCAGGATTTTCTTAGATGGTGGCTTTTTTGCTTTTGAAGAGACTATTAATACCCATTTCTTTTTAAGAAAACAATGTATTCTTACTCTTTTGGTCAAAAAAAGCTGAAAAATTTCAGCAGAAATCCACCGTACTTCCACAAGAGCTAGATGTTGCTCTACAAGATGCCAGATCGCCTGAGAGTTCAGCTGAGTTGGGTGCGTGTTTGACTTGGACAAGGAACGAGCAGGCCACCAGGTCTGAATTTCAGCACAGAAGTCATTGGCTTCTTTAAACAGATGTCTTTGAAGGCAACAGAAATGCAGGCTTCGAATTTGTTCATTTCTTAATGGCAAGGACAAAGCCTGCCCTGGGCAACAGATGGGAGCTCACTTCCAAAGGCAGGGCTCTCTCAGGAAGCAAGTACAGTGGTACTGAGCCCAGCAGAGCTGCAATTAATGCTCAGCCCTGTTTCAACGGGCTGAAGGTTAACAAAGCCCATGATCTTCCTCAATCTGTGGCAAGCAGGCCCTTTAAATAGTTACTTGTGGGCCTCATCTTTCAGTTGAGCTAAAAAAAAAAAAAAAAAAGACAACTCATTCCAAAACAAGGAAGCAGGGAAATGAACCTCCGAGCTTCTGATCACTGGCTGAGGGAAAGTAATAGATAAAACCCCAACAAGGAGGAGTTCCACCGTTAAAATGAGATGGCTACGAGTAGTGTAATTAAGAGCTAGAACTTGCAGGCAGGCCTCAAGAGGACAGCAGCAGAGCTCTGGCTCATATTAAACACAGAAAAGTGCAGAAGGGGAGCCGCTTTCTGACACTCTTCTCCCAGAGCGCGTGCACCTGCATCTTCCCAGCAAAACCAGCTGCAGGACTATACATACACATCACACACACAAAAGTAAAGCACAGGCTTATGGGCTGGGTTTATCTAGAAATCTCCGAGTTCTGAGAAAATATCAAGGAAAGAAGTCTTCTCAATAACCTTAGCTAACCTTCCTGCACCACCTGAAGAGTCACAGCGTCGCTCCTGCCGCCCAGCCAGCACCCACACGTGGCAGCAGCTTACAAGAGGGCAAGTCCTGCTCTCACTGTCCATTCACCCCACCAGGCACATCGGCTGTGAAAGAGGCAGGCTGCAGAGAAAGGTCTGCAGGAGCTGTTCTAACGTGGAAACGGGTCAAAAGAAAGTGTGAATTCACGTCTCTGAAGTCAAAGAAAAAAAGAAACGGGAAAAAACCCTGCCACGTGATCCTGGGAATTCTCTGCTAGAAAGTGGAAGTACGGCCCACTTGGTTTACAGGCAGGGATGTACGTATGTTAAATGTAGGCCTGTAAAACACAACCTATAGAGGAGTCAAACTGAGTCACTGAACACACCAAAATCATTCAAGCAGAGTGCTGGATGCTACAGTCTATGAACTCCACACTGTAGTTTGTAACAGTGATTTATCAAGTATTTTGGTCTAGGCTAGTATGTGCACAGGTAATCCTTCTCAGACAACACCACTGCTCCATTTCACCCTGGTTTTAATGCGTATGGTTCTCTGAGCTGCTGCTACAGAACGGGAAGTACCTCTACTCTCCAACATCCACACTTTTTCTAAAGCAGACAGTGCAGATCTAAGATCTGCTGAATTAATGATCGCCATTAATCCTGGGCACAATTCTAGCAAGTAACACCTGACGTTAATTTGATCACAGGCTCCCATCTGAGCTGATAATAGAAGTTATTAGAGAACTTGGAAAGTTTCACTCACCCATTACAGCGCCAATCTGCACATAACTGGCCAGGACAAGAAAACATTACAGATGAGGAAAAAAAACACCATTAAGTACGTTTTGAAAGCTGTAATTGATGAGTATTTCACTGAGATGTGCTTCGGCAAGAGCAGGAGAGACGAGCACTACAGAAGAAAGGAAGCATTATTCATGCTGAGCACTTGAGCAGCGCCGTGCTGCCGCGCTGCTCCCCACGCGCCTTGCTGCTGTTGGGAAGTTCCCATCCCGGGCTCCATCTGCACCCAGGGCATGGCCATCTCCATCTCAGAGAATCACTCTGCAGTCATCGAGTATTCGAGGTCTTCCGACCTGTTCTACCTGACAGACCTCGATGCTTTCCTAACCAAGGCTCTGTAAACTTCCCCCAGACTGGCTTTTACTTCCTATCCTTCATTAACAGCAGTGGAAACCCTTCTTTGAGCTCACCAGGACAGCATCTTTTGTGTCTTCCAAAAACTCTATTTAAGGCAGGTAAGAAAAACTTAAGCTTGATTTCCAATGAAGAAAATAAAAATCCAATTTTTAAACAGCAAGCTCTATATGCCATGAATTAATCCTTTGGTCAGGAGCCAAGAAGGGTATTTTGTAAAATGATTAACACTTGTTAATTGCCTTTAACTGCTCAGCAACTTTGCGTTTTAGCTTTTAACTTCTCCAAAAATCCACTTTCTTATTGCTTGGAATAGAGGAGAAATTAGCATCCTCTTTCTTTTTCTGTGTACATTTTGGCCATAAGATCAGGCTGTCACTGAACAGGGAGATTATTCTGTCATTTTACAGCAATCCATTACAAACAGATTCCTTCCAGTTTAAGGCAGAATATGCCAGCTGATGGTGTCTTAAGAAAAAAAATATTCAGGCAACAAATAAGCTCTAATGGCAACACTACTCGTTACTGCCCAGGCCTCGAAGGGAAGGCAGCAAATGCTTTCCTCCTGCACAATCCGTCCTTGTTAGCAGCAAGGCAAAGGTTTCTCCGAATGCAAATGCGCTCTGTGCCGGCATCCTATAACGTTTGGCACCAGAACTTGAACTTTGTTATTTCCCTGAGGAGCAACTATTTTCTTTGTGCAACAGCAGGGCAGTGTGTCTTTCCAAACCTACCTGGCAGCCAAGTTTTACACTTAGGTGAAAGAGCCCATTGAGCACGCTGCCACGCGCCGCAGACGGGCCCCGCAGCTTCTCCGGGAGGCAGGAGGCAGAGAGCGCTCCTTGTCAGGCCGGGCGAGCCCTGCCACACGTTAGCACTCGCGAGTATTAAAAAGGTGCATTGGCTGAATTACATGAATAATGATTATAAGGCTTTAAATGAAGTAGTTATGAAACCTATATGGCCTTGCTCTTCTTTTTCTTGGACAAAAAATTGATTTCAGTGAAACCCACGCAGTGAGACCTGATTGCAAAGCAAGCCAGGACAGACTCTGGAAGTCAGCAGGTATATGGAGACCCTGCCTCCAGCTGCTCGCTATGTAGCAGAGACAGAGGAGCTACACCTGAGACAGCAGCAGAAGCTGCACATGGTCTGACCATATCTACACACCATTTGCTCTGTATTTCTTCCAAAACACTAACCAAAACTCTCATCCTCTGGCTGTTTCATAAAACAACTTCGGTGTCTGCTTTTCCATTTTTAGGAGGCCATGGACAGTTCTAGTGCAACTGTAAGATGCTCCACAGTGCTTTCTAAATACTTCCTAATCATCACAAACAGCCAAATCTGCCCAAGTTCACAATATGACATAAATGCATATTCAACATATGACACACCTAAATTTTTGACAGCCTCAGCCAGTGCTGTAATTTCATCCAGATAAGACTGATTGCAGCAAATACATTTGATGTGGCTTTTTGTTTTAGCTTATTACTCTGCTAGTCACTTACAAAATCAGTCCTCTCCACTGCCAGCAAATAATACGGTTCCATCCCAAAATACCCTGCCTAGATACAGGGCAAAGCACACACACAAAAAAACAACAAAGAACAAAACTGATAAATGCAAATATTTAACTGAGTTTCAAGACCTCCTGCAATAAGCACTCTCTTTGCAGGAAGTTCAGTGGCAGTACCTGTTAATTCCTAGGCGCACCAACCACACGTCTTTGCTCATGCTGCAAACCGAACCAAGCTCCCCCGCCTGGATAACACTGTGCTGACCGGACACCGCATCTGCAAGCGACGGGGAAAAAAGCTGAAGTGGGCAACGCATCGCTGTGCTGCTTCCCGCTCCGTGCACAGGAACCCAGCTGCACGTCCTGATGGTGGATGGAACATTCTTCCGTACAGCCAGAAAGTTAAAACGTACTTCCAACATACGGCTGCAAATGAGCCCAGAAAAAGGACCATCTTGGAGAAAAAGCTCACAGTAGCACCGAGCAGCTCTCTGTATCACCCACAGCTCAACTCCCATGGGGACCGAGGGCAAACCCACCGCCGGCAGCAGACCTGAGTCATCCCATCCTCCTCGGTCTGGTGGTTAGAACATTTAATCAGATGCACACGAGAAAACAATGATATTTGTCATGCTACATAAACTACAAGGGTTTTTTCAGTTGCTGGGTGCGAATATCAGAAAGAGCTGAAGTTCAAAACAGGCCAGCACGGAGTTTTCTGAAAGAACTGGTAAAGGGTCTGCAGGTGAAGAGAAGCACAGCCCTTCTGCAGCTCAATATGCAGTACGAAAACAACTTAGTCTGCCTCGTACAGAAATAGCAGGGTATGCTGATTACCCACAAGCTATCAATTACCACTGCATGTTCACCTCCTCCCAACGGCACCCAGCACTTGAAGCTGCCTGTCCCACTTGTCATGGCACTCCTTCCCACAAAGACAGCTCATAGTCATAAAGATGTTCCCAAAAACCTTTCATACACTGCTCCCAGCATCACAGAATCATCTACATTGGAAGAGACCTCCAAGATCACTTAGTCCAACCTCTGACCTAACACTAACAGTCCTCCACTAAACCATATCTCTAAGCTCTACATCTAAACGTCTTTTAAAAGACCTCCAGGGGCGGTGACTCAGCCACTTCCCTGGGCAAAGGGAGATATCCCCAAAGGTTCTGCTGAGACTTGAACTCAGATCACTGGATTCAAAGTCCAGAGTGCTGCCCATTACACCACAGAACCAAATCTATGGCCAAGAGTAATTTTGATCCTGTAGCTCACAAGACTGTAACCACTGTTTGTCACTTACTACTGCATAGCCAGGCAAGGAAAAGCAGTTTAATTAATAGGTGAAGGCACCCCACACAGAGCACTTGGCAGGAAAGGGCTTGTTCCGGATTTTTGCAGGGTGTTGATCAATATTTCTGCCTCATGTACCCTTTTGTGTCTGGGAGGTAACACCACTCTCCGCAGAGCTCAATTTGTGCTCACTATGCAAACCACGGCCAGTTGTGATTTTAATAAAATGAGATCCTCTCGCACTAACGCATGACTTCAGCCATTCAGTCGTACTTCCACTTTCAGTCTTGGGCTGCTTATTTGAAAGAAACAGAAGGTGGGGTTAAAACATCAGCATTTAGGTGACGGAGAAGCGAGGAATGGAGCTGTTCCTACACGAGGAGCCTGCTCCCCTTGCAGCTGTACACGCAGCACTCCCATGTCAGGAGCTCGGCCGCCCGAGCCGCTGGGCAGCTCGGAGCAAGGCAGGGACCCGCGCCTTGGCCAGGCAGCACACGAAAGGCAGCTGGGTATCAGTGAAGATGAACGGGGTGTGCACACACTGAATCGAGTTTTGACAGCATCCCCACTAACCCGCAGCCACACCCCTGCACCGCCAAGTTAGCAGGCGGCCAGCAGCTCTAGCATATCTGTCCTTCCCCTGGGGAATAACCAACAAGCCTGTTTTTAAAGCCGCTGAGCCTTCCCACCATGGCTGAAGGCAACATCAGCTGCAGATGGCATGGAGAGATGCATGTCTCCTCTGACAAAAACCGAGCATGGCCACAGACAAACGAGAGCAGGCTCAGGAAGCGGAGAGGTCTCGATTCCTCCCCACAGCCCCACAGCTCGCGGTACCTTGTGGCAGCTCCCCCATCAGATGCGGGGACATGCTCGTAACATGTTCACAAGGCACCACACGTGTACGGGGGTCAAAGGAAAGCAGGAGCCCACAGCGTTTATTGCACACTTTGATGCGATGAAGCAAAGAAAAGGGTTATTGCTCTCACAGTCTCCAAAGTGTTTGTTGTTGCTACTGCTATGTTACTGTGGCAGAGCCGCATGCTCCTGACAGAGCAAACAATCAAATCATGATCTGTTATTTTACCAGATTTCCAGCATTAATATGAAACAGCTTACTCTAACCTAATCCAATCTAAACCCATTTGTTAGAGAAAAACCAGAGACGCTTCAAAAGCACAAGGCAATGCGACCACGGTGGGACAGAGGAGGCACCTCCCACACCTGAGCCCCTTCCTCCCCAAGGTCAAGACCTTACCGCAGGAGCAGGTGGGACAGCACTTCAAAAAAGCTCGCCACCCTGTTTCTTCCCCTCGAGTTGCAAGCTGCAGAATGAAGCAGAACAACTGAAACGATAAATCCTTCTTTTGTGCTAGTCTCAGAAGTCTGCACGTAGCTTCTGTCTTGAAATCATGTGATCTGGCTCTACTCTACAGGTCCACCTGAAACCAATATCAAAACAAAGCCACACTGGCCTATCATGTCCTATCTGCTAGGGTAGCATTAAAAAATGACTTGATGCCCACCTGCAGCTGGGTGGAAGTTTCCCTACATTAACTGGCTGTCAGTCACCTGTGCCTTCCACCTCTGTGAGCCATGTGCTATTAAAGCAGCACAATGGAAACAAGCTACACTGCATCGCTGCTGCTTGTCCGGTCCTGTCAGCCCATCTTCCTGTAACCGCTATGCTCCAGAGGTAACTGTGCTCAGAAAACCCCAGCTATGGCTGCAGCTTGAACACTTGACCAAGCGTGCCCTTTGAGCAGTGCTCCACAACCCAGCTGTTGCTGCCCATGTTCAGACCCAAGCACATGCTACAGGGTGCTACAGTGCTTAGAGACACTTAGCCAAAACCTAAAGCAAGGAAGTTAGGTGTTGATCCTAGATCCCAGGCATCACAGCCTTTCTGAGTTAATGTGATACAACTGAATTTTAGCTGGGACCTACCAAAAAAGTGCCAAGTGCCCTCTGGATGGTGCCAGAGATCTGAAATCTTCACTGAAGTTTCTGACAACCACGGCTAGTCAGACCCCACAATAATGGGGTTCTACGCGTGTACCCCCCAAAACCCAGTGCTCAGCTTCAGAGCAGTCTTTGCTTTAAATCCCATGACCTCCAAGCTTAGCATCATATTTCAGCCGAAAATTACCCACTTTTCTAAAGGAGAGAGAAATAGAATATATGCTATTAGCTCTTCATATGTGCTGTTGGTTCATCAGTAAACACAGCAGAGATACTCCCAGCGGTGCCTATGTAACCATCAACCCATCTCCTTCCAGAAGGCTGAGAACTGAAACAAGCTCTGTTCTGTCAGCAGAGGACATGGCACCACGACGAGTGGATGCGTACCCTAGGCCTTACCATCAGCTAATGCAAATGATTTTCAGCGCCGTACAAACCATGCCGATGATCTGAGCAATTATTTATGCAAAGCTGCAGTGCTGCTGAGCGCACACACCGAGGATGATGTGCTGAGCTGGCTTCAACCACGACGGGAATTTAAAACAGACATCAACCATCAGCAAAACCCAGCGCCACGCAGCAGCCCCTCACGCTCACAGGAGCAGCAGACAGATTTATGCAGCACGCCGCGGCTGTACACAACGCTGCTCTCATTGCGGCGCACATCTGTACGACAATAAAAAGCGCTCTAAAAGCACCGTAGCCTAGTACAATGACATATGTTAAATATAGCCACAAGTGAGCTGGGAGCAGAAATCCATGAATAACTGTATTGATTGCAGTAAAGAAAACCTGAGCATGTTTGGAGTGGAGACATTTCCTGATGAAATTCTTTCCACTTGGTAAAAACACAGACATTGTCTTGCACCTTTCCACACAACAAAACAATAAAACAGAACACCAGATGGTCCTGTTAGGGCTGAACCATAGATCTGCTCAACCCATGTTCGCAGAGCTAGAGAGAAACCTGTCCTTCCAGCACAGAGCAAGTCTGAGGCCCTGGAGCTCACCTGAATTCTGAGAAAGGACCAGGAGTTGAAAAATCTTACATTTAACTAATTATGGAGTTTCTAGACAAAGTTTCTTAAGAGCTTTCTATGCCTTATTATTGTTAAGACATGACAAATCCCCCTGTATTGATCCAATGCACCCACTATTATGGCTATCGCTAGGTAGAGTACTGGGGCATCGTAACCAACGGGATGAAATGAAAGATGAAAGCAGAGCTGGCAGGTAACAGCGAAGCAGCGTTCTTCTGGTTCCCTGTCATTTTAATCCTACACTGAGATTTCACACATTGCCATACGCCAGGTGTGCTGCTCACAGCGAAGCAGAGCTTTCTGGTGTTACCTGCTGCATTTAAGATGACTTTGTGCACCAAGTGCCTGCCCTACCTGCCAAACTCCTTCCAAGAGATGCTGGTTGAGACAGACCAGGGATGGTTAATTTCATCTCCTCTGAAATATACAGGCAGTTACTTTATGCAAGAACGGCTGGTTTCAAAAATCCACTCTATTTGCCAACAACGGTTAGGAAACTTCCCCTCAAAAACGCTGTGCCTCGAGGAAGGGACACAGGGCTTTCTGAAGCCAGCCTTCCCAAAGCAACAGCAACCTGCCCGACCCAGCACGCCTCAATGCCCCTAAGCCTGAGTGTCAGGCTTAGGGGCCATTGTCCAGGCTCCCCCCATGGAGGCACTGACGAGCATGCACGCAGCGATTTGCAGCCGCCAGGCATGGTAGAGAGAAAACAGGAACCAGCAGAGCCGCGAGGCTGCGCAGGAACCCGCAGCAGGAAACATGACTGCAGCCAAAGCGTGGCATGCACTGGAAGGATCCTCTGAACTCAGCTGTTTTGGGGTGAAGGACAAGGATACCATCCGGGCAGCCACTAGAGAAACAGTGGGAGAACACCACGTGAGTTTAACAGCAGGAAGCTGAGGAAGGTCCTTACAGTCACCAAGGAAATGAGCTCATCTTCTTGCGCATCCACCTGTTTGGCCGGGACTGGCAGAGAGTAGCGACGTATCAAATGTGTGCCCTAAGCTCATCCTCACGAAAAGAACTTCAGCACATATCAAGTCTTCCTTTTCCCAAAATCTTCAGCTCTGCTCTGAAACATAATCCTCTGCCGTCTGCTTGCCTGCTCTTCTCCCTCCATCAATTGGATCAAGCGCTAGGAAGCGCATACTGCTGGTGCTTCCGATGTCACTTTCAGAGATGCTCCAGCAACCTCATCCAAAGGATCACAACCTCAGAAATCTGCAACTGTGCAACATCTGAAATTCCAGTTTAAAAGAGGTCTGTGAACATGTAACAAATGTGCAACAACCTATACCTCTGCTTTGTCATGAACTACTTCAAGGGAATCTGTGTAACATTCCCAACCCCTTCACACACGGCTTTCAGCCACGTGTCAATCACAACTGCACGATAATATCACCCTTCACTCCCCAGGCGGGTGAAAGCCCAATGATCCAGCACAGGCTGCCCTGCACCTGACAAGTCTCCTGTTCTGTCCTTCGGTCGTGTAAGTGCTCACCCCATGACCCAAGCAGCAGCACAGAGGGCTCCCATCCAGGTAACCCATCTCGCAGATATTTCCAACCAACGCAGTCAGGAGTGGAAGTAAGGCATCCAAATTCGTGGCTCTGGGCCATCACCTTACACGCGAGCCTGTTGCAACTGAGAAATCAATGCTGGCACAGTGACAGCCCGTAACAACTAATTACCCTAATGCAGAAACTGCTCACAGCATCCAAGTACCCGTGCAGAGGAGTGACGCACGACCTGGTCACCTTGGACGAGCCAAGCAGAACTTCCAAGATGCTCCATGAATGCAAAGATACAGATGGCAGAGGCTAAACGTGCACTCACCAAAAGCAAAGTTCACTTACTTTTTCCCCCCCATACCAGAATACTTTAGCAGACAAAAACATTTTTGTAAGGTGTCCACCCTTGGCAGTGTGGTGCAGGGGGATGCTGGTGGGTGATGGCATCAGGAGGGGCCCGCACGCCTCCCCCACCAGGTTACAATGGGGCAGACTTGACAGTGCCGGGGGCTTTCGGGGTGCTCCGAATGAGTCAGTTTTTATCACTGATTTTACAAGGTGACTGAGGTGCCGTATTCAAAGTCAGCCAGCTTTTTGCCAGTGCTGGTCAACCCACCGCAGTAGTAGCCCCTGGAGAAGGTAACGCTGTACATCTCCATCCTGAGATGCGCATGTGATAAAGTCCTGACATACTGCCTGCCAGAAGATTTGCCTTGACAGAGTCCTCGCCAGGCCTCTCGTCGTCCGGAGAAACAAGCCAGGCATTTTTGTTTGGAAACACTCCTTCCTTTCTCTCCTGCAGGTTCTGAAGTCACGCACACGCTTAGCTATTCCATGCAAGCCTGTGACCCTTTGCACTTGGGTGTTGAAGGAAAGATTTATCCTTGATGTAAAATCAATCACATTAACAGGGTGACTTTCCAAACTCCTGCAGGTTCACTCCAGAGACAGCACTAATTCTTTTTGTAACTTTGAAAGAGTTCGACAAAGCATCTGCGTGGGGCTCTGTCTGAAGGCATTAATGGTCTGTGAGATCCTGATCTGAGAATTTCATGTAGCTACATTGAACAGAAAAACAATGCTTCCAACCACTTTTTCTTGGAATTACCGTTCGAAAGCACAGTTTTTCTTAGAGATCGGTATTGTAGCAACTGATTCAGAGCTCCTAAACTTTTCCAAATTAAGACAACTTCAGGCACATCAAAACTTACAAGATATTTAAAACAAAAGGATAAACAGTAGAGGAGGAGTTTGACAAGCCAAAGATTAATCAGAAAGCCAAAGGAAGAACATCTTAGCATAAAAATATCACATAGAAGTTTCTTTATTTTCTCACAGAGTAACAGCCTTATGAGACGACTCCATTTTTACTCCTTCACCATCACTGAAGCCCAAGGGCCGATGTAACCACCATCGCTACACAGCACAACGCCGTGTGCTTTGTAACACACCTGCGTGGTTCCGACAGCAGCGCACGGCAACACGTACCAGCCATGTCAGTACATCAGCCTGTGTGCAGACAGCAAGGCCTAGGGGAACCAAAATTCCCAGTACAGCTAGGAAACGGTGTGTTGTAGAGTTTTTCTATAAAATAGGATGCAATAGAGCTCTGGGGAGAATCTGGCAGAAGTCTCCAACGGTAAAACACACAAAACACAAGTTCAGGAGATGACAATGAAGTTTCCTGAAAGCCTTGCAGAAAGTTGCAAAAAAAGTTTCAACAAAGAGAAAGTAGTTTGCCTCCGATGATAGCTTCATAAATGTCCTTGGACCAATTATGTTAAACTGGAGTATGTTAACTATGTTAAACTAGAAAAACAGGAGCTTGGGAAGTACATTTTACTTGACAATTTAGACGTGGGGAAAAAAGCCAAAGAAATCCCTTTATAACTGCAGAAAGCTCCAGCTTAGCAGTTCTTTTGTAACACACCTGAGTTTCCTGAAGTTGAAGAGAAACTTATCCACAAACCTGCCTTCGAACCTGAGGCATATCCACACTTGTGTTTTGGTTTGTTTACTTTGGCTTATTTATAACAGGACCCATCCTCACATGCAACACAAAAGCCCCTGACTGCCTCTGCTGCGAGCGGGGCCTCCCTGTACAGAACAGAGAGAAGCAGCATTCCTGCTTCAAAGAAAACTAACAAGATTCACAGAGACAAAAGACTGACTGCAGAAAGCAGCAGAGGCACAGAGGCCAGCTGAGGCCACAAAAAAGGTCAAGACGAGTAAAACTTAGGACTCTGTCCCCCAGTATTCTGTTCTCCCCTGCAGAGTCAGGAGGTCTGCCAGCACAATCTGGTTCTTCCTCCCTCTCCCACCAACAAAACTAGCATCCTCTGAACTCAGGACACATGGGATAAGACACTGAGAAAACTACTTACACTGTGCAGGGCTAAAATCATCTACACGTGGCCTTCCTCGAAAGGAAGAAGTGCATGGTTCGCTTCTCTGCAGGGAATCAGCAGGAAGATCGCTCTGCGGGGAACTGCACCGGGGTAAAGGCACTGCAGCAGTGCTAGGACACTTTGCTCAAGGGCCTGAACTGTGGCTCCTAACTTGAATTTGAAATTACTGCTAGAGCACCAAAACTTAAGGTAAATATTATTGATACCTTAAAAATTAAAAGATAATTCAGGCTATAAATTAATTTGAAGTTATAAAACTTGGGTCTTCACACTATTAATTCCTCCATCTTTGGCATATCTGTTCTACTTACCACAAACACTAATCGATTCGGCACACAGTCTTACCCTGAGATGCAGCATTTTAAATGATTTAGAAACCCATAAAACACACTACCAGCTGTAAGCTGGCAGCGAGAACTATTAAAGCAGTGAATATATAATGTGTCCACTGGTACTTTCTGAAAAACTGCCAGACAGCAAAGATAAACTAACAAGGACAGCACGTCAGTGGCTGTGTCACCGTGTATTCCTCCAAGTTCACTCCAGGACCTAATTTGGGCTTGCTATGATGCACCCATCCAGCTGCAAGCACATCTTACTTTCTAAGATAAGGCTCTGAGAGCCAGCCTGGTATCTTATGACTTGCTACCACATTTGCACTTGCCATTCTTTCAAGCAAGAAAGACACCAACAGGCAACCAGAAAGGTACACACACAGTGAACCAGTGAACCTTGCCGGTGTGCACCAGTTCCTGTGTGGTTTTAACTGGCATCTCACCCCTACATCTGAGGTGGTACTTCTGCTCCACTGTTACCTCAAATAAGCTTCTCAAGTTCCACCAAACACCACATATCCAGGGCCGTAGCATGTTCCAAGCACTCCTTAAAGAGGACACCTGAGCTCTCCTCCAGGATACATCCCCTGCCTGGTACTGAGAAGCAGCTCAAACACAGAGGACATTTGCCTCCCGAGATCTCTTTCAGCTTCCTGTAATAAAAGTGGGGAAAAAAAGCGAGTAAGCCAAGAAAGGAAGACCTGTTCTTTCTTTTACGAAGGCTTTTTTTAAATACAGATCTAAGTGATCTCAGTGATGCACAGAACTGCCGGCCTGCATTACAAGAACAGCTCTTGAGGAAGAAAGGAACAGCTCCACTTCACTTCAAAGCAGAGGTTAAGGGAGGCTCTTGCTTGTTTTGAGTCCCTGTGTCAGAACAACCACCGATTTTTCAGGAGCATCATAAATAAAAGTACAAGGCTGGCTACGACAGAGGAACCACGGCCTCAGAAGCCTAGCTGGCGCTGCACGTCCCACCTGCAGAACCAGGCCACAAGGCTGCTGCTTCATGCAGCACCTGGCAGCACTCGAGGACAGCCAGGACCAGGACCAGACCTTCACGGACAATTCACCTGGAGCAGGCTCATGTACATGAAAACAGAGCAGCCCCTCTCTTGGTAAGGCCACTGAATTTACTTCATGGTTTTGGACCTCAGAAAACCCTCAAAATACGTTGTGCAACAGTGGGAAAAATATCACAAATTTCTCATCTTTCCTTAGAATCTTTCAGGCAGTGCCTACTCACAGCAGGACTCTGCTTCCCGCCGCCCGACAGCTGACCTTCTCTTGGGGTCTCCTGTCAGCAGCCCCACTGGAGCTGCTCATCAGTACCCTGCACTCGAACTCCTCGCCTCTTGATCATCTATTTGGCTGCTAACTTTGAGAAGATTAGCAAGGCTGTTTTCTTGTCACAGAAACTCAGCTGTTCATCTTCCGAACTTCTGATACATAAACACAGGGGAGAAAAAAATACAGAAACTGGCAAGAGATGGGTAGGATCCCACTGACAACCCCAAGAGTGGAAGAGACTACAAAGTAACAAAATATCACACTTTATGCTGTTAAAGAGGTCACTACCATTTCTTCCAGATAAAGACAGGCTGCTTTCCAAATCTTTCTCTTACTGTGCTTTTCTGATCCAGCTATATAGCACTTGTGCCAAGGATGTACTTTGTCATGTTGCGAATATGAAACAAAAATTCAGTTGGCAACTTGTGTTACAGTCACCAGAAAAAAAATCACTAAATGAGAAAAAAAAGCAGCAGACCATGTCTCATCTGGAGGAGTAGGAGAATTTAAGTACGGTTATTTAAAAAACAAACAAAAGCTACACAAAGCAACTGAAGGCTTTGCACAATTTTAACCTGAAATCGAATGTGACAAGAGCTTTTAGATGGGCTGCAAAAGACTAATAGCAATTTTGTTAAGAATCAAGGAGCCAGTCTGAGTAACAGCACAGCCTGCGCTCTCCGAGCACCCGAGCTTTGCCTGAATACAAATCTCACCTTGTTATCCAAATTCTTTTCCCTCAAGACTTGCCCTGGACTGATGCAGTGTCCTTGCCTTCCCCTGTGCGACAACACCGGGTACTCACCATGAGTCTCAGGCTGCTTCAGTGGGCATGAAAAGCCCTGCGGCACTCCTGCAGCAAGGGACAGGCCCTGGGGAGAGCTTTAACCCCTTGCCCTTCGGCTTCCAGGCTGCAATTCCTGTCCTCCCCGCGGCTTCTAACAGGCCGCGGGGAATGTGCATACACATACACACACGCATATACATGTACATGGGCATGGATGTACATTTGAGCCTGGCTGGTTTCTCTGTAAACGTGGCACAGGGAAAACCATTTATTCTACGTCTATTTATGTAATGGCATATCTGGGACATGTGCATTTCATAAGCAGGGAGGGAAAAATCACAACTGCTTCCCACTGACAGAAGAACCTGAAACATTACCTCGGGATGTCAGGATGCCATCATATTAATGTCACATCATGCCACGCTGCTTAAGTAAGGGCAGAGTTTGTAATGCCACTTTGGCATGTGAATCAAAACTGAGCTTGATTTTCAATCTGAAATGTTAAAGGAAACATCAAGCTAAGCTTAGAAACAAATGTCAAAGTGGTGGAAGGCTGTAGGTGACTGAAGGCAGCCAGTCACTACTGCCCATTACTGAGTATTTTGGGTCTGACAGCTGTGCCAGCTGTTCTTAACTCCAAATATAAAACTTGGAGCAACTGTTTTGAGCCCTAACGTGAAAACTTAACCTCTCTGAAGTAAATGGGAGCTCTGCCACCGTTTTCGAATAACAGAGAATTCACACAGCACTCTACATAACACTAGAAGTTTTGCTGTCCTTTGGTAATTCAACTCTGAGCAACATTGTGAAGGCAGAAATTAGCAATACCAAGTAGTACCATGTTCTTGAGCCTAGCTAATAAAACTATTAACACCAGGTAAAGCTCCCTGCATGGTGATACTGATGAATCCAACGCCGATGCGGCCAAGGACAGAATTTCTCCCAATGATCTGACTGCAGGCCTTGGTCTCCTTCCCACCCCAGGCTCACAGCTGGCAGAGCCAAAGCCCCACCTAGCAGAGGCCAGAGGAGAGCACCCTGCAGTACCTGTGCCAGAAGAACTGCTGTGCACCCCAGAGCCTTCATTTAAGAGGCTTCAGCAATGGAAAATTCACCACCTTCCAAAGAAACTGCTTTCATGTTTAATTATTTGACAGTTAATAGTGTATACCCCCTGTAATGACTACTTCAGTTTGCTACTTCCCCATTATACAGCACCGTGCTAGACCACACTTGCAGGACACAAACCACAGTGCTCTTGGAGAAGCTACATGCCTATACAAAGCAGAAATTTGTGCTTTTTCCCCCACTCTACTTATAAAACATAACTAACGTGCTATACCCTGTTTCCATGGGCTTCTTTAGCATCCATATAAATAACTATCAGCCTTTTCCTGCTGCTAGTATTGAAAAGCACCAGAGAAAGATGCTTCTCATAAAGCAGCTGGTATCATAAACAACATACACAGAGCAAAGAAGTAATTTCCAAGGAAATGGGAAAACAAAAGTAAATGTGTATTTTATCTTGCTACTTCAGAGAGTTCACTTGCACATTTTACAGCCACAGAAGCGTGATCATCCCTTCCAATCTGGCTTTCTGATCAAGTAAGAGAATATAAACTCAGCAGTTATTTCCTAAAGCACATTATTTAAGACCCCAAGACTTGGGACGTAGCCACTTCACTACATTTTCCCCCAGCCACCGCTATTAACAAATATAAATTTTCCAACTGATCGAAAGAGATTTGCCCCCTCCATTATTCACATTTCCACTTCTGCTTCCAGTGGCTTCAAGAAGGCTTCCCAATGTACTTCCTACTTTAGGATAAAAATCCACCTTGGAGCAGAAAGCCGTGACAAATTCCTCTGTGCTATTTGCTCTGCTTTTATCCTGTCCCTGGGTTTGCTGAGAGCCTCAGTAAGTTGTGCACAGGATCCACACCGACTGTCTGCAGAGATAAAAGTCAGCCGTGGCACAAAACTGCCATCAGCACAAAATGGGATGCAACGAGGAGTCAGACATCACCAGTCAGCCAAAGCCAGCAAAGGTGGCACTGCAGAGTAGCACGCGAAGTAACCCTGTGTTAGCGCAACATACGCCACGAAGTATCTCCCAGTACAAGTTGGTGTTGGTTCCTGTCATCTCTGACCCCTCCAGCTGCCACCCAAAGCAAAAAGCTAGTGAGACATCATGCAGAGTTAGAAAAACGACATTTTCCTTAGAGCTGGCATAAAAACAAACAAAATCTCAGGGATAACAACCTACTGTAAGCACTGCTTTTGAAAGGGCTCCTGAAGAAAATGATTTAAAATAGCAACTTCTGGGGCGAACGAGAAATACCTAACTTCTCCTCAGTGTTCTTTACTTATATGAAGAATAAACCATCAACATATTGATATTTTGAAATGAGTCGTACACATCGGAGTCAGGGACTGGCCCAGAACTAATCCTCCCCTGCTGCCCCCAAGGCTGATTGCAAGCACATCTGTGAGCCAAACCGAGCCAGCTCTGGGAGCGGGTCAGGCGAAGCCACAGGACATCATCATGCACGTGGGATCAAGGTGCCAATGTGGGGATTCAGTGTCAAATACACCAGGTCTCACACCTTCACCTATTTTGCCATTGCTTTCCCTTGTTGACAAGCCCTCATTTACATCGTGCAGCATAAACAGGCTGTGCGTTGACCGAAGGTGAAGCATTTGCCAAGGTCTCTCACTGCACAGCTGGAAGCTGCGCACCAGGAACACGCTGCCTGAGGCAATACACCAGGCACCAGCTACAAAGACACTCCGAGTATGCAAAGTGCACAACGCATACTTCTACAACCACTTGCTTTTCCTGCCGATCAAAGCAGGTCTGTCTCTGCAACGGGAACCAGACTGTGCTGCTCAAACCTTTAGAACAAGGCAAGTGCCCTGCTCAGAAACAGAAGGGAGGAGCAGAGATGCACATCACTAAGGATAAAGGATTAAAGGGAGAGCAGAAAAATCTCATCTTTGGAAAGCAAGAAGGTGCTGGTAAGGTAGGGATCACAGCTATGGGAATAAGAAGAAATTTCCATGGCTGAGGCAATCTGACCAGAAAGCTCATCCCAGCACGAGCAGCGGACTACCAGCACGCGCCTCGGGTGGGATCGGGGTGGCCAAGCCTCCAGCACTTCTGGTACCACTCCGACAGCAGGCTCAACAGCCCCGTACAACTGCTCACACATGGGCCCCAGGGAGCAGCCGTGCCACAGCACAGCACTTGAACACGCAGCTGAACCTCTCCACATGTCACTGCCTTGGGCGAGCACAAACGGAGACACCAGCAAGCTCAGCCTGACGCGGGAATCAGGGGGGAAGTTTCTGCCAAAAGGGAGCTGGGGATGAGAGCAACAGGAGTTACCCAGAGCAGTCAGGAGTTAAGAGAGCAGTAACAGAAGTCAGCAGCTCTGTGACAGGAGCATCCCACACACTTCACTTCCAACGATTCATGAGCTAGGTGACTGAAGTTGTTTTCTGACAGCAACTTATACCTCTAAAATCCCTGAAAATATCTCAGTCTAAAATAATTACAAAAACTTAAGTCCTGGCACACACATGCAAAAAAAGTGTTCTTTTTTTTTTTTTTTTTTCTTTTTAAAAACACAGTATCAAATCCTGTGCTGACAGGAATGGTGTGAGTGGTCAGATTTCTCAAGCTTGCCTTAAAGCCTGGATAAGCACCTGCTGTACCAGACAAACCATTCCCTCATCCCAAGGTTAGCTGCAGAAGCTGGTTAGGATCTGGCTATCTTGGAAGCACCCTTTCCTCCCAGCACACGGCCATCACTGTTTCAGATCCCATCCCCAAAATGGGTATTGCTTCCATTCCCCTCTTCCCACCTGCACTGTCAAACTTGTAAACCTAAAGATCTCAATCCTGCAGCAAATCACCTAAACAAGGAAAACAGAACAGGTGAACAGAGCAGACAGGGAGGCAGACTGACCACATTAGTAGCTCTGCCACTAAATACACATTGTAGTGAACTCATAGCTCCTGCTCTTCTGTCTGGATGCATGGAGACACATTTTTACAAAACTGCTTTAATTGTCATAGCCAGAGTTTAGCCCAAACTAAACTACCTGCTTAGGGCCCCAGCTAGCCCCCAGCTGGATTCTGGTTTCACTCAATACCGGCCAAGGCAGCAGCTCCACAGGCCAACAGGCAGATGCCCACCAGCCTGGCCCAGACCATCCCTCCACTACCCGGGCACAACCACAGCACCGCCTTGCAGCACCCTCACCAATTCTACGCCTGGCAAGAAAGCAGCCTTGGTGTTAATTTTAAAATATCTGGTAATTATTAAATGGTTAACAAATTGGGAACACAAAGTATTCTTCAGCAAGCCTGTTCAGCTTAGCAGGAAGGTTTCTTGAGTAACGCCTGCATCATTTGGTCAACAGCTCTCTGCATGCACAGAGCAGTCGGACTCGCAGCTGCCTCATGCCTTTAGCAGTGGTCTTATGAACTGTATCACCAGTGAGGAAACATCTGTGTTCATTTTGTTTCTTCAGCTAGCTTTAGAGTATTAGGGATAATAGAAAAGCTTCTTCTCAAGGACTTAAGTGCCCACAATTCAGCAGCTATAATGGCTAAAGGTTTTTGTTTTTCTTCCCTTCATACATACACAAAAGGACTGCTTAAGGAGATTGGCAATCCTACAAGTAATATGAGGCTTGCAATATGAGAGACATGTTCAGAAGATACTCATACTTATGTTGATATGTGCAAACCAAAGGACTTCATAAAAATCAGCATTAAATTCCTAAAAATAAAAGCACAAGAATGAAGGCACGCAAGCCTTCACTAACAGCAAGCGAACGCCGGCTGTAGGAAACGGTACTTCCCACTGCTTACCTCCAGGCTGAGGTTTTAGGCCTCAGATTTGTGCAGCTCACAGAAAAAATATCCTGCTTACAGACACAGCAGAATGAAGATGAAGAGGGTTCCCTCCCACCAATGGCTCTGCAGCAGAAACAAACAGCTGCCACGGCCAGCGTGTGCAGTCACTGCCTGGACCTTCAGCAGCAGCCGTCATTGTCTAGTCTCCAATTTTTGCTGCTGCAGCAGGGAAGGTGCTCACACAACCTACCTGCGTGGGATGAGGGCTTGCCATTGTTTTGTCAGCAGTCGTTTTTATTTGTGAACTGAAAAAAAACAAACTTGGGTTCTCCTCCTCCATGCGAGCACCACGCAAGCAGCATCCTGCCCAGGCCGTTTGCAGCCCAGCCTGGGACATGCTGCCTTTCTTCTGCAGCCTCAGGGTTAGTTCAGCTTCTCACCCACGCTGGCACACTGTACAAGCTGATCAGCTACAGCACCGTCTTTCAATGTAAACAGCTGTGGTTTACCCTAAGTTTGCCCACCACATAGGAGTCATTTGGGTATCTCCTTAAGCAGGGATCAATACACTGAAATTAAACTCTAACACAGGTTAACTGGAAGACAACACAGGCATTTTAAACCTCTTCAGAAACCCTACCTGCTGCCTTCAAAGTAGTCCACCAGCAAGCAGTTACTAAGTACGACTTAAAAGCTGCCTGAGAGCATTGGAGATAAAGCAGAACGCAACACAGATTTAAGGTACCTTCCATCAAAATAATACTTGCGTGCACCAAGCACCGCTCAGAGTGCGCTCCTCCTGCACAAGCATCTTCCCTAACTCAGCATGAGGTGAAATCACTCATGTATCATGATTTAGAAAGAGACCCAGCAAGGCCATCAGAATACTAAAGGACTTCAAGAAATTCAAATTCCTCATTTAAATTGCATACTGCAAAGCAAAATATTGCCAAGTGATACTTGGGCTGGAAATCACCTACATGAATAACTCTTGCTTGTCTTAGTTGGCACCAAGACTCCCAAATATTTGACCACACTACAATTCAGGTACACAGGCATGCAAGTCTCTGCTCATGTAAGAGCAGCAGTGTCAAGCCCTGAGTACATTTTACCCCAGTAAATGCAGAAAAAAAACCCACCACATAGCCACCACCTTACTAAGGAGATTTCTCAAACCACTGCAGCATCTCCCCCAGCCTAGCCATAGCAACAGGTGCAAACAGTTGGGGACACACCAAGGCTGCAGAGGCGGCCCTGGTAGCAAACAGGAAGCAGCCACACTAGGCAACGAAGTCAGGACACTAACAGCTTGAAGGCAGCACGTAAGGAAAATTAAAACGCACAAATTCATTCAATAGAGAAACATCCTTCCATAAAGGAGCTACTGTTTACCAAGCAGCTAATAGACACCTGCAGAACTTTATTTCCAATTACATTAATCTGCTTCCTAAGCAACTACGTGATCAACACAGCCCACGCCGAGCTACCGAGGTCAGTGCTGTAACTCCCAGCACCTTCACGCTGAGCCTCAAGCCAGCTCTGCAACCACTGAGAAAAGCCCCAGAAGTAAGAGAGAATTGCTCAGGCAGGAGGAAGAAGAAAAATACCCAAGATGATGGTAAAAATACAACGTAAAAGTTTGCTGCCGAGCAAAAGGAACACACCACCTTGCTCCCTGACTGGAGATGGCTTCAATCACCAAAGTTTGTTTTGGTGCCAGAGTTCAGATCCGAGTCTGCGTAGGTCTTGTAACTCAACTGGAAACAGAACCCAGAAGTCCAATTAAACCCAGTACAGCACGAAATTCGAGGGTTTCCTTCCACTTACCAAAGTCCCACACTCCACAAAGCCCCACAGCACACATTACAACTCGGTAACAAAGAGCAACCAAAGTACCTATGGGGTGAGATGGCCAGGCTGCCCAAACACACAGCCCTCCAAGAACGGTTCGACCTGCAAGACTTAATTCCCTCCTCAGCTACAGTTATTCGTGAGCAAGGCCTTGATACAAGAATCGCTCCTAATTCACCTCCAAGTTTACATCCTCAACTAAAAAGTAAAAATCCCCTAAAGGGCTTCAACTACAAAATGAAATATCCTAATGGTAATTTTCAGACAGCCCGAGATCGCTGTTTGTTCTGACAGGTCAGCGATGGTACTAAAATGGACAAGAAAGAACTGCTTTACCTGTTCACAAATTCACTGCTGCTGCAATTAGCAGGCTTACCTTAGCCTGAAGCAACGAATACACACCAGAGGGGTAAAGTCTAAGGCTGGATTTTTACATAACTGTGTCAAACTTGTTTAAACTCTAGTGAAGTATTTTTTTGCTTGAGTATTTGGCTATATGAAGACATAGCTCATAGTTCCACATAAAATATATCTGGGTCAAATTCTGATGCGTAGAACATGTGCAAAAACCCATGGATCCCACAGCAAGTCCAGAACCAAAGTCCTGGGCTACGCGAACCTGCCCCAAAAGTAAAACAAACCTTAACCTTTCCCTGTACCAATTATCCCACAAAATGATGGCTCATTATGAGATGGACTTCCAGAAAATTCCTGTGCTCTGAAAGCATGATAAATGCGTTTAGGTTTATCCAATTTTTAAACTCATGCTCCCAGAGGTCCCACAGATATTTATAGCCGTTACTTTCCGAACTGCCCCACACAGAAGCTTGTCCTACAGCCTAAAACCTGAGCTCTCTTTCTGATTGCCACATCAGGCACGTGGCTGAAGCCCCAGTGAGGGGAGCAAATCCCGGCACTCGCACGCTCCAGGTTCCTGCTGCAGCTCCACACAAGTGCACCAGGCAAGAAGCAATGCTGTTTGCTTTTCTTAGGTGTCCAGAGATGAGAAAATCAACCTCGAAACCAAACAGAAATCACGTTTTATACCTGAGGGGTAGGGAGCAGGGGACGTCTGTCTGCAAAATATGCAGATTTGAGACTGTCTTTTTCTAATAAATAGTCGTTAATCACTTGCAGCCACTTGGCACAGGAGGTCAGGCAGTGGCAGCCTGGCTAGTGTAAGTGTTTAACAGGGGATCGGATTAGAGACTCGGGGAAGCGCCATCACAGCCACAGTGCTACCTGCTAACAGATCCTTCCCTCCAGTCGTGACGTTTCCAGGGCCTGGCCTGGGCTTTTGGAGCACGAAGCCCTAGTCTCGCTATGAAGACACAACAAACCAGGCAGTGCTAACAGTGAGCCAGTCACAAGCTCATCACGGCACTGTATCGGTGTAATGCTGCAAGCCACCGTCACCTGCGCTGTCCTGAGGAGCTGGGTCAGAGAACAAGGACCAGGCCGAGGCAGGCAGCGCCCCACCAACACGCACCACGTGCGAGCCAAAGGGGCAGGATTTGAGCTATTTTCAGAGCATTTCACAACCCTGCTCCCCTCTCCCTCCACTCAGCAGCTCCGTCTGAGAGCTAGCTACAGTTATAATTACCGCCATAATTATTATTTTAATAAGTACCAATGACTTATCAAAATAATGTGCTGAAGGCTCGCATGTCTCTTCCTGTACGAGTGCCAAGCAGAACAGCTAGTTCACTGCTGATGTACCGCTCCGTGTACGCCTCGAGCAGACAGCACCTCAAAGTTTCTATTTATGCAGCTGAGTGACTAAACTCAATCCAAGCGAATGCCAAAACGTAAGCAATTTGAGGCACAGGCGCTGTGCAAAGTATTATTACTCTGCTGGTACACACACTAACAGCTTTGTTTACTACACTGACTCCTCTTCAGCTTGTTTGCTTGGCTTTTACACAGGATGGGCCATGCTGCTGAACTGAGGTGCCTCAAGGTAGCTGCCTGAACCCCTATTTATGTACTTAACATCTGTGTCAGGCACCCATGGAAAGTTTTATGTGCGTAAACAAGCCCATAGGCATCTAAGTCAACACAAGTAGGGGCCTACATGCACGTTTACCTCCACCTTCCCAAATCTGGACCTCTGCAGGCACCAGGTCGCTGTATTTCATGTCAGCAGTGGATACACTCAGTACATCCTAGCTTGGTAACAGCTTCTTTTCCCTTCACGTGCCTGTTCGAGATGACCCAGATGCAGCTCCCTGGTAACATGCCACCTCCACACACAAGTTCATTTTAAACATTCAGTTCAACGTAAATTTAAATAATTAGCAGATGGCCATTTAGCTAGTTACAGCTCCAGGTACTCTGCCAGGCTGAGGAAGAAGATTCCTTGATTAGGAAGGTAACTAACAACCCAGCAGCCGTTGGGCTCTTCATCGAGCGTGGCCAGCTGTCACCCTGCTAAGGTCTGCGACAGGACACGAGACAAAAGGACTGGGCTTGCACCTATGACACAAGCTTGCTCATTTCTCACAACAAGAAAGCTTGCCATGGAAATGTCATTTTTCAGGTTTGTCTGTTCATTTCTCAAGTAAGGGTCAATGAGCTGGATGTAATTTCAGGGAACTCACTTCACTGTAGTCAATACAGTCACGACCTTGATTGCTTTTTCTTGAAGAAAACCACCGTGTTTTAACTGAGCCATATGTCCTCCTCAATCAAGGAATGCAATTATAAAGCACAAAGCTAACTACAAACAGGCTGAGTTAAGAACAAAACCAAAGACCATTCAGAAATTCAGCGAGCATGAAATCCTAAACTCAGCATTATAAGAAGTCAGCGAACACCATCAACTGCGAGAAAAATACTCAGACTGCATCAGCCTAACCGAACCAAAACGTACAGCTCAAGGACGAGCAGAGGCTGCAGTATGAAGTAAGAGTGCCCATGACTCATCCAACCAAATCCAAGTTAAATTGAACTTTGCAGTCTCATTCAGCTTTGTAGAATTGTTTTAAATAAACATTCCGCTTACTAATACCCTCTAATAATATAACTGAGCAGCACTGGAGGCAGCCGTGTGAAAACAAAATATGTGGGAAGCATTCAAGATCTGACCTCAGAGTCAACCACGCTCTAGTATGAAGAGCTTTTTTTAGCTTTTTTTTTAAATACTAAACTGATACTAATTTATTGTGAAGTTTAATTTCACTGCCACAAAAAAAAGGCAATTATAGACATGCTATAAATAGCTGGTCCTTTGGAGAAATCCTCTAATCATCGCTAAAAATAAGGAGTCAGGTGCTTTAAGTGTCCTGTGCTGACCCTTTCGGTACCTCACACTGAAGAATTAACTCAGTAAGGTTACACCACATACAAATTAAGGCAACATCACTTGTTGCTCAATTCTTACATCCACCAGGTTACTAAACCTGCTCTCTTCACTTCTGGACCACGCTCAAGCTTCTGAAAGCATCCAGCCCTCTAACGCAAAGCTGAAGAGTAACGCTGCATCAGTCAGAGGTCCACGAGGCAATGATAATCTTTCGCTTCAAAGCAAAGCCTGCAAATCTGCTTTACCTGCCTGGCCACAGCTGGGCAGCCGATGCATAATACTAACTTCTGGCTGACTTTGTTCTCCGTCCCCCCCATCAATCCTGACTCATCTTGCCCTTACGCTGCCTAATGCCAATCACGGAGGAAGCGAGTGGAAATCACTGAGTCAGGGCTCGTGGAGCCCCGTGCTGAGCAGGTAGGTGATGGCAGTACTGCAGGAGTGACACCCGTGACTCGTTTTAAGTGTTATTGGCTGTACTTACTATTCAGCTTGTAAGCTCTTCCAGGCAGGGACCTTTCCTCACATGCGTATGTAAAGCCTCTAGTGCCCAGATGGTGCCATACAAATGAATAATAATTATATTTTCATGTAGACCATTATTGTGCCTAATGTAAATTACTTTCACTGATCCAAGAGGAAATCATTTTCTCATTTTAAAATGAAAAGAGAGAGTAAAAATAATGATTACTTGTTTGACGCTATTATTACAACGATAATTACATTTGTGGGTCCAGAATCCTCAGCTGGTGCGCTGACTTCGGCAGAGCCATGCCAATACACGGCAGCTGACGAGCTGGTCCCAGTCTTTGCTGAACATCTTGGACTATTTCATGAGGACCAATTACTTCAAACCCACAACACTTCCGTGAAAAAAGGGAAGTTAAACACATGTTGTAGACTGGGGAGCAGAAGCAGCAGATCTGGTATGGGAAGGGATGGCCTCCTGCATGGCACAGCAGGTCTCTCAGCAGAACTGCCACGGTCTCCCTGGCTCATTCACAGAGATTCAGGTCTCCAGAGAGCTGAATTGCCTTCTGGAGGCACTCATCTCTCTCCATTCATTAGCAGCTTGGTGTTTGTGAGCTTCAGCCCAAGCCTAAGTGCTCCAAATGGGACAGCTGTGATCTCTGGCACCAAACACAGGAGGGACAAAGTCAGAGCTTGTCAGTGCTCAGCTTCTCTGGGGGAAAAAAAATACACAATTATCAGACCAAAGAGGACTAAGCCTGGACACCCAAGAACCAGAAAT
This sequence comes from Heteronetta atricapilla, assembly GCA_011075105.1. NCBI lineage: Eukaryota > Metazoa > Chordata > Aves > Anseriformes > Anatidae > Heteronetta > Heteronetta atricapilla. The sequence goes on from CM021744.1 coordinate 9,175,136, forward strand.
CCCAAAACTCGAGGCTGCTTTAGCTATAGGACTCGAAAGGCTTTGCTACAAAGAGGAGAGGAGACTGCACCAGGACTCCGAGGCAGAGCCCGCCTGTCCAACACAGGCTCCGCAGCACAGCCTCAGCAGCACAGGGCTGGTGAAAACACCAGGAGGACTGAGCTTCCAACTCCAAAAAAAATCACTCAAACACTTCAAAGTGCTACACCTATCGTGATCTGCACTAATGCAAGCCCAAACCTGGCACCGTGGCAGTTTAAATAGTGAGTTTTACACCTGAAATGCATTTCACACACATTATTTCCAACAAGGAGGTTGGAGCAGGGAAGAATGAAACTCAGCACACAAGCTATGGCTTTCTCAGAGGTGCCTACACCAGCCAGCATGCCAGCACCGTGCTCTGCTCCTGCACCTGCCAGAATCAGACACCCCATCAGCCTAGATCAGAAGAAAAAAATACAGGGCGTTTGATCCCACATAGAGTCATAGCCATAGAGGAAAAGCTCTTGTTGAATCCACGCAAGTGCCAGACCTAATCTTAACACTGTAAAGTAAAATCAGGAAGTATTTGATTAAAATTAATCCTTGAGGTTATATAACTTGACTATTCTTGCAAAATTAAGCTGATTTCTTGCTTTCATTGTACTCCTGTCTCTTCATCAAGCACTAATAAGATGCTGTAGCACATATCATGGACTTTCAATACAGAAGGGAAAAATATTTTGAAAAATAATTCTCAAGACAGCTGAGAGATGTGGCAGATAATGAGGGCCTTTTATACTAAAGAGTAACCATTTTGCAATACCTGACAGTAAGTAAATGGAATTTGTGTGTCTCCTGTACAACAGCTGGTCTTCTCTTGCTTAAAAAAAAGAGAACGAATATGCTTTTACTTCAAAGAGAACATCTGCAAAAACCCATCATACAGTAAGGAATTAAAGAAAAAGACAACAAAACACACCAGTGGCCTGAAAAAGACTTCAGATGGCATAACCAATTAACGCAGATCCACTTCACGTAATACCTTCCCACATCCCCACAGAAAAGATGCTTAATGAGGTAACTGCTGCAGGAGTCCATCAATCTAATTTGGTTCTAACACTCTTCTTAAATAATGCAAATATTAGTTCTCTGCTACTGAAAAGATTTGTTGCATTAAAATGTGCCTTGTTAAGTGCCAAGACTTTGTAAAAATCATTATGCGGCTTCCAGCTCCAGATGTATCGTTCCCCCCCACTTGCCATTACAAAGTAATTAGTTGTCTCCATTCTCCTTTTCCATTGTTATTAAAGTCGGAGTGCTGGGTGATGAAGCTCCTGTTAACAAGCAAAACTGTCCTTGATGGCCAAGTCAGTACTACGGACCCATTCTCTACAATACGTATCATTTTCAGCCACCCCATACCTCGATGCCATTCATTTCATTCAGCCTAAGGTGCCTCAGCTCAGCTGTTCCACTGACACCCACAGGTGTGCTACAACCAGCGAGGACCTGGGCTGCAGAACCTGATGCACACCAGACCGAAGGCTCACACATCCATTATTAGCTCACATTAAGCTCCCCTGCACCTTTTAGGTCTGGACATTCTTCCAAACCCCTCCCATGTGTTGCATTCAGAGCTGAAATGAGTGAGGCTGCATGTCCACATCAACAGGGGAAGAGGTTTAGGTAGGTGCCACCTGGCTGTGATATACCACATGGAACCTACTCACTGACATAAGCAAACAGGCTAAGTTAGGGGTGAAATCAGTTGTTTTGTTTTTTTTTTTCCTCTTCCTCAAAGTCTCTTTCATTCTCTGGAGCTTAACAAGTCACTTAATGCTTATGCACAACTCCACATGGGACCTCGCAGCGCAGCTCCAGCCCTGAGGCCGTGCAGGAATGCACCCGAGCATCTGCTTGAGGCTATTCACCTGGCCCAGCCACAGAGTAGCCATGCACCCAGCCTAGTGCTCCACAGCCCCAGCAGAAGAGTCACCACCAAATCTCCCCCTGCAGAAAAGAAAATGAGAGGGAGAGGCACCAGATCCTCAGGACTGCCCTCCACAGCTCAGCTTTGGTTGGAGCTGAAGCAGGTAACCCTCACCGTCCCCAAGCATGCTTTCTCTTCACATTTCCCACTTCTGAATATTTCCAGCTATCAGTAGTTACATTTGGTGCCCCAGACAGCTCCATGCTGAGAGAAACATGCCATTTCTTTAAAGCGAATACCCAACATTTCAGGCTACAGAAAGGCTTCGATCCTACACCAGCAGGCAACAGCTGTAATTCATGGGGCTGACACAGCAGCGACGCGCTGGTGTTCAGCTTCGCAGTAAGCAGGCAGCAGCAGGAACCCGGGCCCAGGCACCACAGAGCAAGTACGTGGCCCCAGCCACTGCCTCCACCGAAGGATCCCTGAGCAGAGGCCGCAGCTGGGCGAGCGAGCACAGCCCCACACGCACGACTGCCTTGCGGCACGAGCCGGGGCTCCGGCAGATGCTCTGCTGTCACCTCCCTCTCGTCACCAGCAGCCCCGGAGCAGGGATTTGCATTCCCCCTCCTTCCCTTCGGGCTCAGAGCTCCCGCCGACAAGACTCTCCCACCACCCCTAACAGGCTGCAAGAAAAGAGCCCGAGACCGAGCTGCATGCTTGGAGTATTTTTACAGAATGCTGTTGCTTAATTCCTGCTTGTAATGCTTGAGTTCTGCAGAACAAATAAAGCTTATGCAAAGGGTGCCTAATAGCTATAAAAATCACACCCGGCTGCAAGCACCCACTGAAGTCACTGCTAGTGATACAATTCATGCTTCTTTACAGATATCTATAACTTGGTTTAATTAAATGTGAACAACCGCAGGAAACTGCTTATGAGTAATGAAAGCTCCAGATGCAGCTGGCCAGGGGAGCCGGCACAGTAAATGTTTTCAGTTGCAAAACAGCTCAATTTAAAACTGTTTCTTCCTGCCAACTTGACAAGTCATATTCAATTAGGCACAGGTACAGTGGCAATTTGTTTGTTTTCACTACAGTACAATGTTATTTTATTTGTCAAATGAAACGGCTTATTACAGGCACCCGGCAGCATTTAATAAAAATCTGAGTGCTTCTTAAACACTTGGTTCAAAGAGTGATGGTTCTTTTCCCACAGACACAAATGACCAAATCCTTGCACTACTTCTGTCTGACTCAGTAAAGCAAAACACGTACCACAATTCTAGTCCTGTATATAGGTCAGAGACAAAAATAAATTTAAAAAATACCCTAACCTCACATAGCAACTTTCAGACACAGGCTTGAGAAGAGCTATCTCCCACAAAGTTTGGGAGATCTGGTTTGTGTAGCTTTATTTAGCATAAAGGCTCCTGTAAAAGCAGCTAGCCGGGCTTCTCCGTGGTACAAGCTCTCTTTGCAGTGAGAACAGCGACCAAACAGTAGGTCTCAGACAAACAGCCTTTTAAGAAAATACTCCCCACAGATATTTTAAGCACACCACTCCATTAACTAACAAAAGAAACATTAAAATTAATATATTTTTGGGGGGGTTGAAACGCAAGAGAGAGGAATCTGAAAAACATTGGAGAGGCTCTCAGGCATGCTTACCCCAACGACATCTGGATATAACGGCAATACTGTGCTCACCCCAGCCAGCTCCTCCGAGCGTTGCAAAACAATTTGATATACACGAACTATGGGAACCTTGGGTTGAACAGGATAGCAACTTTGCTTGGGCATTACATAAACTACATTTTAATGTGGAAACAAAGCAGCAGGAAGAAGGAAAAAAAACCTTCTTTCACACTGATTCTTTATCATGTAATTCCATTAAACAGAGATTTTCCTCATGAAACGAGTCTGAAATCAGAATTGGGCCTGCCTCTGAGAAGGACAACGTATGCAGGGTGAGATCAATGCTGTGTGCACGTCAGGAGCACCTGGGAGCTGAACCTACCGACTTCAGTGAGCCACCTGGTCTCTTGTGCAGAAATCAAGTCACACCATAACTCATTGCCAGGTGTTTAAGCACAGGCTTTTAGGTACTGATCAAGTAGTTTAAGGGCAGCAGCTGCTTCCCAGCAGGTTAAGCAAAGCCACAAGTACCATAAGGTCATCCTGAAGAAGCATTGCCCAATTGCCTTGACAAAGGGCTTGCCCTGGGCACGGTTCTTTACAGCAACACCAGCTGTGGAACACCCGGTGTCTCCCCATGAGGGGAAAGCTAGTACACCCGGTGTGCGTTTTAAGATACATTTTCTACTAGGAGCCCCAGTGCTCCATCTTTAGGTCTTTGCTCGAATCTGTGTGCACAAAGCAGTGATTCACAGCTGCCAGCATCCAACCGGTCGCATCCTCCGTCCCCAGCACGGAAAGGATTAGCCAACATGCTCAGCCTGGAGAACAGCGCCCAGCCCAGTGCACCGGGCGCAAACCGGCCACGGGGCCAGGGCGTTTGTAGGACCGGTGCAGGCAGTGCTCGTCCTGATGTGTCACGGAGCCCATGGAGGAGGAGGATTTCCTAGAGAGCCCCAAGTTGTCAGGTGCCGAGCTGCAGACCAGCAGCCAGCCCCGGTACTGAATCCCCGCCACAGCCTGGCCTTTGTTAACCCACAGGGCGAGACCCAGAAGGAAAATGCTCAAGGAGAACGAAAGGAAGATGAACAAATGAAAGGCTACTCAGAAAATACAGATACTAGTACTGGAAGAAAATCATGCAGTTTGAATAGTTTGCTAACAAACACAGTAAGCGCCAACCTAAGATGATGCACAGAGACAAAATCTGAATGCAGTGAGCCAGGATCTTAAATTTCCCATCTCGAACACACACGAGGCCGTGCACACACAGCACAGGTACATGCTGCCTTTCTGAGAAGTTGCCCTGTGTGCTGGGGACAGAGCCCATGAGCTCAGACATGGCTCCAGGCACCCTGCCCTGGTCATTCTGGGGACGAAGCCATCACTGACCCCAGCCCCTGCTTTCTCTCTGAAGATGTAAAAAGATGAGAGCGTGCACATGCTTTAAGGGACAATACAAAACTTATTTAACCTGAGCAGCCCAGTAAAAGGACTGCATGGGAAGCAAAGGCAGCTTCTCCCAAGCTGAAGGGCAGGCACCAAGGCACGCTGTTGGGCTTCATGCCCTCCAGCTCGGCTCCTTCCACCCGGCCGGAGCTGGGGACCACCCGGGGAGGCAGGCCCCCTGCGTGTCCGGGCCTAAAGGATTTCAGCAACAACCCGGGGAGCTCGCACGAGTACAAAACGAGACGTGATGGAGAGCGAGGGCACGCCTGCAGCATCCCCCGAGCTCTCCGATCACCGCGTTGAATCGCGCCGGAGCCGAGCCCGCGAGCTTTTGGGGTCGACGAAGCCGCGGGGGGGAGCCCCGGAGGAGCCGAGCCCCGAGGGCGAGGGGCTCCGCGGGGGGACGGCCGCTGCCCAGCGGCGGGGACGGGGCTCGGCGGCACCTGCAGGGCGGGCGGCGGGCGCCGACCCCCGGCCCGGAGCCGCCTCAGCCCGCACCTACCATGGCCTTGCCGTGCAGGGCGCCGGCTCCGCGGCGCTGCGGGTGCTCCCGGTTGTCCCCGCCGGCAGCACCGCCGCGGTCTCTCTTCTCTCGGCCGGCCCCTCCGCGCTGCTGCTCCTCTCCGGCGTCGAGGGAGGTGAAATTCCAGACGAGGAGGGTCTGCAGCAGCAGCACGGTGAGCGCCGCCACCAGCGCCGAGCGGGAGCGCCGCGCCAGCCGGCGGGCGCACGGAGCCGCCACCATCTTCGCCGCCGCCGCGCTGCCGAGAGCCGCCGCATCCGCCGCGGCGCCGAGTTTTCAGCCGGGCAGCGCCACACGTCAGCAGCGGGAGGAGGAGGAAGGAGGAGGAAGGGGGAGGAAGGCGGAGGTGCGCGCCGCGGGAGGCGGCAGGGCTCGGGGAGAGAAGGGGGGGGGAGCCGGGGCGGCCCGCGGCCGGGGCGAGCCCCGGAGCGGGGGTGGAGGAGGAAGAGGAGGGAGAGAAAGGAGGGCGGCGGGAGGCTGTGGTGGGGAGGAGGAGCGGCCGAGAGGGGCGGGGGGCTGCCGGCGGGCGAGCCCCGGCCCTGCCTGAGGGGAAGGGGCCGGGGAGGAGCAGGGCGGAGCGGGCGGGAGGGCGGCGGGGAGGGGGCGCGGCGGCTGCCATCTTCTGAGGGACGGCGGCGGGGCGGCACCTGGCGGGCGGCGACGCCCGAGCGGGACGGGGACGGTGCTTCTGCACCTCGTCCCGGCGGCTTCTGGCCCCCCGGCACAGCCCCTTCCCCGGTGGTTTTTTTTTTTTTTTTTTTTTGGTCTTTTAAACCCAATAAATGGTGGTCCGTGGAATTTCGCTTCCTTCTCGTGAAGCGAAGGGCGAGGTGCGACCCCCCTCAGGCCGGCCGCCCAGCCGTGGAGGCAGCGGCTGTGGGGTGGCGGTAATTAACTGCCCGCTGGCACAAAAACTGCTCTGAATGGATTACTTCTGTCCCCTCCTCCTCCCGCACTGGTATTGGCTTTCTAATCTGAGATCTCATTATCTGATGATGGTAGTGAAGCACGGACTTTTTCAATCTGCCCGCACAGTGCCTCCTTCTGTAAGCCCAATTCTGCTTTACACACCAAGTCCAAAGGTGAAAAATAATATCTTCTGATAAAGACAATTGCTTTTTTTTTTTTCCTCTCTCTCGATGGAAAGAAAGTAAATTTTGCACAGACCAGTAGGATTTTGCTCACATTGGAAGTACTTCAGTTTCTCATCTGAAGAATAATTAGACCAGCATTAAGATTCAGAGGCATCCGGTATTAAGGGGATATTCCTCGGGATCCAGTGAGGCTACAAATAGTTTCTCAGGCTGTATCTTTTGTCACAGTGTTACAGAGGAGGATGAAGCATGCCGCAGGTTAGACTTAAGAAGCATTGCTCCAGCATTTGGCTTTACACAGTTGTGCACAATTGAACAAAGACTTTCCAATGTTACAATTAATTTCTAATAGTAATCTCATGATCAGACAGATATATGACATTTAGGAACAAATAATCTATTGTCCTTAGCACATGGTTTTTGAGTATCCAATGGGAAATTGAATGTTTAAAACAAAGACTGGCAAGGTATTGCTCTGTGCCTGGCGGTTCTGGGCCCTGTGGTCCTGTACCTGCCATTGGCACTGCTGGGTACTCACCCACTTCATGGTGCTCTGTCCTGGTGTGAAACCACTGATGCCAGTGCTGTTACTCCTCAGAGCAGCGAGATCTGAATCAGGCCCAAATACAACACATGGTGTCCAAGAGGTCCACAGTCAGAGAATCTTTGACTTCAAGGTATCTCTAAATGAAGAGGTCAAAACACATTGTTAGTAACTTGCAGGTAAGACAGCACAAAAACCCATGATTGTCTGAAGGCTGGCCATTTTCTGTCTCACCTCTGGTTCTTGCCGTGGGGCAGCGTCCATTTTTGCCATCTGTGGTGATGGCAAACTGCTCTTTATGAGCAGAAATCTCATGATAATGAATTTTGGCAGTGCCAGACTTCTGCACCAGTTGCACACACGTCAGATTTGCTGGCCACATGGCAGAGCAAAGTGAATTGTTTGAACAAAAAAAGCACAGAGATTCAAAGTATTCAAACACTTTTGATGGGACAGTCTACACAGCTTGGAATATTAAAATGAATACTTTTTATTCAAAGTCATCCAATAACTGCATTATAAATGCACTTAAGCAAATTGCTGATAAATACCAGACAGAAGTGCCTTCCATTTGGGATTGACAGTGTGTACCTTTTCAAAAGCAGCAAGAGGAGCTGAGGTCTTGGCATGGGGCAGCCCCATGCAGCCTTCCCTCAGGCCTGGAGAGGGCAGGGACTCAAGGAGCCACAACAGACAGACTTTGAACAGGCAGAACTTCAACAGAACCACCACGAGCTTTCAAGAGCTGTAGACCTTGAGACCTGATTCTGATCCTCTTCACCTCTTTCTGAAATAGGAGACATTCAAAATAATTTCAAAGAAACGCTAAAAAAGCAGATTTCAACTATTTAGTAAACATGGGTTCAAACTAAGAAAAACACCATGAACTTTGGCACCTGAAGTACAGACCGTGCATGTTTCCGTGAGATGCTGCGTGCTGTGCAGGGGCGCTGACTCTTCATTAACCAGCAACAGGACATTTCTGTGTTTTCACTGCTGCTTCAAGATCTTCCCCAGAAGCATCACACAACTAGCATGATTTTTAACAGACACTCTTTTGCTCTGAGGGTTATAAATCTCCTTCCTGGTTACAGCTACTAGCAACACTACTCATTTCCATTTTTTTTCTCCACGCCCCTACCGTAGCTCTCCAGTGTGACGGCAGAGCTGATTCCTTCCTGTTAATCTTGGGCTGACAAGCTCACCAGTGAAGGTCATGATGCGTGACAATGAAACCACAGACAGCCAGGCAACATTTTAGCACAGGGTGATACTGCTCCCTGTAAAAGGAACACAGCAGTAATTATGGGCAAAATTTGATCCATCTTTCCTTAAATTTTTAGGACCTACTGGAAAATTTCCTTGAGATTTTCAGGCAATTTTTATACAAGAGAGTATCTGTGGATTTTCCTAATTTCTGTATATAATCACTGTGACTGATTAAGGCAGTGAAGAGTATCTGTGCATGTTCAGTCTTGTGTGTGTGCTACTGAAAACATGTCTGGAAAGGTTTGTTTCCAAACCACGTTAATTTATAGGCCATGAAGTTCTGAGTCTTCATTGTATGGATGGGAGCCCCAGCAGGCAACACTTCTGCACTGAGCAGGGAGGGGAGCAGGCTTCCTCTTCAACAACATCCTCCTCTCCCCCGTATTTACAGAGATTATATAAAATAGGAGAATGCAGGAGGTAAAGTGTTCATTTTTAAAACCATACCATGACCAGTGACCGCTAACTGCTCGTAACATCTTTCCTCTGTTTCCAAAGAAAACAGCCAAATAGAAGTAAAATAGCAGCATAATTTAACTATTTTTCCCTGTGCTATAATGGTTCAAACTAGAAAGTAAAAAAGGCAAGATTCTTCTGAATTTGAAGATGGAAAAAACAAACAAACAAAAAAAAACAACAAAGATGGAAAATCTAAACTTCACAAATCCTAAGACTAAACTCAAATCAGAAATGACAGAAAAGTTAAAAACATAAAATGGACTTATCCTATGATCACATTCATGAATAATAGCAGCTCAAGAGAGCTATGTTGCATCAGAGAAGACTTAGGCTTTCTACATGGAGCACATTTGTGAGAGTTACCACTGAAAATTTCTGATGTTGCTCATGTTCCATGAGACTATTAGTGTCTAGCACAAAGTACAAAAGGGAAAATAGATTTGATTTTTAATAGAAAAGTATTATCGTGGTTGCACTTAGCAGTCAAAGAGGTGACGTTTTAAGCAAGGAAAACTAATGTGACCTGGCTAATTTGCCATAAAATCCTAACAGATAATTGGCTTAACTATTTTTCACCTCTTCACAGCTGCGTAATAATTCAGCCTGGGTGTATGTGAGGGGACATGGGTATCAATCTGAGCTACCCAGAGTAGCATAAATAAATAACCAGATGCTGTTCCAGTAACATTTTTACTCTAGATCTACCTATCCTGTTATTAATAATACACCCTTCTTCTTCCTTACAACATAAACAGAGTCTGAAATTGAATCATGTAAAAGGAAATAAATGAAGTTTAGAGCAGTGTTAATAAGCAATATCCTTTCCTCTACTTTGAAGAGCTTACGGTCCATCTGGTGAATGAACACTACCAGCTTATCTGAACTCCAACTCACAGGCTGACTCAGATGGTTTAGAAGCACATTCTGTATTCAGCAAAAGACTAAGTTATTTCAGAGTGAAGATTTGCATTTTTCTTAAAAACAGACATGTCCCTGTTGCATCAAAATTTAGATTGCAGATACATTATCATGGTGAAGGGGGAAAAGACATATCTGGAATGAACTGATTTTTCTAAGGACAAGTGTCCCTAATATACTCCATTATAAAACTAGATTTTTTATTCAAAATAAGCCATGAGCATGAGCTGTGTGTGTACTATAAGTAATCTGCAGTAACAGTAGAGGTATCTCCCAGAGATGAGGGCATCCTCTCCTCAAGTGGTAATTTCCTTCCTCCCTCCTACCCTGACTTCTGTCACTAGCAAGAAAAACATACCACCCCTATCATTTCAGTAAGGCACTGTGCGTATGGAGGAGAACCTTTTCCTCGAGAGATTGGTGTTACTGGTCTATGCATCAAACCTGAAAGAGCAAAATAGGTTAAGGAGTTACTCTTTGAGAGGCTCATAAAAATTTCTGCTTCTGAAGGTACAGTTCAGTGCTTGCTCAGGAAAACAAAACAACAACTGGCATATTGCAATACATTAGAAGTAGAGGAAATCCATCTTGATTTTATTGAAACCACAGCACCATCATTACCTTATGCTATATTCTCCAGTCATTTTATGGTTTACATCTACATTCTTGACCACTCAGGTAGGTGCACCAGTCAATACTATCACGTCTCTTCACAGACAACCAAATCCTGAAGATTCATTTCTACGTGCTCATTTTACATCTAGCTCCTTGCCAAGTGAGTTACAAAGGCTATGTTCTCTCTTAGCATGCACTGCCAGAGCTAACGTCCATGGAGATGTCACCAGGGTGTGCAAGGAACACCTCTGTTTCTGGTGGTCTTGTAAAGCCTGAGATTCCAGCAAGCTGTTCTTAACCCGCTAGTGATTTGTTTCACTACTTAACAATTTGGAAACACAAGTTCCAATGTCACTACATATATGCAGAAATCAAATTGCTAACAGCAACATTTTGTTCCAGTAACAATATCTTAAATTAGCAACATAAATAGTCCTCCTTTTCTTTCTTTTTTTTTTTCTATGTTTAATTTATATAAAATATGTAGTATACATGTGGAATATATATTACATCTTCCTTGTGAGAGACATATTTAGTTCAGGACCTTGGCATATGTTCCACTTCAGGAAGTGCTGGAAAATGGAAGAATTACTCCCTTCACAATCACACTAAATTGTCCCCTTCTCTGTATAATCCTTTAGCATATATAACCTTTTACTGCCAGTGAGGGGAAATGTCATGTATATGTATTTATATACAGCCTTCAGTGCTGTGACAGCTTTTTCCTTTCAGCCAGTGGTCCAGGATAATCACGAACGGATTACCCATCTGTTCTTGCCATGTGGCATTCTGCCTTCAATAAGGAGATATTGCAGTTCACAGCTTCCTGCAGTTCTTTTTTTCTGATGTTCTCTCATTAACTAAAAATTGTATTATTATCCTTCTGAGTTACTAAGTTGGAAAGTCTGGAAGACTCGTGAAGGTGACCTACTTTAGATTATCTAAGTTAGAATCAGCCATTGACTGTTGCAGACAGGGACTGGCTTTTTTTTGGCTTGGGTTTTTAATCTGGGTTTTGCCTTTTTCTTTAAATTTTATTTTTGTCTTTCCACTTAATGCAAAAAGACAGGTGGTACCCAAAAAAGAAAATCAAAAGGAAGCAGAAGAAAAAGAGAACTTTGCATGAAGAATTACACTGGAGATTATGTTTGCATGATTAATCAGTTTTTCAAAACGCCGACAGATTTTTGGACATCTACTACAAAGCTATGCCAATGCAACGTATGTGCAGACAGAGTTCTTCCCCTGCTCACCTGAAACATTTTCCATGTTTGAGATTGTCCTTTGCTGCAAAAGAATAATTAGAAAATAAACAGTTTTTGTAAAAGAAGATTCCAATACTCTCTCATTTTGTCTAAAACTGAAATTTTAAAGACAAACTTTTGTTCTTAAGCTTCTGGTATGATACTAGTTTGTCTAATATCTAATAAAATACTGCATCTGTTCTTCACGACCAGGACAGCATTTTGGTACTTGATTTAATGCAACCTTTACTATCAGGACGTGTTTTTACAATATATGTCACATCCAGTACTGGCAGCTGCAGCAGCTCATTTGCATGCCACTGATGCACTCGTCCCCTGACCACACTGTGCAGTCCCACAGAAACCTGTGTGCTAGGTGGAGGCTGGTACTACATGCCCCCATTGGAGAGTGAAATCTTGTTAAACCTCTGCACGAGTTCTCCAGACCCTTGGATTGAGTTGTCCAGGAAAAACCAGCATTAACAGCATGCTGCTTCCCTCTGGGAACAGAGGAACACAACGAGCAGACTCCATCTCCTGCTGCCACCCTTAACAGCTGAGTTAGCATGGTAGTTTCAATTGACCTCTGAACTGCCCCATGAACACCATAGATTTAGCAAGGACATCATGAATCAAAGACATTTACACAAATTTAAACAAATAAGTTTGATATCATTACTTTCACTATATTTAGATAAGCATTAACAAAAGAGGAAGCAAAAACTGGTTTGGCTGTAGTTTGGGTAGTACAAGAAGAGGAAGTATTCAGACAAGATACTAGATATGCCCCAAGAGAAATCTAGCCTTTGGCTGAGTAAGGTCCAATGTATGGTAAAGATGAGTGAGTCTTGTGCTATGCGATTTCTCATTTTAATAGGTTCTGAATTGGTAGAATAGGGCACATATTATAAACACTTATTTTAAACATAAATCTGGGAAGATTTTTGTGAAGATGAGACCTCCTTTATCATCTTTGAGAATTACTTGAATTTTTCATGTTTCTAGCACCTACTTTTGTCTATGCTCCAGATCTCCATCACATAGAAATAAAAGGAGGAGATGTGAGATTCATTCAGAATCTAGAAAATACATTACCATAGGGGACAAGTCTACTTCTTTGCAAGACAAGAAGGCCGTGTTCTTGAAGCCCGTTGGAGACTAAGGGGCCAGAGGAAAATACTCATGAGCTAGCTAACTTACAGCAGTTTTGTAGTAGAAGACGGCAGGAGGAATTTTAAACAATCTTCTACATCGGTATGGTTTTGGCCTTGTGATGCTTTCTGCTTTGAAGAACTTCAGGACTGGGAGGAAGAAGAGCTGATAAGCCATCGTATCCACATCAGCAGCCTTGTCCAGAACATACCGGCTGCCTGTGATTTTCAGAGCCCTGCCACTGACCACTTCTGACTATGCTTAAGCAGTGACCACTTGCACACACCCAAGTAATCAGAGGCTTGTTTGCTGGTTTGCATGCCTGAAGCTACACAAGACATGTACATACTGAGATGGCCAAGTTGTGCCACATTATAGCACCTACTGTTGTAACCCACTTTAAGGAGAAGGTGTGGTTTGGTGCCCATCATCGTGGCTCTGTCAGTAGTGAAAACTGGCATTTATCTCATGTAGGAGCACCGCAGCTGCAATGACTCTTCAGCAAGGGCCGCTCACTGAAGGTGGTGGCTTGCTCTGTCTGTGGTCTCACTGAGGAAGATTATGCAGGAGGTACTAAGTCCTGCTGCTTCTACTTCCTTTAGGTCTGCCTGATAAGAGAGAACTTTTATCTGCAGTTCTACTTTTTGGATAGTGCTAGTTCCTGCCATGACAACTCAGTGCTGAAATTACAGGTTCCCTCCATCCATTTTAAGTCTTTATTATGGCCCATGCCTGACAACTTGTTTGCCTGGAGAACAATCTCCTCTGGGAAGCCAGGAAGGGTTTCGAAGTCACGAAGGAGAATTCTTCTGGCAGTGACATGATGTGCAGGAGACATCCACTCTTCTGTGTAAGAACTCCTAATACATTCCCCCATCACCCACCACAGGTGTGTAACGCGTGTCCTATATCACAGAATTACACAAATATGTAAATATTTACATGTGCAAAATTCAGACACGCACATGCACAGCCATTTTTGAATAGACAAATAGATGCTGTGAGTGAAAACCTTGGCTCACAGAATACAGATCATGGGATAGAATTTAATTTGCAATATTTTCCCCCAGGAGTGACATTAATAAGCGTTACCTCTCTTGTAAAGGCAGAGAAGATTTGGAGAAGAACTAAATATTATTCAGTGAAAGGGAAAATAAGTAAATAGGCCCTACAGTGATTACACTGTGTTCATAAAGTGAATCAAACATACTCTGTTGTCTCTAAGTCTTTGACACTACATTACAGTATAAAATATTCAGGAAGTTCATGGAACAAGTTACTTGCATATAACGTACAAGCCACCTTTAAAATCAAACAAAATGTTAAGTTATGGTGAAGTTTTACTTCTGATTAATTGTAAACCAGGTAACAAATGTTGACAACACATAAGTGGTCTAATTCAACACAATCCAGAGATTGTGGAGAGAGGAGCTTTTGTAACTCACATGGCTACCAGTAAACATCTTCACATTTCACCAGGGAGGTGTTTCTGTACCTTCTGTACTGATGTCCAGACTGAGCTTGTTTGGGCCATAACTGGATCACTCAGAGTACTGGAAGCGTTCTGATTTCTGTGCAGGCTGGTACACAGCACGGTCGTGATCCCTGTTGTTGCACCGGGAAGCGAGCTATAGCCAGCTAACACAGATTTTATGCATGCATGTGCAAGCCTGTTTGTTTTAATATACAGCCCTAAATTTAATTTGTAAAGCTATTGCTAAAACATTGTTGTAAATACACTCATAAAGAGTAGATTGCAGTTGACTGGTAGCATAGGTTGATTGCATTTCCTAGCCTTAATTCCTTCACCTCACTGTGCATGCACCTTCCATCATCACAATTAACTGTTTGCAATCACAGAGGGAATGCTGAATGTGAAGCTAGAGCCTGACCCTGTCTCTCAGGAAGGGGCCTCTTCAAGTCACTGGGCAAGAGCTGGGGAGAAATTCAACTTTTTTACCATTTTAGTACATAACTTCTATGTGATTAAACAAAGAGGTTCATTTAATGTGCTGTGAAATTGACTTTTTTTTAAGCATTAAAATATAACTTAAAAACTGTGCTATTTGTTAATGATCATTTAATATTTATAAATAGTATTTAAGCAAATCAGGTAATTTGCTTGTTAGTCAGCAGATAGGCTAGTTTCTTCTCAATCAGTTTTATACAGGTAGATCTCACACTTCTATTACCTCTTCAACCCCACACCACCAGATTTACGCAGCTGTGGAAGAGACTCTGATCTAACCATATACAATACTGAAACATCTCAAATGGCCACAACCCACTATTTGATAGCTCAATTTCCTAGAAAAACTACAGGGAAATGGATTATCATCTCTGACTCGGATTTACCTGAGCACAGATGGAAAATGCAAATGGGATCTTTTTTTTTTTTTTTACATCCCATGTTAGGAAAGAGGCAGTGTTACGCGTTTCATCATTAGTCTCTCCTTTGTGTTGCACACAGAGCACAAAGCTCTGCCAATTATCTGACCAAATTCTCTTATAGCCTCATGCTCTGCAGCAATCTGTCTTAGGTTAATCTATATTAGGAGTAATATTCAAGTTGACTCTGCGCTCATCTGAAAACTGTGGTTAAGAAGCTCTAGCAGATACGTTCCTTTTCACTTTTCTTTGTTCCCGGCTGTTGAGGTCTCTCATGGGATTTCTCGCAGAGTGGTTAAGTGATCTATACTGAGGTTTCAAAAGCAAAGATAATAGGAGCTCTATTCATGGGTTAAACACTTAGCTGCTTTAATACGAGATGTGTAGGAGCAGCCCCTAATGACATTCAAATCTTGTTATTGCTGTGCTTCATTGTAGGATGTACTTGGTTTTGTGGCTGCAAGAAGCAATTGTCAGAGATGACTGTAAATCCTGAAGAGCAAATAAGTCCTGCAGCATGTAGAGATGATGCCTGATTCTGCTCTTCCAGCAGCACGCATCCTTGGACTTCATTGTGCTTGCTCCTGACTTACACCCGTGCAAGGAAATTGCAGGCTTGTACCATAGCTACCATCATGTCTGACTCTAGGGTCATCAGCTCAGTCTCATAACGGCGTGCCACTTCTAACCCCGATCCTTCCCAAGACTCCTGCCTATTCACAGCATCCTGCCTTGTGAGCACTGCTCTGAAAGTACTACTGTGGCAAGTTCTGAGCCTTCACTATTTCTGGGTTTCACATTCAACTTTCCTTGTGCCCACCACTAGCACCCTCTTCCCTCTCCCTATTTATTCTAGCACATTTGCTAATATAGCAGAGAAAAGCCATGTTTTCCTCCAAAGCAGCACAAAGTCTAGCTGAGTACACACTAATGCTCTCTGTGCCCCTAAAACCCTATGAACCATCTTTGCCACAAGGAAAAGTTGTAATATACGTAGATTCAGAGACATAATACAACAGGCTTGCTTTTATTCATTAATCCAAAGACTTTAAGCACAAATATTAGAACCCCAGGCAAAATGTCAAGAAGGAGCTGCTTGAAAGCCAGGCTCATATTCATAACACAAAAGCCAGCTAGATTAACGGATTAAGGGGGCTATTGATATTAGTTCAATTTGTTTCACACACAGAGTAAGAGATTATGGAATAAAAGACAAGATGAAGAATCACTGGTTGATTAAATAGTATTGTAAAGCTTATTCCTAATTAAGGCCAAAGTATTTAAAGATGCACAAGTGAATCTGGTGTCCAAATGCCACTGACTTTCAAGGGATGTTGAATGCATTTAAGCAATGTAAGTCTCTTTGAAGAGGGCTGTGTAACCTTTACTGCTTAAGCAATGGCAACTTGGTTCACAGAACAGAAACGTGAGCACTTGTTAGCAACAGAGTAATTGTACTGCTTTAAATGGCAAAATAACCTGCTGAATGACCACAGACAGTTTTTCAGTTTGCACGGTGTTGTACCAAGTGTTCTAAGTGTCAGAATAACCTTCAGTAAGGTTAAGCCACCCAACTGGGCTTGCTTAAGCAGCCTCAGCTGCTACCTGATTTGCTGGTGACAAAATAAACCATTCTACCATGTGAGGTCTGAAATGCAAGTAACATGTTCCAAGGAGAGAAGCCCAAGATCCGTAGGATCCTTGCAGATCAAATAGGTGAAATGTGTAACACCGCATTTCCATTAAACTTGACATTCGTCTTTCATGTTTTCTTCATCATCACTAGCAAGGATTATGAATTCATCTTTTTGGCATGCATGTTATCATTTATAAAATATCTCACTAAAAGCGTGATAAAACTACACATCATACAGATCTTAAGTTTGGCATGAATCACAGTCACCACCATCACTTTAGGACCTGGTCCTTAATCCATTTTTGCTGTGAACATAGTCAGAACAACAGTTTCAAGTGCTTCTTCCTATCTTTCTCCCACTTACAATTTTCAAGTTCAGTGTGTTTGTTGAAGTAGCAAAGTCATCTCCTTACAAACAATAGATGGGGATTCATTTGGAAACTTTCATTTATTGAAAGTGCCTTTAAATAATCCAGTATACTTACTTTTTATTACTGCATGACTGAGATGAAATCACCAGGTTTATCCTAGGCTAGGAGCATGCATAGGATAAATTGATGTTATTCAGCTGATGGCAGGTAAATTGCAAGGTGCAATGAAAAGTTATGCTGGACTAAACTCAGGTGTAAATTCCCATTACTACAACTACAATTCATGCAGGGTTAATAGGGTCAGGTCTGCTGGTTCCATTTAGGCTATTTAATCAAAGGCTAACACTAATCTGAGAAAGTCATCATGGACAGAGCGTATGACCAATGAAGCATTCGTATGCAGATGCCCTCCCTCTGCAGATCCAGCCAGGGGCACTGACTGCTGCCTGGGGACCGGTCTGGAGACACACACCATCTCCCCATCCAGCTCTTTGTGAGAGAGCCTGTCAATGCCAGCCACTTGTTACCGGTGGAGATACCTCCACTGAATACATTTACAGGAACACTCCTGCTCTGCAGGCAAATTTGTCTGCGATAGCTCAGGCTATCCATTTAAAAACTGTTTAAACTTACTCGGTTGACTCTGTCAGAAGTCTATTAGGCAGCACTTTCACAAACTGCTCTCCATCAGAGCAGTAGTAAAGAGCATTTGAGGATAGTGACCTCGTCCTCTGACACAGCTGGATCAGGAAGGAAGTGGAGAAGAGTGAAAAGAGCAACTCCTCCCTGGGTTTCTAAGTAATTGTGCAAAAGGGTGAAAAAAGCATTTAGTCTTACGATAGAGAAATGAAACCCAGTAACTTGAATGGGCAGGAACCCTTCTAGCTCAGCACCTTAATCCAAAAGAGGAAACAAACGGCTATCTGTGAAACATCATCGACCAAACACAGTACCTCAGACCTGACAACAAAAACACAATATTATGGCAAGTATCAAAACCCTTTGGAAGAAATAGCTCTCAGGAAATACATCCACCTGCTATCGCGCAGGTCTTTCAGAGGAGTCTCCAAGTCTAGCTTTCTTTACCATTAAGACAAGATGTAGTTTACACCATTTTAGCTGCATGTCAGAATTGTAACTTACTGTCAGATAACTTCAGCACAAGTGCTTTCAGCAGCAGTGAAAATTTACACTGACATGCAATATCATGGAAGTGCCATAAATAATTACAGAAGAGAACAGCGTAATGTATTTGTGCTCAGTACATATTTATATGCTTTGAAAACATTTCAAGATGACAAAACAGCTGTGGACATCTCAAAATGTTGGGTTTGTTTGTTTTAATGGATTAATAATTCAGCTGATTGAATTTTGAAATATTTCAGAGGATGTAAAAAAAGGTGAGAAAGCAAAAAGGAAAGGTGGACTGTCCCTTGTGGGACAACCCACAGCAGTGGAGAGACACTTAGATTATGAAACGCTGTGCATAGGTGAGCTGCTCCAGCTACTGAAGACAGCTGTAGGCAGCAATGACACCAAGACCCTATGTAGGCACAGACCTCACCTGGGACTCTGACCTACCTCTGTGAGATGTGCCCATGGCTTCAGCAGAAAGAAGGGAAAAAAAGTAATTTTCATTTGCTAAACAGTATTAGATATTGGCAAGAAAAGTAATAATGAAAGTAAGTCTGAAGTCAACTCTCGTTTGTTGTATATGGTTGGACCACTCTTTGAATAGTATTGCATTTGCCACATACCAACAAGCTGTCTCTGAGGCCCAATGAAATTCACTTTTTCTTCCCCACCATCACCAGATCTGGGCAAATGACTGGGTTTTAATCCCTTCTGCTTCTACCAACGTGGAAGCCATACTGAGTCAGTCCCTGCATCTGGGAAGCAATGTGCCAACAGCAAATGAAGCAAAGCAAATTACTTCCCGACTGAAGCAGGGAGGCACCCAGGAGGGTAGAACAATAAAAACTTTATCCTTGGCCTGTTCCTGAGTTGGTGCAGATTTATGCTGCCTGTTGCCAAAAGCTAGCATGTAAACTCTTCATCTCAGTCCTTAATGCATTGTGGAATAACATTGGAGATGATAACATGACCTAGCCTATCTGACTGCATGGGCTGTAATGCACAAATGTGAATTAAAATAGCTATTACACGCCTTGGACAAAATATCAGTAAATATGTTAATGGCCTTCAAATACACGTGAGACTGTCACAAAGATGGCAATAAATTGTTCTCTGAATCCAAATAAAGAAAGGACAAGAAAACTGGAAAACAAAACAAAAAAACAGGTAGAAAGACATTAAGACAACGTTCTAAGCAGTGGTAAAGTTTTCCAGGGAGGTTGTGAAGCCTCCACACAAACAGGTTAGACAATCTGTCAAGAACAGAACAAGCATTGCTGATTTTCCCTGAGGGCAAGAGGAAACTTCAGGATCCCTTCCCACATGATATTCTGCAAGTCTACAAATTCACAGGTAGGTGAATGGAAGGGAGAAGAGCCCTGCCAATTCCACATGCAGACAAACCCAAAAGTTCCTTCCTGCACATCCTAGGATGCTGGAAAAACACCCACAGCAACGTGGATTAACAAAGGGTATGGTTTTACTGTGAGGGTATAAAGGAGCAGTTGCAATAAGAAGGTCCAATTCACGGCTAAAGAAACATTTGCAGAGAGCAGCACTAATTATTTGCCAGTCCAGCGGGCAGTGGCAGCACAGGAGGCTGCGCTACCGATGAGCTGCAATGTAGGCCTCTAAGCAACTCCTTCGAGTAGTTCATTTAGGGAACTAATTCAGCCTTTAACTGGCAGAGACCACCCCTTTGGCTGATGATTGTCACGGTGCACGTAGACACCTCACTGTGCAGCACACATTGCCACTGCTTCTGGACCGAGGCTGCTAATTCCCTTTGCAACTCATGGCGATCACAACCATTAAAACAAACAACTAAATATGGCTTTGGCAGCCAAACTTCAGCTCAGTGCTGTCAGAACTTCAATTATCATGGTTGGGCTATAATTCTCAGGCTGGTAAAACCTCAATTGTCATGTCTGGAGTTTCTTTAATGCTTATTCTAAATGTATGAGTTTGATTTACGTAGAACACAGTGAATAGCAGTGGCTTGGGGATTTGGCAAAGCTTTACATATTTCACCCAAATCCTGTTTGGCCTAGAGGTACATTACAATTCTAGATAAAGAATGTACTTTTTATACAGAAGTAATTTGTAACAGACTATTTTCCAAAACAATTCTGTGTAAGAGATGAAGCATTTTGACAAAAGCCAAATGATCTTTGCCTCCCCATCATGGGAACTAATTCAGAAAACATATGGAATTAAGGGAGTCTGATCTGACCCATTTGTACAACACGTATTGCAAGTGAAGGAAGGGGAAGGATGCAATTCTACTACTCATAATCCTGGGCAGAAGGCCTAGAGGTGACACATTACGTGTCCTTTCAGTAATCCTTTGGGCTGTCTAGGATCCTTACATGGTGTCAGGGAGCGGAAAGTTGTGTAAATCATATCTAGTAACACACCCAATTACAGTAAGGGCTCTTTGATGAGCAATAGGAGCAGGCTGATGAAATGTGCTATCGGTAAGCAGGACAATCTGGATTATTCGAGACATCTGAACTTTTGGAAAAGTCTGGGAAGAATCCGCTAAGGACCTATTTTCTAAAATAAAAGCTAAATTTGTATGCTTTGGAGACATAACATTTTGACCTCTATTTACACATGGCTGCACACAGATGCAACACACATAAATACAGTATGTGTGAGGTTACGGCTTTACATTCAAATTTCAGATTTGGTAAATGCATATCAATAAAAGTTATCACTTACACATTGGCAATAGTTTACAAGTCACTGTGACAAAGAAAGAGAGGTTTGGGAATATTTGTCATGGCACAGGGAAGGTTTCTGGTGTTAAATAAGGCAGATACAGATTATATGTCAGTAATGTTTTCAACTTAAAGCTGAGAAACTATGAGCTCTGAAGAAGCCAAGGAAGAAATATAGTATTTGAGCGTGTTTACTGTAAAATGAAAGGCTATTTTATCTCAATCAAATAAAACAAAATAAAACAAGAAGTGGACTGCACGTCTGATACTGAAATAAATCCATTTTAGTCTCATATAATTGCTTATTTGATTCTCAAAATATGACATGAAGTTAGAAAACAAATTGATATTCTGTCACTTCTGTTTCGGTAAACTTAACTCAAATAGGTTGCCCTTTAGGTGCACGTTGGATGGAACAGTACTTGATCTTCATCCCAAGGAAATCAGTGTATTAAATTAGTTTGAAAAATTATTATCCAAACCATGACACTCTTTCAGACACCGTTTCAACTGCATACTAAAAAGACCAAATTTCCCCTGAGAACCAGAACAAGCACACAAGAAGATGAAGCACTGTACTATATCCTCCCTCTGCAAGAAAATATATCAGCAGTAAAGGTGCTATATAAGCTCACACAAATACAGTGGAGACAAACTGCAGAAGACTTGTGGGCCTGGACCACCTTCCTCCTCCCTCCCTTTCCCCAGCTAAAATAAAGACAATTTTATATTACTTTGATATGCCTCATATATTTAAAGAGTAAGAAGGCTCCATACTGTCTTAGTTATTGTCAGAATACTACAATCAGCACTAGAACCCACCATTCACAGATGATGTTAAGAAACTGAAGTGGTTTTTGTTGTTGTTTCATATACATAATCTGTTTTATGTTATATAAATATACATATATTTTTACATTATATATACTTATAATTTAAAGAGATATATAAATACATGTTTCCTTCTCTCTCTCTATATATATAAAAGATTGCTCCCAGTTCAGGCAAAAAACAGAGACTAGGTTCTTCAACATGGCAGGCAAGGTCGGCAGTGCAGACTGCCTGACGCTGCGGCTGCGCACCTCATGCAGAAGTTCACATCAGTGATGGAAAACACCCGCAGAACATCTCACCGAGCAAGTGAAGATTATCATTCACTTTAGGGATAGAACCACAGGACTGTCTGGGTTGGAAATAATCTGTTTCATCTGTAGTTTTAAGGTAAAAATCAATCAAAGCTTAGAAAAAAATCCCCCTTAAAGCCCAAGAAAATAGGAAATTTCTGGAAATAGGCAAGTGGTTATTTTAGACGTATTACCATTGTTAGTGGTACGCTCTACTTTAATTATAAAGAATTTCAGATTAGTTCATATGCATACAGTTACAACTATTAAATTCAGTGCTACAGAAATAAGTACCAATGAAGAGATGACAAGTGGCACATTAAAGGAGTGGCACTAAGTACAGATATGCGCAGTCACCAGTTCCTAGAACTGAGAAGAGCCACTGGGAACGTTTTCAACATCCCAATGGCACCTTTTCAAGGATTCTATTAATGCATATTCTTACCTTGTATACAATAACCTCAAAAACATTTTAGATTTGATGTGAAATGTCCTGTTTCCCTTGCTATTGTACTCTTGACCTTTAGATAATGAATACTGCTGGTTTTCCTGGCTTTCCCAGGCAGGTCTGGAGGAGAATCTGTGAATAGCATCCAGAAGATCCTTCCTTCCATCATCTTTGAATAATAAGTGTGATCCCGAGTTCTTTGCTTACAAGGATCAGTGCATTACGATTTCACCATAATTCCACACTTTCTGGGATGTGTTTTGCTATCTCCTGGCACACTTCTGCCTCCAAATAAATGTAGCACATTATATAGAGAACAAAGGGATGCTTTTCCAGGCAAAATATCGTAGACCAGGAGACTGACAGAAAGCACTTCAAGAAGTACTTAAGCATGTGGAGTAACACAATTCAATTATGACTTCTCTTTTTGGCTTTGCTGAGTGTGATGTCATGACAGCAGTATGAATGAGAGCTATCTCCTGACCCAGTTGTTGCTGCTGAAGTCAGCATGGCTGCAGAGGAGCGTAACACAAGGAGATGTGGCTGAAGACACAATAGCTCCACCTGACCCAGAGGCTCCTACGTATTTTCATTACACACCTTCATTTTTCAGCTGCTAATAAGTCACTGTCACACCGCAAGCTGAAACCCCTCAGCCTTGTAAGCGCTAATGAACATAAAGCTAGACTTCATACCAGAGATACGTCCAGGCTTCCAGCTGAAGCCTAACATTGATCAGTCAAGGGTACAAGACACAGGGAGCAGAAGGCTGTTACTATAGTGAGCTCCAAAAAATAAAAAAAAAAATAATAAAAAAAATCAATGTGTGTTTGAAATGGGAGTCTTTGTGGCTGGCAGATTGCAATGAGACCATGTATTCTCGTTACAGCCCTATCTGCAGAAACTGGGTGCAATTTAGTGAGCTAACGGAGAGGGGGGAAAAACATCAGAGCACTCTGCACTATGTTACAATAATGTCTAGAGGAAATGAAGCATGGACATCAAAGTCCATATCGTGAATGTGCTACGCTCTTAGCCACAAAATTGTTTCTTTTTAGATTACTATGGGAATTTTTTATTATAAACTTTAGCAATAGTCTCAGTTCAAAAGCACATATTAAGCAGACAAAAATCTCCAGCTTTTACTTCATCTGGTGGAACTTAAGTGAAGTGAACCCAAGAAAACTGCAAAGAAGGTAAAAGTAGCCATCATGCTTGCTGTCTTCCCCAGCTATTTCATTCCTCTAAATATTCAGAAACCATTGATCAGCCTAGTTGCTATCTCAGAAAAACAAATCAAGCAACAAAATGGGAATAGCCTTTGCTGGCCCCTTCTGAAACAACGCAGAAGAACAGTATCTCTGATATACATACAGTAGCTATACATAGATAGGAAAATATATTACCATCAAAGAGTCAAAGTGAAATGAGACTTAACCTAAAAGCAGATTTACTATTCTTGACAGAGCTTACTATTGATCTGTTCTTTTGTTTGATTTGTTTTTTAAGCTAAATAAAACTCTAGTACAAAGCACAGTATGTCTCAGGAGAACATTACTTCATGCTGGCCTTTAAAGCATGATGTCTTTCCAGTACTGAACAGGATTATCCAGCAGGTGAAAACATATTTCACTCACCTGCAGATGAAACCCACACACCAGGCAGTAAAGCCCACAGCACCAATTCTTTCCAGTTAGTGCCCAGTAAGGTAAGATGGAGGTTAGCTGGATCATCTGTAACAGGATATAAAGTCAGACTAAAGAGAAAAAGAGAATATAAACACCAGAAGTTATATAAGAGATTAAAATGGTTGCTATTATGGTGAGACAGCTTTTTGTTTTAGACAGAAATTGAAAACAACCACGTGTCACATCTGCACAGCCCAGTCTTGCTATCAGCTACCTGGGCTAGTTGTCACATGCAGTGTGTGTGCCCACCCGCACCGTACGGTATGAAGACAGTAGCCTTGGTCCCGGAACAACCTGGTCACACCGGTGCAGTGACTTGTTTGTGGCGGTCTCAAAAGAAGCTGAGTTTCAGTGGGATGTGGCTACTCAGCTCACTTCAGCTTCTGCCATAATCCCGGTCCCCAGGGTTTTCCTCTGCCTGTCTCAGCTGTCCTCCAGCATTCTCCATGCTCATTTCAAACAAGAGCCCTTCCCTCCCAGCCCAATTAGCTTTGGCTCACACTGCAGCATCAGTCAGCCCGCTATGGCCAGATCAACAGTAGCCTCTTTCATCTCACAATTACAGCGAGGCTTATTGTGTTAATGCCGTCTGCTTCAGCCTCTGAAATATGCTTCTGTAGATCATTTGTGCCAGAAAAATTATCTAGAGGAGTATCTGTCAGACATAGATACTAATGGGGCATAAAGATGCCAAAAACACAAAGAGCTAGTAACAGCTCCAAATATTGAACGCAGCAGTCACGTCACCTGTAATTCCCAAGGGCCAATTGCAGACCTGGCAGCTGTGCTGCTGCCCTCACAGCCTTGGGCTTCCAAGCTCCCGTCCTGACCCAGCCCAGAGACTCATCTGGCAGCCCAGGGACAAACACAGGATCAGTTACCCGTACCTGCTCTTGGACAAGGACGCAATGACTCCTATTTGATTGCATTTTAATATTTCCTCTGTATTCTTGTATCACTACGAGTGCTGATTTGTACACTGATCAAGTAATTCTTTAATCAAAAAACAGAATGGGGATCAAATCAAATGCATCTGAAATATGATATGCTAAAATAAAGAAAAGAAATGCAACCTCATTTCCTAGAAACTAGAGTAAAATTCTGAGTTACCCAGACACAAGTAGAGTCATTCTACCAAACCCAGGAAGTCAGCGTAGCTTTACTCAGCATGGGGAACAATGTTGTATTGCACAAGAACATCCTAAAAAAAATCAAAGGTATTACAGCCTGTGAAAGTAAGGTTTCTAAAAGTGGGTGGATCACTTTCAGTAAATTCCCAATTCCAAAACGTAATTGTGTTCTTTGGTCAGGAGTTTTCTACAAGCAAACCACATTTTCTTCTGCATTTGCTCTTCACAATTACTTCACAAACGGATTACTGTAACTTGTTTTTCTGCCAGAATTTGTGCTTTGCAATTGATTCCTCAAGTCCTGATTACCCTATGGGAGAGCCACGAGGCTCGCAAAGAATCATGAATACTAGTTTATAAGCATTTTCCAGGGTGAAAGCAAACTTCTTTTATATCTGCACATGTAGTTATAGCCCTTTAGATTTAGGACCACGGACTTACATGTATAAATAAATGTGGGGTAACATTATTTCTAAAAGAACTTCTCCCCCTTCATTCCTATGGTGGTCCTGTAAGCATTGAAGTAATAATGACAATGAAGAAAGAACAAATGCCAAGGAAGATTCAAGTGATTTGTAATGCATACAGAATTGTAACCCTGGGCTGGTATAGATGGGTATTGCTATAGTATTTGTGTTGGTCCCAAAATACCATCCAGCACGTGGCCGTTAGAGGCCACCAGACCGAGGTCAGTCTATGTCCTGAGCCCCGCTGACCCAGTTTCTGCCACCAGGACTTTGTGTGCAAAAAGGGGCTTCCGCAGAGGAGAGACATTTAACTAAAATTCTTTAGTTTAGAACTCAGCTGAAAACCTTACGCTAGCTTAACATGAAGACAGAACAACATCTTCAGTCCCAGCATTCAGCATTCTTTTTTAAGCCATACACTGATCTACATCTAAAGCAGCGTATTAGGTTTTTTATTTTTGTTCTGTGCTCTCTACAACTCTTTCATCCCCAGTCATTATGTTCACAACACAGAGAAATAACATGGATTTTTAAAGCTCTCATTTTCTGCCCAATTCAATAATAGATAAAAGGTCTAGGACTTCTTTTTTTTTGCCCCAAAACAGAATATCCTTGGCCTGCCCTACAACATACAGACTAAGGAAGAAAGGTGAAGTCATGAGGCCTACTATCAGGAACTCACTTGAAATGGGGAGGTGGGTGGAACAAACAACCCACAAGACAAGAACCACCACATCTGAAGGAAGCAATAAAAATTGGGTAAAATTATCTCTTGAGTAACGCTAGACAAAATCCCGTCTAAAAATCACTGAGTAGTGGAGCTGTTCCAACATGTGCCACAGTAACATCACAATACTTCCTTCTCTAGCAACATCCCTTCGTTCTTTCTGGAAAATCAGAGTACCACTTGTCAGAAGTGTTCCTAAGCAGCATGCTGAGCACCAAGTGTGAACTGTAATTCATAATTCATGCTCAATTAATCATAATTTATAAGGAATGGCTCTGTTAATGCTTTTGCTAACTACCTAACCCATTTTGAGAGATGCAGCCAGAATTTTAGTTTTGACCTGCTCTTACAAGTGACAGCCTGCATATACCTTGGCAGCTGTCAAAGGCAACAACCTTCCCTCAACAAAGAGAAAAGGCGATGCTTAGAATTGCAAAACATCTAAGAAAAGCTTTGAATGAGAAGCAGAAATGAAAGTATGTGAGGGCAGGGAAAATTATCTCTTCCCATGTAAACCCCGCTGAATAACCAGTAAAAGAGACCAGAGCCTTGGTCATGCCAAGGCTGACTAACCTTAATTTCGCAAACAAGCAATTTCCAAGTGAGGAAACTGAAAGAGGTCCAGTATCGCCAGATATTATTCTGGAGTTATTTTTACATGACAGCCAGATAGCAAACCCCTTGGTTTAGGAGTAAGGCAGGAAGCCTTACCTACACGCATTGATGTTTTTGCTAATCAGAACAAGGAGTTAAAGGCAGCCTGGCTAGATGTGCTACCTGATTCAGATTCTGACAAAAAGGAAACTGAAGGTAGACCCATTAAGGACACGTGCACAATTTATGGACCTGGCATCAGCTTTATACCACAGGACATTTTTATGGATATCATCAGAAAGCTGGACTTTATGGTTCACACCTCCTCAGCTATGTAAGCAATAACTTAATGAAATCTTGAAATCCTGTAGCCTAATTTGTGTCAGGCATCCATCACAGATACACAGCAATATTTTAGAACTGCCCAGCACATGTTCAAAGACTGTTTATGCTAGAAAACATATTTAAAAAGTACTATAATGAGCAGAGAATTATATGCAGAACCCTCTGATGTGTTTCTACCAATAAAACCTGGCTTATTCATCCATGCCAATTAAAACTTAGAGGCAAGATGGAATGTATTTTTCAAACTTCTTGCAATATCATTTCAAAAGTCTCCTGCAGCCCTCAATATTTCAGGACTTTCCAGTCAGGAGTTGAGCTAATTGTATTCCGACCTGTCAGCGCTGCACTTTGGGCTGTTTTCTTCTCTCTTCCCTCTCCACCTTCGCATTTTAACAGCTATTTTCCACCCCAAACAAGTACAACCTGCTAGGAACAGCTGAACTCAGCAGTACTAGAGCACCGCTCCCGGAAAAAAACCCGCGGGGATTGGGGCCTGCGGGGCCGTGGCCGGGGCCTCCCTCCTGAGGGGCCTGCGGGGCCTGTCCCGTCCCGTCCCGTCCCTGCCGCCCCCGGGGGCCGCCAGGTGGCGCCGCAGCACCGGCTCCAGGCAGCCCGGCGGGGCCGTTGGTGCCAGCCCGAAGGGGCGAAGGCAGCGAGCAGGAGGGGACGGGGGGCAAGGCCCGGACCCCACGGCGTGAAACCGAGCGAAAGCCGCTGCTGCTCGTCGCTGCAGCCTAGCGAGCGGGCTGCCGGCTCGGTTTAGGCTTTAATAAACTAATTTGGGGGACGGGTGAGGAGGGAACGGTTGAAAGCTCATACACAGTTCTTTCCACCCTCCCTCTTAGGTAATCGAAACCCAAGTTTCAGAACAGCAGTCTGAACGCAGAGAAGCACTGTGGTTTATGAGTCTTCACACATTCGTGCTCTCATACCCAAGACTGTCACAGCAATAAAAAAAAAAAAAAAAACCTCGTTGCACTCTGTAAAAAGAAAAGTTACGTTACCATCCGTGTTTTACGAGCAGGAAAGCTTGGACAC
Organism: Heteronetta atricapilla; assembly: GCA_011075105.1. Classification (NCBI taxonomy): domain Eukaryota; kingdom Metazoa; phylum Chordata; class Aves; order Anseriformes; family Anatidae; genus Heteronetta; species Heteronetta atricapilla. Next base: position 9,203,766 of record CM021744.1, read on the forward strand.
CCAGGGTGGAACAATTTATCCAAGTGACCCCATGCAGAGACAGGAAACCTGAGATGTTTTGGAGCCCAGAGTGCTCAGGTGCCTCTTCAGAAACAGTGATGACAGAGAAAACCTCCAAGGGAACTGGCCATCTAGTTCCCATTTCTTTTAGTCCATGCAGGCACATCTGTAAGGCCTTTGAGGTGAATCTGGAACCTACTTTATGAACAAACAGCACTTAACCTCCTCCTGCCCCTCTTTCTCACCAAACGGACTCTTCTCCCTTCTCTTCACCACTCCCTGACAGGGGTGGGAAGGCTGAAGGTGTTGAAGCAAGCACAGGAAAGGTCTAACTCCTGCTTCAATGTGCTGTGGCTGCAGCCTCCCTGTGGTGCTGGAGCCTGGGGCCAAACAGCAGGCAGGGCACACAGCCCACCCACCAAGAAAAGCATCCACACTTGCACGAAGCTTGTGCTGGTGCAGCTCCTGACTTGGGGAGCCAGTGAGAGGAAAAGTCTTTAGCCATTACCAATGGTTCCTATCCCATCACTGTCTTTACTTGAACTGAAGAAGCCAATTTAAATTTGTATTTGGCCTTTGAGAGGACAGAAATCATTTCTTCTAACACCGCAGGTTTAGCAGCCACACCGCTAGGCACTCGCTGCTGCCCAGGCTCGTGGCATTCCTGCACGCTGGTGGGGACGAGGGCACTCCCCCGCCGAGAGCAGACCTAATGCCCAAGCCAAACATGTGGCCTCATCTGCACTCACCAGGAATTTTTCCCTGTGTTCAACAATGAAAGTACTTGCAACAGCACGACTCTGAAAAAATACTCATGCATGAATAAGTTTACTCGAATTCGCAGTCCCACAGAATCCAATTAAACAACCCAGGAGCATAAAGTTATTCATGTATTCAAGGATACAGACAGCTGGGTCCGACATTTATTTTGGTCTGGTGCCAGTTACAGTAACTGTCCCTTTATCTGTATTTCATTTCTCAGCCATACAATCAGAAGTTAAATTCAAACGATCCTATTCCCTGTGGGTTCACAAGGCTGAAACTTTTATAGGTCTTTAAATACATTATGTATCAACTACTTGTGTCTGTTTTCTAGCAAATCTCCCATGGATTCTATGGGGAAAGCAAAAGACAATAAATTATGTATTCAGGATTTTGTGCCGATCTTTGTGTGTAATTGTTACAGTGTTTGCCACAAAAGGAACATAGCTATTTGATAATTAATTATGCTCTAATTGCAATCACCTGAGAAAAACAGATAGCACTAAGAGGCAAAGAGGGGTCAATAATATTAGTATAATTGATCACTAATCTTGCATATACAAGTACCAATTAGTTAGGCAGAGTTAAAGACTCGGTGATAATTTGCATGAGGAATTCTGAACATAAACTGAACTCATGGAAAGTATGAGAAACAAAGCCACCAATTTGACCTGAAATGTGTGATATTTTCCCTCCTTCAGGTTACATCTAAGGCATTATCACACGGCTTTGTGCATCCTGGAAGTTGATTGCATCTCCATATTACCATCTGTTTAAAGGCATAAAAGGCACATGCTTGGTATACCATGGTTCTAAGAATGAAGAACACAAGCAGGAGATGTCAACAGCGCTAGGAAGAAGAACGGACTAAGCACAGAGTGGGTGTTTACTGCAGCCAGACTTAAAGGTGGGTGGCACTTGGGGTCCAAGGCAAGCTTTCATCTAAGTAGAAGCTGAACCTTTGGGAAGAGTGGAAGCACTGATGCCTGCTCAACACCGCAGTCAGCCTGCATTTGATAGAGAATTGACAAATTTCTCGTCTCAGTTCTGCAAATAGCTTCTCTCCACACTTTGGAAGCCAGCTGTGTTGTATTAATGTACGTAAGAGAGATGGAAAAACAGGCCCATTCACTTCATGTAACGACAACCAGATGCTGAAGTAAAAGTTGGCCTATAGATGGCTGGAAACCAGCTGTCTGCCCAGGGAAGGCAGTTAGTCCATCCACATGAAAAGAAAAACTGCTGGTGAAGCTTTATTAGCTCAGGAGACTGGGGACTTGGTCCTTCATCTTGGGGGGAGTTGGGGGGGTGTGGAAACAGCCTTAACTACCACTGATTCAGAGGATGTTGCACCAAACCACAATGGGATGTAAATTTGGGGCTGCTATTTTGAGAGCTCTTATTCATCTCCAGAACAGCAGAGCTGTTTCCCAGCCGTTGGATCAGGAATAACGACAAGACTGAATGGAGCCTTTCATGGGTCTGATGCTGCAGGGCTTGCCCATGACTCTTTGGCTCGTGCCAAAGGTGGACAGGATTCATAAACCCCATCCAAGTACAGCACCAAAATCAGCACAGCTCATCATGTGCATTTGGTTTGGAGTAGCCAAGAAACAACAGCTTAACATTTATAACAATGCTAGAGCAGAGAAGGGAAAAATCATCATAAATAAACCTTACTGCATGCAGATAGATCGTCATGCTCAGCTACTGAAGTGGAGGTTCTGCTCTTGCCCATTCATATTGCCTTTTAGCTATTAAGGCCTCTTATCTTGGTACTTGAAGCTAGTTAAGCATTACCAACTTCTTTACCCTTTCCAGTACTTTGTGCATATGGCTATTGCCCACCCTGCTACACCCACTTCATGCATCTTGAAGTAGTTCCATGCAATGTTGTTATTGTCCTGATTACTACTGCTCCTACATCTCCAAGACATTTGCCTTTTGACTGAAGGGGGGAACCCAACCACCTAGGTTAGGCTGAAGAACTATTTCCTGCAGTATCCAAATCGCATTATTTTTCATCTGAGTTATGCTTGAAGATACCAACTATAAAGTTGTCTCCACTGAAGTTTGTAGACTTCACAATGGGCTCTGGGACTCCCACGTGGTGCTTGTATTAAACAAAATGTGGGAAGTCGGTCATTTCACAAACAGCAATGAGAAACCTGCTCTGTGTCACTATGGCACATTTGCAAAAAGGCATTTTCTCATTAAAAGACCCATCTTAAGTCCACTGAATGAAGGGCAGGTTGTACAACGTGATGCTTGGTCAGATCCTGACAAGCATCCGAAACAGGTGTTAATGAACAGCAAATACCCAAATATGCCTTTGCTGGCAGGACCCATAACTCAAATGGATTACAGAAGCAGACATAGCCATGTACATCACGGGCCCTTGGAAGCATTTTTCTCCCGTGGTAATTCTAACCTTGAAGTTAACTTGGGCTCTCTTGTCAGCCATCTGTCTTACGATAAGTCTACATCCTTATGTATTCTCTCCGCCAAAAGGCAACTTTTAAAATGCTGTAAAATAAAACTGTGTACAAATTAAACAGTCAACACATTTTACTGCTGCTCAGTAACTAAAAGGCTTTCACTACGCTACGCAATCTATAACTGCTGAAATGCGTTTCATGTGTGTTTATAAGTCTTCCTATATTTTCTTCTCATTACTCCAAATACATTTTAAAAGCTTGTTAAGATAGATTTGTTGGTATTTTATATCTAGCTGACTGTGCACGTTAAAGGCTCTGTGAACAACTTTCCTAACTTGAAACACGCTATTTTTCATGCTGCTTGCATGTACATTAATTGGCTTGTCTAGGGAAACAGGACTCAGTTTATGAAGTCTGTCATCCTGCTTTGTAGCTTAATTATAAAATAAAATTATTCTCCTTCTCTGCAGTCGGACTATTTGCTCTGTTTTTTTCCTTCCTGCTGCTGCTGTTTTAAATTCCAGGCTTGCACAACTGATGCGTGATGTCCTATTTCGATGGCAGCTCCCAGGGCAGCATTTGTTGGTAAAGCTGATCTCACTGTGAGGGTCCTAACCTGAACTTGTAAGCACTTGGATCTGAGACATACCAAAAGAAAACCACATTTAAACCAAGTCTATCATTTGTAAAAAAGTCAAAGGACTATTTAACATTGACTTGCGATGTGCTGCACGCAGCCAGTCACAGATGAGGCTACCATATCGCAGAGACCCCAGAAGACAGCGCTCATGTGTGTGACTTCAGGCAGAACGACACAACAACCCTGGAAGAAACAGCAGCACAGTAACTTTTACCAGAACCAACCTGCATGGACAAGACCGACACCAAGCTCACTTGATACAGATGCTCTGAACAGAGCACCCACAACTAAAGATACAATCCTTAGCTTTGCTGTGGTTAGCCGTAAGGGTATTCATTTGCAATAGCAGTCATTACTCAATAGTCTATGGCCAAGCAAGAAGCCAACAGCAGCCTAAAATAGAGTATCCAGTACAGATGAATCCTGGTGGTTCACTGCAAACCACAAAGCTGAAGGATAAATCACAGTCTCACCAGCCACAATCCACCACAGAACCTCCACCAACTTCAGAGATGCCAGGAATTCCCCTGGGGTGGGGGGGGAAACAGCAAAACAGCAAGAACCTTAAGCACAGTAAAACTTTCAGAATACCTAAATATGCCAAAAAACATCTTCCCTCCCAATATATTGAATACTGCACAATTCAGAGGGCTGATCCTATAAAAAGTCCTCTGTACCATAGACCAGAACCTCAGCTCCCTCCTCCCTAATCAATACCCCCAGTTACCAACAGCTCCAAAATGCCTTTCCGTAGCCCTTAGGGTTTTTTAGAATGAATGGAAAACAATAGACATGCTTCGCTAACGTGGTAGCTTTTTTCAGTAGGTATAGTGTGAAAAGCCCTCATCGCTTCAGAATAAAAGTAATGGATACAGAGGGAACACAACATTCTTTTGATTTATGTAGAGCCACAGTAACTTCAGATAGAAATTAAAGTTAGCAGACTTTGCAATACAGACGCTACTACAAGCTTCAATTGTTATCACACACAACCTCATCTCCTTTTACAAAAAGATCAATCTTACCTAAGACAAAAGTCTTCTGGCTGACGGCCCCCACTATAAAAACATTCAGGTTAAAAAAAAAAAAAAAAAAAACCCTCTTTCAGAAAAGCACAAGCTCCTCAAAGCCTTCCCTCCAGGCTGTGCCAGCCCACTCCCCTCCCAGGAGGGCAGGAAGGCCATATGTGCCAAAGAGTTATTGGCATCATCTGCGTCTAGGCATTCTGTTAATGATTTAGGAAATCTGTTAATGGGAAATTAATTGGAATCAAGACCAGTCAATTGCACAGATTTTCCCCTTGATTAACACACCCACTTATCGACAGGATGAATTACAAGTTGTGCCATTCACTAATGCAGCTGAACCCTGGGGAACTTGCTGGTGCGTGCAGAGCACGATGGCATTTAACATGTCCAAGAATCTGCCGGTGCTAGGAGAGTTGGTGAAGCTGCAGCAAATGAAATAATAACTGACCAGGAGGAGTGCAGCTCACGTCCCTGCAGAGCCTGCCTGAGGACTGCACGTGGGCTCAAGGAGGAGCTGACGACCTTCACCTGCTCCATCCCACACTTCTCAGTTCTGAAGCCTAGAGTAACAGGGAGGTGGAAAACGTGGTGCAAGACTGTATTACAGGTTAAAAGCTGCACTAACACCGTGCCTGGGCTAGAATTTAGAAGGTACTAGGTGGGGACAAGTTAGCTAAGTAAACCCCAGCATGGCCTATAGGAGCATGGAATCACAGAACACTCCAAGCTGGAAGGGACCCACAAGGATCATCGAGTCCAACTCCACGCAGGACCACCCCAAAATCAGGCCATCTGTCTGAGAGCATTGCCCAAACACTTCTTGGCCTCCAGCAGTCTCGGTGCTGTGAGCACTGCCCTGGGGAGCTGTGCCAGGGCCCAACCCCTTTCTGTGGGGCTGCTCTCCAGCCTCTTGTCCCCCTGCCTGGAGGTTATGTCCAGGGTTGCCTCGTCCCACGTGCAGAATACAGTGCTTGCTCTTGTTGAACTTCATGCAGTCAGAGATCGCCCAGCTTCCTGATTTGTCAGGGTCTCTCTGCAAGGCCTCTCCACCCTCCAGGGAGTCAACAGCTCCCGATTTAGTGTTGTCACAAACTTATTAAGTGTTTGTGTCCTGCATCCAGGTCATTTATGACAACACTGAAGATAACTGGCCCCAAATGGAGCTCTGGGGAACCCCACTGGTGACAGGCCACCAGCCCCCATCATACCCAACCCAATTGTTCACACACCACAGTATGTACTTGTCTCGCTGTATCACGGACATTTTGTCCAGAAGTGAGAAACGGTACTGAAAGCTTCGCTGAAAACCAGAAACATTACACGAGCTGGATTCCCTTGTTCAAATAGGTGGGTAACCTTGTCAGAAAGGGAAATTAGGTTCGTTCAGCAGGCTATGGATAGCTTCCTGCCATTGCTCTGGCTCCAGTTGTAGGGACTTGATCCTATTAAGGTCTGATAGCTATTAAATCTTTGTACCTTACTTTGCCAGGACCATAGGTGGCATGTGCGCTCAGTCTCCAGTATTCCCTTTTTTCCTTTTTTACCTTTTTTCTCCTTTTTCCTGTAAGCAGCAAGTGATGCCATTTCTACTGTGATCATGGCTAGGGTCAAATGCTCCTCTTTCTTACATTTGTGATTTTGGATGCCTCCTGTTGAAATCATTGAACCCAGATTAGTACAAGGCAAATATGAATCCAAGCAGGTCATTAAAGCTTCAGCAAAGCTCAGGAGCACCCACCTGTACAGGAGCGCTCAGCACCTGAGCCTCCATCCTTTGTTTGGCTGTGCCATTCAGCAGCCCTCTTAAAGCATGCCTGAAAATACCCTCAGTGAATGCCAACAGGTTACAGAATATTCGTTTCTTCAGTCCCATGAGTGTTAGCAAATTACTTCCGAATAAAAGCTGGATTGGATTGCCATGGGCATTCAGATTCGTCCTAATGCTGCTCCACCATCAGAGGGAGAGCACCCCTCTGCTGCGATAGCCTGCAGTTGGCTGTGTAATTTAAGGCAGCCTATTTTCATCTGAGTTCAGTGTTTTCCAATTCTGCATTAAATATGGTGAATAATAATGAGAGAGCCCTGCAGCTGCTTGGGCTAGTTGGCAACATGGAACGACAGGTCCCAGCGGAGGGGATCAGACTCTCCAGTACCTCAACAAGTCCCGCTGGGTGATATGCTGCTCTCCCCGTGTGTCCCCCCTGCTGCCTGGTGAAGAAGGACAGCCTTTTTTCTCAGGTAACAGCGATGGATTCAAGGAGCTGCTGATCAGTTTTGCCTTTGCTTTGAGGAGAGTAAGCTGGAAATTACCTGCTGTCAGCAGAAGGCTGAAGCCAGGGCAGAAGCAGAGTGCTGTGGCAAGGCAGGTTTATGTTGGACACCCAGCTCCCATTGACTACGTGTGCGTAAGAGGATCTCACAAACGCTGGAGACTACGGCTTTGCTGTCAGAACGATGCCCCAGGCCAGTAAGGGGAGATAACCACCCGCCATCTGTGCCGCCCGCCGTAGTGCAGAGAGCACTGTGGGTGGACTGGTGATCAGAAGCGTGTCAGCAGTGACAAAACAGGAGTCTTTGAAGATTCAGTGGAAAAAAAAAAAAAAAGAAGTTTTTGAAATAAATTCTGAAAGGCTGTGCCTTCTTTTCACTTACTGCAAAGCTCCTGACGCTGGTCTCTCGCAGAACAGAACTGACCAGAGATTTCTTTATCATGCATGAAATTATTTTATTTCATCCTGGGGACTATGGAGGAAATGACGTGAAAACCATGCAGAAAATAGGTTTTAAGTCTGACAGCAAGAAAAGTCAAACAGAATGATTTCTACTAAGCTCAGAAATTGTATTCCTCCTCACCCACTGACTGTCCCAAGCCATGTCTCTGTGTGGAGCTACTAATTAACAAGACATAAAACTCCATTCAATCTGCAGGCCTCAGAGATGTTTCAACTGGAAAAGATTAATCCATCCCTTCCTATTACACCATTCACAGGAACCACACTGTGCATGGAGCGTCCCCAAAATGAGGTATTATTTTGCTGCGAGGCAAAGTTGGACACCTTTTCTTCAGTCAGTCAAGCTGTTAGCAATTACTGGAAAAATTATTACTGAGAAAATGTGGCAGCATTTTTACATCTCAGAAAGCTTCATGAATCATACCACACAGGAGCTGAATTATCAATATTAACAAAATTAACTCGCATTAACAGGTTTTTTAAAAAGAGTAATTGTTAGGGCAGAACAGATTTTTAAGATGCTGCAAATTAAAACATCTTATGTGATTTCTTCCTCTTGTGAGGACATAGAGGCTGCCTTTCTGATGAAGGGCACACACGTGTTCCGGGCACAGGTACGCGCATCCAGCCCCTTAGAGCCCTCCCTTTGTGAAGACTGCTGGCTACCTCCCTCTCTCCAGCACACCGTTCTCCATTATTTCTAGAACTAATACAGGGAACAAATGATTTTCCTTTTTCATCCTAAAAGCCGAAGTGCTGCTGTGTTGAGCAGTTTACCTGCACGGAATGTGACTGGCCCAAGCTGCAGAACGCAGAGAGCCTCTGCCCGGCTGCCTGCATCACCTGCCATGGGCTGCCCTGAAGCTGACTGCAGGGCTGCAGGCACACAGCCTGGAGTTTGGGGCCACTTCTTTTGAAACCAGAGCTGTACTGCACATGGCCAACATGGAGCGAGTGTCACGTACGCATGACATTGCTACAGCAACAGACTTCCTCAGAGAGAAGAGCATCCATGCCTAGGGCTGGGACTCTTGGAACGGCAGACCTGTTCTGAGCCTCCATCGCTTTTGCCATCTACAAACCAACCTCATCTGTCTGACAGCTGAAGCACACGAATGAGCAAAACCAATAATGGAAGTATCACCTTAACGTGTAACTTACTGCAGCTCCTCTGCTGCAACGCCTGTGCTCTGGCGTGCTGGGATCTGCGTTTATCACCAGCTGTGAGCACACCTCCCCTGAGTACTGAAGCTGTCTGATGAGCAGCAGTAACTCAGGCAAACAAGAGTAACTACTGCTGTGATTGTGTGCCCATACTCTGAAACTGTTTGCCTCGCTATGTGTTTGAGCCCCTCGAGGGAAGCTGGCACAGATGTGTATGTTACCGACTGAAGCCCTGCTCCGGGTGGCTGTGCCTGGAGCTCGCTTTCTTCCACTCCCACTGTATGGGAACACGTCTCGGAGCCACCTGCCTGCTCCCCTTGCTAGTGACTCAGCAAAGTAAGTTGGCTTCTCTGAGCTGCAACCACATCTACATCTGGCACCTAAGGTCCAGAAACCTTCTGGAGACGTCTGGGGAACGAGCAAGCTGAGAGCACATCCACGGGCAGATGGTGGCCAGGTGTGCACACCTTGTGCAGAAGATGCAGGACTCAACAGGTCCGTACTTCTCTAAAGCATCATCTGTCCATCTGTTCACTGGCACAGCATGGCTCATCTTTTAGACTTCTTATATCTGTATCAGAAATATGCAAGAGGAGTTAGAAACAGCAGCAATTGCCTGTCTGACTCCAAAGGTTTCCATCCCACCAGCTTTATCTTTAACGGAGGTAAGGGTATGTTAGGGCAGCCCTTCTGGTTTCTCAGTAATGTACCCCTGCTATACACAGGGCATCCAAGAAAGTTACACAGCTTCTCCTGCTCACTTCCTTCATCCAGCCCCCCTCCTCCTGCAGTCCCATCCCAGCTGCAGTCGCAGCTACAGTTCCAGGGCATTGCCCCCCCCCCGAGGTGGAGGAGCTTTGCCAATTTCTGCTGCCTGAGCCTCAGATGACAGGAAGCCACAGGGTTTACAGAAATCAAAAAATAATTCCACAGGGAGTCTAACATCTCCTGCGTGCCAGCTGGTGCTATTTGCTGCAGCACAAAGTGCCTTCAGGCTTTGGTCTTGTCAGTCTGCACTGACGACAATGTCAAAAGACGATTCAGTGATGCGACGTGCTGAAAGCGATGATCACTGGAGGCCCCTGGTCCCAGCGCTCAGCAATCCGCATCTCCGCTGTCTGCAGCTCTTGGCAACTCTACTGGAAGAAGCGTGATTCATGTCTGAGCAGTGTGTGGGCCACGATGAATCACGCCTTCACCAGAGCATCCCTAGTGACTCCCGGCCCTCTCCCCCGGTGGGCACCGCACAGTTGAGAAGATGCCTTGGGTCACCAGCCCGTGCTGCTGTGTCTGGTGCCAAGGCACCCAGACCTACCCGAACCAGGTAATGCAGCCCTGCTCTCCTTCCTGCTGCTTGGCAGAGGAGGACGGGCAGGCAGCACCGCACTCCAGCAGGCTGCATGTATGCCCACGGCCCCCGCCAGCACGCTGAGAGGGATTCAGCACCAGCTCCATTTAAAGGCAGCATTTTGAAAGCGGTGCCTGAGCCGATACTCAAACAATGGTAACTTCTGTCTTCAAAGTGAAAGGACTGGAATGGGACAGCAGCTAGATTGCTGAGCCTACAACTTGGGGTAACCTCAGAGACCTGAAGTGCAGCTACGAACAGCATTGTGCTGGATGCCCGTGGGAGCAGCTGCTGGCATCTCGCTTGTGGCAGCTCAAGGGAGACAGAGGAAAGGAGCAGTCCTGTGCCTCACACATGGAAGGTCTGAAGGATGGGTAAGATGCCATCAGCTGTGGCACTTCCCAGACCACCATCTTGGGAGCCCACTGTGAGGTTCCTGTGCCTCACTTGGGACCTGGGGTGCCTTGCCTTGGCTCACCAGCAGTATTTCACTAAGTATGACAAGCACCTATCTGCACTAATGCTCACGACGGTGGGTAGATCACAGCACAGACACTTGACATTACATTTAATCTCATGCAATTGTAGGTTCTGTCAAAAGAAGCAGTCTGCACTCCCTCCGGCAGTTTGTCCCTGCTCCAGGTTCCTGTCCCCTTGCTTGTGTTAAAATTGATGACTGCGCTGCTGAGGGTTTGGGATTTTGTTCGTCTGTTTTTCCAGTGAGTTCGTTTCCCACCAAGCTTGGCCAACCACCTCTGAAATGTGCTCATTGCTAGATACGAGGTAAAAGGGACAGCAGGGATGTAAAGCCAAGGGTGGAGCTGGGACCACTTCTGACAGCAGCTGCCATTAAAACGGCTTAGGCGTAACCCATACCTTAGAGGGAAGGAGGACGTTTTGATAATCTGAAAGCCAGAAGCAATGCTGAGGAGGAGGATAAAAACTGGAGACAAGCAGCAAAAGGCATGCGAAATGGCAAGGAGATCCATTGTAACGCTCCAGTTCCAGGCAACAGATCTGATTCTCCTGCTCACCTGAAGCAAAACCCATCTGCACCACTCACATTGCTTCCGATGAATTCTAAATTCATGCAGGATTTGTTTAAACCACCACAGTCCGGCTGAAAGCTTGGCTGTCCGTCACGTCCCGTTTCATTGATTTGTGTGCTTGGATGAGGCCAAACACGTATGACCTTGCAAAAGTCCGAAGGCAGAGATGGGGAAAGAAGTCACAAGACCTGCTGCCTTCCCACGACAGCTGCAGGTGAGCATCTGAAGTTACTCAGTGGTTCGTTATTTTCTCCTTTGAGGTCACCAGATCTCGGATGGTATTTTCTCTGTAGATTTCCTTTAAGCATTTTTTTAAACCAGAGGCAGAAATCCCTTGGACTCTTTCTGACAAGTAATTTCCATTGTAACTGAGAGAATAACAACAGGCTTTTACTGCTAATCTTGCATTGTTCAACTTTTCAACTAAAAACTGGCAAAATCATCTGCTAATGGAGGCAGAAACATTTGCATGCTAATTTGCTTCTGAATGATTTAAAAAAGATGTCACAGGCAGCTTGGAGAAATAACTATTTAAGAAGTCTACCCAATTTAATATTTTTATTATTGTTTGCTATTTATACAACAACACAGATGTCCCTGGTGTTTAACGGGGACGCTCATCATTTATGTAGCACTTTACATCTTAAAGCCCCACACAGACATTAACTGCCTGATCCTACCCAAACCCCTGTCTGGAAGATGAGCGTTGTTATCTTCCCTCTACAGATGGGATGCTCTACAAGTGCAGAGCATAGCACTGTATGGGCTGCTGCAGGGAAAGTTACCATCCCAGCTAGACCCAGTACACACAGCTCCGCGCCGTGCCCAAGACATGGCACGTGCTCCTGGGCACTGCATGATGTGGCGCCGTGTAACGCGGCGCCTCCAGATGTAAAGAACAAAAAATTTGTGTGCAATTGTAGCATCAGAGACTCCAAGCACGGACAGTATGCAAACACATCTGAGGGCTTCACACCGGGCTCAGCTGCTAGAAACCAGGATTAAGCTTTGTGTAAGTCACTGTCCCCTACATGAATGTGAAACGTCTTCCATATGATCGCCGCTTCAGAGCAGTACTCAACTTTCAGCAGAACCTGGCTGTCACAGCTATCCTGCTCGTCACCTAAAGCCCGTGGGCTGTTCTTGCTCCTTAGCTCCAAGGCTTGATCCCACTGCTGCCTGCATGGGAAGCTCCTTTCCCAGTGGAACAGAAATACCCGGAGTTTTTTGTCTGTTTCCTTTCAGTCCTTCAACTGGGGAAGACAAAACCGAGGAGCCTCTCTCCTAGAGCCGATGCCTTGTATATTAAGCCAACAGAAAATTGCTTCTCATTTTGTATAGACGCTAGTGTCTTGCATTTCCCAGCTGTCATCTGACAGATATGAGCATTGGGAGAGAAAATAAAACAAGCATCATGTATAAACAACCCTAGGGACGACATTTTGCAGCCTGTGAACATCAATGGTGTGCAATCCTCTGTTTGCTGAGGTGAGCAAGTACACGGGAAGAACCGTATGCAACAATTACGTTAAAGCACCGCACAGCACTCGAGCTTTAAATAGGGGGGCAAAACAGAGGTGCGAGATGCTCTGAAACAGCTGTTTCTTTATCACAAAGAGGTGAAGGTTACAAGCAAGGCAGCCAGCCTACACAACATGACATAACCAGAGTGTGCTTCCAAGGGCAGAGCTGTACGCAGCCCTGGCACAGCACCGCTGACTTCCCTACAGCTGCTCCAGGGATGAAACAGCAGCATCGCTCACCGCATTTCTGATAAAAATGCTAAAAAGAAGAAACTAATGAGTTTTATTCCATGTAGTATTTCTACTAAAATCCGGTGGGATGCTGTGACATAAAAAGATGTACAAAGGCCGACACGTTCTTCAAATGGCTGCTGCTGCAGGCGCATGAGGTTTGCTTGAGGAGAGCTCTCGCCATGGGGATGGATATCCTTGGAGGGGCCACGTGCCCTGCAATGACAGATCTTAAAACAAAGCCTCCCCAGTAGAATCTGTAAAGCCTGCAGCAATACCGAGCCCCAAATATATGCCTGTTCTCTTTGAGGTGGACTATCCGACACCATAAAAATGGATCTCAACATCTTTGTCATTTTTTTCAGAGAAATGTCTATCAGCACCATCACCTAATCTCTCACCTGCGTCCTCCACTCAGAAATGTCTTAAAATCAACTGACAGATATCTCTTTCTACCCTGAGCTTGTTCTCCTTTAAGGCTTATTTTGAGTAACTTCCTGAAACAGAACTCCCCAGCAATCCCAAAGATCCCAATTCATCCTGACTCAGACCTTTGTCCCAGGCACCCAGACCTGAGTGTGGGTTAAGGAGCTACGTACAAAGAGCGCAAGGAAAATTACCGAGAAAGCTTTAAGTAGCAGAATAGTTCAGATAATTTCTTTAGAATAAATAACATTTTCCAAACTATGCCTATTAATGCCAATTTGCAACACCAAAGGAGGAGAAAGTACACTACATGTAGTTATAATGGCCCCGGAGTAATTACAGTGATGGTGTGTGCCTGCAGGAGTGACACAAACGTGACCTGAATCCTTCCAGCTGGGAAACCCAGCAGGGACACCACGAGCTCCACAGATGATGTCAGGACAAACAGTAAGGGCAGCAAGTGATTCCCCAACAAAAACATCTTTCTGACCTCAAAATCAATTACAAAAGTTGCAACAACCTGGGAGGATTATTCTGGACAGTTGTTAGCTTAAAGGCTCTCAGGCAGCTCACACAAAACCTCCGCCCCTCTGTTCATCTCCAGTTACCAACTGTCAGCAATCCCATCCTCAGCTGGAGCAAGCTGGCTCAGCCCCACAGAACTGTGGCAACAAGAAGATCCAGCTCTGTTCTTCCCTAGAGCTGGCTGCTCCCCGGATCCTCCTCCTGGGGCTGCTGGTCCCTTCCACGAGAAGCATCGCTCCAAGACCATGCTCTGATTGCCATCGCATCTCTGGTGCACAAAAGCAGCTCCAGATTACGCACTCAAGAGTCAATGACAGCCTTCCCCAGCTTGGCACAGACTGAAAGCACACCAAGGCAGGGCTAGTGACATTAACCTACTGCAAATTTCTCCATCAGCCTTTCTTTTACCCAAACTCTGCGTCCCACCCTACAGCTCCATGTAAAGAATGGCAGGTTACTGCAGCACACATGCAGATAGCAGTGGCAGAAGAGCACGGTGCTGTTGACCACCCAAGGCTGCTCTGCCCTGCCAGGAGCTGGCAGCCACCCAGGCTGGTTGTGCTGCCTTACCCAGCGAGCCCCAGGTGAGCGGCACGGGAGGAGGGCTCATGGCAGAGCTGATGGACCTGGTGCCAGGGGAAGCCCCCAGGCTCCCCAGGGCCTGCAGGCAGCAGGCAGTCCTGACCCGGGCAGACGAAGAGCCACAAATCCTTTGTTTTTTCCAACCCCCCTGATGTAAAACATTTAAAAAAACAAGAAACTCTCTTCCTATTGAAATGCTGGTATTGTAAACCAGAGCTAAGTAACACGTAAGCTCATACAAGTGATAGCCAGGTCTCTTAGAGAGCTTGGAGAGGTGGACTAGCTCTGCTCACAGGGCGAGGTTAATTCTGTGCCTTCCTTACATATGAGAATGCATCTGTCCTTCAGTGCTCCCAGCCAAATCCAAAAGCCCTGCTGGAGCTACAGCTCCTCTCTAGCCCTTCCTTTCCAGCACTGCACGACCTCAGGTCTCCCCGATCCCTACGGCTGGTCTGTGAGACAGAAAAAAAAAGCTCAAAATTAATGAACAAAATTAACTATCAGAAGAAGGGCAAAAAAATGTTTATTCAAATCATGTAAAGATTTACACTCCATTGAGCCTCTCCTAATCCCCACATGGAAAATACAAAGAGCACCGCGCAGAGTACTCGCACTGCAGAAATCCTTGGTGGCAGAGAGAAGGGGCATATGTTTTGTGACTAGAAAGGATAGACCGGTATTTTGAAGACAAATTGAGGCCGTAAGGACTGCAGAGCAATCAGATCTATTTAAGGATCAGTTGGGGAGTTTTTACAACCACAAATAGAAATAGGATTTTGCTGTAAGCGTGCTATAAATGTAGAGCCACAGCAGACAGGGAGACATTTCTGTAGCATTTGTAAGGACATCAAAGCATGGAGGGTAACGCTCAAAATAAGCTTTAGTTCTCAAAGAAAAATTATAAATGGCTGCAAAAAAACTTAGAACTCTCCCAAACATTCAAAAGGTTCGGGGGCTTCTCATCCACTATGCAACGACAGCACTGCTGTACCTAGGCGGAGGTTACAAAAGAGCCTGGGTCGTGCTTCCTAAATTGCGTGGGAGGGAAGTTTCCTTGACAATGATCTGCAGATACCTCAGGTAGGAGTCCCCTGGCTGAATTCTCTTCTCATTACGTCTACATGCTGCCAGAAGCAGGAGCATTCAGTGGCTTAATGCTAAGGGCTAGGTCTCACAGAGAGTTCAGATGCCCAGGTGTATGGAAAAAAAAAGGTTTCAAAGTTTATGGTAGCACTTGGCTGGCTTCCCCCCAGGCCTCCCCGCTAAACCCAGCTGCTGTGGGTCAGCCCTTCCAGCCAGCCACCCAGCGCTCGTCCCCTCCAGAGTGCCCTGCACCACTGCTGGTGTGAGATGAAAACTAAATGCCAACAAATTAGGGCAGCATTTAATTTAAATTACACAAATATTTCATCCTCCCCCAGCAGAGGTGATGCGCTGTGGGCAGAGGCCCAGCCCCACAGCCTGATGTGCTGCCCCTGGCAGCCTGGCACCCAGACAACCTCTGCTCAAGGAGCCCAGAGTCAGAATCAGGCCCACTGCCTGCATTCAGTACGTCGGTGCTGGTACAGTACCCAGTGATTCACTACCTCAAAGGCTAGCAGGCGTTGACATTGCTTTGTAACCCGTGCAGCTCAGATGGCACACCCTGAGAAATGCCGTGTTGCAGCCCTGAGCCATTGTTTGCCAGCCTCCTTGCGATGTGAAGGTTTATCCCAGCCCTGTTATCACAGACAACATCTGAACAAGATTAAAAAGCTGCTTCTAGCCAGCTTGGGACTGTTGAAGCAACAAAAAGCCATGAACTGGACCTCCAGACAAACAAGATGGCATTTTCTAAGTGCATGTTCTGCCACTGGTCCTATTCACACTAAAAACCATAGTAAGAAAACATTAGGGTTATGAGAAACCACAGAAGAAGAGACATGCACAGCAAGGGCAGAATAAGGCGCACTCCTCAAGCCTCTCGGCCCCAGTGGGCACAGGAAAAGCAGGTGACAGCGCTGCTCAGAGACCTGACCCCACCAAGCGCAGACAGGGTCGCTGCCGCCTGCAAGCCACATTGTGGTGCCGCCCAGGGACAGTCACCCTGGTGCCAGACAAGGGAGCTGTGGGGCAGACACGAAACCAGCTCCCAGCAGCTTGCTAAGAGCTGGCCTCGCTATTTCTGCTTCACACTGTGCCGCAGAGAGAGGCTTCTGCTGGCCGTGGCCTCTTCCCTCCTCCGATTTCTTCTTCCCAGCCAAGAGCTGGGACAAGAGCCAGCAGGCTTCCAGCTCGGTGTGCTTCACAGCTCGTCACTTCTCCTGGCACACCCCAGCTCTGCTCAGACTGTGTGTGCACAGCGTGCAGCATCGCCCCGCACAAGGGCACGAGCCTGTTAGCCACTCGGCTCGCTCCGTTAACTGCTGGCACTCATTAGAGGTCATTAGCAAAACACCTACACCATGGAAGTGTGCACCAAAGCCTTGCAAAGGCTTTCACTCAAGCTTAAAATGAGGCTGCGCTAATAAAAAGCGAGGGTGCCGTTATAACACTTACTGCTCCGTGGTGTATTTTGGGAAGGAGAACCTGTCTTGGAGCCAGCCCCGGCTGCGGGAGCAGAGCCGAGCAGTTTGCTTAAAGCATCGTCTGCAGCGCAGCCAAAATCGGTGGAGAACTCAGAAGTGACATGCAGGATGATGTCCTGTCTCTGAGTGGGTAGGAATACCGTCAGCGAAACCTATTTGATACTGGGGTTAGACCTGGGCTCAGAAGCCTCAAAGAAAATAAGGGTCGTGTTATGCGGAGGGGCTGCAGAAGGAAAGACCCAGCTTTATCCTCCTAATCTTCCATAAGGAGCTGAAGGTGAGATGAGCGTAACAAGCAACTGGCAGGAAGACAGAAAGCGTCATTACATGTGCATGTTTCTCATTTCACCTCCCCGCCGCTGTGAATATCCTAACCTGAGCTCTGGGCATTGGGCCCTCTCTAAAAACTTTGAAACCACTCTGTGAAATCCCTGGCCCGGCCATGGGGTCTTCAATCACCCTGAAAGCGATGTCGCACAAGCAGGGACAAATGCACGGGAGAAGACAAAAGTGATCCAGCCAACAACTTAGGCTGGATTTCTATCAAAGCTACGGCTTCAGACCCGAGCATCAGGAGTGGAGGCACATATTCGCGTTTATACAGAACATATTTCCATTTATGCAGAAGTTAGCTAACCTTTCCAAAATGCCCCATATGTTTTTGTTTCAATTCACTTTGCATTTTGGACCAAAAGTGCAGATTATTTACTATTTTCTGCCAGGATGTTTCCACAGACTGACTTACGCTGTTCCTTAGGAGAAAAATAGTTTAAAATGCATTACTGAGCCTCTCCAAATGTAAGCCTAAGTCTTGTCTGCTCCAGGAGGGCTGTAACCATGGCAGTGCCTCTGCGTTTCAGACATGACCAAACTATCTGTACATCTCAAATGTTTACAAAACAATCCTTTCTTCTCTGAGTAATTGAGCTAAGAACCTGTAAGTCACTTGGGCCCTTCAGCAGATGAGATCAGCACTACAGCACGGCTTTGGCTCCTGGCACTTAGCTGGGGCACGGGGCAGGCCCAGATACCCAGAGCTTTGCTGCTGCAGCGCAGGTAGCTCTGCCAAAGAGAAGGGGCTCTTTGCACAGTGCATGAAGTCGTCATTGCATGGCACCTGTGTTCTTCACTATCACCTTTGCCTTCTTCCCAGTGAGGAACCTGGCTGTGAAGGACAGACCAGAAGAGCCGAAGAAGCACGATGTCCAAAGGGAGTGGCTGTGCTGGGGGAGAAACCTGTGCCCTGCAGCCTCCCCAGGGAACCCGGGCAGTCCTCAGCGGAGTCCTGGGGTCTTCGATGTTGCTCTGTAAAGTCCCAGGAAGGCGTATCTCCACGGATACTTTGGTGCTGTAAATCAGACAGATATTCAAGGCCTGCTTTAGGAAAACGTCTCTCCATTGTGCTTTAGTGTATGAGCACCAACACATCCCCTTGCCAGCACATCAGCTGATTTTTCCATGGTGAATGTCTACTGTTTCTTGCACATCACTTCACTCTCTCAGACATTTGGTTGCTCTCAAAAGCTTCTGAAGATACTCTCTGTGGCTTTCCTCTGCATTTGGCTGAGTCCAACCCAGAAAGCCCTCCTGAACTTCTCCCACTTGTGCATTTTAATGGGAAGAGACGTGCAGACAGGACAAGAGGCTGGGAAGGTTTCATGAACATGTGCACTGCGAACCAGCCTCCAGTGCCTTTTCCAGCAGCACAGCAAACCCCGTGCTGGTACATTAATGCAAACTAGTATGTAATTTAAACACGGATTTGCTGTGCTTTTTGGGGACAGCTAGCGCTTGCTGAAAGGCGAGCAACAGCACTTCCAGTCCCAAACAAATGCTTCAGTAGCACTCTGGCAGAAGCCAGGACGTGAAACCCAGAGCCATTACCCACTCGTTCATCGGCTGCACATTGTCTGGCTTCAGTGGCGTTGGCAGCAAATGGAAGAGCACGATGATATTTATTTTTTATGGCTGAGAACTTTGATAAACAGCAGCAGGCAGCAAAGGCTAGTCAATTTATATTTCTCTCAGCATATATTCTTAAGAATGGCAGTCAGCATTATGGAAGCCATCAAAAACCTAGCTCTGACCTTAAATAAGTGTGCTCCTATGTCAGACAGTCCTAGGAAGGAGAATTTATGAGGCGGATGCTAAATGCAGGGAAGGAAGAGAAGTCGGGCTACTCTTGCTGTGCACCCAGTCCAAGTGCACAGCGCAGGGTGCTGCCACCGGTACTCAGCAACTGGTCTGAACTCTTTGGGCCCCTTCAGAAAAATACCTGCCCTTAGCATTTGGGTCGGACCACCTGTCGGTCTGTTCCATGAACCCTCTAAACAACAGCACACAGATTCCCAGGGCTCCAGGCTGCTGGGGGTCCAGCAGACAAGCGTAAACATCCCTGTACGGTTTCCCTTTGCACGCAGGGCGGGCAGGGATACGAGTAATTCTGTGACTTTATGGATGAGAAAAAGTACTATTTTGTACAGCATTTTGTACAGCACAGGCTGGCTACCTTTTGTATATCCTTTCCTCACAGAAAATTTTGCATAATAAATTCTTTCGTATCACCTTTGATATTTCAGAGGATAAAAGCATTCATTAGTGATCTGCTTTCCCATGTATGCCGCTCTGTTGTGGAAAGGGAATCCCAGTCACAACACGACACGTTGGTCTTCTTGTTTACCTCTCCTCCTGGTTTAGTCCTGCTTTTCAAACAATGCTTAGTTATTTTTATCAAGCTAGCTGAAAATTATATTGCTCAAATTCCTTTAACATAGGAATCTGGAACAGAATTCAGTGAACAACTCAGAGCCCTCAGCTCTCCTGCATTTTTTATCCCGCTTTAACTTCATTTGCAACCAAGGCGGTGTTAACTTCAGACCCACTCAAGATTTTCTTTGTGAAAAACCTCCAGTGAAGGCAAACTAATTACAATAGCAGCAGCAAGAAGAATTTTCACTTTTTTTCCTATCCAAAAGATACCTGGAAGAACAGATACTTCTGTGTGCAGCCACTTTGGGCAGGTACCGCTGCACTGCCACATGTGGAAATGAGTCCCTGTGCGGGTGCCTCACACGCTGCCCAGGTGCCCCCCGCTCAGCAGCATCACACCACACCTGCAATTCAGCCTCGGAGACACCACGAGGTTTGGCCAGCAGTGGAAAAGGAAAAAAGAAAAGCGAAGCAACTCTAAAATGAATTTACAACTCCTGAACACCCCACTCCGAGTAGTGTCAAGCTGGTGGGACAACACATGCTGCCAGCTGACCGTGCCAGCCGCTGCTTCCTCCCCAGAACCACCGGGCTGTTGCTGTGCTTTCCACCCGCTGAGCTTCCCAGGGGCACTTTGCATTTCCAGGGCGCTCCTCGAGCACTCAGGGGCAATGCCAGGTCTCTCTGTGCTCTTGCTGAGAGCTGCCCGGGCTGGAAAGCAGCAGCATTTCCCCTACTAGCACAGCTGTTTCACAGATTTTCTTCCTAGGAAGGACTGCTTGGGGAAAAAGCAATTGGGAAAAAATAATATTTTCCTTCATTTTGCAAACAACAGAGCTGGTAGAAACATTTGGGCTTTGAAAAATGAGAAATGGCAAAGGCAGAAGTAGCAGCAGTTTTAGGGGGAAGGCATACAATGAAAAAAGGGCAACTTTTTCCAAGCATTTCCCTCCAAGTTTGATTACGACCAATTTAAAATACAAGTCAGCTCTCCACAGAGCATGGGCACAGCAGCACCTTCTTCGTATGCCTCCCCCAGCAGCAAGGAGGAATCACGGCTTCCCTGCCCACTTGCCAGCTACCAGGTTAGGGTTTTTGCCAGTTCATGCTGCTTCTGCTGTCTCCTCTCCTGTCTTTGTCTCTTTGTGCAACGTCCTGGAGCCCAGCCCAGCTTGCTCAAGCTCCCTACACATCTTGAATTTTAATTCCCTTTAATTCTAAGTCATCTATCTCTTTTTTAAACCAAGTCACAAGGAGAATGAGCCAATTTATTCTTAATATACACCAAAACGAATCTGCAGAGAAAGTCCTCGCTGCACACCGCAGCACGTCCAGCGGCTCGGGGACCTGCTGGGTGGGAATATTGATTTGAAAAGCCAAGGGAAGCGAGCTGGGGGCACAAAACTCCCCGTGAAGTGATAGCCCACTTTGCAAATACACTACAAATATTGTCTGTGTCAGTGGTCAAATAGATGGCCCAGTAGATAGATGAATTGGGCCTGCACCTCAAGAGCCGTATCACATCCCTTTGCGCTCAGACAGCTGCAAAGCAAAGCAGATCAGCTGCTGCTGGGGAGGAGCAAGTCTGAAAGGCAGCGCTCCTACAATTCGAGAACCAAGTCAAAGAGAACCAGTGACGGAAAACCAAGTCAGAGACATTTCCCTACCCAGTGCCTTATACTGCCTCTGCCAGCCTTATGCCAAAGTTACATTGATTTTGATGGCCTTGTCTTCTTTTGAATTGAATTCTGTTCCAGACTTACCCTCACACGACGCTCTCTGTGACGACCATGACCAAAGATATCAAATCTTCCTGGCCCCGGTACTGACACCAGGGGAACACGACCAGTGCCTGGCCTCCAGCTGGCCATCACGCCCCGATCACCACCCTTTCTGACCACCAAGAATTTTCTAAGGCAGCTGTCACAGTGCTGCAACTGGACTGAAAGCAGAGATGTCCCTGAATGCTGTGGCTCGCTGTATATACTTTTTGCCAAGTAATAATTAAGTTACCTTTGCCCTTTCACATGACAGCATCTCTCTCCCACAGGCTGTGCACTTCGCAGCGATGCTGGTATTGCATTTCAGCACCCTCTGTAGGGCTTCTCTCCATCCCACCGACAGCCTGCCGAGCTAGTAAGGATGAAGAAAGTATGGAAGAGAGTGGGTGTAAAAGTGCACAACAGGTTTCTTCTTTGCTCTCCTCAAGCTCATCCAGCCCAAATTCCTGTGATAAGACTCCAACACAAACACCATCTAATTAACCTGCCCTCAGGACCTGGTAATTAGCACTTGCTGCAGCAAGGAGCACCCCTGAGCATCGCTGGGACCAGAGAGGTGGGAACCACGCACAGGCAAAAGGACAGGCAAAACTTGGGTGCCTTGCAAGTTCCCTGGGGCAGAGGGACGAGCTCTGTGTCACCTCCGGCACCTGGAGCCACGGCCCTGAGCAACCGCTCCAACTGCCTGCACAGACCCTGCCGCCAGCTCACGGAAGTGTTAGGCTCTTAATCCTTATCCTAATTATTTGATTAATCATCTTATTTGGTGAGAAGACAATTGGTCGAGCCTTTTCCCTTGTACTGCAACCTGAAATCTTTCCCTGTCACAGCTCTGTCACCAACACAGGAAGTGCAACGGCTTCCATTAGTCACCGCAGAACTGCATTTCCAATTTCTGTTCATGGGAATACATTTGTAGGGATACTAAAAAAGGAAAAAAATTATTGGCTGCATTTCTTTGATCTATAAATATTCCTTCTCTGTAGGGGATATTGTCATTGCATTTGGAGCAATTTGGATGCACTTATTCTAAAGTATATCCAAGTATTTTTCATCTCATTTTTAAGAACCGTGGCTGCAATAATTGTACCAGAACGAAAAGCCAAAGGAGAAACCGTGGGGACCGAGTGACCCCGAGGTTTTGCAATAGGACACAGAGCTGCTTTGCTTTAGTTTGTTTTATTTAGGGCACTGCTGACTAAAACTTATTTCCCTCCTGGCTTTTTTGGTGGCTGCGGGAAATGAATTGACAGGAAACCATCTCCTCAAAGCTGTTCCGTCCAGAGCTAATGCAGGGTGGGGCCAGGAGGTAGATGGCAGGAGTACCTCAACTTGGTTTCTGCTTCCACACACTGCGAGCCTGATCCTTCGGGCAGCAGTTGCGAATGCAAAGGGGAAGAGCTGGTGAAACATTTCTGCATCATGGCACTAGCTGTGCTGCTCCTGCTGCCTTCATTAAGCACCTGAGCAGGAGACTTCAGCTTCATGTGATCTCATTCACACCTTTTTCATAAAGGAACTTTGTGTCACTAGCACAAATTACTATTTTTTTCCAGATTTGCAAGTCCTATTCAGAACTCACCATTTCTGCTCCTGGAGAACTCATTTGGTTTATGGCAATTTGTTTTTTTAAAAATCTCAAGGTTGTTACTCTCAGAATAGTTTTAAAAGGCAAGCGTGCGCACTGGGACACATCACGAAAAACCTTGGCACTTTTACCACCAACCCAAGGAAATCCTACTGAATGCAGTAAAGGCGAACGCGAGGCAGTTTGTAAGACACTGCTAACACTGTAAGTCGCCATTTAGTTTCACTGCAAAGAAACAATGAAAAACCTGGATAGCATTCAAAAGGACAGGAGACATGCATTGACTGAGTATTTATAGCTGTAGTGTTCAGGAATGCAAATTGAAATGAATCAATGCCAGCAGGGATGCCTAAAAGACATAAGTGAGAATTACAGCAATTAAGAATGTTGTCTCAAAGGAAATTAGAACAGTCCATTAATTATAATGCCTTAAAGGAAAATGAACCAAAATGAGAAGGAAAGAAAGAAATTAAAAGATCAGGAAATTAGATGAAAAACAGAGGAATAAAGAAGATAATGAGCACAGAAGGTATTTCCCGCCCTCCTTTTATAAAGGACAAAAAATGAAAAAAAAAACCAACAGTGATAGGAAGCGAACCCCCATAAATATCAGAGCCAATCTGCTCTGCCGTGAGATCAACGGCCGCATGCTCAGGGCTCTGCTGATGTAAGGCCCGTTTGTCATTACACTCTGCAGAAGCTGGTTACATGGGGAAGAGCGCAGCAAAGTGCCAAGGTAACAGTGCAGCAAAAGTCGTATTTATGACGCAAGGCAGCTGCAGCCCCTGATGGACAAGAGGAGGAAGAATATTTATCACACCACGCTGATAAGAGCGGGATGTGGTGCCAGGACCACCCGCAGGCTGGGAGACGGGCAGTTCCCTTGCTTTGCCCTGTTGCTGGTGGAAACGTGAATGATTTAGTCCAAGACCAGGCGTGCGCTGCCTGCCCCTGGTGTGACTTCGTGCGGACCCTGCTGAGCCCCAGGAACCCCAAACCGCCCAGAAGCTGTCTCTGGAGTCAGCCCTACACAACCCTTACACACTCAGCTTACTTTTGATATACCATGGAACGCAGGCATTAAAAATTCTTCATGGGTGGCTTGGATGTGAGTACACTGGGAAGAAACAGTCTCAATGGAGTGTGTGCCCTGGCCCTCGTCAGCAGGAAGGTGCAAACCAAAGGCCTGTTTCAGGGTTCAGGTCGTATTGCGGCTAACCAACGCACCGCAGCCTGCAGCTTGTGCACTCCGAGTCCTCTACCTGGAGAATGAAATCCCAGCAGGTCACAGGAGCATGTTACACAGCTGTAACACAAACAGTGAGCACCCGTGGCTATTACAGGAACGGTGTAACAGCCACCTTCCACTTAGGATACCTTAATAGGTTCCCTTTAAAACAGCAACTCCAGACAAAAACACAGGCACAGGGAGAGTACCCATTAGCAGCTCTTCCAAGAATTCCTCTCGCTTGTGTAAAGTAGGCAAAAATGAACAAAGAAGCCGTGAGACATGAGAGCAGAAAGCTGTACCGTGAGCAAGGGCTGGCACACCTCACGGAGAGCGGTCAGCACCGCATGGCTGCATACACACAAAGCACAGGGCACTTGGCATGCCCCCACATCCCAACTGCCTCATAGCAGCGTGACATTAGGGCTGCTTCGTGCCCAGTTCCTTCTCCAGTCCACAGAGTGCAGATCTTGGTAAAAACAGGAGCATGCCAGAGACACATACCCCCATAACCTCTCCTCCCCCTAACTAGGAGCACCTCTGGGATGCCTCACTTTGGCTCGTTACCCCTAGCAGCGTGGGCACGCTAAGATATTACCTGTGCTTCTGACCAGTGTGACAGCAACGTGCTTGCTTATGGGGACAGCCAGGCATTTCTGTGCAGCACAAGGGACAATACCAGGTGGGAACAGTCTGCTGGAGACAGTCCTTCCTCCCTGTTTAAGGGTACAGACCCGAAACAGGTGGAGAACTCACGTGTCAGGCCCATATTACAGTATTTATTATACCTAAATCCAAATCTAAAAATATTTTTCCAAAGCAAACCAACTTTTGAGGATGTGATTTTCATCTGCAGCTGAACATCAAGTACCACTTAAGTTCTTGTCTCTCTAAAGACCTCGTTTCACAGCCAGCCTACGGACAACTCATCCCTTCACAGGCAATATATCTGTGGGTATTTGTATGCCTGATACCAAATCCATGGAGACACTGGAAGCACACAACCCCCAGTGAAAGGGTCTGAATGAAAAGACACGAACAGCTTGCAGAGCATAATTATTGAGACTTCTTGCTGATGGCATCATGCCGTCACGCTGGTTTTCCGGTTCACGACACGCATTTTATGCAGCCTCCAAAACAAATACCACCCTTGGGTGCAGAAAGGTGTTTCTTCTATTCCGAATGAGTTGCATTTCCAATGCTTTGCCTTTCCTCCCTCAGGTGCAGCGGATGAATTGTGATGATGTGGCTGGAGCCAGCTGCTGCTGCCTGACCGGGCCTTAGCAGGAGGAGGCTGGGCTGCGGACCTGCAGAAACTCCGGGGAAGTGAAGGACCCACCTCCACGCTGGGCTCCCAGCAAGGCACTGGTGTAGTTGTGTTTGCTTCAGCGACGAGCTGGACCTGCCTCTTTCCTCTCTGTCTGTCTGTACTCTAAAGCATCCTCTAACCACTGAATTCCAGCAGTAGTTGAGGCATTTGATTCTTTCTTTAAGCCCAAATTCTGCATTCCTTCATCTGTTAGTTACGGATATTTAGTACAGACTGAGCAGCACCTGCTGACTAATGATTCATTTGCATCCGAGTCACCAAATGGGAAGTTAAGGACCTCCAGTGCTTTGTTGGAATTGATGCTACTGATGCTGCCAATTCAACTCCTGGTGCTGGTACTAATCAACACCTCTTTAAAATGATTACAGCATTCAGATAGGGTCGTAAAACTACCAGGTGGGCTATATTTCGTACTGCTTCCCATTTTTGCTACAGTCTTTCCTACGGGAATCAATTTATTGGTCCCATCAATCCCTCTCCCAGACTTTAGTATGGGAGGGACATGTCACGGAGTTTTAACGTCTCATATATTTCCTGAATTACACGATCATTATCACCGCCTTGGCACAAAATACTGTTTTCATCAAACTCGGTATTTAAGGCAAAAATGGTAATTGTTAACTTAGCTGCAGATTAACAGAAACATACAAGCACATGTGAAATCAAAGGTTTGTATTGCTTATTTAAAGGCCTTGTAAGCCACCTGAGAACTTCATTCCAAAACACACAACTTCTACAGGGCCAGGCTGCTCTCTAGCAAAAGCTGGCATAGTGAACTCGAGTCATTAAAGCTGAACCTGCTGAATCCAGCTCCAGCATGTCAGGGGATGTGATAAAAGATTAATTTTTGTTTTAAGGAGAATTCACATAGCTAAAAGATGGCTCAGAGGTATGAGTTTCTTGGGTTTTACAGGGAGTTGTTTGTTTTAGGGAAGATGTACATTTTAACTGGAAGACAGAGGCAGCTCAAAGGTTCTTGGTAGTTTTAAGCACAGCAGATCTTTGATTCTCATCTCGCAGATGGTAAAACATGGACAGAATTCCTTTTCAGTACCTGCAGACCGACACACATGTATTCTCACAATGCTCTTGAGAAGGCCACGAGTTAGATCTTATGGCTTCCCTGCCCCGACCAGCGCTGGCACGCCTTCACTGCAGGGAGCCTGGAGCCACCAAACCCTCCCGGCACAGCGACCATGGTGACAGCACGGCCCAGCCCCCTGAGCCTGGGGTCAGACTTAGCTGGGGCTGGGCTTGCTCTCACATCTGGTCCCTCAGATATGCCCTAAACAACTCTGTCAAGGTCTTGCCCAGTAAGGCTGACAGAGCCATCTTTCTGCTGCCATGGTTTATAGCGTCACTCATCACAGGGAAGGAGACGGGGCCTTCCTTTATGCCCGTGGAGACTCATTTCGTTTTATGATACAAAGAAGGGAGAAAAGTCACACGCTGATTTACTGCATCCCTCTTTCTGTTCCTCGCAATGCAGATCGAACTCACTGAAAAGTTTAGAAGTCCGTATTTGCTCCTGCTTTTTAGTTTGATTTCATTTACATACCATTCGGTGAGCTTTCTGCGTGCAAAAGAAGAATGATGAACTCCAGGACTCACTCCAGGAGCTGGCCATCCGAGGGAGGGCACCGCCAGCAAAGTGTGTCCTAACAAAGTCAAGTGTTACCAGGGCAGGGTAGCAGTAGGTGCTACAATGCCACGCTGATAGCCTTCGAGCCAAACAACCTCCAACACAGCCCCCTCAGTCATCTCCATCTCTGCCCGTTACTGGTACGGAAACACAACCCGGGCAGAATACCTAACCTACCCCACCTCTGGCAGTCGGTGTGAGTGACAGGCGTCAGGCAGTCTGATGGTGCTCTCCTGGCAAACAGGAACACCACAGAGATGGGAAAGAGACTGCCTAAAGCAAGCTGAAAAACCCCAAATGTTCCCCCCCGCCCCCCCGTGTGAGGTAGGAAGAAAAACGCCACAATTCCTTGTACGCTACTGCACCCAGACAAGCTTTTCCTGCCCAGGGACAGTTCTCTGGAGGGCTTCTGACACTGGCTGCAATGCTGCTGGGGACCTGACTGCACGCCACCTCAGTCCCAGCATGGACTCTGTGGGCTGGATGTGAAATCACCGCTGGGGAGCCACGGTGTAGCACCCTGTCCATAAAACTGCACAAGTTTAGTCCTTCTGAGGGAGCTTGTTTGCCAAACGCAGACACCAGACAGGAAAGAAAAATAGAGCAAGTAATTCAGCTGAGCAATTACTGCCTAAACCCATGCCAGTTTCCTGACGCAGACTTTGGGGAACTTGAGCACATTTGGAAAGTTCATGAGTCTGGCATTGGTTCTCTAACTGTCAACTGTGAGTTTAAATCGTTCATTTTCTTTAATTAAGGAGGTAAGAATGACTTCCTCTTTCAACAACGTATTTCCCCAGAGCTGCTTTGGCCTTTCAGCATCACAATGCGAAAGACAGCAACTCAGTGCAAAGGACAGCGAGGCAGATTTCCTTCTGCGCTCCCCTCTTACTGCTCTGAAGTTCAGTGGGTTAGCACCACTCTCAGTTGGTTGTGAATTTTAAAAACAGCTTTTATACAAATTACCAAGCGATTGTATTTCAGCTCCAAAAAACTGTTAGGAAAATTTACCAAAGAGTACTTGCCCTTCAGCACCAGGCAGAAGAGAGTGAAATAAAACAAATGCTGGCTTCTTTTCCATGTCATTATTACTGGCACCAGAACGAACATGTTGCGTTCATAGCTGATAGACTTTCCACGAAGCTTCATGTGTAAGCAGTTCAGATATTCCTGTAACAACTTCCATAGAAACAATTGCTGGAGATGTTCAGTGAGGCTGGTGTCTTTTCTGTCTCTCCTTTCCCCATCTGCCCCCAGCCAATCCCCGGAGCCTCCCTGCTCCTCCATCCCTGCCCTCCTGCTCGCAGGGGCTCTGTGCCACAGCGTCTCAGTCTCCTCCATGCCTCCTTGCCCGGTCCTACCCCCACGTCTGCTTGTGGTTGCTCTTCCCCTCTCCACATTCCTGTGCTCACCTCCACCTCCCTGCTTATGATTTGGCCCTGCAGTCACAGCATCCCTGCTGACGGCCGGGAAATACACGCTGGTCATTTTAAGGGATTACACCGTGCCACAAGAACACTTCTCTAGAGGCATGTTCTGAGGCTTGGGCACAAAAAAGGGAAGGATGGGGAAGGCACAGGACAAGCACCAGCACATCAGCACTTTGAAGAGCTCCTGGTTCATGCAAAAAATGGGTCCACTGGAAGGTAAGAAGAGTGAAAACTGGGGTTTCCTTATGACAGACTACTTGCCACGACTATAAGCCCACAGAGTCTGAGTGCTTAGGAGGCTCATGCTGGACCCAGAAACTCAGTCAAGCAAAATTCTCAGCTATCTGAAAAATCCTGTCTCAGACTGCTGTCTTCCCATCTTTGCTACAGCTTGAAATTCTCCTGAGAATACCGCTTTTCCTGTTGGAAGGGTGCAGACACAATGAGTGACACAAAGCAGGATGAAAGTGACACTGAGGACGTTCGCTAGCATCAGCGGCCCCTGGACATGCTCGTGTAAACAACAAGTGGGCGCACGTCACGCAGCGGTCTGAACGTGCAATAAGGGCATAACATTAAAAGCAGTCTCATCTGCACCCAAAAATCTCTGTTCAAGGAAAGTATTCCAACAGGAGAACGGAGCACTCGTGGAATTAGGGATGCTGCGGGTCTGAGCACGCGGGTCACCGTGGGAAGCACCATTTCCTATTTATGGGTGAGCACAGATCCTGCCTGCTGCACGTGGGACACCTTGTGATGGCAACACGGCTTAAAAACACAGCTGGCCGGGTAACAGGCCTCTGCTACCGTGGATCTATCTGTGCTTCAGTCCAAATGGCAGGGAATAAATTAACTGCCTACTATTAATTACTAATAGCAATTAATTACAATATTGCATATTCTCTACAGGAGCTCTCCAGGCACAGCTTCCAGTCACGTCAATTCACCAGGTTTGGAAGTTGATTATTTTTTCTTGCAGTGTGTTCGATACTCCCCACACCCGTACAGCATCCTTCCAGCCAACTGCTCTGCAGCCCTCCATAAATCAAGACCCAAAGGGGAGGACATGGGTGGGGTGGCAGATGAGGCCAGGGCTTCGGGGACTTGGCTCCCAGTCTCGGTTTGGCCACCTGGAGGTGGAGGTGAAGGTCTGCCCCAGGGCCCTGCTCAAATACAGAGGCTCCAGGCTTCGTAGGGCTGGGGCAGCTGAGGTTTGTGCATTGGCCTGGTACAAGGGGGATGTAAGACGGACAGAATTTTGGGTGCTGTGGTTGTTTTCCTGATGACCTTGATGCTCACTCACCTGCCCCAACTGGGGACATTTCTTCTCCTTTCTTTTCTCCTTTTTTTCTTCTCTATGTCCTAAAAAAATACCCTGGTTTTCTTTTTCCAGCTGGTAGCTTTTCATTTTACTGGGAAGAGGGAATTATCAGAGCCCCGTTCCCCTGCTTTCATTGTGTGAGTTTCTCAAGTGTCTGAGCTGTGATGACAGCCCACCTGCTTTCACAGATTCCTCCCCTCTGTAAAGCACACAGCGTAAATACTGTAATATTTGGCCCTCAGCTGAGCCCCTAACTGGGGGTGACTACATTGCTGCAGGTCCTGGGGGCACCAAAAGACAGGAGCACGGCAGAACCAGGGTCTCTGCAATGGAAGAGATCTGTTCGAGAGCTGCACGGAGCATAGGCAAAGAGCAGCAAAGGCAGGCAGAGCAGCTTTCCTCTCGTGAAAGCCTTTCTTTACTACCCGGTGGCATTTCGCTTTTATCACAAGTAAACAGAAGATGATTTTTGGCATATGTGACTTTAAGGCCGGAAGAAATTCTTTTAATATTGGAGACTTTCTATTTAAATGAAGAAGAAATAGAAGGATGACAGAATATCTCATGTTATATGCAAGTTATTGACTTGACTTGATCAGAAATGCCTTTGTGCGCTCCTGGTGGTCCCCGGACGCAGTGGAGAGCATCCACCCACTGCACATGGCACGCTTTGCCCTTTGCTTCCTGGCGTTCCTCCAGTTCATATTTTAACGTGTCCTATTGATTATTTTTATGCCCTTTGCTATCCAATGTTCTGCTAATAACAACCCAGTTAATGGATAGGAAATAACTGTTTCGAAGTATTTGGGATAATGCAGCTTTCCACTATGACAAAGCCGTATTGTTTTACAGACTCACTGTCTCAGGCTTTTACATCCTTTGAATTTGCGTGCACAGCGTGCTGGAGCACAACAGCACACGGCTCTCCCAAACACGTGGAAATCGTTACCGCAGGAAACTATCTGGATAAATCTTCTTAACTTTTTATGAAGATTTCTACTTCCTATAGTTTTTCACAGTTTTGTTAAAGACGTTGACAGCTGCTGCAGAGACCGAGCTGAAATATATTAAATATGCAAGAATGTACTAAGGTAATCGTGAGTTTGTATGATTAAATTTGTAATGTCAGAAAAATGTCATGAAAAAAATGTTAGATTTAAGAACAAGCAGCAGTCTGTAATACATTTAACAACAAACAACACCAGCATACAACTCCGCATCCAGTAATAGCGGTGTTTGGTTCAGCCTGAGACATTTAAATAAAACCTACATAATAAAAACTGAACTGAATTAAAAAGAATGACATGTCTAAATTCCCTGCGTAGTTGGAAAGGCTTCAGAAGCAACTTCAGAGAGTGTCAAACTTTGGTGAAAGACTTTTTTTTTTTCACCAGAATTTTCTCAATTTTTTTCACCACGGCTGCTGTCAGGGATAGCAGTAGTGGGAAGAGGTAACTTAACGCTTGGGCAAGGGCGGGCCTGGATCAGACTGGTGGGACTGGGGGTGTTGGATTCTGACAGCTCCAGGGAAACCCCAGTGATCTACTGCAGGTCTCTCTGAATGAACCCAGGTGGACAACTCCCAAGATTCAGATGGCAAAGTTACGTGGAAGGGTGCAAAGCAATACTGGACGTGCTGAGCAGGAGAACTGACAGGCAGTCTCCAACCACGTTTCAATCAGTTTTAAATGAACAGCCCATGAGCCACCACTGCCATTTTGAATCCCTGGCTCAGCAGACGTAGTTCAAACACGGTGAGATACAGCACCCCGAGTACTTCTGGTGCCTGGCCATGTTGGGACACACCAGTTTACACGGGTGGAGCTGGATTTATTCCTACTCTAACAGATTTTCCCACAGCAGGCAAGGTTTGCCTGAGCTACACTTCCACTCTGGATAAGCATTCCTCAGTGAGGAAGGTCTTCACCCTTCTTCCCAAAACACTCCAGTGACCTAGCAAACAGAAACAACCTTATTTCTCCTCTTCTCTACCTAGCAGGACAGAGCTGGCTGATGGGAGGAAGAGGAGCTGCCCGTGCCCCATGTGAAAGCAGCGTCCTGTTACTGTACGAGCTCCACAGAAAGCAAAGGAGCTCACAAACCTCACTGCACTGACCCTCTGAGTGCTTCTGCTGCTCTCCGCAGCCTGCAGAAAGCAAAATGGATACTGTGAGGTCTTTTGGAGAAGACCCCACCAGCCCAGACTGCGTTCAGTGTGCCATTTCCTTCCTTCCTCCCCAGGGCAGGAAGCTCAGAGCTCAGCAGCTGGAGTTAGAGGCTAAACAATGTCTGTTTGGCAACGTCTTGTGCAGCAAGGTCTGCGTGTAGGAGTAGCAGCTTTTTCAAACACTCTCTGCTCTGTGCATCGCCAAGAAGCTTTGAAGCAATTCTCTTGCCCTCAGCTTCCGTCCATCCCTACCTGTTTGCTCCCCACGTGTGTTGCTGCTCTGCCCTTCCATGATCTGCAGCCGGCACCCCTGCAAGCTGGGCAGGCTCCCGGAGTGAAGGGAAGGAGCTGCCAATCACACAAAACAACTTCTTTATAAATTAATCTATTAGGTCTTCAGAAATAATTTCCTACCTCGGCAGTCCCGGACATTGGGAGCAAGAGGCAGCAGTGCACGTTGTTTTCCTGACCAGCGGTCTGTTAGCCCTCTGCACGGCTCTGCTTGACATCAGCAGCATCAGCTCCATTAACACAAGGTTACCCTTTGGAAATTTTTTGTCTTGATTAACTCCATTTATGTAATTTATTTTGGTCCTCTGATTCCCATTAGTGGGATCAATATTAATTTAAATCAGAAGGCTGTGCATTTTGTCTTGCACCATTCATGCAGATCAGGTGCACTGCATTGCCCCTAATTGCCTCTCTGACAAATTATCCTCTGCAGGATTACCAAGTGAGAACAGTGGCTGCGACCAGTTTTTGCTTTCTGTTTTTGGCAGGGATGAAGTGGTTTTCCCATAGCTGAACTGAAGGATTTTTATACATCAGAATTAGGAGCAAACATAGAATGACATTTTTGGCCATTGCTCGAGAAAATCAGGTCATACTCGAGAGAGCTTTTTCCTCCCCAAAGAAAGCACTAGATGCTGCTGCAGGCATGCTGTGCACACGGATGAAGGAGCTCCCAGCCAAAGCTGTGGGTCTCTGGAGTCAAAGTGGCACTGGCTATGGAAGAAGATTTTAAAAAAAAGTGGTTTCCACAGAAGCAGGAGGGCAGAGGATGTGCTCGTAACCCATCGAGCAGGGCACTGAATTATCAGCACACCATGGTGGAACGGGGGTAAACAGCAAGCAAACAGCAATTGAAAAGATGGAGAGGGGACTGGAACAACAGCAGTGTCCTGAGGAGGATCCTTGACAGGACACTGCAGGGGTTTTTGACCAGATTTGGGGGTGACTTGGAGCTGAGGAATGTGCTTTAAAGGTAGTTCCTAGTCAGTGTGCTGCCTGAAAGCCATATCTATGGAGAAGCGGTGGTTGGAGAATGCAGAAGCTGTTAGCTAGTGCACGAAGAGCCTTTCACACCCGCTCACTACAAAGCGTGGCTCTGCCAGAAGGCCAGGTTGGCAGCTACACGCGAGGCAGACTGTTCAGAGCAGCCCTGAATGCTGGGCTTCGGTGGGTCGGTGGCCTGACCATTTGAAAGGTCCCTGACATCTGCTTACACGCTTGCACTTGACTTGCATTTGGATTCACGAGTCACCTGGAATTATAAATGACCCAGACGAAGGCTTGCACTGAGCTGACTCAAGCGAAGCAAGTCTTTTAATTCATTTTTATAGCAGCTTTTATAGCAAAGTTGAGTGAAAGACGTAAAATACAAGGCACAGTCTGTTCACATCAGAATTCAGCATCATTATCATAAAATAAAGTGGTAAGTTCACTTCTTTCCCTAAGGAAAGCTGGCTGTCTTCAGCTCCTCTACGAGCTACGAATGCTCAGCCCCTGCCCAAACAATGTTACTGGCAGCACCCTCCAGCACACGGACACGGGGAGCGCTGTGGCACACTGCTGTACGTCACAGCCTTTCACCTCACGGTGACTGCTCTGGGAAAAAAAACATCCACGAGTTTCACCCTGTCTTTGGTGTCAGAGATGACTCACATCCAAGTGAGGATCTGGAGCCCCCAGCTGTGCTAGCAGCACTGCTGCGCCCACACGCAGGCCACCACCTGCGAGAGCAGCCCCCCAGTTCTCCACTGTAAGCCCCCAGGCCGGCTGTCGCTGCCTTCGGACAGAGGCTTTCAGCACTCAGGGAGGCTGCTGCACTTGTGCAGTGACTGAACGGACCCCAAATAGATTAGCTTCATGCTCTAGCAAGCACTGAGTTCACTCACCAGAAAGCACGGGTCGGACTGTAGCCAAAAGCCACCCGAATGTGAGCGCAGCTCCCTCCGGTGCCTGCTCGGCCGGGAGGAGGCACAGGAGGATGGCTGTGAGCAGAGACGTGCGTGTGCAGGGCCTGCTGCCTCTGGCCGGTACTCCTGGGACAGTGGTTTTGAATAAAAACCTATCACCTATTATCACCAACTACGTTTTCATTCAGTTTCTATTCTCTTACGAAGGAACAAGCTAACGACTACTCACGGACACACGCCGCAGTCACGGCATCGCTCGAGTCTAGTCACCAGACCTGCACTGGGGAACAGCACACAGATGGGGAGATGTCATCTGAGAGGAGAACGGCACGTGCCTCATCTCGAGATCTCCCACCTAAATTACACCAGGCTATGACAGGGAGACGGTGGTGGCAGAGCAAAGACGTCTCCTGCGGGTGTCCATCGGGCCCTGCTCGGCGCGGCCGCAGGGACACCACCTGCTGCCCTGTGCTGCGCGGCATTGCGGGGGGCAGCCCGGAGAGGTGCCGTTTGTGAACCTGTCAGCGACGACCAGGGTTTGAACATTCGGCATGTTTGACAGGGGGAGCTGACTGGATTCATAGAAGTGACCATGCCTGACAAATGGACAGGAAGCAATGTGCACGTTTGCAAAGCTCAGTAAGGGAGGAGTTACAGGAGGGAATTACCAGTTAGCGTGGGACAGGGAAGGCAGGCTGTCGGCAGGGCTAGAGGGCGTAACATGAAACACCAGGAAGGCCAAGGTCAGAATCGACTTCACTTTCTATGCATTATTAAATCATATTAACAAAACCCTT
This sequence comes from Heteronetta atricapilla, assembly GCA_011075105.1. Taxonomy (NCBI): domain Eukaryota; kingdom Metazoa; phylum Chordata; class Aves; order Anseriformes; family Anatidae; genus Heteronetta; species Heteronetta atricapilla. The sequence goes on from CM021744.1 coordinate 9,238,972, forward strand.
ACAGGAAAGCTTTCAAATGCAGAAAGAGGACTGAGCTTTGCCCAGTGGAAGCTGGGAGCCAGCTCCCTGGGTGTTCCTGAAGCCCCCCCAGGTTTCAGCAGGCCCTTATTAACGGGAACTCCAACACCCCGAGACACCGAACCACCGAGAGCTGTTGCTGTTCTAGACTCAGGTTTTTATAGTAGCTACACTAAATTGTACCAAAACCCAAGTCATACGATAGCTGGGAAGAGATTTACAATGACCCAGATTTTTTCAGGGCCGCCTGTCCTCCTTATTTTGGTGAAGCTTATCGAAGCTGTAAACAATCCTGACAGCAGAGAGGTTTGTGCAAAGGGCTGCCCCGGAGCATCGCTGCCTGGGGGTGCAGCAGCAGTTACTGGCAGGGATGAGGCAATGGTGGGAAGGCAGAAGAGCCACGCTCTGGGCTTTTTCCCCTCACCAGGAAAGGCTTGTCAGCACAGAGGAACAAAACTGGGCTTGCTCTGCAGAGTCCTGGTCACCACTTGTATCCAAGCTCATTTATCTCACTGGCCACGGAGGGCTTTTCACAGGGCTCACCCACATCCAGCACACACAAATCTCACTAATCCCCCCACCAGACCGCATTTACCCTGGAAGCCAGAGCTCCTGGCTCACCAGACCTGGATGCCCTCCTGCATTCATCTCGCTTCTTCCCACCAGCAGGGACAAAAGAAGGACAGACATTCTGCAGAGCGCTCTGGTTACTGTTACTGCTTTTGGCAGCAGCCTCCTAAGGCAGCAAACACATCACAAAAAAAAAGAATGGTGAGGCTGTGAACTCGAGCGTTGCCCCAGCACCTTGCCCCGGCAGCCCCAGCAGCTCTGCCTTCCACCCTGCGCTCACGCAGCCCTCCTCCCCCAGGCCTGCTGCCACAGGAAGGTGTTTCAGCCTGCAAAGGCTACACACATTTAGGTGCCTAAACATGCAATTAATTAACATGAACCTCCAAGGACTCTCATAAATTCTCAGGCTGAGTGCCTAATTCCCATGGGAACTGTGTGCTGACTTTTCTTATGTGCCTTTGGAAAGCTATTAGAAGCTTCTCTATATCTTTATGGACCTCAGCTCCTTCCTGAAACCGTCTCTTTATCTTCCTCTGGTCTTGACAAATCCCCCCTCTTTTCTTACTTGATTTAGCACCTTACCAGCTTTGGCACAACAAGGGAAAAAGATTTTGAGGCTGTGCTTTCCCCCACTCCTGCATTACAGGCCACAGTCCCTCCACGTGTGCCAGCAGAAGAACAGAGACACTGGCAGCTCCACCTGGAACTGAGAGGCAAAAGAGGCAATTATATGGTAATTACGTGCTACAAAAGACAAGGCAGAGTTCAAGTATTTCATAGTTCTGATGCCTGGGGAAGATGTCAGATGGGCTGGGTACCAGTTCCAAAATCTGGGTACTGATTTAAGGCAGCGAGACCTTGCAAAGCAGAAGAAAAATTCACTTTCTGGCTACGTTCCTCTGGAATACAGCAACCTAGAGAGGACCAATTTCAAAGTGTGCCAATCCCTTTGTGCATGCCAGTAGCAGCTTTGTTACATCTGTAATAAAACACCCATTTGTCCACAGCTCCAGGACAAGGTGCTCTTGCAGAGCTTGCTGCTGCCCTCAGCCCTGCGATGCCACAACACACCGTGTGCGTGCTCCTGGCCCGGCACAACGCCAGCTGCAGCTTTTTGTGTCACAGACTAGCTGAAGCCAATGGACAACTGCTGATGCTCAGGTATCCCACCATGCAGAGAGATAAGGCTGTGCACAAATCTAGAAATTTGTACAGCATAACCATTTGCCTCCCTCTTGTTTGCTTCCTTAAAGGACTTCTCCGATCTCCAGTCCCACCAGAGCTCCATGGCCACCAGGTGGGAAGGGGAGAGGATGTGTCCTGCTTGGCTTCCCCCGTTCCTCCTTTCACTTTGTCCACTGTTCAAGAAGAAAAATTGTGAACAAAAATGCTGCTTGAGGAGTCAGCTTATGCTGCCCTTCTCAGACTCCTCAATGAGTCATAAAAGAGCACAGAGAGGACTGGGACCACAATTTCCTTTTTTTATCACCCAGTTCACCGAACAGGGTGCTCAGACACAGCTATAAAGTGAATTAAGCATCAAGGACAGAGGTCTCCAGGTTGATGAGTGCTCTTTTCTGTGGTTTTGTGAGTTGGAGGTTGTAAGCTAAAGGTCAGGCACGATTTCAGTTCAAACTAGGTGATGCATCTGGTTTGTGTCCTTTGGGAAATTTCAGAGCAAAGCCAGGACGGCTGCACATCCCAGAAGAGCCTTGACAAGCGAGTACCCTGTTCGTTGGCTTGGTTTTGTTTCCTGAAAAGGTTCAGGCTTTTAGGGGAAGATCTTTTGAATGTGACTGCACCTCCACTGCGATATGAGGTCTCAGTTGCCCTTGCAAAGTCTTCTGGGGAGAATATGCAGAATCTTCAGCTTCCATAACCATTTTCATCTCAGTCCTGACAGTTAAAAAGATATCCTCCCTTCTCTTCAGCAATGTTATTAATGAAAGACAAGAGAGACTACATTTCCACTTGAACAATTAATTCTCTACCATAGCACCTCAGAGCTCACAGCATGGGAAGGCAAAGTAGCAAACCAGTCGGCACCCAAAGGAACAGACTTTTTAAACATTTCCAGCTTAGAACCTTTCAAAGCTTGAAACTTTGACTACACAAAGTTACCAAATCCCCCACGTTCATCGCTGTTAAAAGGAGACACGTTTGGAAAAGAAGCTTCTGTGCTGAGCTCCTAGGGCACCTGACGGATGTCAGGCTACGTAGTCTCCGTAAGTCTGGATGCCTGACATTGCTAAGACCTTTTTACACCTGCAGAGAACCTGTGCCTACACTGCCCTGGGTTTTAGGGAGGATTTAGGCTTAATGGACAAAGAACAAAATGAAAGTTATAGGATCATCCAAAGATCCAGGATCCTGTGTCCAGATGCCGAGGGATCTAGACACATCAATGTCCACAAGACAGCCACCCAGGCCTGTTAGGCCTCCTCGTTCACTGGCAGCTCAGAGCCTTCCCGAGCTGGAGGTGACACACACACACACACCCAACGGCCCTTGCCAGACCAGCCTTCTAGTAATGTACCTAATTGCTCTATTTATGCACCTGTTCTCATTTTATTTTTTTTTATCCACAACAACGAATGGGAGGGTTTCACAGCTCAGCTGAAGTGCTGTGTGAAGACGTTCCTCCTTTTATTTCTCTTAAATCTTCCATGGGACAATGTCACCAGGACGCGCCCTGATCTTGCACTAGAACTGGATTCCCATGGCCCTTCTCCAAGCCACTCACATGCCATACGGCTCTGTCACAGCCCTCCCTCAGCTACCTCTTCGCTCTGATAAAAAGAATCAGTCCATTTAACCACAAGAACACCAGACCACTTTCTGTTTTATCCTCTAGTCCTACCATTGTCTGGGTTTTGGGCTTGTTTTGCTTTGCTACGGAATTGACAATATAATGGATAGTTCTATAAAACCACTCAGGAAAGAGATCTTGGAGTTAATAGCTAGTTCAGAGACCATCACCAAGTGTGTTTTTCCTCCCATGTGCACCGCTGCACATTTATCAACAATGAATTTCTGCTGCCCTTTTGTCAAAGTGTTTGACAAGACGAGCGGGGGGACCCACTCGTGCAAATTCGCGCTGCCCTGTAAGCTCACTGCTCACTGCACAGGCAGGCTGCTCGGAGCCCTGACACGGCACGGGGCACGGATCGGCTTGTGAACTGCAGCAGCAGAGATAATTATAGTTCAGGAAGAACAGTGCCTGAAAGCAGAGGTGCAGTGAGCTGCCCTTCCCAGCCATAGGAAGGGGGAAGGCACTGGTGGACAGCTGGGTTCATTTTGCTTTCTGTACTCTCAGTACAGAGCAGGGAGACTTAGAAAGCAGTGTGCCAGACCAGCACCGTTTTTACAACCTCCAAAACATGGTGCAAGCACAGATGAACACAGCACACGAGCAGACAAGCCTTCAAAGAGGCCATGCGTTGTGTTAGCCCTGCGAGCCCCGGCCATTCAGCGATGACTGGACACGAAGAGCGGGCTGCTCTTATTCACAGCGTCTCCCCCTGACACCTAAACCAGCAACAGCATTAAGAAATCAGAGTGACTCTCACGGTTAATCCATTTCTCAAAAAGATACTACTTTTCTCGGAGAGGAGAGTGCTGAAGGCAAGTAAAACTAATGCGAGAGAGGGTGGCTCGGGGAGTGTTGCTTCAGACCGAGTGCGGCAGTGAGAGGACGCACCTCCAGGCGGTGAGTAACAGCACAGATCTCAGCCTCACAAAATATAAAAAACCACAGTCAGGGAAAGCAGTGTTTAGTCATGTCACAGCTCCGTGGCCTCCGGCATGACGGAGTTGTTAGTCATGAAAGATAATGTTTTCAAACACGAGGGATCTAAACCTGGGAATTAAGCTTGGATCCAAAGCCTAGCAAAATGAACAGAAAAATGTGGTTTCAGTAGAACTTTGTTAGTTCAGGCTTTTAAAATTGTATTTCTGGCAATAAGAGGCCTTATTTTTGATGTGTCAGGTATCTGCAGTATCAGCTGAATCATGGCAAAGCTGTCTGTGTAGCAATCAAGATTAAACAGCAGGCCTCAAACTCCAGCCCGCAGACAGCCTGCCTTATCCTTGCTGCATGACAGGTAACAGCAGCAGATACACGAGAAGCTACAGCACGACCAAGGGCTGGATGGCCTCGGGTGTCGACAACCCTTACGTGTGGAATATTCACAACACAGGTGAAAATCCCAAGGCATCTTCAGAGAGAAGATGGTGTTATCACCCCTGATCACAACCGCCTGGCTGACTGCAGAGCTGCTCGCTGCACGGCTTCCCCTGAGAAGCATCCGTCCAGCCAAGGGTGCAACCCCTGCACATTCAGCAGAGCCCGATTTCTGCAGATTCACATCTTCCTAGAATCTAAGGAGTTGAAGGATTCACAGGCACTGACCAGAGTTTGTGGTGTTTTTTTTCACAAGCATGTGCAGTCAGCAATGTGCAGGATAACCAAACACAGCTAGAGAGTATGACTTTGAAGAAAGGAGAAGGCTACAGCTCCCTCGTATGGCATGATTCAAATCCTTTTCCATAATCATCATGTCAGCAACCATCCTGCTCCAGCATTTCATTAACTTCCGTCACCCAGTCAGGTAACGTGCGGTGCCGATGCTAAGGAAGCAGCAGTCATGTTTGTGTCGTGCCATTGTTACCCCGTACGTTGGAGAAGTACCAATGACACAAGTTCCATTTTTAAAAAACAAGGATACAGATCACAAATAAGGCAAAATAATTTAGGATCTTTCAAAACACCACCGTCTATCTTATAATAAATGCCTTCGTGAAACGTCATCCAAGGGTTAGGTGGCCCCATTCAGGACCACTATGGGAAGAGACCAGAAGCAAATGCACGGAGTCTGGCACTTGTGCTTTGTGAGCGTTGTCAGTACCGCACTAGCGGGTTTCCCTTTATCTCTCCAGCACTCCTTGCTCTCAGGTCCACCTGCCCCACACCACTGCTCTTCTTAATCCCTTTGATCCTGCCAGTTGTTGTTACACTGTCCTTCAGAGCATCTGTTTGAAGAGCAGTCTACAAAGCATGGCTACGGGCAATGAAGCTGATAGCATTATGCAAAGAGGACCATTAAATCACCATTTTAAAAATAATTCTTAACCTACATTATTGGGGTCACTAATTAAAAATCAATTCCTTTCTGTGTTGCAAATCTGACAGTAATTCTGCCTCCAATGGGTACAGCAAGATTAACAGCACATCAGGTAAATGCAGCTGGGAAATGACATTTTCATTAGTGATTTATTGGGTGTGAAATTTCCACCACGGTGAAATATTCATGAACAATGCAGGCTACAATGTCTCCATAAATATCCACATGGCTAATTACTGCTGAATCCTACACCGGATTAAATGCTCACAAAGCAAAGCGTTCTCAAGCCACAGAGGAATTATCTAGGACAAGTCTTTTAGGGAGAAACCGAAAATACACGAAACCCAATAAGCAGCAAAGGACCGTGCTTTCCACTAATCATGCCATCTCACCTTTCCCAGCCCCATAAATAACCAAAAAATAAAATAAAGCAACATGGCCTGTTAGCTGGTCACTAGCACTTTGGGGTTTTTCCCACCTTTAATTAGACCACTCACTCACCCACAGCCATGGAAAAGACACGTCCCTCTGGTGAGGGTGGAGAGGAGACCCCGAGGCAGAGTTTGGGATGGGCTGAGGGCCTCGTCAGCTGCTGCTGCCACAACCCTAGCACGGTGCCCCAGCCAGAAACACGTCTGTCCTGATGTCAGCGTCCGTGGGCAGAAAGACCCACGTGCAGTGTTGGTTAAACAGGCTCTCCTCCCCTCTCCTCTTTCTTTTGTTAAGTAACGGTACAAAACTTCCACATGGTAAATTGCTAGTGAGGAAAATAACTTCTCTGGCAACTTTGGTGCTCGGACACCAGTTCTCTCGAGTTCAGTGATTTCAGAGTGGCATGGCTTTAAGAGCATTCATTTTCAGTGGGATGAGTTGCCCGGTTGTGCTGGGAAATGAGGTCCAGAACTGGAGGATAAATAGATGGCCAAAGTTAGTAATCTGTGAGATCTTCTCTGGCATGTGATAGCCCCCGCAATACAATGTGCAATATAAAGACATTTGGAGAGAAACACGATCCTCAAAGTACTTTATGTTTTGCAGTTTGGAAGCTCCAAACTGTTTAAAAATAGATTTATGAAACCAAATTTCACCCAGTTTGGATTAAATAGGAGAAACTAACGAAGCTGTTGAAAATGCAGAAGCAGCAAGTTTAAATGAATCGAGCCTCGGAAGCCCCAGGAACATGATGGCTCTGAAAGCAATCCCTTCTCTTCATGGGCAGCCTTACACCCAGGTTTCTCAACCTCTTTTGGAGCTCATTGTTAAAAGCCCCGCTCCATATTCCTGACATTGTTGTTGCTGACTAAAATGCTTAGTAATGACACAAACATCACTCAAAATCAAATTATCAGCTGTACAGACAACATACTCCAGAATTTAATAGCGTGTTAAACGATTGCGGGAAATGTTCTGTGGAGTCAGTGAAGCAGCAGCAAAAGCTAATTCAATTCTCAAATGAGTAAAAGTGAGAAACCGTTCTTATAAAACATACAAAAATACATGCTGGCACATGCTGCTGGCTTCTAGGGGAGGGAGAAGGAGTTTCTCCCCCTGGCAATAAATGTCTCGGTGACTGACGCAGTTCAACTTGAGCCAAAACCGCTCCGTGCTCCTGGAATAACGGTGTCCAAAATAGCTTTATGAGGAATGTCTTATGTTCGAAATACCAGTCATGATTCAGAACTATTTATCATTGATCACGATCTGATGAACATATGGATCTCAAGTTAAAAGTTATCTTAGATTTCTGGAAAAAGCTAAAGAGCAAGAACAGTCTTTCTCGTGTCTTCCGGAGCAAACAGCACCAGCACAAAATGTGCCCGCAACAAGAAGGGTTTCATGCTGCCCTGAATTTGCTGCATGTACAGCCATCACCACTTAGCTTTATCAGCCTTGTTCTGGAAGCACATCCCAGGTGAACTGCCTGGCAGGAAAGAATCCCACGGCCGTTACCTGCCCCTACAAACCTCTCACCAGCAGAGCAGCCATGCGTAATGCGCCGTGGGAAAGCCAAAATTGGCCACAACGCATTGAGGCCTCAGTTCCCAACTTCTGCAGCTATAACCACCACATTTTTGGTTTCTTTCCAGTGCCTGAGAGTCAGAACTTGTTTGCGCTCAGTAGGAATGTCCTTTAGATAACAGATACTGCCTGTCCTTCTGCATCTCCATCCCACCGGATCAATAGCAGCTTCTGAACACCGAAGGCTGAGCTGTTTAAACAGTCCAGGCAGGACGTGCAGGAAGCACATGATGCTCGTCTCACCTTTAGCACTCTGTCTGAGAGCAGTGAGCTCCCCCACCCCCTTACAGCCATCAGCAGCATGAAGCATTCAAAATATTTCCTTTAACTCGGAAATTCTCACTTCTTAGGCTTCCAAATACGACAATCCCCCAGCATCTAATTTCCTCTGAATTTACCATTTATCTCATGGCTTAGACAACACTTAAACAGATGAGTAAGGAATGGCTGATGTAGGGCCCAGATGCCCCCACTGATCTGTGGTGCCTGTGTGATCCAGAAACAATCCTTGGGACTGCCCCTGACTTGACACAGGGTGGAAGTACAGCTCTTAAAAGTACACAAAGTAGGGAAAAAAGTTAGTGAAGAGCACGTAATGTTTCCATCAGGCTTTGCCTAACTTCAAGTATTACAGAACTTACACCAGTCTCATAAACACAACACAGAGTGAATGAAATTTTCCTCTGTATTAGAGGGATGTAATGTGGCTTATTTGGGATCTCGTGTTACTTATTTTAGAAATGGGTTACAATGGTACTTGGGGTTAAGTAGTATGTAATTGGAAAGAGAGAACAAAATGATTACAGTTTTAATAAAAGGCACACCAAAAAGACGAGAACACAAATCTCGTTATAAACAAGAAAGCGTGGTATGGTTGAACTTTATGCCTCTCATACTCTTTTCTTTATTAATATTTTCTTTAGAATGCTCAGCATGTCCATAAGGCATTGAGCAAGTCGCAGAATCCTCGCAGGTGTTATATATTGGCTACGTACGGCTGCTGCAGTGTTTCCTGCCTGCAACAGAAACGAAGTTTTTCTAAGCAAATAAAAAAAAGTCCAAAAAAAAAGCTATAAAAGCCCGCAAATATGTGCTCCTCAGTTTATACAGAGCTGGTTTCTGTGAACACACACACACAACACTGCATGAAAACTGGAAATCACACTCCTGGTTATGCATTCATCCAAGCCTGCCAGTGTGACACTCTGTGCCGAGTGCCTCCCCAGCCGCCTGCTCTCGGGTCCCCGCACTAACACGGAGGGCGGCACGCAGGAGGCACAGCGTCCTCCTGCGGGCTTGTTGGGCTACCACGTAGCCCTCAGCCTCTTTCCTCCATGCTGCTAGAGGCAGACTTCAAACTCAGAAGGTGCAGGGCAGGAGCAGCCCCCAGGCTCCCCTGGAAGCAAGCCCTGCAACAGCCGTGCAACACCTCAACGAGAGGTGCCCCCAAATCCCCCTGTATTTCTGCACTGCCGGGCATCAAGAGGAAGTTTCAAACCGAAGAAACAGTGCTGTGAGAAAAGGATTACAGCCCTGGATGTGTGGCTTGGGTGAGCAAAATGCCAGCACCATCGGAAAGACATTCCCCATGGCGGCACAGAACGGGAGCATCCCATAAACGCTGATGACCAGATTCCGGCCCTGCTGGAGGTGTAGAGATGTCACACGCCGCTCCCCAGCAAGCAGTCGCTGAGGCACACACACCGACAGGATCTGCACTGAAGGCACCCAGATTTGGAGGAGAGTCCCAATTTCTTGTACTTATTCATAGGGTATGGTATTCCACGTTCAGTCTTTCTTGCTTCTAGCTCTTATTAGACCGTTATTTAACTTCTTTGTCCTACTACTAGCCAAATTTGGAACATGCCTATTCCGCTGAACTGTCCAGCTGCAAAAATTATCCCCAGGGAAAAGTACTCTCCAACAACATTCTGTATCTGGGGGGGAAACGGACAGTGTGCTTTAACTTCTGGTTAGCCCCGAAGTGGCCAGGCAGTTGGACTCCATGGCCTTTGAAGGCCCCTTCCAAGTGAACTGTTGTATTCTATGCAGCACAAGAGAGCACTCTTTTTAAGCCACGCACACCATCCTTTTGATAGGATGCTGTAAACAACCGTTCTTGAAACAGAATTCATTTGATCTCTAGCACTGGCATCTTTTATGCCATTTATAGACTCAATAGATGGCATTTCAGAGTGACCCTGTAGACATGAGATATTCCATTTTGGGGATCTCGAGTGGAATAGTCAAGAAAATTGATTTTCATAGTGCAGTTACATCGTGCTCCTGAACGTCAAAGCACATCAAAATGCTCTTAGGTGCATACCTGAAAACAGATCTCAAACGCCCGCTAGCTACTTGCTTCTAGAGAGTTACCTTTTCTAGAAGTGCTCAAGATGGTTAGGGACACGAACCCTAAGGACTTCTAATTAGACTTCTAACCCCATCTCTTTCTGGCACATTTGAAAACAAACAAACAAGTAAAGCTCAGAGAGTTGACCAGAACAGGTCACTCTGGTTGTCTTTGTCTCTCTTACAACAGGTCTATTTTGCTACGGGGATGCTGAACATACCTAATAAGTACTTATGGGAAGGCGCAAATATGCTGCACACAGCTGGCACATGCATTGAAAGGTAAGACTTCTTAGGGAATAAAACAGCATATTCAAAAGCCTAGGGAGTCCAAAGGGGGGAAAAAAGAGGCAACTCCAAAAGAAAAGGTGGAGGTGCAAGAGCTAGAGGAACATGGGGCCCCTCTAAAGTCAGTGGGCATTTTGCCTTGTCTTCACTGCAGTCAAGATTTCCCAATTAAACACACATCAATCCTGCATCCAACTTCTCAACACCACATTATATACATATTTTTATGCATGAAGCACAGTTCTACTTTCTGTGCCCTCCTTACCTATTTCACTACTTAGGAAGAAAGCAGGATACAACAAAAACCTGCAGTCGGTACACTGCAGAGGAGGTCAGTGTGCTGACACGTATGAGTCTGCATTGTTTCAGTTTACAAAACAACCTTTGGTTAAGACAGGAAGACAACTCTGGCAGCATTCACATTTTCCAGCACAGCCAGAATCCTTCAAAACTTGGTGTGCCCAGAATGAGGTCCCAAGCTGCATGTATTGCATTGATTTTGTAATTGATTATATTCCCTGGGTCAGTATCTGGAAACCTGTAAGACATAATTTTTTCAGCTGATTTGTCTCCCCGGACAGCTGCTGCTTACGACCTCAGCCTTTGCAATAGATGATGACAGCACGGTGAACAATGGCTCAACCACTGCCATCATTCACTTCCACCCCGTGGGCTGCAATCCAAAAGTTTCCTATACTTCTTTTTTTCAATGCAGTAAATCATTATTGGGGAAAAAAAAAAGCATCTAGATTTCAGCTACTGTGAGTGTGCTGCATTGTGTGCCGAAACGTTGGCGGTGCAGTGCAGCCACTGCCTGCGCTTCAAACACGTCTGGTGTCAAGTGATGTGACTCCTGCTGCTGGCTGCCTTTCCTCCTCTCAGCACAAGTTCAACCCAAGTCACAGCTCCTGTTTTCAGCTCAATGCACACAACGCCTTGGTATTTTAAAGCCCCCTTTTCCAGGCACTTTCTGCTTTGTAACGACACAACTAAAATCCAAAGTCCGCTACACTCAATGACAGTCTGCACACTGCCTGTGCAATTTGAGAGGTAAGCCCAAAAAGCTTTGGCAAGACCAGACTCTCACTCAGAACTATCATCCCTCTTGCCATCCGAGAGCAAGGCACTGATTCGGAGGGTGCATGTGGTAGCTACAAATGCCAGGGAAAATGGACAGAGGCAGAGAAAAGCTGATCTGGCAGTTTAAAGGGTGGCTACAAAGAGGACAGAGGTGCCCCCCCCCACAAGGAGCCACGTGGAGAAGACAAGCAGCACTGGGTACAAGCTGCACCAGGAGAGGTTCCACCTCGACACCAGTGTTTCACAGCAGGAACAGTCAGCACTGAACAACCTCCCCAGGGACGCGGCAAGTCCCATCACTGGAGGCTTACAAGACACGACTGGACAGGGCACTGAATAATCTCATCCCCGCCCCCTTTTCCTAAGGAAGGCTCAACCTGATCATCTTTGGAGGTCCTTTCCAACCTGGGCTGTCCTACAGTTCCATGATCCTAGGGGCAGCGAGGCCCACTGCTCACACTGCTGCCCTGCAGACCTACGAAATGCAAGTTGGCATTGTCACTGCCCCGTGGAGGAGCAAGGGCACAGGGTGCAAAAGCACACATTGGGTCAGGAACAAACGACTGCCTGTCTCCAAGTCATTACCTCCCCCTGCTCACGCCTCCCAGGGCACATATACATGTATGTATATATATATACACATATACAGGCAGCCCCCGGGGACACATCCTGCTGGGAGCCAGCGTCACTGCCTCATGGGCCTTGCAGACACCCCCTTGGCCTGGGGGGAAGCCCTGCTCCCCAACGTGCCTCTGCTGGAGAGAAGGCACCGGGCTGGTGGCTCCCTTCACAGCAAGGGCTCATCCTCAGACAGGGGATTTCCCTCTACACATTCAGAGGGATCTCCTTGTAATTTTTAATAACCACCCCCACCCTAACGGGCTTTAATTCCTAACTTCTTCAGAGGTTATTACTTAACCTCTGCTGGCAATTATTGTGCTAATTACTGCTTTCAGAAGTACCAACTTCCTATTTGCTGGGGTTTATGATAAAGAGCTTTAAATCCATCAACCTTAGCTTTTTATTCACAGTAGGACAGAAGTCCGGTTACTGTGCTCTAGTGCAAAACGCATTATGCAGGCCTACCAGAAAGCAATTCCTGCTCCGAGGAGTTTACAATTTAAATCTGTGATTGAACACTTGTTCGCATCCTTATCTTGAGGGAGGGAGCTTGTACCAAAGACTCCAAAGTGATTATTCATCCAATTCATGAATTCAAGAGCATGCATATGTATTTGCACAACTGCAAAAGGCCACGAGAGCGAGCGTAACAGCAGGTGGATATAAAGAGAGATAATTGTGACTAATGCAATAAGCAGTGGCTGCAGAACAGTAGCTGCCTAGCTCTTGCTGAATCTTTTATTGGCAGTATGCTAGGGGCAAAAATCAAGGAGAGAATTGAAAAGGGACAATGTAATGATTTGCAGGTTTGTAGGAGAGCTTTTATTCTGCATTGTTACAGGAAAAGGCATGAAAATGTCTGATGGAGATTGGATGAATGGCTTAATTCCCAGGGAATATTACATTACCTGGCACACTGTAGAAACTTTTATAATTTATAAGTAAAAGGACGTTAGCAGTTTCCACAAAGCTTAGAGAAACACTCTAGACAAGAATTATTATATTCAACCCCACAATTCACACTCCAGAACCAGGTTTAGCACTCATGTTCTGAAACAGGATCCGCCACTGGGAGGAAGACATTCGTTTTCCCACTTTCTCTCACTTGGCTTTCATGCAGACCAGAGCCAGACTGGCTGAACAGAGGGTGGGAAGTAACAGCCCAGGGAAGCCGCCCTGCTACTGAGAGTGACTGCAATCCCACTGCAGCTGCAGTGTTTGGGGATTATACGGCACGATGGACTGGGCAGGATTCTTTTGCAACATCATCCCTCACTACAATGTGTGAGAGAGGTGGATGTTAGAAACAACATAAAAATCTCTCTCTACTAAATGATGTTGCGGACTGCTGATTTCCTTCAGATGTGTCGGTATTTTACTTTTAAAGGGGTCCTTCACTGGTGTGGCTAAAACAAATGTTGCAAGCCATAAAAATAATGAAAGGCTACAAAGGCTCATTTCTCATCTCGCAGAAGCCATGCAGCTGAGATCTGCAGGCACAGGACAGGAATTATGTTACTTTTGAATTACACTAGACTCAGGGCAGGGAGGAATTTATTCCATTTTCTTCCTTGTCTTATTGTTTATTGAACATTTACATTTTAAAATTTCTGTTACTTCCCTGTTACCTCATTTCTATGCCTCCCTTTTTTTTTTTTTTTTTTTAACTTCTTCCTCTATTTTTATAGAATCACAGGGAATGGTTTGGGTTGTAAGGTACCTTCAAGACCACCTAGCCCAACCCCTGCCCTGCAGAGATGCCACCCACTGGACCAGGTTGCCCACCCCACAGGGCCCTGAACACTTCCAGGGATGGGACATCAACAACTTTCTGGTGCTCCCGACTACTTTGTACTGAGGACCTGCATAATGCCTGGCATCTGCCCGTGTCAAGGTGACCAGCCTCGCCTCTCAGCTTTCACGCCCGACACAGTCCACGTTCACTCACCCTGAAGAGACGAAGGAAAGCCTCTCCACAAAGCCAGCCTGCAAGGTGATTTTTGAAGACTGTTGCTTTCCCAAACGACCTTCCTGCTCTTGTAATAGGTGTTCTGGGATTTGCAGCTTTAACTTTTGTTCACAGCAAACCACCCCAGGGTGATGAGCACCGTGGGTAAGCGGATCTGGCTATGCCCAGGAAGGTAAGACAAGCAGCAGGAGTCGTGTCTAGGCATTATCAGACAGAGTGGGGTGACTTTGCCTTCAAGGAATTAAATAAACAGGGCCCCAACCTGCCCCCATCACTCTGTGACACCATGGGCTGCTTGCAGAGTGCGGCACTATTCAGAGCAAACGCAAGAGCCAGTCTAGCTGTCAGCCAAGAAAACGTACAGGATAAAGCCCTGCCATCAGAAAACAAACCAAATCCCTGTGCTGGCTTTACACGCCAGTCAATCTGCCGGGGGCAGCTGGCTGGGTTGCTCCTGGGCTGCACATGAGGAGGACCAGCAGCTCTCCCTCTGGCTGCACCACGCAGCCCAGCTGCAAGGGGAAGCTCAGCAAGACCTGAGACCTGCGGCTGCTGTCACAGAAAATACTACAGCGCCGTCAAGGAGAGCTGGTGCGAGGCAGGGATGATGGCTAGGAACAAAACACTAGGAGGAAGGAGGTCAAAAATACCTGATGGAGAACAATTTCCAGCTGCTGGTTAGCTGCTGAGAGCAGGCATTGGGGCTGCTGGTCTTCGACGTCCTCAGAGTCAGTGGGGGCTATGCACTACAGTTCAAGAGCTGCTAACACAATTTATTTTAAAATATTCTGCATGTATTGCTAAAAATAATGGAAAGCAGAACTACCCACAAGAAGTGCCCTTTCTAGTAATCTTTAAAACACATTCGCACCGAGCACCTTCTTTTTAAACTTTCGGGAAACGCACTCGAGCAATAGATGCTGTGCAGCGAGGAAGTATTAATTTAGCACTTTAGTGCAAGTCTGGTTTTGCTCAGTTAACTTTAGGCTATTGCTGTTTTATTGCGTGAATAAATTAGTCAGGTCCTATTTATTACATGTCTTTATTTGGTTTTATATCTTTTGTGGAGAGCACCAAGGGTGAGCTGAGGCAGCTGAGGCTCAGAGACTAGGCACACTGTTCAACACAGCAAAACGCCTCACTCTGTCATGATCCCCTGGCCAAAACCGTGAACATCACAAGCTGTATTTTATCATGACAAGTCTGCAACGTGCTCTGGGGGGTCAGCTCAAAGCTAGCTGACAGCCCAGGGGCCTGGTCCCACTTAGCAGCAGCTTCCTGTAATGGTTCCTGCTGGGCTCCATAAGGTTTTTCCAGCACGAAGACCAAATTGTTGTCCCAAAGGAAAAGCAAGCCTTTGGGAGCTCTACATGAAAGAACCGTGATACCTCACTTGGTAACTTCAAAGAAAACATCTTTATACGCTGAAGCAGCCACTGACTTTGCCCATTCTTTCAGAAACCGGTCATTTCCACAAGTATTTCTTCTCTCTCCCTTGACCCAGGAGTGATTTTACAGCCCGGCCCCTCTCCCTGCTCCACACTGGAGCCTTGTGGAAGACACGTTTAGCAGCACCAAGCCAGTGATGGGATTCAGGCATCTCCTAGCAACAGCCCCAGCCCTGCTGCAGCAGTTTTGGTGCGGAGAGAGAGAAATGCTGAGGGTCTGGGTGCCACAGCCTTAGGGGACAAGAGCAGCCCCACAGCATCGCTATCTGCGCATCTCCTGGCACACCCTACCCCTTTTTCTACTTCTTGACAGGTTTTAGTGTTATTTTGAGTTCTAACTGAGCTCACAGACTGGCATACCTGAGCGTGTGCAGCCTTGGCTGTAAGGGAGGGTCGAGCCCTTGCTCTAGGCACAGGACCCAAAGTCTGCCCAGGACTTCTGGCTCTCCCACTGACTTCCAGCACACTCCAGAGCTGGGTGTCAAAGCCTTCTGTTAATCTTTTTATGCAACTGTGAAACGGCTTAACATTACCTGGAACTGTAGCAGCAGGCAGGGACAATACAAACAACCAAAAGATAACTTCTGTCGAAAAGTGCAGAGCCTTCCGCAGTGGCAGAGCTCAAAGCTGAAATCCACAGGAGGCTCCCATCTATTTCACTGGACACCGAATCCTGTAACACCCGGGCGCGTTTCACTGATCATATGGGGGGTGGGGGGGTAAGAAAGCAGCAGTAACAACATGCTTTTAAAATTATGGGTTTTAACATTTGAAAGTTGGGACTCAAATACAAATAATATATTTTTGATTGGATCAGTTGAAAAAAACAACAAACAAGTTTGCAAAACCTGAATTTCTTGACTTCTGAGCTCTAAATAGAAGCCCTAAGTAAATCATTTTGCCTGTTTTGTAACCCCTGCTATACAAACAAGAAGCCTGCTCCTGTACAAATCCTGGGCTGCAGCAGCTGCTAAATCCCTCTCCCCAGCAACTTCTACTGCTGAAGCAAAGTAATTGTTTTCAAATGCTGCTCAATACTTAGCAAAACTGAACTAAAGATTAATGGTGTATAGTTTTCATTTGTATTTCCATTAGAAACAAGAAAAGCAACCAAGCACATATCCAATTACCTCTGTGCATGGCTTTCCTCAGGCCTGCTATGGGATGACCCAGCCAGCGTGCTCTGTGTTTTTCAAATAAAAGAAAAAAAACTTCTTCCCTGCACCAAACCTGCCATTGCCTCTTTGAATCTCGGCTGTCCTGAATTTTCAAGCCAACATTTTTTCTGCTGAGATAGTTTCTTCTGTTTATAGGAAACGCAACAAACCCTGGAAAGAGGGTATTACACATCCATCTTTCCCCAGGTTACACCAACTAATAGGGCATTTTCTTTCTGATGCTTCTTCGCAGTTTAATTTAGTACTAATGTCAAATATTTATATTAATAGCTTTTTATATATATAAAAGAAGCTGAATGCAGTCGATCAGGTCTCACTGCCCTGCCGGTCACTTGGGATTTGGCTGGGAGTGCCATGGCTGGGGTCATATCAAGGTTTAAAGGAAAACTTCAAGACTCCCCACAAGAAGGCTGCTTGAAACAACCGTTCACGCTTGAGGTGTCAGTGCCTGCACGACAGGACCAGGCACAGCCGTTTACTTCCAGTTGACATTTCCCTATTGTTTTACATAAGAGGCCAAGTCAGGAAAAACACGGTGCAGGGAGGTGACACACTCCTTACATTTTAGAAAAACGTTAACAGCTTTTGCATTTACTCAGGAATATCAGACAGGTAAAGAGATCACTTCAGTCGTCCTGATGCGGCTGGCAGCAGTTATTTCACGGCAGATGGCAATTTCAGCCGAGCTTCGTGGTGAGAACTGAACACAAACAGTGTCCAAAGGCAAGTGCCGTTTAGATACCCAGGAGGTGCTTGGCCAGAACAGGTCACCAGGTCGCAGCATGGGACCTCCTGTGGCCCTGTCCTAACCAGGTCTTTGTGTGACACATCTGAAATGCAACCCCACCTACAGCACGCCCATGATGTGCATCCCCAGCTTCAAGCAGTGCATCAGGAAGGAGTAAAACCGGGCAGCAGCTACTGCGATGCCCGCAGGCTTCTTAGGGAAATCCTGGCTCAAAACAAACTTATTTCAGCTCCTAAGCTGGAAGATCATTCAGGCAAGCTTAAACTTTTTATGAGCTTGCATTTGGACTCAACCAAGAGGAAAAACCCACTACTGAAACACATCAAAACACAAAACCTTGTGCAAAATTTGCTACCTTGAACCAGGAGTACAGACTGTAAGAGACGGGAGCTTTGGGTGACAACACGGCAGTAGTAGTTCTGCCCTCCTTCTCACCAAAACTACCAAAATAACCCCCCATAACTTTGGGCATCCTTTGGTGCGTTTTTACCCCCAGTGGCCCTGAAATGCCAGGAATGATGAAACATAAAATTGATCTTTAAAACACCATGGCTGTGGCCAGCCTACCTGAGGTTACCCTGCAGGACACCCTTTATCACACGCTTGCCTTTCCAGCCACGTGTGTGTCCTGCCCCCCTTACCCCTCCGCTGGCCCAGGCAGATGTCTCTCACCAGCCAGAAACACCTCCAGAAACAGCTTCAGATGTTCACAGGCTAGAGGCTCCAGCTTTTTAAAGCACTCATGCAATAGATTCTCATATTTTCAGAATTTAAAACCAATTTCAAAATAAAATCTCATTCCTTGTTATTTATTTAAACTTGAAAATGAATGTCTGCTATCAAAGTGGCAATAAAACAGCATTTTTCACTGAATCCCAATTCATTAGAAGCTTTGCTTTTAACTGAAATTTTAAATGCTCAGCAGGAAAATAACTGAAAACATGCTTCCAGATGTCTGAATTTCCTGGGGAGTGGCCAGCCCAGGTTTCAGGTGCATGCATCCATGCGCCTGCCTGTCTGGGAAACCATTGCAGAGCTGGCTGTACCCTCAGGATGGAACCCCCCAGCACCCCCAAAGTGCAGTTCTTCTTGGACTGTGAGAGCACTCACCCAGAGGCACTCTTGCACCTCCCTCAGCCTCACGCCCCAGATGCAGGGAGCCCCAGGACCGCTGTGGAGCCGCTCCAGGCAGGGGAGGAGGTGAGGGGCCAGGAGGGCTCCAGTCCTTCTCCAGAGCACGGAGGTACCCAAAGGGCTTGTCTCAAAGCCACGGCTCAGTCTAGCAGGAGTTTCCAACAACTTACACAGTGCTTCTGCGTGAAGAATTACTAGAGGGAGTGGGAACAAAACCAGAAAATGAAGTTTAAGGAAATTTCTGAGTTTCTGGGCCAAGCTGCCTTTTCTTCTCTTAAGTGTTGCTTTGGTCCCGACAGCCTCACAAACACCAGCAGAAACAATGCATCGAGGCTGAAATTTTCACCTTTAAAAAGCAGCGAAGGGCTTCTGTACCAATATTGAATTCTGTGAACAGATTTATCTTTTATTAACTGCTTCAAAAAGTCATTTTACAGCAAGTGTGTTGCATTAACTCAGAATATCATTTGTCATGCTGGACAATACCCATGCTTGTATTGACTTTTCCTCCTGCTGCTCATGTTAACTATGAAGATGTAAACTTCTCTTATTTAAGTGCTGCTCCTACTTTTTACTGCGCTAGCCCACATAAGCAGAGATGCGCATAAAAATGCACCTTGCTTCCTTTTCCTCCTATTTATAAATATGTTTTGCAGAGAGACAAATGTAAACCAGCAGGGATTATATTAGTGCACTTACTGTGAAATAACTGAAACGTCTATTCAGAAATTCCTATTTCAAAACCTCAGCAATTACATCTAGAGATAATTATTATGCAAACAACATTCATATCTGAGTACTTGAGTAGATCTTGATGCAAACACTTGGGAATGTACTCTGAAATTCAGTGCATGCATGCTAAGTTTAGCTGTGAAAACTCCCCAGACTATGTGGGTACCTGGGAAGCTCTTTTTAGGGGCCAGTGCAGAGACGAGGTACCAAGAAAAGTAACCTGGCTGTCACTGCGCACAGGTGGCCCACAGAAGGACCTGTTTAGGCTCAGGACTGTGGAATTTGTGCTCAGAATCAGCTCTGGGTTTCTGAAAGTGCAGCTCCTAAAGCCTCTGAAATGGTTCAGAGATAGCAAGGGAACCGCAATGGAAGGAGTAAAAAAATAATCAAACCAGGAGTCCAACACCTATTCACAGATGCCTGTAGAAATACCGAAGCTATTATTACGGAACACATTCCTGACACAATAGCAATCTCTCTCTAACACAACATTGCAGGATTTCAAATATGAGTACAAAAACGTTATGTTAGTGCCTCACGCAACCTTGTACACTGCAGAAAGGAGGCACTTCCTCTAGAGAAGAGGAAAAGTACCTGCTGCCAACGTGTCTCTGAACCTCCCTATCACAGCATAAAGAGTTTTGGTGAAAGAAAGACTAACTTTAACTTACACGTACCTTAACAACTGGTCTTCAATTGTAAGGATGTATGAAATTGTTTTCTTTCTTTATTGCCAACACTTTCTCTATGATTACACCTACATGATAGATATAGGATGTAGGAGAGAGTCTGGGTGCTCAGGTGGGGACTAAAAGCAGCCTGTGATGGTGGAGCTGAAGTGGAGCAGGATAGCGAAGCAGACAAAATCTGACTTGTGTCTGGTTTTTAGCTGACTATGGAGGTACCATGCCATGGAGAAGGTCCCCTTCAGCACACAGTCATCAGAAGTTAATGACTCATAAAGAATGAAACTTAATACGGAAAATGATGTTCCCCAAATACAAATAGTTCATCCAAAAAGCCCCAAAATACTTCACTTGCAGGAAGGCTGAAGTAAAGATAAATCATTCTGTGCATTAGGCAGTATCAGTTCGATAGATTGGGAGGGAAGGATTACTTTAACCAACTAATAAAGTGGTACAGATTATACAATTAGGTCAATAAAACCAGAAAGATTGAGTTTCATTATCCTATCCAATACTGCATACTGTGCAACCGAGTGTGTTAATTGAAAACTTTCAGCTGTATGATTTCGGGATGTTAAAAACAACATAATAACAACATGTACTTGGATGCTAATAATGGCACTGTAAATAGACATAAATTCTGGCAATCAAGGCCACTGGAGTACAGTGGGCATTAAATGCATAATAAAAACAACTCAATGGAGTGGGTGCAGAAAGCAAATGAGAGTTGCCTGGCTGCTTTGCAGCACTGCTTTGCTGACACGTCGCAGAGGTTTAGCACAACCTTAAAGCGGGCTGGTGGCACTGGATTCTCAGCAAGTTTTCAGCTCCTCAGAAGTTTGTTGGTGCTTTTGGGAGAGGCGATGGGTTCACATTTGTTGTTCAATCACTAAAACAAGTCATTTTTACTAACATGGAAGTGTTGCTCTGAGGAACACAAAGGGATTAGGAAATGAGACGTTTCGTAATGTATTATTTTGTTGCATGAGAGGAAATCAACTAATGCCATAACTGATGATGGTCCAAGGTATCTCAATAGCTGCGTCAAAGCTTTTGATGTTAAAATGTATGTTTACAGTCAGCCTTGATTAAATTTTCTATAGCATTTATACTACTTGTAGCACAGAACAGGATATTAACTATATAGTATTGGCAAGAAAAGAATTACCTGCACAGAAGAAAGGCAGGATACCCCTGATAAAAGCAGTTGTTCATGATGACAGCTCCAATATCTCTTACAGGTAGTCACAATCTGTCATAAGCACTGCTAATTTTTCAAGAAATTAAGTGGGGATATGCTTCCCATGAAAACAGGGATGTCCTGGGCTAGATCCTTCAAGTTGACTAGCACCACCAGTTACAGCTAGTCATAGCTATCATGGCTTGTCATAACCAAAAGTTAGAGCAAATCACAGCTATGCCAGAGACAAGACACGAGACGAGGTCAGTCATCTGTCCGAAGAACTTAGGCAGTGTGTATTGGATAAAACCTGCTTCTCGCATCAAAGAGAAACACGTGGACTTGGTGTGCTGAGTGTTTCAGTCTGGTACCTTGTTTGGAGAAGGAGAAGGGATTAAATAGTGACCGAAGGTTCTGCCCTTCCATATTTTTTGTCAGTTCTCCAAAACAGTAACAGACAGCACACACACTGCTGTGCCAGCACCACACATTGTTTCTGAGCACTGCTGCAACTCGACACATGCAAATGCTCATGTTCAGAGATTTGTCATGAAATTCCCACGGGTCTAACGCAAATGCCACCCCTTAAAATAATCCTGCCTAACGCAGGATTAGTGAAGGACTTATACAGTTTTGGTTTTGCACTGTCTGTAGGCTGTGGATGTCAGCTTTGTTGTGGTGGAAGTGCACCACTATGTTCCTCCATGGCTTTGAAAACTGAAGGTCATTTACAGCATGTATCCAAATCTGATTTTATAAATGTTTGAGCAAATTATGCAAAATGTTGATCATTGTAAATCCCTTTCATTATAGTCTTTGCTATATGTTTTCAGCATTTTCAGATAAGAGGTAAAAGGGAGGGCTACTGCCGAAATGTCATTCCGGCCTGCTCTAAACAGAATTAAATAATCCAGTACTTATAATGCCAGAAATCACATTGGTCTTTGTTTGTGGTTTCTATTACAGAGAGGTCTCATTTCTCTAAGTCCTTTCTCTCAGTCCTAAACTTAGTCTCTGCACTACCTCACAAATGCTGAGATTTTAAAAGCTCTGCTGGATGATCTTTTTCTCTCTTACACACTATCTGGAGGATCAAGAGCCACCAATTCCTAGTCACTGCAAATTCCAAAGACCAATTTATCAAAGATAAAGTCTCTCACGGTACAGACCTCAAAGAACACATGATAGCCATGGAAAGGTGAATGGTTTTATCATATATAATATTAATTGGTTTAGATACTCTTCTTCCAAGTATGTGAAAGCTAGTAAATCCAAATGTTAGATCATCCTTGCAGAGAGCACAGAGATAAAAGCTGATACATATTTTCCTCAAACATGAAGAAAGTCAGATATCCTCTGATTAAAAAAAAAAAAAAAAAGTCATTACTTATGGTGTGATTTCAACTCCATCACATTAAACTGTAATATCACACGGTATTGTTGCAGAGTCCTGTTGACTAAATAAATAATTTATAGAAAATTCTCACTATGAAAAAGAGATCCACATCAGCAGAATTATCATACTTGACACTCTATGCTCCTGTGCTCACTTCTTACCAGATTTACAAGACATCAGGAATGCTATTCAGAATTAAATACAAGAAAGCTTTTTCACCCTACAGCACACATTGGTAACAGAAAATGAGACAGTGCAACTACCGCAAAGCCTTGTAAAGGAAAACCGCGACACTTTCATTTACTATAATCCTTTGTAAATGATCTTTTGAATTTTCAATCCAGCTGTCATTGACCTGCCTGGCTTATTCAAAGTCTGTCACAGAAAAGTTATAAAGGAAATGAAACGTAATCACCTTTCTGTGCCCAGATGGAGAGAAGAGGTCTGCTATACTCCGCTGAGAGGCTGGAAAGTCTCACGTCTAACACGAGTACCCGAGTGCTTGAGATACCAAGCTAGACGGTGTGACTGTCACTTACCTCCCAAGATGCTAATAAGGCTGTTTTCTCAGAATTATACATATATTTGAATATTCAGAACAAACATTTTCCTACTGCTGTAACTGTGTGCTGGCTGGACATGACTATGACCAATAACCCACTAGTGGCCTATCACAGAGTTCTACAATATACCTGTATAACATATTTACTGCAAAAGGTATTTTGCAGCTATCGCTACATATGCAGGCCTGGAAACATTAAAACTTGGTATTCAGAGCACACACAGAAAGTCATACGGCATAATCGGAGGGTGTGACACTGGTAAGAGTGGGGGTTCTTCCATAAGGAGCACAGGTACCCCAGGTGCGTGGACACAGAGTCCCGAGGCAAGGTCTGGCTTCCCTCTGGAAAAGGGCACTGCTGCTGGCCATGCTCCCACGTACGGACTCCTCTGGCAAACATCGCAAGCTGGAGGCAGTCTTTCAAGCCGTTCTCCAGACTGGTATTTAACAAGCTGTCGAGATGACTTAAAATAGTACAGGAACTGAAGGGAAAACAAAGTTCTGATTTGCTGTTCTGCTTTCCCCGCCGTGATTTTATCAGAAATTGGCCAGCTCAATTTAGCTCTGCTAGCTGCCAGAAAAGGGCCCAATTTTGTTTTTAACTTTGTTTCTCACCAGGATTGCCAAACTCCAGCCCTACATGCCCACTACTCCAGCCAAAGGCCAACCCCAGGACTCCATGGCCCTGCTCCCACCGCTGACCCAAACATGCGACACGCGACTCTTTGTCTCCGCGTGCACCTGGCCGCCACTCACAACAGCAAATTGCACTGACTGCCTGGGCTGTGGTGAGGAAAATTGATGCTTGTATGAAGTGCTTCGAACTAGAAATAGTGGAAGGGGAGTATTATTTTGTGAAGCTGTAGCTTTCATTTTTAGTTTGAAGTGTGAAATAAAAGATAAGAAAGCACCTGCAATGTTGAAACTGAAGCCGAGCTATCTTCAGAGCGGGTCTGATCTTTGCATTGCTTACGAGACTAAGATCCTCCTCCAACTCCTGTTTTGTCTGTCTGAAATTAAACCAACCAGGGTAAAAATCAAGCTTTAACTAGCACAGACAAGAAACGTGTGAGAGTGATCAGGCAATTCTTCAGTGAAATGCAGTGTTTTCTTTTTTTCACGCCCTACTGTCCTTCATTCAGGCCTTCGTTCCCTTGCTATAACCTTACAATTCAGACATAACAATAACATGGTTTTGAACAAATTTAAAATTACTGGAAACAGAGAGGCTGTTAGGAAAATGTCACGGCCTTGGTGAGAAGATTCAGGGCTGGCTGAAAGCATCCAGAGTCTTATTAAAAGGTAAACCTCCATATTTAGAATTCAGAAAAATATAAATCCAACTGCAACTTAGTCAGC
Source organism: Heteronetta atricapilla (assembly GCA_011075105.1). NCBI lineage: Eukaryota > Metazoa > Chordata > Aves > Anseriformes > Anatidae > Heteronetta > Heteronetta atricapilla. Next base: position 9,263,435 of record CM021744.1, read on the forward strand.
AAAAGGCAGCTCCTCTGCCTTGTTCTGAAATTGGGTTTTATTTACCTTGGGTTCCTCTCAAGCCACTAATTCGGAATTCCCACCAAACACAATGCAATGGCTCCTGCAATATTTAACAACACATCTGTGGGCGGTGAGGTCAGCAGAAGGAACCGAGTCCCCTTCTCCAGAAGGATGGGGGGGAAGCTGCTGCCGGGCTCCATTTGAGGTATCTGCCTTCCTATTCACCACGATGGCTCGTGAGGGGCAGCTTCATCAAGGTAAGCTTTGAATATACAGGATTCTGCTCTAAGTATCAGTTTTTCTTTAATTGAGTTAAAATCATTGACATGCACAAGGCAACAACAGCCAAATTAGGATCAATACACTGGCCAAACACACGTGGTCCCTGAGAATATCAGAAGCCTACGGAACCTGCCTTCCTCACCACCTGGCAGTGTCTAATAGCATTCAAAAGCATCTGTTTTCCCCTAAAAGTAAAGGGAGGAGCACGTTAATGAAGTAGGGCTTTCAAGAATTTTGATTCTTGCTAATTCATCTTACAGGAAAAGAAATTTCAAGAGATCAATTATTGACATGCAGCTTTTTAGGCTGACCAGAAAAGCCAATAAATCAACCTCTCATAGACCAAAAGAATCTATCCTAAGGTATTTGGCTACAAGCACATCTTCTCAGTTTGAGAGGAACAAACTTTGCTTCTCCCGTTAAGATGAATACATGACAGTGCAGGAGGGAAGCTTAAAATACATGTCCATATTCCAATAAAGCAAAATATATGGGATTTGACTGGGATAGGCTGAATATGTGTCCGTTTGAGGCAGAAAAACGTTCTTTTAATCCTAAAACAAAGGTTTCTCTTTGTCTCGTGAGGAACAATACGGATCCACCCAGTTTCAGTCTCTGAACACAACATCCATGCCCAGCACCCACCACCTCACGGGATGCTCTTTGTGCCCCAAAAGCTAGGCGCGGCCAGTTGCAATATATGGGCTCCTGTCAGAAACACAGTTATCCTAATATTGAAGAGGAAGGTCCGAACGGAAAAGGTTATGCATAAATTGAATAAATTATCATTTGCACTCCACAGACTAACTCTGAGCAAATCTCCTGTTCCCTCAACTTTCTGAGATATGGTCAGGGGAAATGTCAGGCTGATCTTTAGCAGTTTGCACAGAGAGGAAAGAGAAGCTGCCCCAATGCAGGCAGCAGTCATTTGAGTGTGAAAACTTCATTAAACTTCAGCATATTCTTTGGAGATTTTTACAATCTCTTTGTATTAAAGGGATTAGGAAAGAACTTGCAAAGGACGGCACAACGTCAGCTTACTCCCCTTGTCTGAAACAAGGAGGTGCAGAGCAAGAGACCTGCCACTCTGTCAGCTGGAGTGTGTGTACAGGTGGATAGCACAGAGTGCACAGAGAGATTTGATTTCTGTCCAGTAGGGAAAATTTCTGTCTCTAGCTTTCAATGTGTAGCTTTAAGTTACTATCAATTCACAGAAAAAAAAACCACACCTAACACAGCTAGTCCCCAGGTAGCTTCTCTTTTCACTGTCTTTCAGGTGTTCTATTGTTAGCAGAATATTCTCCAACATTTTCTGTGATTAAATTCCCTTGTAACCATTGTGTTTTAACTTCTCTTTCAGGAGACTCTAAAGAACATTGCTTGGTCATCACCCACTGCTGTATTTCTTTTCACATATCAAATTCCATCTGTGACTCCCATCCAACTGCTCTGAAGACTCTTCCTTAGCCAAGCAAGCAGGAAGCACTGCTTTTTCACCCATTTTCCTTTTTCAGTCTTTCCCATTCTCACCCCTCCTGCCTCTCTCTGTTTTCCTTTTCTCTATTCCTCTGTCAGACCATCAAGGTTCTGCTTCATCTGACCAGGAAACATTTAGGAACACGTGAACCTGGGGTTTGAAAAACATTTGAAAGTACTGAATGATTGATTTGAAATCAGATTATTAGCACTGCTCTGAAAAGTAGTTCACAATTTCAATGGTAAGCTCACTTTTCCCCACATATCCTGGTGTTCTTATTTTAAGTACTGGACTAGAAATGGGGAAGCAAAGATGTGAGTGAATACACTTCCCAGGAAAAAAAAATAAATAAATAAATAAAAAAGCTTTTCCTCTGAATATTGTCCTAGGAGCCAGTGGAAATCCAGTCCCACTGTGCCTTTTATCTGTCATTTTCACTGGGAGGTTTTATTAGCTCAATTAGCAGAGCTATCCATACTGAAATTTCTCTTCCTGTCATTACTTTATAACTCCTGACCATAAAATTCACTAGGCAGAAAGACTTTGAGATGACATTTATGGCAAGCTTGACAATCTTCCAGCCTTTACTTTTACCTTTTTAGGACACACTAAATAGTAGCTAAAGATCCTTATTTTGTGTGAACAGCTGGAGGTGAAAGACTTATGCAGGCCTTGCCTGCCCGCTGGGGTAGATGTGGTCAGCTCACCTCCAGGTGCTGTGTCCAAACATCTTCGAGCTGCCTTCCTGGTAACTCCCCAGCTCTACCTCTGTTGCAGAAGGGAATTTTGGCAAGCGGTATTACAAGAAGGCCCGGGAGATGCATGGGCACAGGAAGCAGCACAGCAAGCAGTCAGCAGCCCGGGCACAGCTCCGCCAGCACGTGTGTGGGACCTGCACGGCCACGAGCTGCGCCTCGCGGAGGGTGGAGGGCAAATGCCCTGCCCTGCCACACCACCGCAGTCCCGCCAAAGAAGGCAGCTGTTCAGTGTTTCTATCATTACTATTCTATTAACACACCACTTTTTATCCTGCCTGAAGTAATATTGACTTGTTCCTTTCCTTAAGGGCAGTGTTAAGATGCAAGTGAGCAGTAGCAGTATCTCTCTGCAGTATCTGAAATGGAGCAAACCTTTTCTGTCAAGCCTTCACCACTTCTAGAGAGAGCTTCCACCTGTGTACGCCCAGCGCCGGGTCCGGGAGGGATCCCTGCCCCAGTCACTGCTACAGACGCAAACAGAAGCGGACTCAGGAGGCTGCCCACATGGCTGGGGCACGTAGCATCAGTTAAGACCAAGAGTCTGAAGTTGTCATTAGCTGTACTTTGTGGCTGCAGAAACTGAGCACCAACACCTTCCTCACATTCTCCTGTAAAGCCAATGGCAGTCAGAGAGCTGCCAGGCAGGAAGTGACAGCTGTTTCTTCTCAGTCTCCCCTTCCTTCCAAATCCATCCCATTATACCCAGATATTCCGTTTCCCCAAAGCCTCCAGGACAGGAGTTTGAGGGATGTGACCCAGCAACTCCCCGTCTTGGTGCATCCCTACAAACACAACTATGCTTCAAGACTGTGCTTCAGGAGAGTCCCAACACAGCTAACACGGTTTTTAATGGATTCGAAAGGGCCAAAGTATCAATGAAGGAGTCAAAAGAGATAAATCAGATGAGTCCAACTGGTGTTTGCTAAGTGTACGTAATACTTTTCCAGAAAACAGTGCTAGTAGAGGGGAAGCGCTCAGTAGCCGGGTGCCATACTGCCAGCAGTTGTTTCCATCACAGAACAGCGTTCATCAACAGCGCCTGTGAACTCGCAGACGTGCTGCATATCCAAATACCAACTTTCAACAACAAGGCCTCTATACAATAGTATTCACTTTCTATCTCCATTTAAGAAATTATGGTACAAAAGTACCGTCAAAAGCTCCTCTATTTATCCAAGGTCTACAAATTCTGCACTGGAGGAGTGACCCATCGCTGTTGTTTCTGTAAAGTGTGAATCAACCTCCCACACCTTAAATCATCAGATTACTGGATCGTTCCTCTTGTGTTTGGCATTCAGAGCACTTCATCTCAGACAGCAGAGAAAGCATTTGTTTCTTTGGCAGTGGCTGACAACAAATATACTTGTATAAAAGGCATTTCCTAAGGGTCAGTACATAGCCTGTGACAGGCAGATTCTCACACAGCCTTTCTGACACAGCAAAGAGAGAACGTGCTTGTGCTGCTACTGAATCATACCTGCTCCTGCCAACGGCTGGGCTTCCTCTACTTACAGTCTGAATGAGACAGAGGGAAAAGGATCGGGTCAGTACTCAGCATGGACCAACGAAGTCAGTATTACAACACCACAAAATGATTAAGGTGACACAGCACTCGAAGGCCTCGTGTTTCTGTATCTCCCATTACCACCTGCTGCACTATACCAGATCCGAGAGGTCAGCGGCCTTTATCTCACTAAAAGGATCAATTCATGATGATGAGGCGATTTGTATTGCAGCACCCTAGCTGTGTTTTGTCCTTTGTAAGTTGGTCATTACTTTATTAAAAAAAACAGGTGTACACGTCTGTAAGGTAAGCAGAAGCACCAGCTCAGAGGTGCAGCAGTTTCTTTTATATTCTACATTTGCAGAATGTCTCATTAAACTCCAATTCTACCTCAAAATCAGATTAGTCGCTTTTCCGCTCCAAATCTACAGATTTTCCTCTCAGTGCCTCTACTTTCAAAACTTAATTTCTACCTCTGAGACACATTTCAGAAGACATTTATTTTTTCAGCAATTTATAATACATTATTCTTATTAAGAAATTGGCTCAAACCCAGAATAATATTAAAGACTTTGCACTTTGAAAAGGTGAAGACCTGATAGCAACACAGAAAACCTGACTTCTAGCCCAGAACTACCCAGTTAGGTTGATACAGTGTGTCAGGCAAAACAAACCAATTCAGGAGAGCAGACATTAGCGAACAAAACAGGCAGAGAGATCTCATTAATTCCATCGATTCAGTGCAGCGCTACGTGCATTTCACAGCCCTCCAGAAACAAGATTCTTGGTTCAGAACTTAGGTGTCTAAAGGAAATGTCATTACCTTTAGGAACAACGTACACCAGCACACGCAGAGCCACCATCCCTATCTATAAGCAGCACGAAAAACTTTCCAGCTTGAAGCCCGAATCAGTTGAGACCATGTATCTGAGCAGCTCTTCCTGATACAGAATATTAACTGTACACGTAACAGGATACCGAGCTCGCTGAGAATAAAAGCCTCATTTACAAGAGGCCAGACATTTCCATCTCACAGCTCTGTCTCCCTGTCTCAGGGAGCGCTAATGGATAGGGTGCCAAAACACACGTCCCCAGGAAGGAAATAGTGCTTGGCAGATTCTTCAGGTACGGACATTGTGCAGACACCAACGCCACACACGGTGACCTGCAGATTCCAGGACCATCACCTTCACGTACCTCCTTCACAACAGCTCTCCGAAAGAGCCACAGCTGCAAGGCAAGCTCCTGACTACAGGTGGCAAACATCACGTGTGCAGAAGCAGTGGGCACTTAGTGCAGTTAGGGACAGGACAAGTTCAGTGCTCGGGGTGGAGCTGCCAGGAGAGAAGGGAAGACGGGGCTTCAGGAGACCAAATGAGGCTTATGTTACTATCACATGCAAGTAGCTTTCCCACAGGCCAGTTTCATGGTCGCTCCAGTTCACGGTCAAGAATAGTTAAATAGCCAGTTCGGTTAAAATGTCAGGCTATGAATGGCAGGGCCAAGGTGGATTCCTAGGCTTGCCCCCAGCAGCAAGCTCAGGCTACAGCAGGCACCTAGCTATCAAGGGCTGAGTCACTGCAGCACGCTGCATCAGCCCCCCAGTGTCAGAGCCCTAAGACAAGTTTAACTAGGTCACAAATATATGCAAAAATAAATGTGAGTCCTATCAGATAGAGATACCAAGATTTAAGGCAACATGTCATTAAAGAAAGAGAAATGAAATGACAGCATCAATTGTCAACTGAATCTCTCTTGCTGTGAATAAAAATCAATGATAATCCTGTCTCTAACTTTTTAGGAAGTGTTCTACAGATATATTACAAAGACTCTGAAAGCTAATGGAGCCTGGAATATGAGCTTCATCCTTAAAATGATATGTAACATAATTATGCATAATGTTCTTCTACTGTGTTACAAATTTACAGGAGAAGTTTGACTTCTGTATAATTGCTTATTTGACATTAGTGTCTGTGTAACTGAAATCACATGGAGCTTTCAGCTTGTCAAACATTTTGTGGCTTTCCACCTGTGAAATGTTAGAACTAGGCTGACTTTTTCACATTAAATTAACCCAAGAAAGATGTCCCTTCTGATCTTCTTGGCTTTAGGTATTGCTTTCGGCCACACGCAGGGGGTGAATGCATTGGGACCCACACCGTCATCACGAGAAGTAAATGTCCTTTCCAAGGACATACGGCACTGTTGGTACAACAAATCCAGAACAAAGGGAAGAGAAACACATTTCTCAGTGCTTCCCATGAAGCAGAGGAAAGCTCACTGCACACGGGCAGTATTTACCTAATTCTAAGGCAGTGGGTAAGAAAGGAACCTAAGTCCCACCTCTAGGGCATAACTTCATCACCTGCACAAACACCATCCATATGTTATCTCCCTGTGCACAACCTCCTTGCTTACATAGAATCATAGACAAATTAAGGTTAGAAAAGACCTTCAAGATCATCTGGTCCAACCATCCTCCTACTACCAACGTCACCCCCTAAACAATGTTCCTAAGCGCCAGGTCCAACCTTCCTTGAACACCCCCAAGGACGGTGACTCGACTACTTCCCTGGGCAGCCCGTTCCAGTGCCTGTCCGCTCTTTCTGAGAAGAAATGTCTCCTCATTGTTTTAGTCGTTGAAGAGTGATGCTCTTTGTTCAATTCTTTGTTTTAATTGTTGAAGAGTAGGGGCATGACGTTTCCATTTTTCCACTCACCAGGGACATCACCCCAATGTCAGGGCTTTTCAACTATGATGGAGAGAAGCTTGGCAACTCCATCAGCCAGCTCCCTCAGGACCCTGGGATTCATGTCATCACATCCCATAGATTTGTACTTGTTAGATTCATCAGGTGCTATCGAACCTGCTCTTCACTGACAGTCGGTGGGACTTTGATCCTCCAGCCTCCATCTACGGGTTCAGGGAAATGAAAGACTTGGGAAGCCTGTCTACCCGTGCAGACAGAGGCAAAGAAGTGCTGAGTACCTCAGCCTTCTCCATGTCTGCCGTTACCAATTACTCAGATATAGAAACTCA